>CM060934.1:344547451-345797451 GCA_030765085.1 Allium cepa
TAAACACTTAAATAGAAAAATTCGACACAATATTGTTTTCAAAAGTGGGTGAATTAAATAGTTTCACCCAAAATATATTTTGATATAAAAAAAAGAGAAATAAATTTATGCAAATTATTATATATAATTAAAGTATTTGGATGATAGTGTTACAGACAAATAAGATTATAAAGATTTACAATGGCTTATATAACCAAGGAAAGTATGAGATTGAATTTGGAATTAAAATTAAAAGTGAAGTTAAAAATGTGGATTTATTTTGGATCAAGTTGAAAATTTAATATTGGAATTTAACCAATGATAAAAAAATAATGATGATATAAATAAATTGATGAAGTACATCAAATTTAGAATGTTAATGAATTAGATTGGGAAATTTAATAGAAATAAAATTTTGGTTGAGATTAACTTAAGCTTAATAATTGGATTTAAATTTAAGATTGAAATGAAATGAATTGAGTTATGGATGATATTAAATGAAAGTAAGTTCTTATTTAATTAAATCCAAGTGAATTGATAGATTAAAGAGAATATTATGATGCTCAATTTAATGGAAGTTAGGTAAAACAAATTGAATTGAAATAAAATTCAGTTGTGTTATAGATGATGTTAAATAAATTAAATCCTTACTTAAATAAATAAAAGTAAGTTGAAATGAAATTGAATTGGAATAAATATATTCCGATAACTTATAAAGGAAATTGGCAACGCATTAGTTGGGAATATTTTTGGCTGTAGATGAGTGTTCAATCTCGAGTTAAAATGAAATATGAATATATATTCAAGCTTAAATTGGGTAAAAATGTGAAAGTATGAATGTGAGACTTATAAAAGAAAATATGGAGAAGTAAAATAGTAAGCCAAAATAAAATTGTTTTGTATTTGGAAAATGAAATAAAAATCCAAACTTGAATTATAAAATAAAATTGAACACGGATAAAATAATAAGATGATTTTTGAAGATAAAAATCCAATGTAGAATAGGAAGTGGAAGCGAACTAATTTGGAATAAACTGGTTAATTGAACGGGTTAATGAGATTTAAATTGGTTAAAATAGAAGTTGGATTGTGAGGTAATAATGGAATTGGAAATGAATACGAGTTATTAATACAAATTCAACTTGGAATTATAAGTAAATTAAATATGAATTAAAGTTGTTGCGGAATGGAACTAACATAGAGGTAATTTGAATTTGCAAATAAAATCCAATTCAAGTATGGATGGAATAAATATGGCCTTAGATTTAATCTTAACAAAATAAATAGAATTTTATCTAGGTGGGTATCAAATAAATTGGAAATGAATTTAAGTATGAAATTGAAACAAGTAAATTAACCTAAGATTAAACTTTATAGAAGCATAACTTGGAGAAAAGTGAAAGTTTATTTAGTAAAAGCTTTAATAATTTAAGTTGAATGAAATAAAGTCTTTATTCGAACAGAAATAGTTGGGTAAAAATTAAATTTGTATAAATAAACTCCGATGGCTTATCAAAAGAATTTAAATGCTTGAAATAAAAAGTATGCTTGCTTAATACAGGTAAGATCTGGAGTTTAAAGTGAAAATGAATGTGATTAAGAGTAAATGGATGTAAGTGTGGAGAATAAATAAATTTGTGGCTCATAAAGTTAAAAGGTGGAATTATAAGCCAAAATAAAATTATTTAGTATTTGGGAAATGAAATAGACATCCATACCGGAATTACAAACTAGAAATGAACTCAAGAATTATAATGAAGTTATTTTTGTGATGAAATCAAATATTGAATTGGAAGTGGAAATAAACTAATTTGAAACAAATTAGTAAATTAAGTATGTAAATGAAATTGGAATTGATCAAATAAAAGTTGAATGGTGAATTAATTAAAAAATTAGATTATGAATTAAAATGAATGGGAGGCGGAGACCTTGAGTTATAAATATAAAATTCAACTTGGATTGGTGTTGTATCTTACAGAATTGAATTGCCAGAACGGATGTCTGGAATTCATAATGTATTTCATGCATCTCATCTAGGAAATTTGTTCAGGATCCATCATTAGTTGTAGAACCAGTAGTTCAGGGAGATTTGAAAGCTGAACAGAATTTGACTATGGTCAGGAATCCTGTTCGGATTGTTGATTAAGATGAGAGGCAACTCGGGAGTAAGTAATGAAGCTTGTCGAGTGCAATGGAGCGAGGATCCCAGTGATTGCACCTAGGAAACTCTGGATAGTTCTAGGAAAGTTTATCCGGATTTGTGTTCGGATAACTAGTGATGTTTGTTAGGGTAGATTGTATGGTTGTTTGCAAATGTATGAATGATATATATGTTAAATGGTTGGTATAACAGCTTTTAAATTATCTTTGTTTTAAATTTCGGGGACGAAATTCTTTTAGGGGGGGAGGAATGTAATGACCCTAGATTTTGGCCCTGTTTATTTTAATAAATAATTGATCAAATTGAATAAAGTGTAAACTGACCATATTAAAATGAATATGATTTTGGAAATAATTGCCATTTGTTTATACTGGGTTGGTATTTTGAAAGGAAATGGATTTGAAAATTTAAGTAAATCTCTTAAAAAAATTTAAAATAAAATCTATCTGGTATAATTGAATTAAAATACTTTATCTTGTTAACGTTTGGAAAATATAAAATATAAAATAAATAGATGATAATGTTCAATATAAAATATTAATATTATTGTAAGGCAAAAACATAGATATAAATAAATAAGTAAACTTATGAATCTAAGTTAGATATTGATAGTTAAAATATAAAATTCAAATATAATACAAATAAGAAATAAAGTGAAATATGAAATAACACAACTATATGTATATAAATTATTCAAGTTAGAAATAATGAAACAAATTATTTCCACAAGCAAACCAAAAGTATAAAAATGAACCTGACACATATGTATGTACATTATTCAAGCTAGAAAATAGCAATACAATATATCTTCACATATAAAACAAACATTTTTATACAAATATCTATGTATCTACAGTTAAATCCTAATTATGATATGTAAACATATCTTCATTCATAAGCCAAGCCTACCTGCATAAGTACATGTTTGCATACAATATCTTCACAGAAAAGCAAATGATAATTATGTAAACTAATTAAGCAACACAACATTTAATGCTTATCTGTTCGAGCCCATATTTTTGTCTATTTAAAATATTTACAAATCTTTACTTTGCAGAATAAAGATCAGATCAACATAACTAAAACAAAAGTGAGATAAGTCTAAAAACAAAACAGGCATGTATATATGTAAGGTGTAAATAATTATGTAAGGCAAGTAATGAAAATTTATGTACTAATAAGATTAAGTGTAGACATTAGGTACATTAGCATTAAACGTTTTATCCTCTCAGCAAAACATTTGGTCGAATTCAAAGATCTTATGAGCCCCATTTGAAAATCTTGCCTGATAAAACAAAAATGAATAGTGTACTAGCATTGTAAACCCAGATAACACCTAACCTGGTTAAACTCCTTTCTGTTTATACATAACTTCTTACCTTCATTTGTTTATAACTTAGCAAAACTAGGAATTCATATGAAAACCTGTTGTTCTTTTCAAAATTTCAATTTGGAATCAACAAAATCCCAAAGTCCTAAAACATTCCAGATTCAAATATTAAGGCTTTCCAGTTTAAAGCAAATTAGTAGCATTTTGTCTTTGGAAACCAATTAAGTTCAACAGCTAATCAAAAGAAAAGCTTTCAGTGATTCAATTGCAGTTTTCATCATCTCAGTTTATTCTTTGTTCTGGAATTTTACTAGTGAGTAAACAAGAAATTTTAAGCTTTAAGTTATTTTAAAATAGTTCAAGATTATTTGATATCCTGGATTATATATATATATATATATGTATGTATATATATATATATATGTTTCAGTTTGTATCTCTGTTGTGATGCTCTGTTCACCTCTGTAATTGATTCAGGTTGTGATATTTTCTTTCAAATTCAATTTGCCCTCTTCAGATTATTATAAAGCTTTAAACTTTTCATCTAAAACAAGATGTTTAAACATAAATTTTGATTTCTAAAAGCCGATTAAACTTTGTTGTAAAACATAATTACTGTAATTTAGTTTACAAGTATCAAATGTTAACTTGATAAAAATTGATTTTTGTAAAACATTAATTCAAGATTATATGTTGAATTCTTATAACAAATTATGATTTTTAAAACAAAAATGAAGCTTTTTAGCTTTGAATTCTAAGAGCAGTTCGTTTGTGAACAAGAAATGCATTTTTCCAAATTCAAAAAATCTAATTAGATTAAATTGTTGAAACTTGGTTTGAAGGTAGTAATAACTAATCTTGAGAAAAATGTCAATTAATTTTTCTATTGTGTAAAACTCGAGCACGAGATCGTATCAGGGTTTAGTTGAAGTTCGGGTTCATCATTGTAATCGAGGCGCGTGCGACTTCTTCACGTCATCGAGTGTCACGAACGTTTGGGGAATGGAAGGGAGGCGTGTTGTCGAGGTGCGGCCAAAAGTTGAGGGCTTCCGGTGGTCTCGGCGGTGGTAGCGAGGTTGTTTTGTCCTTGTAACGACCCGAAATTTTCTAACCCGAAAATTCCAGATAGTGGTGAAAAAGAAGAAAGAGATAGAAGAAGAAGAACAGAAACACCAAAAACCTCACATTCGCAGCGGATAAAATATAATAATAAATAATAACAGTTTACAAAAGAATACTATATCTGTCGGTTACATTTTAATTTACATCAGAGTTTTACATTATATACAGTCACTGAATATTTACAATTATCAATTCTCAAATTAACAATAATATAAATACAGCGAAATACTCTATACGATATTGCCATCCAGCTCACCTCCTGGGCTCCAGACGTACCTACCTGAAAATCTGTAATACTCGGTCTGACCCGAGCATTACATCAAAGTAACACCCGGGTCAGGCTGGAAACCAGCATGAGTAAACCCAACTAACATAGAATACCAAAGAAAACAACTTATGTCAAACCCGGGGTAACATATTTCAATTTATCAAGTTCACAATTTGATATGGACAACTCTTAATCCACACACCAATTTCTAAGTACCAACTTAGATATAATAATCCAATTCACTTAAATCATTTCATACCATCCTATTTATTTCACACATCAATTTTTTAAAAAAATTCGAAGTGGTTTTCGGGTATTTCCTAATACCCGACCCTCAATCTCTTCGAGTCTCATTCAAGGCAACCAAAATCGTTCAATCATCCATAACCAACTTGATCACTTCCAAATTTATTTAATTAATTCAAATTGAATTGCTAACCTCGATCACTTAGATTCCTTTATTTAACATTAATTAGTTTCAAATCAACCAATGTACCATCTCTTAATTATCCATCTTATTAATCACCCTGGATTAATTATTCTTTAATTACATTCAAGTAATTAACTTTAATTAATTTCACGATGCGAATTCTTCTCAAAAGAAATCAAGAAAGTAATCTCAATTACTCCATGAATTTATTAACTATTTTTAATTACATTAATCCCTAATTACATATGTTAATTAGCTTCTCATAAGTCACTTATTGTTGATTTAAATCATCTTAATTAATCAATCTTTAATTACATCGTTAATTATATAAATTAATGATTTCCAATTATATTTAATTTATTCTAATCTAAATTAATTACATTAAATAATTAATCATTAATTAAACCACAAATATTAATCATTCTTGATTTATCTCAACCTATAATTGACTATCTTTTTATTTACTTCATTAAATAAATTAATTACTCCTTATTTAACTACCTTGATTAATCTCTTGATTAATTACACAAAGTAATTATATCCAAATTATTTTTGTTAACAAAATATCATTCAATTAATCGCATCCAGAAATTATTAATTTATTTACTTTCCAAGTAATTATTCATTCATTACTCCATAACTATCAATTTTTAACCTTCATTGTTAATTTATAAAACCTAATTACCCATTTGTAAATCATTAATTTCAAAGTAATCAATCACTAATTACAAACCAATTTCTTAATTAATATTTAACTTGTTCATAAATTGTCAAATCTTAATTATACATAACGTAAACATCCTCTTTGTTAAATACTAATTCACATTACTAAAACGTTTACCTTTAATTAACATTTAATGTTATTTATAAAATAATTAAGTTTTACATATCTTTTAAGTATTTAACATACTTAACTCAACAATCAAACTGTTCTTAATCAAAGTTTTAAAGACATTAAATTTAAAGGATTTATGAATGATTCAGACAATTCCCTTTTTGACATTTCCAAAAACTTATTGAACGGTTTTTTTTTTTAAATTTTGGTTCCCAACTTCGAGTTAGACCCGATAATAACTCGATCTTGCTTCAAGTTATTTTCTTTTTCCTTGTTTGTACATTTTTTCTTTTATCACTTCTAAGTTTTAAAAACAAAGGAGCTGCTCCTCACACTCGAACACTCCTTCAAATTACTCAGATGCACCAAGGAAAAATTTCCAACTTTAAAGCTTTTAAAGGAAGAACTCAGAATAAAAGTACTCACCAACGAGACGAATCTAAACCACCGCGTGACCCTATTTCATCTTTGCAGCATCACCCAGCACGGCCATCACTCTTTGCTGTCACACACGCCGCCGCTCGCGCTCCATCATCATGCGATTCAAACCTCAATGCTTGTTGCTTTCTCCCCACACAGCCGCGTTTTCGATCATGAGTTGGTCGCGACTATTGCCATATCCACCTCGCCTTCGAGTAGCCGATGCTCACCTCCTCCTTAAATCATGTCTCCCCCAAATCAAATGTGAAACCCTAAAGTTCGAGACCCCTTTCCATTTGCCGACGAACCTCGCTCGATTCGAACCCCATGCCGTCGCGACTTCGAACTACGGCCATGGTTTATGGAAGAAGCGGTCGACTAAATTTTCAAATTTGAATTTATGAACTGGATTGAATTGAAAAGGTGGAGAATAGGCTTCGGCCATTATTTCGTTTCCTTCATTTTTTCTCTTTTCGTTGAGATGAATTACAAAATGCTTTTTTAACAGAAAGAGGCCGGATTTTGATTTAAAATAACGAAAGCTTTTGGCTTCCTTAAGAAGGTGATTTGATTTTTTTTTAGGTAAAGTAAGATTGTGTGATAAAGAAAGAAAACAGGTGTATTCGAGAAGGATCCATAGTTGACTTGGTCAATTGCGTAATTAAGCGTTCAACTTATTCCGTAAAAAAAAAGTTTAGCGCGTTCACAAGTCGTATGCTCCCACAACAATCCCAAACATTACGAAACTTGAAACCCGATAATAACTAACCATTACGGATCCAATGGAGTTGGTTTCGTCCAAATCGGAGGCTGCCTCGGAAAGCTATTTTTAAATTCAATTAAACAATATATTTTCAAAACGACACAAAACACTTCCAATTTCAATTTTAACACTTTTACTTCCTCCAGTATCATTATTATAAATTTTGTAAGCCTTCACATTATTTTAAACTGGCTTACAATTTCAGATTCAACAATTCACCCAATTTCAATTATTAAATTCAATATTTAACCTATATAATTCAATGATTTAACTATCACGTAAATATTGATATCTGGCATTCAAGTTAAAAATTATCTTGTAAATATTTTAAAATTAATTAACTATTCAAATTGAAATTGCTAGAAAGGTCGGGTCGTCACATTCCTTCCCCCATAAAAGAATTTCGTCCCCGAAATTACTAGTTAGAAAGAATGGTACAATACCCGTCTACTTTTTCCCAAACCTACAACTCAGCATCCTACCGATTGTCTTTTATTTAAACCTCACTATCACCTCAACCAATATCCCAAAACCTTCTATAGTTTCCAACACCATTAATTTACTACACTTATTCAAGTTTAAATTTATAATCAAGTTCTGAATTATCAAAATTTTCTCAAAATTTTTTCTAACTCCCTAAATTTCCAAAAATTTTTGCCAGCGTCTCCTTTGTGCGGCTAGCTCGGTACAACTACAAAAGGCCATCTACGGGCTTCCAAATCCCAAAAGAAAACAAAAGCCAAGTGGCTACATCAAAAACCCAATCCAATTTCATTCAGAAATTTAAATACATACCTTTTTGTCGGGCAATTCAAATTTTATCTTTTGGAACCAAATCCAATTTCATTTCTCTTTAATACCTGCATATCTCACTTAGCAACAATATACAATCGCAACCTTACAAATCATTTTATACATCTCTTTACATAAGTTTCATACCCACTTTTATTCAAATTAGTTTTCGCCGTTTCATTTGAATTCAATTTTATTTTCGATTTCTAATATTGAGTTATATCTTTCTTTTAAACTGATTCATATTAGTTTCATTTACTAGTTTACTTTAACTTCCAATTTAAAATTGTTTTGTCTTTAACCAAAATTTCCAAAAATTTTCTAACTCCCAAAATTTTCAGAAAATTTTGGCAGAGTCTCCTTTGTACGGAGGAGCTTTTGCAATTTGACAATATATATAAATATGTATACATCGACCCACACGGTCGAAAAAAGCAAAAACAGTTCATATTTCCTATTTTTATTGCATAGGCGTACCTTATTTAGCATTTAAGCAAGCAGCTTATAAATTCTAGCAATTAGCATACCCAAATCTAGCCAAACGGCTTCCCTGTACCTGTACTTACTCAATTTAAATATGTAAGTGCCATATATAGAAATTTTATTAACCTAACACTTACTTTCAAAAGCCAAATACATGCATTACAAAAAACATTTCCAATAAGCAATTTATATGTTTTAAAGCACATCTAATTATTTCCAATCAAATTTATATGCCTTTTCATTCAATTTTAATGGTTTACACACAATTACTTGCATTCAACTCATTTTAAGCGAAACAATCTCATATTCACTTCAATTGATTCAAAAATCAATTATATCGCTTCCACTAATTTATAGCATTTAATTTGATAATATCCATGTGAATAATTAATTGTTTAAGTTTTATAACCAATTAAAATTGATTCCAACTCAGTTTTATTTAATTCAATTCCATTTTAATTTATTCACCAACCATACATACGCATTTCATTTCACCACCTTATTGACTTCATTCAAACTATTTATTAAGCTTAGCATATTCAATATGTCTAAATTTATAACCATTTCCAAATTAATTTTATCCAAGCTTTAATTTAATAGGCTTTTATCCTTATTCGAAGCCAAGCTTGCATAAACTTTAAACTTAAGTTAATTACTTTAATTTATTCCAACATCAACTTAAGTTCACGTCAATTAAATTTGATTCTTGTTAAATCAAATTCCATTTAATTCAGTTAGCCCATTTCCTTCATTGTAAATTTAATCCACCTTCTCAATTTATCAAAACAATATCCAGGCACATATGCCACCGAACTTAAGGCCAGTCTGCTAATCCAATTCCAATTAAAGTTTGATTAAATTTTTTTTTCATCGGGCTTCATCCATTTATTTTATTAATACAAGACCATCTAAATTTATTTCTATTCACTTGGATTTTGCTTTGCAACTCAAACTATTTCTATTATAATCGCTTCTATTTCATTTGACAACACTTCTCATATATCCAGTTTACTTGCAACTTCCATTAAATATTATTCAAATCACCCTTGAATTTTATTTATAATTCAAACCATCACATTTCTTTTTCAATCCAGCCTTATTTTATTGTTACAACATCTCTTCAAATTTATTTCATTATTAAATCCAAGTCGAGTTCTATTTACAATTTGAATTCATTTCCAAACTCCATTATTAATTTACAATTCATTTATTAACCAAAGTTAAATTTTATTAACATACTTCATCAAGTAATTGTTTTGTTAATTAGCTTACTTCCAACTTTCAAATCAATATGCGATTTTATTTCAAAAAAATCGCTTCATTGAAATTTCCCGAGTCCAATTTTATTTTATAATTCCAGTTTGAAATCCCCTTTTTACTTTAAAATTTAGGAATGCCTTCAAATTTAGACAATACAATTAAAATAGTTTTTTTATAAAAATATTTCTTATAACTCGATGTCTCAACCAGTCCATCATTGTTCTCACAGAAATTCAGTCATACGTTGATCAGGCGTAGGACTGAAAATTTATAAGTACTTGGTAAACCCGTTTTCAACACCTAGTGAAAATACTTGGAAAACAATTTTATTGAAATATAGAAAACAATTTTGAAAATAGAGGAAATATTTTTTTTTAGTGAGGATGCTCTGGAAATCATCACGCCCATTCTATGGTCACAGTTACATACCAGGGTTACGTTGCAGTCATAATCCATGTAACTGCAGGCTCTCCGCGGCCTCTCGATTACGCCATGGGACCCACACAACAGACCACAGTTACATCCAGGGTTACGTTGCAGTCACAACAAAATTCCATGTAACTGCAGGCTCTCCGCGGCCTCTGATCTCGCTATCAAAATGAAACTTCTCCACTCTTACATAGGTCGCAGTCTACCGAGATAAACTCAAACGCAGACTGTTGGCTCTCAGCGGCACACACGACTTCCGCTATGTTATACCATAGGTCGCAGTCTACCGATATAGAATCAAACGTAAACTGTTGGCTCTCCGCGGCACACACGACTTCCGCTATGGTATACACTACTCATAATCCCAAGGAACTAGTTTTGTCCGGACTCCTCACAGGATCAACTTTAGAACCCCCTCGGGCTCTAGGCAGCACCATCCAGTGGCACTCCTGAGAAGTTCATTTCAAGGTGACGCCTTTTTCCCCAGAGCCATCATCAAAATATTTTGTACTATACACATATAGTATCTTTAAATCATACACCTAGTATGATATTATACAAAGCTCCTTTACACAAAATCGATTATCCCAAAATCGATAATTCTCAAAATAGGCTTTCCAAGACTCAATATTGATTTTTTCCAAAAATCAAAAGCCTTTCTCAAATCTTCATAGGACCCTTTATATATATTCAGATGTATATATATAAATTTTAAAACTTTGGATCCTTACTTCCTTGTATAAAACACCTTTTATACTCCAAACAGATTCAAAAACCATAGAAATATTCAATTTCCATCTTTATTCATTTCATATTTCTCAAAATATTCTTTCAGTTCAAAAGAACCATTTCATATTCCTTATTCACCTTTATATTAATCCCCATTTGGATTATTACTTCTATCCTTATCTCAGTTGGGTACTTTAATTAATAACAGTTTGAACTCCGACCAGTTTAGAAAAATAGCTTGAAAATTTAAAAAAATAGGTAAGTAGTTGAAAAATAATTATTAGTTGCAAAATAATTGTAAAATAGTTAACTAATTGTAAAATAGTCGAAAAATAATTGAATAGTTCCAGAGATTTTTAGACAATTAAAAATATAGTAATTTATTTGTAAAGTAGTGGAAAAATAATATATAGTTTAGGAAACAATTGAAAAATATTTAAATAGCTCCAAAAATAATGGTAAAACAAATATAATAAATTAGCTTTAAAAAGAAGGCTGTATATATTTAATAGCTTAGAAAATAAGTTTATATCAAAACAATTTATACTGAAAATAGTCAAGAGCCAACTGTTCACCTCCTCAACAATTCAATTTAAATCTCCATTCAAAGTGACCCAATTCCAATCCAAATAACTTCAAATTCCATTGGACTTGATTAATTCCCAATTCAAGTTGAATCAATCTTGAATTTTAAACTACCTCGAATTATATAAATTCGAGTTAAATTCTCAAAGGTTGATTTAACCTTTAAACCAAGTTATCTTTTATTTAAAGTTTTTAAACAATCTCAAATTTCTGAGCCCAATTCTTCATTTCAACTTATCTCTACTTATATTTTTTATTATCCCATAAACATTTTATCAAGATTCTAGAATTTCAAATCCAAACCCAGTTCACAAACAATTCCAATTAAAAACATTTTGGTAGCAATTTCTCTTTTAGAAACTCGAAAATAAACATCGATGATGCTGCAGTCATTACCGACGTTAATTTTCCAGTGACCGAAAGAGTTCAATGCTTTTATTTCTTTAAAAACATTTCCAAATATTTTTAATTTCAAATCTTCCAGATTTCCAATTCAACACCAAAAATATTTACGAAATAATACTATTATTTCTCCAAAACCTTTGGAAACCACTTCCAATTCCAAAGGAATTCTAAATTTTTCCCAAAAATTCCAAATTCCCCATCCATCCAATTCCTATTTAAACATTACTCTGCAATTTCATCTCAGTTTATTTTCAAATATTCTCCGGAATTCTATTTCAAATTATAATCTCATTTATTTATGAGGTTTATTTCAATTTATAAATTACATATACAATTTATATTCCAAATTCCTTTCTGATTTTAAACCAATTCCACTTTAATTACAATTCCAAAGTTATTCTAATTACTTTGGACTAATATCCATTCAATTGAATCCACTTCAATTTCAATCATTACAATTCTATCCAAATCTTCCATTTAAATTTTTGAACTTATTCATCTTCAATCCCAAATTCAATTAATTCAAATCGGGTTCAATTTGTATGAATTAAATTCCAACTTCAAATGTAAATCATCTCGAATTATATAAATTCGAGTGAAATTCTCAAGGATTGGTTTAACCCTTTTTAAACCAAATTAACTTTTTTTATTTTAAATTTTTAAACATTTAATTTCTGAGTTCTAATCCCAGAATTTCATTTTTAGTTAATTTAATTTTAATTTGGTTGTATTTCTGTTATCTCCTAATTTAATTCCAATTCAAGATTTCAATTTGATTGTATTGTATTACTTCTAAATTTTAATTCCAGTAATTTAACAACCAATCACCTTAATATTTATTAGAAGGAAATATTGCTTTATATATCAAAATATACTTTTATATAAAATCATTTAAAACCTTTATATAAGAAAATAACAAGTACGCGCTCATATATATATATAAGGTCACTCAACTCATTATAGAGTACTACGGACTCTATTAAATGAGTAATCCCCGCCAGAGCCAAGGTTCTCGCTTAACCTTTCAGCTCTGATACCAAATGTAACGACCCGAAATTTTCAAACCCGAAAATTCCAGATAGTTATGAAAAAGAAGAAAGAGATAGAAGAAGAAGAACAGAAACACCAAAAACCTCACATTCGCAGCGGATAAAATATAATAATAAATAATAACAGTTTACAAAAGAATACTATATCTGTCGATTACATTTTAATTTACATCAGAGTTTTACATTATATACAGTCACTGAATATTTACAATTATCAATTCTCAAATTAACAATAATATAAATACAGCGAAATACTCTATACGATATTGCCATCCAGCTCACCTCCTGGGCTCCAGAACGTACCTACCTGAAAATCTGTAATACTCGGTCTGACCCGAGCATTACATCAAAGTAACACCCGGGTCAGGCTGGAAACTAGCGTGAGTAAACCCAACTAACATGGAATACCAAAGCAAACAACTTATGTCAAACCCGGGGTAAGATATTTCAATTTATCAAGTTCACAATTTGATATGGACAACTCTTAATCCACACACCAATTTCTAAGTACCAACTTAGATATAATAATCCAATTCACTTAAATCATTTCATACCATCCTATTTATTTCACACATCAATTTTTTAAAAAAATTCGAAGTGGTTTTCGGGTATTTCCTAATACCCGACCCTCAATCTCTTCGAGTCTCATTCAAGGCAACCAAAATTGTTCAATCATCCATAACCAACTTGATCACTTCCAAATTTATTTAATCAATTCAAATTGAATTGCTAACCTCGATCACTTAGATTCCTTTATTTAACATTAATTAGTTTCAAATCAACCAATGTACCATCTCTTAATTATCCATCTTATTAATCACCCTGGATTAATTATTCTTTAATTACATTCAAGTAATTAACTTTAATTAATTTCACGATGCAAATTCTTCTTAAAAAAAATCAAGAAAGTAATCTCAATTACTTCATGAATTTATTAACTATTTTTAATTACATTAATCCCTAATTACATATGTTAATTAGCTTCTCATAAGTCACTTATTGTTGATTTAAATCATCTTAATTAATCAATCTTTAATTACATCGTTAATTATATAAATTAATGATTTCCAATTATATTTAATTTATTCTAATCTAAATTAATTACATTAAATAATTAATCATTAATTAAACCACAAATATTAACCATTCTTGATTTATCTCAACCTATAATTGACTATCTTTTTATTTACTTCATTAAATAAATTAATTACTCCTTATTTAACTACCTTGATTAATCTCTTGATTAATTACACAAAGTAATTATATCCAAATTATTTTTGTTAACAAAATATCCTTCAATTAATCGCATCCAGAAATTATTAATTTATTTACTTTCCAAGTAATTATTCATTCATTACTCCATAACTATCAATTTTTAACCTTCATTGTTAATTTATAAAACCTAATTACCCATTTGTAAATCATTAATTTCAAAGTAATCAATCACTAATTACAAACCAGTTTCTTAATTAATATTTAACTTGTTCATAAATTGTCAAATCTTAATTATACATAACGTAAACATCCTCTTTGTTAAATACTAATTCACATTACTAAACGTTTACCTTTAATTAACATTTAATGTTATTTATAAAATAATTAAGTTTTATATATCTTTTAAGTATTTAACATACTTAACTCAACAATCAAACTTTTCTTAATCAAAGTTTTAAAGACATTAAATTTAAAGGATTTATGAATGATTCAGACAATTCCCTTTTTGACATTTCCAAAAACTTATTGAACAGGTTTTTTTTTTTTTTAAATTTTGGTTCCCAACTTCGAGTTAGACCCGATAATAACTCGATCTTGCTTCAAGTTATTTTCTTTTTCCTTGTTTGTACATTTTTTCTTTTATCAGTTCTAAGTTTTAAAAACAAAGGAGTTGCTCCTCACACTCGAACACTCCTTCAAATTACTCAGATGCACCAAGGAAAAATTTCCAACTTTAAAGCTTTTAAAGGAAGAACTCAGAATAAAAGTACTCGCCAACGAGACGAATCTAAACCACCGCGTGACCCTGTTTCATCTCTACAGCATCACCCAGCACGGCCATCACTCTTTGCTGTCACACACGCCGCCGCTCGCGCTCCATCATCATGCGATTCAAACCTCAATGCTTGTTGCTTTCTCCCCACACAGCCGCGTTTTCGATCATGAGTTGGTCGCGACTATTGCCATATCCACCTCGCCTTCGAGTAGCTGATGCTCACCTCCTCCTTAAATCATGTCTCCCCTAAATCAAATGTGAAACCCTAAAGTTCGAGACCCCTTTCCATTTGCCGACGAACCTCGCTCGATTCGAACCCCATGCCGTCGCGACTTCGCACTACGGCCATGGTTTATGGAAGAAGCGGTCGACTAAATTTTCAAATTTGAATTTATGAACTGGATTGAATTAAAAAGGTGGAGAATAGGCTTTGGCCATTATTTCGTTTAAGTCTTCATTTTTTCTCTTTTCGTTGAGATGAATTACAAAATGCTTTTTTAACAGAAAGAGGCCGGATTTCGATTTAAAATAACGAAAGCTTTTGGCTTCCTTAAGAAGGTGATTTGATTTTTTTTTTTTTAGGTAAAGTAAGATTGCGTGATAAAGAAAGAAAACAGGCGTATTCGAGAAGGATCCATAGTTGACTTGGTCAATTGCGTAATTAAGCGTTCAACTTATTCCGTAAAAAAAAGTTTAGCGCGTTCACAAGTCGTATGCTCCCACAACAACCCCAAACATTACGAAACTTGAAACCCGATAATAACTAACCATTACGGATCCAATGGAGTTGGTTTCGTCCAAATCCGAGACTGCTCGGAAAGCTGAAAATACGACACAAAACACTTCCAATTTCAATTTTAACACTTTAACTTCCTCCAGTATCATTATTATAAATTTTGTAAGCCTTCACATTATTTTAAACTGGCTTACAAATTCAGATTCAACAATTCACCCAATTTCAATTATTAAATTCAATATTTAACCTATATAATTCAATTATTTAACTATCACGTAAATATTGATATCTGGCATTCAAGTTAAAAATTATCTTGTAAATATTTTAAAATTAATTAACTATTCAAATTGAAATTGCTAGATAGGTCGGGTCGTCACAGTCCTTTGGTTGAGCTACAGAATTTTTGACCTCTATGCTAAATTTTCGTTTCGATGGTTTGAAACGAGATTCGAGTTTGGTTTTCTTTTGTTCGTGGAATTCGTGACTTGTCGGTGAGGTGGGTGTTCGCTGGAGGTCTTTGGTGCCGCCGTGCACGTGCACGGCGTGGAGGATGGGACGGCGTCGTGTCAGTGACGTTTCTCGAGTCGTGCTCGAGTGTATAGGAAGGTTGCTTCGGGTTTTTTTATTGCGAGCGTAGTTTCTAATCCTGATGTTATTTATACTTAACAAATTTAAACTACAGGAAAAAAAAGAGGGGAGAGAAGAAGAAGTTCGTGTACAGTAATTAAAACGCTTAATGATTTAACAAAGTTTTTAAAACGCTTAATTATTTATTTAATCCAGTAATTATTTTAATTAAGTATAAAATTAATAAACAAATAAGTGGTAGTTAGTTAACATAATTGATTTCCAGAGTTAATGAAGGCTTTTTAAAATGTTAGTTAAGTTGAATAATTAATATTAATTGATGATTTCTGAAAGTAAATAAAAATAATTACTTTTTAATTTTATTGGTGATGGATCAATTAATGATTAAGTAATAAATAAAGTGTGATTAACTACTTAAGTAAATTAATAAATGAATAACAGTTAATTAATTGAGGAACTAAATTAAGAATTAATAACTATTTAACTAAGTAATTAGTAATTAATAAATGGATAATTAAGTTTTATTAAGTTTATTAATTAATGATTAAAGAATAGTTAAATTAGGTTAATTAAGGTAAAATAAATTGATTAGGAAATAATAAATTAAATAACATGAAATAGAATAATTAAATAATTAAGTAATTAGGGAATTAATTACTTATTGTAATTAATGACGTTTAAATACGAATTGTTTAAGTTAATTAATTAAGTCTAATTAATTTAAATAATTATTTGATGATGTGATAAGTAAAATCACTTAGAGAAGTAATTAATGATAATGACTGGAAGCAATTGACTGAGGATGATTTAATAATGAAAGTAATTTGAGTATAATTACTTTGTGAAATTAATCAAGGGATTAATTTAAAGAAAATTAATTGAGATGTAATTAATTGATTTGATAAAGTAACTAAAGGTGGTTAATTACTGAATAGTATTAATCAGGAGTGATTAATAAATGTAGTTTAATTGAAGATTAATTACTTAAGGTAATTAATTTAATACAGGATAATGAAATTAAAATGTAATTAGTAATCATTAATAAGTATAATTAATAATAAGAGATTAAAGAGTAATTAATTGGTGTAATTAAGAAGTAATGTAATGTTTGTAATTTAAGGTTAATTTCTATATTTGGATAAGATAATTAATTTGTGAAAATAATTAAAGGATGATTACTTGAATATAATTAAATATTAATTAATCAAGTGTGATTACGTGAAATGAATTTATTAATTGATTGATAATTGGTTAATAGTTATATAAGCAAGACTTATAATGGTAAAGTAATTAATTTAATTTACTTTAAATTTATTAGAGATGCAAATAATTAATTTAATTCATTTTAATTTAATTATAGTTTATATGCTTGTTTATGTATGGATGGATGATATTGTTTACCTTGAATGGTTTGGAATCTCAAATATGAGATAAGTGATACTATATGAAATGTATGCTTTGATTGAAGTATGATAATAATATGGATTATCTGTTGTGATGATAATATTGATTATCTGTTTATATTGATAATGTTGACTATCTACTGTGATATTGTGATCTTGAATTGTTTTAAACTTCAAAACAACTTGGCCTTAAAAGTCACGTTTTGGATTTCGATGAGACCGGGATCGGGTTTCCATATTTGGACATCCAAAAACCACATCGATCCAAATTAACGATAGGTCGTGAATCTAAAGTGAAGTTGAAGATTCAGAATGCAAGGGTTGTCGTCGTTAACTCTGAGGGTGATTCCAAAATGAGTGTAACGAGATAATGCCTTCGGTTTCGTTCGAACCCGGAATGAACTTGTATGGATTGAATGCTTTCAGCACATCGTCAGACGGACGATGAGCATTCTAAGGAATATGTTAGTAAAGGTAATCGTAGCCTCAAGCCTCATCAACCGAGAATGGCTAAAACAGGGGAGGTGCAGCAAGGTTAGGTGGGTCATGCCCAAGCAGGACAAGATTCCCCTTGTCTAGATGTCCCTTTTTATTCGGCTTAGTGAGCGGTTGCTCGCGCCAACTGCGGGGTTATCTTGTTCGGCACTGTTCAGTAAGGAATGGTTCCGGCCTTATGTTGCAGGGGAGCGGGCGTACTCCTCGGTACGGTGATCTAGGCCCCGTACTGTGACGGGCAGTACCCCAGTATCCCTGCCATTGTATGGAATCCATTTTCCAATAAGCGCCCTCGGATTTGATTGTATTACCCACTTTTGTGGCTAGTAGCTGGAATTCAATAATATAACAATTTCGGCTATTTTCTATTTACTTGAAAACCCTAGACACTATTATAATAGTTTACTCATACCAGACCCATCTGACCTGGATTTTATATTTTGTGTTTTTCATAAACCTTGGGTACTCAAATTTTTACGAGTAGCCAAGTGATAGGTTCTTGGATTGTTGAGTTCTATAGGAGCTTGGAGCAGGAGCCCAGACGTAGGTAGATATCTATCTAATTCTACTTTGTTAGTTAGAGTATGTTGTATTTTGAGATGTATGTAGTGACAGATGTATATAGGATTGTCATGTGTATGATATTGTAAAACTCTGATATATGTAAACTTTGTAATTGTTATGTGATATATTATATTTTATTCTGTTTCCGCTGTGAGATTCTGTTTTTGTTCTTTCTTTTCTTTTCTTTTCTTTTTCTACCCCTTTCTTTCTTATTGATGATACGTCTTTATGGGAGTTGAAGGGCGAGTTATCACAGAGTTATTACAGGTTGTAGATATCTTGCTTTGGGTTGCTGCTAGAGCTATGAAGTCTTTTCATATCTTTTGGAGTAGTCATTGTCATTTATAGTAGTCAGTGTATCTGATCTAGGATGATATGTATTTATGAATATTATTCACGATAATGTACTTGTATATATAACTTCCAGAGTCGACAGTTGTAGTTGTATCATATGTACTGTATCACATGTATTGTAACTGACATCAGTTATATATATATATGAGACTTTTTGTTATCTATGTTCCGCATTTAGTTTATCTGTGTTATTATTATATATATTGTCTTAAACTATTATGAACCATCGTAGTTCGTTTTATACTAGAATTGAATATATCGATGGGAATAAATAAATAAGAGATGAAAAATAAAAATATATACCACTCCTATCGAGATAACCAATACTAGTGTAAGGCCTAACTACGGATGGCCGCTCCTATCCGGACTTATTCTTCATAATAACAGATAGTATTTCTTTTAATACTCTTTGTTATTGTTAGCACAGAGGTGGGGCGTCACAGCTTGGTATCAAAGCCTGGGGTTTATGGACATAATATAAAACATAACTTAAATGGAACATGTGTTACAACTATTTGTCGATGTTTTATCTCACATCTTTTTCTATAACTATCTTTCATTGTTGGGTATGAATTCCTAACACTTATTCATGTGCATTTGATTTTGATTTGGATTGGTTCTGCGAATATTACAATTTTTAGTGTTTTGGGTTCAAATCTTTAAAGATCCTAACTTTGATGTTCGAACATGTTTTTAGTGATGCATCGATGAGCCAATAGGACCGGGTAGCCGATGGGCGTAATCTCCAAGCGTCTGTGCTCGACCGGTTGCAAGTTGAGTGAGAGATTGCACTTTTATTAAATAGGGTAGGAATTGCAGAATTTGCAGTTCGGTCAACCGACCTGCTCCTATTTCCCTATTTGCCTATTTATACTCGTTTTGCTTTGTTTTTTTCCAATTGTTAGTCGATTCTTCGTCTCCGATTAGTTGTTATCACCTTTGTTAATTTTGATAACTTCTATTTTTGGAATTTTTGGGTATTTCCACTTTGATGGATTTGATATCGATTTCTTTGGAATTAATCCACGTCTTCATATGTGAATTTTAGTGATTGATTGTTCCTACAATCATTTTGTGATTTGTCACTTTAAAAATATAAAGGTTTCAATACTAGTAGTAAATATTAAAACTCTTTCATCGAAACGATTTCAACCCTATTTTATTACAAAGCTCGTTTCTTAAACCGTTTTCCAATTTACTAGTAATATAAACCTTTACCTAACTCGTACGAGAAATCTAATTAAACGGCTTAGTAATACAAGTGGTATGAAACGCTTGCGTTTACTTCGCCGGTTAATTCTTGATTTGTTCGATTGAATCTCTTGTGACAATTTTCTAGTGGAGATCTACAGTTTTGCTCGTAAATATTTAAGTTAAGCTAGTGGTTATGGGACATGAAGCTAAGCTCATATAATCACTAGCTTAGAGTAATTGACACTTTCTTGATAATCATTGAGGATCATTTTTGTGTTTTAGACTAGCGCTATGCTATGTTTCTTTGTACACGAAGGGGACGGTACCTCGTTTTATTGAGTTTCATCTCAATTTTATTATAGGCTAACGACCTATTTATTTCTTGGGGTTTCGACACAATTTTTGTGGGCTAGCGACCCACGTTTTTATGGAGTTCGGATCTTCGGGTGTACCGTTGTACTACGTCGTTGTTTCGAATTTTACGAGTTTCTAGTTCCTCGGGCGTACCATTGTACTACGTCGTTGCACCGCTCTATTGTTAGCGACCATGGGATAGCGTCCCGTTTTGTGATACACGTGTTGGTTAGTTTTCATGCTCCCGTTTTGTGATAGGCCTCCCCTTTTTTTTTGATTTAGACTAGCAAATGTGCGATGTCTCTTTCTCTACGAAGGAGACTAAACCCCGTTTTTGTGGAGCTTCGACTCAACTTTTGTGGGCTAGCAACCCATGTTCTTTTATGGAGTTCGGATCTTCAGGCGTACCATTGTACTACGTCGTTATTCCGAATTTTACGAGTTTCTGGTTCCTCGGGCGTACCGTTGTACTACGTCGTTGCACCGGCTATATGGTTAGTGACCATGGGATAGCGTCCCGTTTGTGATACACGTGTTGGTGAGCTTTCATGCTCCCGTTTTGTGATAGGCCTCCCCCTTTTTGTGATTTCTGGATTTCCATTGATGATTTCTAGAGTTTGTGTTTCACCAATTTTCATGATTTGTATTGATATGTGTTATCAATATTTGTGCATTGGTGAATTTGTGTGTCATTAACTTTTGTGATTGGCATTGATATGATTGTCAATATTTATGGTTCGGTGAATAAAAATAAAGAGTATGACATTCTTTTTTATCTTTGAGAAGATTCTTGTGACATTTTTGATGAATGAAAATTCACTGGTATTATGGTTTGATGCCAATTATTTTGATGAAATTTTGACGTATAAAAATTACTGTCGCTTTGACTTCAGTACCCGTCAATTTTAAAGTGGATTTTCAAGCGGTTATCCCACAATGCTGATTTTGTTGTCCGTTTTTACGGTATTTTGAGAAGTGCAATTTCCTTGTCGAAGTTGCTACTGATGTTGCTGTTTCAATCACGTGTTTTAAAATTTGTTTCAAAATAAAATTTGTTTTCAAAATTTTTACAGTTTACGCTTTCAAAAGAATGAGAAAGCGATTTAAACGTTTCAGCAAAATCGAGGACTATGACGCCTTTCTTTTACTGATTTGCTTAATTCCGGACTTGTCCGTTTGAGAATGGGAAATGTTATTTTTGAAATACACAATTTTGCACTTTCAAGGAAACGATGAAGAGAATTAAACGATTTAGTAAAATTCGTGGTTATGGGACATGTGCGTTTGCTATTTTGGTTAATTCCGGACTCGTTAATTGAAATATTTGCTGTTTTGATGATTTTCGTGTGCTTTCGAGCCACTATGTTGGACCTTCGGGTCATATGTTGGACCTTCGGGTCAATACCAGTACTAGACCTTCGGGTCATTTGTTGGGCGCCAAAATTATGTTGATAGTACTTGGTAGGCTTCGGCCATTTGTTGATGCACGTGCGGCGTAGCTTAAAAACTCGCCATCTGATGGGATCGATCCAACCTTTTATGTTGATTTTCTAGTTACTTAATTGATTATAGATATTTGTTGTTTCCAATTATTTGAAGGTAATTGGATATTTGTTGATATGAGATCTAATTATCTTTGTTGATAATTAGATATTTGTTGATTCTGATTATCGTTTTTGATAATTAGATATTTGTTGATTCTGATTATCGTTTTTGATAATCGGATATTTGTTGTTTCTGATTATTGTTTTTTATAATCAGATATTTGTTGTTTCATATTATCGTTTTTGATAATCGGATATTTGTTGTTTCTGATTATCGTTTTTGATAATCGGATATTGGTTGATTCGGATTATTGTTTTTGATAATCGGATTTTTGTTGATTTTTGATTGTCGTTTTTGATAATCGGATATTTGTTGTTTCTGATTATCGTTTTTGATAATCAGATATTTGTTGATTCTGATTATCATTTTTGATAATTGGATATTTGTTGATTTGAGATTTGATTATCGTTTTTGATAATTGAATAGTTGTTGATTTGAGATTTGATTATCATTTTTGATAATTGAATGTTTGATGATTTGAGTTTTGATTATCGTTTTTGATAATTGAATATTTGTTGATTTGAGATTTGACTATCGTTTGTGATAACTAAATATTTGCTGATTTGAGATCTGATTATCGTTGTTAATAATTAGATATTTGTTGTTTTCTGATTATCTACTTGATAATTAGATTTTGTTGAGAATTTACGAATTTCATTTATGAAATTAAAAGATTTCTTTGGTGTTTATATTCTAGATCTTTATTTTTCTAGCTTAACCAGTTTATATTAGAGAAATAATTGTTATTGACGACTTTAATTATGAATTGCGGGGACGCAATCTTTATAAGGAGGGGAGTCTGTAACAACCCGGAGTTTGCACCTGTTAGTTATCGTCATTTGACGATTAAAAATTGCTAA
This sequence comes from Allium cepa, assembly GCA_030765085.1. Lineage (NCBI taxonomy): Eukaryota > Viridiplantae > Streptophyta > Magnoliopsida > Asparagales > Amaryllidaceae > Allium > Allium cepa. The sequence continues at coordinate 344,570,635 of CM060934.1, forward strand.
CAAATTGATATTGGAATTATTAAACGGGTTGAAATTCTTTTAAAAATTTGTTAAGGGAATACGGGCTTTAAAATTAATATTGGCCTGTTCCCTTTTTATTTAATTGGGCATGTTTCCTTTTCATTGGGATAATAGCAGCGACCGTTCCTCCCTTATTCATTTTTCGAAAACCCTAGCAAAACAAAGCGAAAAAAATGGCCGCCTCAAATTCATTCGTTCGTTCCTTTTCGGCAAAAACTAGGGCTTTGAACAAAATATTGAAGGCGCCGATGCTTCGACTTGATTTTGCTTGCGATCGATCGTTTGTGCTCGTCAAATCAAAGGTGAGTAATTTGATTTACTCACATCTAATTCGTGCTTAGTATAATGCTCGGCAGTTTGATTTGGTTTCGTGTTGATATTTTCTGGCATGGCTCGATTTCTGTTTAACCATGGCTTGATGATTTTTGGGTCTGTTCGACCTCCTTTATTTGCGTTCATGTATATTTGTTTGGATTTTTGCTAATGTTGATTTCGTTCTTGTTCTTGTATCATCGGCTTTAGTTTCGGTTTGGAGATGATGGTAATCGACTTCGTTGTAATTGTAACCAATAGTTGCTCGATTTGGTTTGCTTTATTGTTGCGTTTGAAACTGTACTTTGCGTGATTTTGTTCCTATGACTTCAGCACTATCACTGCTTCCATGTTGCCTCGAGTACATATGTATATATTGTTTCACTGACGACATTGGTTATCACGGATCTGATTTTATTTTGAACCGTATATTGTTTTTTTTTATTTGAACTCGACTTGGTACCATTCCTGTTTTTAGTCGGCTTCGGCATTTTGAAACCCTTGATTTTCGTGAAGAGGTTACTCCGGCATTTGAATCTGACATGTTTAAATTCATGATGGCCGCAACTTGAATCTGCCTGCTATGGTTGTATATTGAGAGTTGGGCCACTGTGTACATGTCTTCATTATGTGTTTGAGTCTGGTTACTTGTTGCATTATATTGAAGTCACATGTAGAAGCTGCTTGTTTTGCTGCCTGGTCTGTTGGCACTGCTCACAGGTCCGGGTTCGAGTCCCTTTTATCAGTGCATTGCCGTGAGTAATTGTATTTGGCTTGTCTACACTTGCAATATCCAGTTCATATAGTAGTTACTGATGACTTGTATCGGTTGCCTTCATGTTCATGAACATTAGTTCTTGCTTCATTTTGGAAATTGCAGTTTCAATACTGTACACTGCTTGGTTCTATATGCAGTTTTTTTTTGTTTTTATGCCACAGTTGTGTTGCCTTATCTTTGGGCTTTTGACTGTCATGTTGAATTTGAAAACTTTTGTATTGTTTTTGAGAGTGTTGTTGCATTATATTTGGACTTCCTCTGATTCATTTCATGTTGCCATCTTTTTTTACTTTCATCTTCATTCTGCAGTATCTTCATGTTGGATCACTGCCATGTTCATTCAGTCATTTAAGCCTTTGTGCTCTGTTGGTTCAGGTTGCGTGCAAAACTCAATTGTTGTCAACCTGTAGCCTTTGTCCCTTGATCTTTATTGCTGTATTTCGTGATATTTGAGTCAGTGAGCACTTTTGTTCATGTATGCTTGCTGCCTGACCTTTGTTGCTATGTTGCATGGGTTTTGGTTGTTGCGGTTGTGTTGAGTTGGTGACTTGACCTTTTGCATTTTGTTGTAGTTTGATTTGGGCCTGTTTAAGTACAGTCTAAATTTCTGATAGTGGACTTGCACTTGAATTTCTAGCCTATTGCACTATTAGTTTTATTTGCAGTTGCCTTGAGTCGCGATAGCACTGACTTGACCACTGCCGTTTCTATTGTTGTGATATGCAGTAGTCAAAATTGTTGGTGCATACGCTTCATTCTGAAGTTGCACTGGATTTGGGTCCACTTTCTTGACATGTACTTGACTCACTGGTTCGAGTCACTTGTGCATGTCACTATTCATTTTGATTGCACCTGAGTTTCATTTTGAGTTGAGTTGAATCCGTCTTTAATTCGGGTTTGACCTAGTGTTCGTTTGTGAATTTTCATTGTGTACATACGTGCACATTGTCCATGTCTGTCTGCTTTTACCATTGAGGCCGTGGCATTGATATTTGATTCTTCATTGATTTTGGTTCGTTGATCTTTGGTGTACATCATCACTGTAGTGGTAAGGCAGTGCACGCAAGCGTGTACTGCAGCCACACGGTATTACTTTTATTGATATTCTATTTTGTTTTGATTTATTGATCTTTTGCGTTTTCCAGCTACTGTAGTGGCGAGGTAGTGCACGCGTGCGTGTACTGCAGCCCTACTCGAATTGGCGTTTTAATTGATATTTCAATTGTTTGAATTGTTTCGTGTGTCCAATTCAATATTTTGAATTGCATTTTGATTTGGTTTAATTTGATTATTTTGTTGATACCAAATTATCTTTTTGATAATTAGATTATGAGTTTCTAATTATTTAAATAATTAGAATTTGTTGATAATTGCCGTTTAGGCAATTCTGTTGTTTTCTAAATTATCTTCATTGATAACCCTTTTATGTATCTTCGTTGATAATTTGAATTTGTTGAATTGTTGTTTAACACTGTTACGTGTTATATTTACTGTTATCCGATTTCCTTATATAAGAATCGGATAGGTGAATTTATTTTGACTATCGTCTAATTGTTATTTAATTATTATTGCTTCTGTGCATTAATAGCTGAGTTTGAATTAGACTGATCCGTGTATTATTTTCTTTGAATTTAATACTCGGATCAGACCGAGTTATTACAGGTTGTAGATATCTTGCTTTGGGTTGCTGCTAGAGCTATGAAGTCCTTTCATATCTTTTGGAGTAGTCATTATCATTTATAGTAGTCAGTGTATCTGATCTAGGATGATATGTATTCATGTATATTATTCACGATAATGTACATATATATATATATAACTTCCAGAGTCGACAGTTGTAGTTGTATCATATGTACTGTATCACATGTATTGTAACTGACATCAGTTATATATATATATATATATATATATATATATATATATATAAGACTTTTTGTTATCTGTGTTCCGCATTTAGTTTATCTGTGTTATTATTATATATATTGTCCTAAACTATTATGAACCATCGTAGTTCGTTTTATACTAGAATTGAATATGTCGATGAGAATAAATAAATAAGAGATGAAAAATAAAAATATATGCCACTCCTATCGAGATAACCAATACTAGTGTAACGCCTAACTATGGATGGCCGCTCCTATCCAGCCTTATTCTTCGTAATAACAGACGGTATTTCTTTAAATACTCTTTGTTATTGTGAGCATAGAGGTGGGGCCTCACATGTATAAAATGATTTTGGAATTTGTAGTTGGATATAGTTAAATTGGATATACAGGTATTTAAAAGAAAGTGGGAAAAATTAGGATTTTTTCAGAAGATAATGTGAATTGCCCGACTAAAAAGGTATGTATTTAAATTTCTATATGAAATTTGATTGGGTTTTTGATCTAGCCACCTGGCATTTTGTTTTTTTTTTGGAATCTGGGGGCCCGTAGAGGCATTTTGTAGTTGTACTGAGCTAGCCACGCAAAGGAGACGCTGGCAAAAAATTTTGAAAATTTAGGGAGTTAGAAATTTTTTGAGAAAGTTTCGATAATTTAAATTTGGATTTAAATTTAAATTTGAATAAGTGGAGTAAATAATGTTGCTGGAAACAATGGAATGTTTTGGGAAGTTGGTTGAAGTAATGGCGGGTCTTTGATAAAGGATATATTATGGCAAGTTGATAAAACTATTTGGTTTTGGAAAATAGTAATGGGTATTAGATAATTCTTCTTAACTATCAATTTTGAGGACGAAATTCTTTTAAGGGGGGAGGAATGTGACGACCCAGAATTTTGGACAATTTAGATTGGGATATTTAATTGATTTTACATATTTAAAAGTTAGTTTCTAACTTGAATTTCAAATATCGCTGTTTATTGGATAATTTAAATATTGAATTTAATAATTGGAATTGGGTAAATTGTTGAATCTGAAATTCTAAGCTTGTTTAAAATAATTTAAAGGCTTGTAAAATTTATATTGATAATACTGAAGATAGTAAAAGTGTTTAAAATTGATTCAGAAGTGTTTAGTTAAGTATTGAAATTTTATCATTTAAATTGATATTTAAAAATAGCCCTCCGAGGCGCTGTCTCGGATTTCGACGAAACCATTTCCATTAGATCCGTAATAATGTATTATTATTAGAATTCAATTTTCGTAGCATTTGGAGTTGTCGTGTGATCGTACGATGGGTAAACGCGCTAAAATTATATCGAATTTAAGTTAATAACTGGGCCCAAAAAGCTATATTCTCCATACGGTCGAATTAGGACTCGAAACCTTTTCCATTGCATTCGGAATAGGGGTATACCATTATAAACGCCTAGCAGTACGCCTTGATAGGAGTTTGAAATTTTAGGTTGTATCGATCGAGACAATTTGGATTTGAATTTGAATTAATTTATATTTATATCTTGGTCAAACATCAGTTGAAAATCCTTCACATCAGTTGTATTTTTATTCACTTCACGTTACTGTAGCAAGGCTTATTCTATACGCAAAAGGGATTCAGGCACGTTGGCATCAAATCCTGTCTCCTCTCCCTTCTTCGTCTTAAACCCTATGCAGATCATATAAAAAAAATGAGAAATAAAACATTGTCCGAACAGATCCTCTTTAAATTGAATCACACTTTTTCGCTTCCCTTATTTCTCAGTTTTTACCGAGTTCGAAAATGGCAGAAATCAATCGGCGAATCAAATTCAATTCAAAATATATTCAACCATATCAAACTGAGGCGCATGGTGCTTAGGTATAATCGCAAGGTTGAGCTTCGATTTGAGGGCAGTTCCGTTTGGGGTCGCTGTGTTGTTTCGAGCTAGGGTTTTGTTGCGTGCTCAAGCCTGAGGAGGAAGGACACTCGTGACTAGGAGTCGCGCTCGAATGGGGGTACGGCGACGCTCAGGCACGCGCGAGCAGGGCGAGGCGCTTGGAGCTCGGTGTAGTCGTGCTCATCTCGACTGGTGACCGCGAGTTCGATGTGGCAAGGTTCGGCGATAGAGGATTCACGTTGGTCGAAGGTTTTGGGCAGAGTGGTATTCGCTGTTCATTTTCTTTTTCATTGTCTTCCAATTTTAATTTAATTTTAATAATATACACAGAGAATGGAATTTTTAAATCAAGTTTATATATATATATATATGTGTTATAGAAGAAAACTTTTTAACAGTAAAGAAAAGGTATAACTTGAAATATATATATATATATATATCCACATGCCATCTTAATTAAATTATATGGGTAGACAAAAAAATTTATATAAAGAAAAGACTTTGGAAAATATATACGAAAATTTTAAAGTATTTGAAAAATTTATAAAAGTTAGATTTTTGAAATCTATAATCTATTTTTATAAGTGTAGGGTTTTAAAGGAAAATTAGTCACTCAAATTTAATAAATGATAATTTATGTTTTTGGGTATTTCAAATGATTAATAAAACCATACAATGTTTATACAAGGTCTTAAATCGGGAAGACAAGTTGATTTGGATCGGATTGCAATATCAAAAGCAAAGGTGAGTTAATCTCACTCTTCTGGATATTTTTTTAATTTAAACGGTTAAATTTAAATAATTGGTTGATTGATTGATTTGATTGGATGTGCTATGTTATATATAGTAGTATATAGTCTATATTGGAATGATTGATTTCCAGCATTATATAGCGGATGAGACCCTGTGTGCCGCATAATAGCGGATGATATTATATTTAAATCCCATATACCATGATATTCCACCTCGAAGTGGAATTGGTATTGTGCTAACGTCTGTGGATGCAGGGAAACAAGTTGGAGGGATCCAACAGGATTCCACAACATTTATTTAGATTATTTAATATTCTCTGTTATGAACATTTGATATTCTGTAATGAATATTATTGATAATTGGAATATGGAATGCTATGGTCTGCTTGAATATATTTCGGTGCACTGAGTTATCAAAATATATAGAATTGGAATTTTTGAAAAGAAAATGAAGGAGTGAATTTTTTTAAGTGAAATAATTATAGAGAATTTGAATAAAAATAAGAATGAATTGGAAAGGAATAAAAGTGGTTTTTAAATCCTAATAAATTCCGGGTATGAAAAAGGGATTTTGAATAAACAGAGAAAGAATGAATTTTAAACTCAAGTGATATTATTTCCAGAAATGAAGAATTTATTTTGAAATTCAAGGTTTGAATTTATTTGAAAGGATAAAGAAGAAATTTTGGGAAATATGAAATTGGTAATTTCAGTTAACAAAATTTTAAATCATAATAAAGAAATTAAATCTGAAGTTGATGGATTTGGAAATAAATGAAATAAGTAAGGAAATTTATTTAAAAAGTGAAGTAAATTGAAAATCAATTTGGAGATTGATTTAAGTGTGTAAAACCGTGATTTTTAAAAGAGCAGTGAGACTTTGGAATTTATAAACTGGGTTTATAAAGGTGAAGTAATATATCAGTGGATATTTGAAGAATAAATTCACGATGGGAATTTATCAAAGAAATGGGAAAATTTGTTTAAAAATAAATAGTGATTTATTTTTAAAGGATGTGAAGAGAAATATATTTCACTGGATAGCCAAGTACGTTTTCAAAGTAAATTTTTAAATATAAGTTAAAGTTTTAATGTTGTTTTAAAAAGCATGTTTTGGAAAATCTATTATTTATAAAATATTTAAATTCTAAAGTAATTATTTTTCAAATCTATTATCGTAATAATTATTTAAAGATGACTTGGTATTTTGATTTCCGAAGAGAAAATCTAGTTTTATATTTTATAAAGTAACCTCATTTTAAATATTCCTAAAGTATATATTTTTAATAAAGTATTGAAGTAGTTCTCAATTTAAATGTTTTAAAGGATATTTTATAATAAAGTGTTTTAAATTATTTTCAAATCTAAAGGTTTTTTACTTGGTGTCTTCAGTGAAAATAAATATTTGGTAATTCATTTCATGAGAAGAGTAGGGTTTGAAAACTGTTTTAAAAAAGGATTGAAAATGAAAATATATCTTGCGAAGATATTTTGAGGATAATAAATAATTTGGGAGATCATTTATTGTTTGATGGTTGTTGTGAATGTTAATTGATAGTTAAATAACCGATTATCAATATGGACCGATGCGCTGATCGTTTCGAAGAGACCGAGATCGGGATTTATTTCTTGAAAACCACTTCGATCCGGTTTGTACGTTTTCGTGAGGAAGACGAGCTTGGATTCGAAGATGGAGCAGTGAAGTGGTAGGGCTAGTCGCTACTAATCCTGAGGATGATTCCAAAATGGATGTAGTAGGAGTAGTGCCTTCGGTTCCGTTCGAACCCGAGACGGACTTGTACGAATGAATGCTTCTAGAACGTCGTCAGGTGGGGGATGAGCATTCTAAGTGAAACGTATTAAAAGGTAACGCTTAGCCTCAAGCCCCATCAACTGGGAATGACTGGAAATCAGGGGTTATGCAGCAAGGCTAGGTGATAGCGCCCATTAGGGTGAGGTCATCCCTGTCTAGATGTCCCTTTTATTCGGCTTAGTGGTGCGGTTGCTGATCCCAACCATGGGGTGATCTTACTCGAGATTATCCAGTAAGGAGTAGTCCCGGTCTTGTGTTGCAGGGGATTGGGAGTTATCCTCGGTACGGTGATCTAGGCCACGTACTGTGATAGGTGGTACCCCAGTGCCTAGTCATTAGTCGGAAATCCATTCTCCCTACGCGCCTGTACGGTTTTGATTATACCCAACTATTGCTGAAACGTGAGATGCAAGCATTTCAGCTAGATTCTATTTTACTTTTTATAGACACTATTATAATATCAGAGGATTTTAATAAAAAATGTTTTGGCTATCGTAAGGTAAAAACCCGACATGTTTATTTGTGGCATGGTCTTACGAGATGCCTTTGTTTTCAAAAGAATTTTGAAACTTTAATAATCAATTTGGGTGTGGTTTCTCACGCTGGTATTCCAGACTGACTCGGGTGTTATTTAACTATAATGCTCGGGTCAGACTGAGTATTATAGAATACAGGAAAGGATGCTGTGGAGCTCAGGAGACGAGCTGGATGATGATACGTACTTCCGTACTTGTGTTAGATATTCCGCTGTGTATGCAGATTGTAAGGACAGGTTACGATTACTGTCCAGTTGTGTGTTATGTATACTCTGATGATGTAATGTATAAACAGATATATTTGTTTTTTTCGTAAAGATCGTTTATTATCTATTATAGATTATTCCGCTGCGATAGTTAGATTCTGATGTTCTTTTCTATTGTCTTCTTCTACTCTTTCTTCTTCAACCCAAATGGTTCGTATTTCTGTTCATCTTGAGTTAATTGATATAGAATAGTGTTAACTCAAGAGGTATGGATTTGCGGGTCATTACACTTGTACTTCACCTCCTCCTTTTCCATCTTCACTTGAAGCTCCTCTGTTTCCTTTTTCGGTCTCTCATCCATTGTCTCTTATTTGTCAATGCTAACTTGTCGGTGACTATTACCTCCTCTTCCTGCGATACGGAGACGTCCTCTAGATTTTGGAGCATAGCTATCTACCAAGAGTTGGGCCCCGGTCCGGAGAAGAAACGGGAATCATACCAAAAGCCACTACGGAGATGGTGGTGGAAGCGGTGAAGGTAGTAGTGGCTCCTAAACTTCGAGTAGCTGTAGGTAGATACGAAAGGGATAGCTAACCTACAATTTAGGAAACATAGTTGTATAGTTCAGTAAGTAAATCGAAGAGCTTAGAACACAAGAGAATCGAGAAAAATACCTGAGCCAGAAGTTTGGCATGAACTTCAACATCGATATCTCTTGTGCAAGTTTCCAACTCGAAGGGTCACAAGACAGTTGGGGGAAGGTATGGCTTACGCGAAGCTTCAAAAGATTGAAGGGCATGAACATCTTTAGAATTAGCAAGTGTGGATGCCGGTATGGTTAGTGCTTGCTCTTGATATTTTAGAGCAGACACTTCACCCTAACCCGAAGAGCTTGGGCCAGAAAGAGCTTTAGCAGCAACATCGTGGTTTCCTTCTCTCGCTCTATTCTCGCAGAATCTCCCTATAAGCCATGACGAAGTCTATGTCCTCAAAAATGAGATAAGTGGCCATTAATTCTTCCTCGAAGCACATATCCCTGGCTCGCTCCGACCTAATCGGCATTTCTTCCCAAACCATAGTAAGAGTGTTCGGGGGTAATTATCTCAAGTCACCTCAAACTACCCTTGTTCATGACATTGCAAGTATAGAGATGTAGCATGCTGACATCCATTTGGCTTATTTCTTCATCAAGCTCTTTCCGAAGCTCCAAAAGCTCCGATCGTGTAACCAAATAAATGATCTCTTTCGCCAATTTATTAGCTGCAACTTCTTCTTTCTCCTTGGTCAATCTTTCATTCTCCTTGTAGAGTTGTGTGAGTTCAGCGGCCTGCTCAGCAAAGGTGGCGGCTTGTTGAACAACAGCTTGGTCCCGAGCTTGGACAGCCTTCTCTCCTCTAGCAACTTATTCTTTCTTTTACCGAACTTCTTATGAGCATCTTTAAGTTGTTAATTGATCGCAGGAAGCACTCTGTCATGAGCCTAATTCGCCTTAGTTAATAGCCTGTCACTGGCGGCCTTTCCCTTTAGGGCGGCATGTTTCTCGGTCCTGAGCTAGGATTTCTCATTATCACGATCTTTAATCACCTTATCATTCATTTTCAGCCTCGAACGGCAGCATCTCCTGGTATATAATATGGTTCATGTCAGAGAAGGCCTGTATAAGACTCTACCACTCGAAACTAGCTTCCAAGCCCTCGCAGATTGCCCCAAGATTCTGAAGGGAAGTCGCTTTATCGGTTGGTTTTATATTCTTATCAAATTTAACTCCATGTAAGAAAAGTTGTGGGAAAGCAGCTTGAAGTTAGGGTGGACCCGGTGGAAGCGTGAACTTTCTACCCCAACTAGAAGAGGTACGAGCAACCGCAGTAGTTATGGTTTGAGAGGCGGGGATTTCCTGCATCGTATCAGTCTGAGCCTAGATGAGAGGAGGAGTAATGGATAGTAATGTCCTGCATCAATCATGAGAATCTCTATGGCGTTTGTGCAGATCGCCGCAGGCACCACCCTCATCGTCCATTTTCCTCTTCTCTCCCATTTCATGCTCTCTCTCTCTAAATGGGGGCATCATCATCCTTTCTCTTCTCTCCTCATCAGTTTCATGACGAGGACGATGTGTAGGATCCAGAGTTTGATACACGTAGGAGCCAGAGTAGTGATGCAGTTGATGGTATAGTCCATGACCCATGGTACTTGAAAAGAAAAGAAAACCGAAGTTAACACTTGAACTCTGAAACTTAACTTGATGCAGAAATGTATGTCTGTGATCCAAAAGTGAGGTGTGTAGGGCCGATGACCCCCTATATATTCTACCAACCGTATTGGAAATATTTCAAAGTTGGAGTTTTCAAAGTTGGAGTCCTTCCAACTTCGCTTATGAAAGCACTAGAAGATATGTCAATATTTGAGCTAATCTCACCTATCATCTCGCTAATCGAGAAATCCATGAATTCATTCAAGTGAATGGAGACATCTCTTAGAAAATCCAAATGCGACGTATCTCCAATAAGGGTTTCAGCAGCTTGGCCTCTAGTTGATTGAGGAATCTTATGTAACAGCCTGCATATTTTACGATTGAATATTTAAATATTTTATTTAAAATAATTCATCGTTAGTCGGATTAGTGTCCGAAAAGCTACTTTTTGCAAATAATCGAATTAGGACTTGAGACCACCCCCATTGAGTTCAAAATGACGTTTGCGACCTTTTTGTGTATACACTTTGATATATTTGGAGTTAGTGGAATTTTGCTACTTTTTCACTTAGGGCTTTGGTTTTGTTTCAGCTCATTAGACCAAAGCTTCACCCCTCTTCTCTTCATTACTTCATTTCTATTTCCTAATGCTCAAGCTTTAGCAACAATGGAGAGAGGAGTGGGAAATTAAAACTCCAAGACCTAATTTTCATTTGCAAATCAAGTTCTAGCTCCAAATTTATAGAAGAAGCTTTGGTAAGCCTCCTCTTCTCCTTCTCCAACTCATTCTCTCACCAATTTCAGAAATTCCTAAACCTAATTTAGGAGGTGTTTCTCTTTTAAGCTTAGATTCAAGCTCTTTGGGTTGGAATTGAAGAGTCGCTGTCCTTGCCATTGCTCTATAGCTTCTTCATCATAGTTCTAGGTTTAAAAGGTGAGATTTTTATCTCACATCTATGTCTATAACTATCCTTGATTGTTAGGTATGAATTCCTAACTCTTATTCATGTGCATTTGATTTTGGTTTGGATTGATTTGGTATATATTCCGACTTTAGGTGTTTTGAAAGCAAAATCTATGAAAATCCTTTTATGGATGTTTGAACATGTTTTTGGTGATGCATCGAAGAGCCCATAGGGCCGGGTTGCCGATTGGCATAAATCCCTAGCGCCATTGCTCGTTCGTTTACGAATTGGATGTGATTGCACATCAATTATATAGGCTAGAAAACTGCCTAAGCACCAGTCAGTTGACTGACCTTTGCAGTCAGTCGACTGGCTGTAGCTAATAAGTATTCTGAAGGTTGTTTGTAGAGGCTTGGGGGCTCTGTTTCCTGCAGTCAGTCAACTGAACTCAGTGAGCCGGTCGACTGACCTGCTCCTATTTGCCTATTATGCCTATTTTTGCCTATTTTGTTTGTGATTCCAATTTTTATCGATTCGTTTTGATTCCTAGTTGATGCTATCAATTATTCGACTTTGATGACTTCTACTTTAGGAGTTTTGGAAATATCCATTTTAATGGATTTGATATCGATTTCTTTGGAATTAATTCACGTCTTCGTATGTGAATTTTAGTGATTGATTGTTTCTTCAATCATTTTTGTGATTTGTCACTTTAAAAATATAAAGGTTTCCTATACTAGTAGTAAATATCAAAACTCTTCCATTAAAACGATTTCAACACTATTTTATTACAAAGCTCGTTTCTTAAACCGTTTTCCAATCTATTAGTAATACAAACCTTTACCTTACTCGTGTGAGAAATCTAATTAAACGGCTTAGTACAACAAGTGGTATGAAATGCTTGCATTTACTTCGTCGGTTAATTCTTGGACTTGTTCGATTGAATTTCTTGTGACAATTTTCGAGTGGAGACTTACAGTTTGTTCGTAAATATTTAAGTTAAGCTAGTGGTTATGGGACATGAAGCTAAGCTCATATATTTACTAGCTTAGTGTAATTGACACTTCTTGATGATCGATGATGATCATTTTGTGATTTAGACTAGCGATATGCTATGTTTCTTTGTCCACGTATGGGATGGTACCTCGTTTTATTGAATTTCGTGTCATTTCTTTTATAGGCTAACGACCTATGTATTATTTGGAGTTTCGACCCAATTTTTGTGGTCTAGCGACCCATGTTCTTTTATGGAGTTCGGTCCATCGGACGTACCTTTGTACTACGTTGTTTCCCCAGCTTATCAGGATCATCGGGGGTACCGTTGTACTACGTCGTTGTTTCGAATTATTTGAGTTTCAGGTTCCTCGGGCGTACCGATATACGTCGTTGCACTGGCTCTATGGTTAGTGACCATGGGATAGCGTCCCGTTTGTGATACACGTGTTGGTGAGTTTTCATGCTCCCGTTTTGTGATAGGCCTCCCCCTTTTTGTGATTTCTGGATTTCTATTGATGGTTTCTAGAATTTTTGTTCCACCAGCTTTTATGATTGGCATCGATATGATGTCGATATTTGTGACTTGGTGAATAAAACTAAAGAGTATGACATTCTTTGATCTTTGAGAAGATTCTTGTGATATTGATTAATCTTTGGTTGATTTTCAATTACATACTTATCATAGTATGGCTTTATGGTTATCATACGTTTTTGTCATATCTCTTATTCTAGATCATTTTATCTGATATTTATAGTTAGACTGATCCGTTTATTATTTTCTTATTAAATAATACTCGGGTTAGACCGAGATGTTACAGGTGCTTCTGCTTGACTTCTCATCTTGGATTATTATCCTGACTTTTGGCTAACTACTTAGATTAGTAGTTTTTGGTTGTATACATTTGAGATATAGACTCATTGGTGTATACTTATTCTTTTGTGTAGCACTTGTAACTATTCTTTTGTGATATTGTAGGTCTTGTTTGACCACTACTCTAATGTACACTTTCATGTGTAGTATTCATATCTGTTTCCGCCTTTGAGATATGAACTTCTGTGACTGATTTGTGTTATGATATTTCTATATTTGTTTCCGAAGATATTATAGCCACTATGTAGTAGCTTTGAGTTTGCATCGGTATGTCGGATTCCCTCTTGAAATGCAGGTTATATTTTTATCTGGCATATCGGTGCTCGCACAAAGCAATTACATGGATGGTCGCTCCTCAACAGCCTTATTCTCCGCGCTAGTTGACGGCATTACCCTATAGTATCCTTGGGTAGCGTGGGTATAGAGGTGGGGCGTCACAGCTTGGTATCAGAGCTAAACTTAAGTGAAATGTAGAATAATTTAACAAGGATCATCGTCCTAAGTCCATCTTAGGAGTCGTGCGTTAGGATTTTATTCGGGTCTTTGAATCGTTCTATCCTATTTTCTTTGTGACGCCTTGTTTTGTCAATCATGATTGTTTTATTTTGTGAATAACCTTTTTCTTCTTTCTTTCTTTCTTAAAGAATATAAATGGTTAGACCTGGCCGTCCCAGCGCCGGTCAATCTAGTGCTACTCCCCAGGATGGAGTATTTATGTCTGCCCAGCAGCTTTTAGATCTCGTGAAAAATGCTTAGGCTGCCGGACCCAATCCAGAGCCTACTCACCCTAAGTTCGGATTTGCACGTTTGTGCAGTGACTATACCAACTTGGGTGGGAAGCCATTTAAGGGTTCCGAAAGCGTCATTCAAGTCCAAGTTTGTCTTAAAACATGCGATCGCATCTTTATTCGCATGAATCTAATTGTTCTTCACCGTGTCCAAGTGGCTTCAAGTATGCTCCAAGAAAGAGCATTAAATTAGTATGAGCTTCTTATTTCTGAAATTATTGAAGCAGATCGATTCGAGTTAAAATTTGTGATCGATTCGAGTTAAAATTATTGAAGCGGAGAAATTCCGAGAACGATTCGAGTTAAAATTTATGCCAGAAGCCGAGAAGGTGACATTGGCTCGTCGTTTCATAGACCTTGTTCAAGGTGAATCCTCCATGGCAGACTGTCACATCATTCGAGTCACTTTCTGTATACAGGGTCGAATATATAAACACTCCATTGAAGAAGAACCAAAGATTTTTCTTTGGCTTGAACAAAAATCTCAAGAAGCCGTTACTTCTAAAGTTAGAAGTTTCTTTTGATCAACTTGTTGATATTGCTCTTCGACCTGAAGAGGCAGATAAAGAAAGTGATGTTGAAGTTGTGGGTGCCAAACCAAAATTCAACAACAACAAGAAAAGGCCTATTAAATTCAAAGGTCCTTATCCCAATAAGAAAGGGAGGCAAGAAACTCCGATGGCAAAGACTTCTGCCCCTAGTAGTGGGCAATGCTACAATTATGGTTCTAATCACCATCATGCCAATAGATGTCTGAAACCTCTCTTTTGTCGCAATTGCAAAAGCTCAGGTCATCTTGTATCTTCATGTCCCAAACTTCAAGGAAAGAAGGAGGGAAAGTTAAATGTTGCACAAGCCCCTAGCAACACTTCTCGTGGTCAAGGTATTTCTCATTCTATCCTTAATGGCATTATTTTATTTCGTGATCAACCTATTCGAGTTCTTTTTGATACAGGTGCATCCCATTCTTTTATATCAAAGGAACTTGTTGATACTTTTTCTTTAAGTGTTGTTGCTTTAATGACTTCTTTGAGAATTGCGAATCCGGTTCGTGGATCCGCAACAATTAGTTTACTTTGTAAAGATGTCGAGATTATTTTGTGTGATTTTTCTTTCCGAGCCGATTTTCATGTCATGCGTTATTTAGGCTTTGGAATGATTTTGGGAATGGATTGGCTTAACCGCTATGAAGCTCAAATCCTATGTCCTAAGCGGACTATTCATCTTCGACATCCTCAATCTGTTAAGCAGATTTCTATTGATCTTAAAGATTCGGATTCCAATTTGGTTGCATCTTTATATTCTTTAAATCCTCATGATGATGATGATGATGATGAAGATGTCATTTCTCTTATTCACGTTGTTCGTGAAGTTTCTGACATATTTGAGCCCGTTTTAGGATTATCACCTAAGCGAGCAATTGAATTCAGAATTAATCTAATTCCTGGAGCTTTACCTATTACTCGTCCTCCTTATCGTATGTCCAATAAAGAAAGTGAGGAGATGCGCAAACAATTATCCGAATTGGAGACGAAGCAATTTGTTCGTTCTAGTTCCTCTCCTTGGGGAGCTTCTGCTATTTTTGTGAAGAAAACCGATGGTACACTTTGGCTTTGCGTTGACTACCACAAGCTTAATGATCTTACTATCAAGAATAAATATCCTTTACCTTGGATTGATGATCTATTCAATCAACTTATTGGTGCTAGAGTCTTTTCACAATTAGACTTAGCAACCGGTTTTCATCAGCTTCGTATTGCATAGGATAGCATTCCTTTGACATTGTTCTATACGCGTTATGGATCCTACGAATGGCTTGTTATGCCATTTGGTTTAACGAATGCTCCGGCTTATTTCATTGACCTTATGAATAGAGTTTTCAAAGACTTCCTCGATCGATTTGTTCTTATCTTTATTGATGATATTCTTGTGTATTCTAAAACCGAGGAGGAGCATGAAAAGCATCTTCAGATTGTGTTGGAAACTCTTATGAGCAATCAATTGAAAGCAAAATTTTCTAAATTCCACTTTTGGCAATCTCGTGTAAAGTTTCTTGGTCATATTATTTCCGAATCCGGAATTTCCGTGGATCCTTCAAAGATTGAAGCAATTCAAAATTGGAAGAGACCCGAGAGTGTGACGGAGATCCGTAGTTTTCTTGGATTGGAAGGTTATTACCACCGTTTCATAAAAGACTTTTCCAAAATTTCTGTGCCTCTTACTAGTTTGACAAAGAAGGGAGTTAAATACATTTGGTGGGACAAATGTGAAGCTTCTTTTCAGAAATTAAAAGAACTCCTTTCTGATGCTCCTATTCTTGTTATTCCCGAAGGGAATCAAGATTTTATTGTTTATACCGATGCTAGTCGCGTTGGTTTGAGTGCCGTTCTTATACAAAGAGAATGTGTTATTGCTTATGCTTCTAGGCAATTGAAGCCAGCCGAGGCTAGATATGCCACTCATGATTTAGAGCTCGCGGCCATTGTTTTCGCCCTAAAAATTTGGCGTCATTATCTTTTCGGAGAGAAATTTGTTCTCTATACCGATCATAAATATTTGAAGTATTTATTTTCCCAAAAGGAACATAATTTGCGTCAACAACGTTGGCTCGAGTTCCTTGCATCTTATGATCTTGACATTCTTTATACTCCCGGAAAGGGAAATCGCGTTGCCGATGCACTTAGTCGTAAGCAACAAGCGGTTGTTTCTATGATGATATCCAAATGGAATGATCTTGGAATTTTATCCACTTGTGAGATTCGAGATCGTGAGTTCGATTTATGTTCATCTTTGGCTTTATGTAGCCTTGAGGCTCGTCCTTCTCTCTTAGACCGCATTCTTGAAGCTCAAAAGCTCGATCCCGAATTGGCTCTTCTTAGCCAAAGTTGTAGGGATAAAATTGGTATTAAAAGTTTGAAAAACTTTGATATTGATTCTTGTGGCGGTATTCGAAAATTTGGTAGACTTATCGTGCCAAATATTAGTGATCTTCGTAAAGATATTTTAGAAGATTCTCATCGTTCTAAATTTACCATTCATCCCGGTAATTGTAAAATGTATGCGGACATGAAGCGACTTTATTATTGGGATGGAATGAAATCTGATATTTCTAACTTTATTAAGCGTTGCATGACTTGCCAACTTGTCAAGGCCGAGCATCAAAGGCCCGTGGGTTATTGCAACCTTTAGAAATTCCAATTTGGAAGTGGGATCAAATTTCCATGGACTTTACTGACGGCATTCCCCGTTCTTGTTCGGGTTATGATAGCTTATGGGTGATTATTGATAGACTTAATAAATCCGTCCATTTTATTCCCGTTCGGTCTAACCGAACCGTTCCCATTTTGGCCAAGCTCTTTATCAAAGAAATTGTTAAATTGCATGGAGTTCCTACTTCTATTGTTAGTGATCGTGATCCATTGTTTACTAGTGGATTTTGGAAGAGTCTTCAAAAAGCTTTGGGAACAAAGCTTAATTTTAGCACCGCTTATCATCCTCAGTCCGATGGACAAACCGAGCGTGTGAATCAAACTCTTGAAGATCTTCTTCGTGCATGCGTTCTTGATTTTGGTGGAAGTTGGGAAGATCATATTTCTCTTGTTGATTTTTCCCATAATAATAGCTTCCAATCTAGTATTGGTATGGCACCTTTCGAGGCACTCTATGGAAGGCCATGTCGATCTTCTTCTTGTTGGCTTGAGGCCAGTGAGAAGATGGTTTTAGGTCCAGATTTCATTCGAGATTTCACAGAAAAGATTGACCTTATTCGTCATAGGATGAAAGAAGCCCAAAGTAGACAAAAATCCTATGTCGATAACCGAAGAAGGAAATTAGAATTTTCTGTGGGTGATTTCGTGTTTATTCATGTTTCACCTGTGAAGGGTGTTGTACGTTTCAGTCGTTTGGGAAATTAGTACCTCGATATATTAGTCCATTTCCTATCACCGAACGTATTGGTTCCGTGGCTTATCGCCTCTTATTACCGACTCAGTTTCTGCTATTCATGACGTATTTCACGTTTCTCAACTACGGAAATGCCTTCGAGATTCCAATTCTATTCTTCAGCCCAGTGTTGTGGAAGAAATTGAAGTTTCGCCTAATTTAACTTATGAGCAACATCATATTCGTATTATTGCTTCGGATGTCAAACGCCTTCGAAATAAAGATGTCCCGCTTGTGAAAGTTCAACGGTTCTTAAATCCTAAGGATTGCTCTTGGGAATCTAGAGAATTCATCGAGCGAACACATCCGGACTTACTTTCTCGTGCTCTTTGAGGTGAACTTTTTATTTTCAAAATTCTTTGGTGTTGAATATGCTTTTATGGTTGTTACTTTATATTTTCTTCTTAAATATTGCGAGGACGCAATTTCTTTAAGGAGGGGAGTCTGTAACAACCCGCATATTTTGCGATTGAATATTTAAATATTTTATTTAAAATAATCATCGTTAGTCGGATTATTGTCCGAAAAGCTACTTTTTGCAAACATTCGAATTAGGACTCGAGACCACCGCCATTGAGTTCAAAATGACATTTGCGACCTTTTTGAGTATAAACTTTGATATGTTTGAAGTTAGTGGAATTTTGCTACTTTTTCACTAAGGGCTTTGGTTTTGTTTCAGCCCATTAGACCCAAGCTTCACCCCTCTTCTCTTCATTACTTCATTTTTATTTTCTAATACTCAAGCTTTAGCAACAATGGAGAGAGTATTGGGAAATTAAAACTCCAAGCCCTAGTTTCCATTTGCAAATCAAGTTCTAGCTCCAAATTTATAGAAGAAGCTTTGATAAGCCTCCTCTTCTTCTTCTCCAACTCATTCTCTTACCAATTTCAGAAATTCCTAAACCTAATTTAGGAGGTGTTTCTCTTTTAAGCTTAGATTCAAGCTCTTTGGGTTGGAATTGAAGAGTAATTGTCCTTGTCATTGCTCTATAGCTTCTTCTTCATAGTTTTGGGTTTAAAAGGCGAGATTTTTATCTCACGTCTATGCCTATAACTATCCTTGATTGTTAGGTATGAATTCCTAACTCTTATTCATGTGCATTTGATTTTGGTTTGGATCGATTTGATATATATTCCAACTTTTGGTGTTTTGAAAGAAAAATCTATGAAAATCCTTTTATGGATGTTTGAACATGTTTTTGGTGATGCATCGAAGAGCCCATGGGGCCGGGTTGCCGATTGGCATAAATCCCTAGCGCCATTGCTCGTTCGATCGCGAATTGGATGTGATTGCACATCAATTATATAGGCTAGAAAACTGCCTAAGCACCAGTCGGTCGACTGACCTTTGCAGTCAGTCGACTGGCTGTAGCTAATAAGCATTCCGAAGGCTGTCTGTAGAGGCTTGGGGGCTCTGTTTCCTACAGTCAGTCGACTGAACTCAGTGAGCCAGTCGACTAACCTGCTCCTATTTGCCTATTATGCCTATTTTTGCCTATTTTGTTTGTGATTCCAATTTTTATCGATTCGTTTTGATTCCTAGTTGATGCTATCAATTATTCGACTTTGATGACTTCTACTTTAGGAGTTTTGGAAATATCCATTTTAATGGATTTGATATCGATTTCTTTGGAATTAATTCACGTCTTCGTATGTGAATTTTAGTGATTGATTGTTTCTTCAATCATTTTTGTGATTTGTCACTTTAAAAATATAAAGGTTTCCTATACTAGTAGTAAATATCAAAACTCTTCCATTAAAACGATTTCAACACTATTTTATTACAAAGCTCGTTTCTTAAACCGTTTTCGAATCTATTAGTATATACAAACCTTTACCTCACTCGTATGAGAAATCTAGTTAAACGGCTTAGTAAAACAAGTGGTATGAAACGCTTGCATTTACTCGTCGGTTAATTCTTGGACTTGTTCGATTGAATTTCTTGTGACAATTTTCGAGTGGAGACTTACATTTTGTTCGTAAATATTTAAGTTAAGCTAGTGGTTATGGGACATGAAGCTAAGCTCATATATTTACTAGCTTAGTGTAATTGACATTTCTTGATGATTGATGATGATCATTTTGTGATTTAGACTAGCGATATGCTATGTTTCTTTGTCCACGTAGGGGACGGTACCTCGTTTTATTGAGTTTCGTCTCATTTCTTTTATAAGCTAACGACCTATGTATTATTTGGAGTTTCGACCCAATTTTTGTGGGCTAGCGACCTATGTTCTTTTATGGAGTTCGGTACATCGGACGTACCGTTGTACTACGTTGTTGTCCTAGCTTATCAGGATCATCGGGCGTACCGTTGTACTACGTCGTTGTTCCGAATTATTCGAGTTTCAGGTTCCTCGGGCGTACCGATATTGTACTACGTCGTTGCATCGGCTTTAGCGACCATGGGATAGCGTCCCGTTTGTGATACATATGTTGGTGAGTTTTCATGCTCCCGTTTTGTGATAGGCCTCCCCCTTTTTGTGATTTTTGGATTTCTATTGATGATTTCTAGAATTTGTGTTCCACTAGCTTTTATGACTGGCATCGATATGATCTCGATATTTGTGACTTGGTGAATAAAACTAAAGAGTATGACATTCTTTGATCTTTGAGAAGATTCTTGTGATATTGATTAATCTCTGGTTGATTTTTAGTTACATACTTATCATAGTATCGCTTTATGGTTATCACACGTTTTTGTCATATCTCTTATTCTATATCATTTTATCTGATATTTATAGTTAGACTGATCCGTTTATTATTTTCTTATTAAATAATACTCGGGTCAGACCGAGATGTTACAGGTGCTTCTGCTTGACTTCTCATCTGGGATTATTATCCTGACTTTTGGCTAACTACTTATATTAGTAGTTTTTGGTTGTATACATTTGAGATATAGACTCATTGGTGTATACTTATTCTTTTGTGTAGCACTTGTAACTATTCTTTTGTGATATTGTAGGTCTTGTTTGACCACTACTCTGATGTACACTTTCATGTGTAGTATTCATATCTGTTTCCGCTTTTGAGATATGAATTTCTGTGACTGATTTGTGTTATGATATTTGTATATTTGTTTCCAAAGATATTATAGCCACTGTTTAGTAGCTTTGAGTTTGCATCGGTATGTCGGATTCCCTCTTGAAATGCAGGTTATATTTTTATCTGGCATATCGGTACTCGCACAAAGTAATTACACGGATGGTCGCTTCTCAACAGCCTTATTCTCCGCGCTAGTTGACGGCATTACCCTGTAGTGGCCTTGGGTAGCGTGAGTATAAAGGTGAGGCGTCACATTTTAGTAGTTGGTTGTTGTTGAGGAGAAATGGGAAGCTCGGGGCTCAATGCTTAAGTGGTTAGTAGATCTAGGAAGGGTAAGTCAGGAAGCTCGGGGCACATCCTCGGCGACTCGCCACAAGACCCATATCCTTCTTTGATGACGTGAAAATCATTGTCGTCATCATACGTACCCTCTTCCTCCTCTTCGATCATCAACTGTTTTCCTTCTCTCCTTTGAAACGCTCATCTTCTTCCTCTGGGAGGGGGCATAGTATGAGTCTCATCCCTATCCCTTATAATGTCCTCTCCGAAGGGTAAGTCTGTGTCAGCTCTAGGAATTTCTCCATGTTGTGCTTCATCTGACGAACCGGCTACGTACCCCCGAGCCTCCTCATTAGAGCTACGAGTAGAGATGAACGAGTTTGCCTCCTAGAGCCGCTTGAAGTCGAAGACTCTTGAGCCAAAGCAAATCTCTTAAGGTGTAGTAATGCAAACCTTTCAACGGTTATCCTTCAACGCGTTGGATGCCAAAGAAACGTTTCAATTGTTCCGTGACAAAGAATAATAAATGAGGATTACTCTTTAGTGCATCGGATGTATCTGTCACGACAGATGCGTTGAATGTGAAGATGAAATAGTCAATGGTTACGAAACAATGTAGGTTACATTTATTATTTTTTATTTTCAAAGAAAAAGCAACATTTGCCGTTGCCAAGTAAGTGCAACTACTCAAAGAAAAGTACACGTGATGGATTTTAAAAGGTGATTGGGGTCTAATATCAAAATTAATGTTGTGTGCGATTGGACATTTAACTGTGCGTTAACATAAACATTGGTCTATTTAATATTCACGGACCCACTCTTATCAAATAGTTGGATTATTGGCTGCATGACTTGACTCTATAATAACTTCAGCATTCATCCACCACTCACAATCGTTTTATTTGCAGAAGAATTACAACTTTTTAATTCCAAATATTAAAGATGATAATACACTCAACCAAACGTTGCAAATTTATAGTACACTCCACGTAAATTAATAAAAATATTTATAAAATAAATAAGAACTTAGTACTGACGTATGGGCGTGAAGGTGAAGGGCCACTGAATATGCATACAAATTACCAATCTTCTTCGTTGCCTTAATGCCCTGGAATCATCGGCCTCGTCTGCGTGTAAAAGAGGAAAAAAGATTGACGTCTTTCAAGTCAAGCAAAGTCTTCAACATGGAAATTAATGAAGTCTTCAACATGGAAATTAATGAATACACGTGTGTCAGGAACTTTCTTCCAAAGACCCTACCATGCAATAGCACGCCCCTTCCTCCTGGAACCAAAGACTTTATATACATCTCTTTTAAACCTTGACTGAGTAAACGGTGAAGTCATGCCCTTAAACAATGTGTCATCACTACCCGTAATAATTTCAAAAGTTTGAAGTTAGTATCGGTTGTTCGTTTTACAACTTATACCCACAATGCCCTTTTTAAAAATAGATTCCATCAAACATCTCCATGATTATTCTCAACGAAAATATACTGTCTAAAATATAAATATTTACGATTAAAATTGTAAATATTTACGGTTTTAACTGTAAATTTTTGTAAATAAATATTTACAGTCAAAAGTTAATATTTACAGTTCGTACTATATATTTTGATCGAAAATAACTATAGTTGTTTTGTAAAATCTATTTTTGAAAAGCGAGAAAGTGAATTTTAAGTCATAAAATGGGTAATGGTGTTTAACCAAACGTCATACGTGACAAAATTCTCTATCCATTCAGTTCCTCATTTTCTTGGGCGTGCGCCCACTAAGACTGCGTATGTTTTCATTAAACTTCTGATTTCTAGATCAGAACTATTTTTGTTTTTTGTTTTATTAGTCTTCTGATTAAACACACATATTCGAATAAAACAATTTAAAACTTTTTTCTTGCTTATTCTTAGTTCTGAATGTTGAATGATATTTCGTTCTCTTTTTACCCTTATTAAAACATAAATACATAATGCAAATTTAAAATTTTGATATTAACATTTGAAGTCTTAAATTTTGAAAAATTTACATTTGCAAAATTCGGTATACTTTTAAAATCTGCATTTTTTGAAAATTCAAAATTTGAAAATTCAAGATTTAAAATTTTTCATTTTTGAATTAAAAGTTTTGAAAACTATTTATTTTAATTAGTAATTTCAAAATTCTAAAATTAAAAGTCTAAAAATTCATTGTTTTTAGAAATTATCGTTTTAGACATTAAAAAATTTGAAGTTAATTATGGAAATTTATTTTTTTCAGAATAAACATTTCACAGCATTTTCTAGTATTCAAAATTTTCATAACTAAAACTTTTACTAATTTAAAATTATAAAATTTAAAATTTAAACTTTTTGTTTTTAATAATTTTTATTTAAAACCAATTGATATAGAGGACAATTTTATCAAAAGAAATATAGTTATTAATTTAAATTAGAAGTTTTGCAATGCAAACAAATAAATAAATGATTATTCAAAATTCTACATTCAACACTTATAATTCGAAGTTCAATGATCAGAATTCGAAGTTCAGCATTTCAAACAAATAGAGCCTAACCCCCTCAACATTACCTTATTTTTTTGCTTCACCACATTCTAACATGATTTCTTTGTAACATACATTTATATTGCCTATTTCTCCTATAATCACAGTGCATCTTGAAATGCTGAACTTATTTTATTTTCTGTTAGTTAGTCGTATGCTCTCTGCTTTTTTGATTGCTCACTCTCAACGCAATCGAAAATGATTGAAATCAACGAAAGTCAATTTGATAATGAGTTTATGTTGTGTTTTTGACAAATTTTTCATAGTATCATGACAGAGAAACTAACTACGAAATGATGAAGGAATGAATTTAGAGACATAGAAAACATGAGATGCTTGATATAGACCGTTATCGATTAGTGTCGATCGATCCTATTGACTTGGATCCTTTCTATGTTCACTCGATCTTCTTGGATTGGACTTTGAATCTGGATTTGTAACTATTCTATTGATATTTCAGCGATTTTGATGGTAGTTTTCATTTATAAATAACAAGCAATCTTCAACTTAAAAGAGGATGGGACTCTTCTTCCTCTTCTACCTCATGAGACTTTGGACAAAATCCAAGATTTATTATATTATATCTCAAAATTGATTGTAAGTTGTGGATCTCCGAGAGAATCCACAAAGAAGTGGACATAAGCCAAAGATTTTACAGAACCATTAAAGAAAGGTTGTGCCTTTCTCTTCTTCTTTTTTGTTTCTTTATTTTGTTTAGTTAGTTTTTGAGTGATATTGGAGTGTGTTGTACCAATTTTTCGAATAAATTTTTTTGATGCTTTCTTTGGGAAGGAGATTAAGATCTAATGTTATTGAAGATGAAGAGGCCACTATGAAGAAATCTTTTGTTGGGAGGAATCAACTGGAACATAGGGCAGTCAAGAGTCGTCCTTAAGTTTAAATACACCTTCCATCTTTGTTACCAAAGAAGAAATGGAAGTGATGATGACAGAGGTGCATACAGGATTGTTAGCATGATAAGAGAAGATGTTGAATGGATTTTTCCAAAGGATGGAGCATCAAAAAATAGCCGGAGTGGTTGGTAATAAGAATCGGAGGCCAAAAGATGGAGCAGATGCAAGGAATGTTGTAGGAAAAAACCGAACCAACCCCCTATACCACAATCCATCTATACTGATTGATTCAGATCGGTCTATACCGACTGATCTAGATTGGAGGCATGGTTGATTTGGACTTAGACACAGTGGGGCGCGTCAGATAAATGATGTCGAGCCTTAGAATCAAGACCAATTTGCAAATGTAGAGCCACAAGGATTAGTGCTGGAAGGTTCTCAAAGGAACGAGGACATGGTGAAGATTTGATTCAAATGCACGTGGAGCCTCAGATGTTTCAATAGAATCCAGAAGATCACTTTTCAGAGATGGTAAGACAGGTACTTCGAGGTGGACACCTATATCAAAGTTTAGAGGATGTGAATAGAAACCCTTTCACCTCAAACATCCGGTATGCTAGGAATCCACTAGACTTCAAACTACCTACCTTATAGCTATATGAGAGAAGGACGAATCCAACAGCTCATTTGATAAGGTATATCTAGCGCCTGGAAGTGTTGGGAGCTTCGAAGGAAGTGATAGGATGGTGCTTTCCTTTATACTTGACTGGTTTGGCTACCATATGGTTTCACCAACCGGATAATGGGTCCATCAGTACATGGACCAAGTGAGTAGAGAGGTTTATGAGTCAGTTCAGAGTTCATATTGTTCCATTGAGGAACGTGGTTGTATTATCAAGTATGAAGCGGAAGGAACATGAATCTATGTGAAGCTATCTAACTAGATTAAATGCAATGGTAGTTGCTGTTCAGAAACTAAGCACGTCGATAGTACTAATGATGGTGGTTTTCGGAGTTGCTAACAAACTCATTTCAAGAAGACATTGGAAAGAGATCCACCAGTTAATCTCATAAATTTCCAAAATTAAGATGGAAGGTAATTGCGCCAAGAGGATGTGGAAGCTAATTTTTGTGAAGAGAATGCTATGGATGATGTTGGGTCATCTAAGGTAGGATTTTGAAAAGATAAAGGAAAAAAGAAAAGCTAAGAATGGCTTCGGATAATCAAAGTGATAAAATAGGGAGTCACAGTTTACCTCTTATGCTTATTTGATGGAAACTACAGAGAGGATCTATCTTGATACTTAGCGCATATTCTCTATGGGAAACCCGCTAAGTGAGAGCCTACAAATTGGGAAAAGATGGAAAGTACTGCCTCTTCCATGCGTTGGATGGGCATAAGACAGACGAATGCTGACATTTGTGAGATTTGATGAAGCAATAAATTTTGAGAAACATGTTTCAACAGTATGTGAGAAATCGGATATCAATAGCACCAACCATACTGGTGCAGCAGAAGCGACCACCAATTATGGTGGATATACCTGGTCGCGGTCGAGGATCTGGATTGGGTATGGTTATCACTTACTCATGATGGATGGGATTTATTTATTTTCTGCCCTTTTTTTTCTTTAAATAAACTATGAAGGATTATTATCAGGTAACTTTCATATGTACGAGATCCTAATCAATCTCATAAGAATGCTCTGAGTTAAAGTCTGAGTGTAATCCTTAACTGGACTATATGTTGTGGTTTTTGCTTAATGCATTGACTTGAATAAGGATAATTGGATAATATGATGATGGATATTAAATGAATTTTGATTTTGATATTGATGCGGGATGCTATCAGAACATATTTATCCATTGTATTTGATAGATAAACTAACAGATCGTAGTCCCCCAAACTAGAGACATAGGGCGACAGACCATGAAATGCAAGTCCCCTCGCCAGAGAGTAAGTGGATGAGCTTGTATAGGATAATAGGTCTTCTTACCAGAGAGTGGGCGGATGGAAGGACTTTAGACATTGAGTGCCCTCGTCGGAAAGCAAGTCGATGGACTCAATATAGATTTACGATCGGGAGAGATCAAAATTCAATGTCAACGTTTGAACGCCTTTTGACTTGAAATGATTTGATAGTGATTACTAAATGATTTATGAATGTCACCATCTTAATCCGATTGAAATATTTATTTAAAATGGAATGTTAGGCGATACTAAATAATTTATAAGTAATGCTCCAATTGAGGGAATACACCCTTAAGATTTATAATGCATGATAGCATGACAAGCGATTTATCTATGATAATCTAATCCCAAGAGAACGTGGGGTGTTATCGATTTCTGATATGTTAAATCTCAAGAGAACACATGATGAATATAACTTGTGATTAAATTTTAGGCAAGACTTGAGTTATTTTCCATGATGTGTTTAAAGCGATCTTTGATTTGTGGGTAAATCCGAAGAAATTGGATGATTTGACATGATTGGTCCAGTAGATAGCCAAAGAGAACAACTGATGACAATTTTACAGTCCCGATATCTATTCTTGATCAAAGCATGCTTTGTATTCATAAAATCATACTTGGGCGAGCAAGTGTTTCCGATAAATTTTCCACAGTCTTAAGACAGAGAGCTGGATTACAAAACAATGAAGAAATGGATTCAAAGACTTAGAAGCCATCAAGTATAACAAAATAAAGAATACAGAACGGTTGGTAGAGACCATTACTGTCGGTACCAATGATCCTGATGGCTTGTATTCTTTTAATTTTGGCCCGATCTTCTTGTATTGGATTTTGAATCTGGGTATATACTTATTCAAATGATATTTTGGCTATCTTGATGATAGATTTCACTATAAATAGAGAGCAATCTTTAACTAAATTGTGGATGGAACTCTTCTTCTTTTAACTTAAGAGATTTTGAGAAGAAATTGATATTTGTTAAGTTCGAACTCGAAATTAGGTGTAAATTTATGTATTCCAAAGAGAATCCATATGTAAAAAAGATTAAGTGGACGCAGGCCGAAGATTTTTCCAAACAACTATAAAATGATTGTGCCATGTTCTTCATCCTTTTGATTTCTTCATATCTATATTTGTTTATTTCATTTTTAAGTGATATTAGGGTGTTGTGCCAATTTTTTAGGTAATTGTAATAATCGGCACATCCAGACACATCGATCCAAAGCCAAAAAATGCAATTTGAACTTGCATTGTGCCAAAATGTATGAATCATTAGTTTTTACATTTTGCATGATAAAGAAACCTATATAATTTTTGAACTTTCTACACTTTTAGATCTCAC
The DNA here is from genome assembly GCA_030765085.1 of Allium cepa. Classification (NCBI taxonomy): domain Eukaryota; kingdom Viridiplantae; phylum Streptophyta; class Magnoliopsida; order Asparagales; family Amaryllidaceae; genus Allium; species Allium cepa. The sequence goes on from CM060934.1 coordinate 344,598,531, forward strand.
ATCTAAATAAAATAAAATGTAGATATTAAAAATAACCCAAAATAGTACAGCTTCAAAATAACCGCAATACATATAATGTTTGAAAGAGATAAAATCTCTAAATAACATCATATTAAAAGTATGTCTAATATATAAAATATAATACATAGAAGAATAGTCATAAATAGATGTGTCTCCAAGCGTCACATCTCCATCTCCACACATCTTTCCAAATCAACTCACTTACCTCTCTATCCTCCTACAGTGGGTATAAAAAAGGAAGACAATGTAGGGATCAAACGAAGTCTGGTGAATAAATTGTATCATTAGTGTATGGTGTTCACAAGTAATTAGCTTTCATTTATAATCCATATAACCTAGGATTTTCATTTGTGTTTGTGATATATATAAAGAATTGGTAATCTAAATATTAAGTGCAAACTAATACTAAGGCAAGGGTCACCCAAATTGCACCTAACATCGAACAAACTACCTCAATAATGAACCGTCAACAAACTTGTTGAGTATACGTCACAATACCTAGGCCTACATGCTCCAAAGGCATTGAATAACCTCCTCGTTAATATTCATTATCCTATACACAAGACAAGGCATACATAAATGCCTTTATCCACTTCCCCCAAAAGCATTGAGTAATCTCTCGCTAGTCTCCATAACTATGCATAATACCGGGTACACACAACAATACCTAGGCCTAACTGACCCCAAAACATATAGTAACCTCCTGTTAGTGCCCTTATGTTCCAAAGCATTTAATCGCGGTAGAACCGCACAACATATTGATTTCCATGCCTTATAACTTCATGTAGTGCGAACCTAGGACATCACCAAGTGTGATACTCATCCATCTCATTGAATACTTCTACTTAGCTCCCTGATTTGCCATGCTTCGCCTGCACTAGGTCCAAGTACAACTGGAGAATTTTCCAAGCCATTTAGACATCTAATTTTTAATTTAGACATCTAAACTCGTGAGAAAAATTTAGCTATAGGCATTTAGATGTCTGGTGTAGTAACCGAAAATTTAACCCATAATAATTAATTCGTTAATTAACTAAATAATAAAATAACTTTGTGAAATTATCAGAACTGGGCCACGAGAGTTGTATCATTGTGTGTGTGGTAATTTTCTGGCCAATTTCCATATATAGAATGTTAGAATCTGAATTAATATGAGCAAGAAACGGAATAAACAAAAACTGAATATATATAGGCTAGGTAGACCATTAGGTCGACCTAACCACACCTTCGTCGACCGGCCGGTCGACTTGGGTAGAGGGACGGTCGTTGGTGGTGGACCCGCCTACGTACTTGGAGCAAAGGAAATGTCCTTCATTCCAATACGTTCTAACAAGCCTTTACACGTGTTTTGCATTCTTTAAACGCATCCAGTCCTTCCATTCTTGCATTTGATGGCTCCTATTAAGCTTATAATATGGTTGCATCTTATTCAATTTTCAAATCCAACGGTCTGAGATCCAGTCCTACACCTATAAATAGAACCCTAGGCCTAAAACTTTTTCTCATTCTAGATTTTCTCCACTTGGGTTCCCCTTTTCAGGGAGGACCCTAAAAGGAATAATATTCCAAGAAGAGAATCTTTTTAATAAAAATATTTTAATACCCTCAAGTTGATCTTGAAAGGCCTAAGGGGAAGAGCTAAGGACTAGAGGTGAGTGATTATTAATTATTTTAGATTTTTAAGTAATTTAAAATAATAGGGTTCCCAATAATTGTAGTTTTACTACAATTTTTGGAATAATCTTTTTAGTAGTTTATTTACAGTTACAAAAATTATTTTCAGTCTATTTCTTTTAGCTATTCTTTTCAGTTAATTTTAGTTTATTTCTGTTAATTATAGATTTTCCATTTAATTACAGTTATTTCCAGTATTTTAATTTATTTATTGTTATTTACGTGTTATTTACATCCTTTTCCTACGCTTTGGATTTTCTTCTATTTACAGTTTTCTTTTATTTCTCCTTCTTCTTCGCATATGGATTAGAATAGATTAACGCGAATATGGATTAAAATTATAAGAATACTGAAATAACGGAAGATAAGATGTAAATTATAAAGATTGTAATAAAATGGAATTAAGACTGAACTTATGCCTAATTGGGCTGAATTAAAGGGATTGGCCTAGTTATAACCTAGAATTATAACTAAAAAGAGTAAAGATGAAAGAAGCTTATTTTCACACTTAGACCTTAGGTTAAGTAATAAGCATGATTATAACGTAAGTTATAATAAAAAAACAGAACAGAATGAGGCTTATTTTAAGACTTAGGAAAAATTAATAAGCACATATAGTAAGAATAATAACAAAGGCTTATTTAAAATAATTTATCTAAGTTAATAAGCAAAGATGAAAGTAAGATCCATACAGGCAGCATTTACCTTATGCTATTTAGGGTAGATAAATGTCAATAGTTAAAAGAAAAGATCTGTACCGGCAGTATTTCCCTTATGTTATTTATGGTTGATAAGTGGTAAGTAGTTAAAAGAAAAGATCCATACGGGCAGGATTTCCCTTATGCTTTTTAGGGTAGATAAGTGGTCAATAGTTAAAAGAAAAGATCCATACGGACAGCATTTCCCATATGCTGTTTAGGGTAGATAAGAGGTTAATAATTAAAAGACTAAATCATGGGGATTTGAACAAGGTGCGCAACTAGATTTTTATTTGATAGGGACCAGTACCAACAACATTTCCCCTATTTTTTCTATGAACATGGTGTTTCAAATAACCCTGAAGTGAGACGAGGTGCTTCACATAGTCCTGAAGTGAGCGAGGGGCACGCTTATGCTGTCTAGGGTAAATAAAAGGTCAAAAGAGGGAACAACAGGAATGTGAGCTTAGTGATGGTCATGCGTGCGGCTTCCAGTGATGGCTCATAAATCATTATGAGTTCCAAGCGGTTAATGAGAGTTTTTTCGTAGACACCAAAGTCTACTGTGTAGGGAAACGTTCGGTCCACAATAGATTCTATGGAGTAGTAGACCGATCAAACTGTAGAATTAGGACTTCAGCCTAATCAAAATAGGATTACAAATTTAGCCTGATCAAAGCAGCTATCAAAACAAGTTTAAACAATCACAGTTAACCTATCTTATCAATTGTAATAGTTTAATCGTATTTTTCAATTTATCTCTTTCCTATTTCCTTTATTTTCTTTTATATATACTAGAACTGTTGTAAGGTCTATTGCTTTTACTTTACTTAAAGATTCTAGTACCCACAGTGACGCAGCGGATATATGAAAATGGATGAAACGGTGAAAAGTTGAATCGATGGATTGAAAATACCCAAGTGCCCAAATCCGTTGATCTCAAGAGATACCGGATTCTAGCTATCTCCAACACGTTGATCGCGCACGATACCGTGTTAAAAAATCTACGATTCTTCTACGTTGATCTCGCGCACGAGATTCCATGAATCGGCTTCAAATCCGTTGATTCGAGCGCACTCGAATAACCGAAAATAGAGAAAGGAGATAACACTCAACTTCCAATTTTAAAGAGGCACAAAGCACTCAAACAAAAGTTTATTCAAAATCAACTAACCTCAAATGATACAACTCACCCGCTATTTATAGGAAAATTACATCACCACATACACGGCTGACCTAACATATAACAACATAACGACCTAAAAACAAACGAGTTAACAATACACGACATAACAATATATACAACATACATGTGATCCAACTAATTACATCATAACGACCTATGAATACAAGTTACAGTATCACGCGACCTAACACTTGAGCGACTTAACGGCAACAACATAAGAGACAGCACATCTTCAAGGTCTTGCGGCATAAGAGATTCAATGACTTAACCAGATACGGCTTAAGAAATGTAGCGACTTAAGCATACGGTATAACTTGAGCGACCTATAGGAATCCGCAACTTAGGCTTCACGACTTAACTTCTTCGCGATTTAACTTCTCGCGTCCTAAAGGAAATGGCATGTGAGAATGCGGCATATCTCGCCTATGTCGTAGCACGTTAGAGTTAGGTCGTAACTCGTTAATAGGTCCTGAGCAACTTAAGGTATCAACTATTGCCACTGTGCGTTGCATGTTAGGTCGCGACTTACTACTAAGTCGTAACCTGTTAGGTCGTTCGCGACTCAAAGAACCCGAGCGACCTAAACCCACTGAGCTTTCGTCCAAGCGACTTAAGAAGTTGGGACGACTTATCTCATTATGCGCTGCATCATCCTCCCCCGGCTGACAAGAATTCAACCTCGAATTCACACTTTCCTCTTCTTCAAGACGCTTATCCTCATGATATGGAATCAAGTGTTTGACGTTAAAAACATCGGCAGTATGGATATGATCCGGAAATCTCAACTGATAAGCATTATCATTGATCTTCTTCAAGATTTCTACTGGACCAATCTTTCGAGCTTTCAATTTGTTGTAAGTTCCAACTGGGAAACGATCTTTCGTCAATACTGCGTATACAAATTCACCTTCTTTGAAGTCCATACTCCTTCGCTTCTTATCTACCAGTTGCTTATACTTCTCATTTGACTTAAGCAATCGTTCATGAACAATTCTGTGGCATTCCTGCAACTCATTCACGAAATCATAAGCTCGTTTAACCACCCCTTTCTGAAGTGGTACTATCGACAAATCTAACGGTCCCTTCGTAATTGCTGAATATACTACTTGAAATGGACTGAATTCAGTACTTCGATTAACAGCATGATTATGTGCGAATTCTTCTTGGCATAACTTCACATCCCAACTCTTCAAATTATCCTTTACAAGACATCTCAACACGTTTTCCAAAGATATATTCACCACTTCCGTTTGCCCATCAGTTTGTGGATGATAGGCGCTACTAAAATTCAGCTTAGTCCTAACCATCTTCCATAGACTCAACCAAAAATGACTTAGAAATCGAGTATCCCGGTCCGAAACAATGGTCTCAAGTAGCCCATGTAGTCGATAAACTTCTTTATAGAACAATTGAGCAACACGGACTGCATCAACGGTTTTTTACAAGCTATGAAATGTGCCATCTTCGAAAATCTATCCACCACAACATATATAGAATCATTTCCTTGTTGAGTTATTGGAAAACCCAAAAAAAATCCATGCTAATATCAACCCATGGTCTAGTAGGCACGGGCAATGGCATATACAATCCTGCATTCGTAGCTTTCCCTTTGGAAACTTGACATATGTGACATCTCTGCACAAATCTTTCAACTTCTTTACTCATGGAAGGCCAAAAATATGATTGAGAAATCAACTGCAAGGTACGATCTCTCCCACATGACCTTCTTCATGTAATTCTTTCACATTCTTCATTCACAAACTGCACTCTGGTATACACAACCGATTTCCTTTAAATAGAAAACTATCTACCGACACATACTCATCCGTCTTCCTTTTCTCGACTTCCTCTATAATCATAGCAAAGTAAGGATCCTCAACAAACAATTCTGGCAAAACATCAAACCCCGTCACTTCAACTCTCATTGTAGTCAACAAATGATTTCTTCTACTCAATGCATCTGCCACACGATTTGTAGCTCCCGACTTATGCTTTACCACAAATGTAAACTATTGCAAGTATGTGATCTATGAAGCATGCCTGGCTGCAACCTTATCATGTCCCTGTAAATGTTTCAATGCTTCATGATCAGTATCTAACACAAACTCCTTATAAAACAAGTAGTGTCTCCAAAGCTTTATGGCTTGGACAATAGCATAGAACTCCAAGTCATAGGTACTGTATCTTGTCTTGGCTCCAGAAAGTTTCTCGCTAAAATAAGCAATTGGTCGACTCTTCTGACTTAATACTCCACCAATTCCAACCTTAGACGCATCAGTATCTAGCTTAAAAAGCAACTGAAAATCCGAGTATCTAAGAATCGGTGTTGTAGTCAAGAGTATCTTGATCTGTTGGAAAGCAGAATCAGCCTCCTCAGTCCACACAAACTGCTTCCCTTTCATACAATCTGTCACTGGAGCCATCACGCTACTGAAATGTGGAATAAACCTTCGGTAGAATGATGCTAACCCATGGAAACTTCTCGCTTCAGTTACAGTCCTGGGTTATGGCCAATCCTTGATTGCTTCGACTTTACCTTGATCCACCTGGATACCTTCCTTGGAAAATACATGCCCCAAAAACAAAACACTGTGTGTCATGAACATGCACTTCTTTATTGCCACGTAAAATTGCTCCTGACGAAATATCATCAACACTTCCTACAAGTGTTGTAGATGTTCTTCTGTGCTTCCACTGTATATCAATATATCATCAAAGTATACCATCACGAACTTTCCAATAAACTGTCGAAAGATCTGATTCATCACTCGCATAAAAGTACTACGTGCATTCGAAAGACCAAACGACATGACCAGCCACTCATATAACCCTTCCCGTGTCTTGAATGCGGTCTTCCATTCATCCTCTGGTCGAATTCGAATCTGATGATACCCACTCTTCAGATCAATCTTTGAAAAGATAGCAGCTCCATTCGGCTGATCTAACAAATCATCCAATCTCGGCATCGGAAATCTGTACCTCACTGTAATCTTGTTTGGTGCTCGACTATCTGTACATATTCTCCAAGTCCCATCCTTCTTCGGCACTAACAAAGCTGGTACTGCACAAGGACATAAACTTTCTTGTATGCGCCCTTGTTCAAGTAACTCCTCCACCTGCCTTCTCAACTCTTCGTGCTCCTTTGGACTCATTCTATAGTGTGGTCTATGTGGTAACGCAGCTCCCGGAACAAGATCAATCTGATATTGTATGTCTCTCAACGGTGGTAATTCTTTGGGCAACTCTTCAAGAAATATATCTTCAAACTCCTTCAACACCGGCTTAACTTCTTCAGGAATTTCAACCGCTTCACTACTTTCGCATCCAATTAACAGAAATACTTCAGGCTCATCCTCCACTTCCTTGACAAATTCCTTCAAAGATAACATAGTCTTTAGTTCTTCAATCTCCTCCAACTTGCTTTCACCTTGTTGCCGCTTTTTAGGAACTAAAGTGATTTTAGTGCCCTCGATCATGAAACTATAGCAGTTAGTTCTACCATCGTGTTGTATGGCTCTATCGTATTGCCATGGTCTCCCCAACAACAAATGACATACATCGATATATACCACATCACACCAAATCTCATCCTTATACTTCGTTCCGATGGAAAAAGTTACACAAGCTCTTCGACCAACCTTCACTTCCCCACCTTTCCTCAACCAAGCTAATTTGTAAGGTTTGGGATGCTTCTCTGTCCTTAATGCTAACTTCTTTACAACTTCTGTAGAGATGATATTATCACAACTTCCTGCATCGATAACAAACTTGCAAACCCTTCCCAAAATAGTGCACGTTGACTGAAAAATGTTACTCCTCAACCAGCTAGTCTCCTCTTCCTGTTTTGGCGTCAAGCAAGATCTCATCATCATCAAATTACATCCTTCGTCTCCCGATAATAAGTCTTCCTCCTCCTCAACTTAGGCTTCAACATTCATTGCTCTGTGACCAAACTTCTGACAGTTATAACACTTGAAATTGTTGTTGACCTTGGTCTTAGCAACTTCATTGACAACCGGTTTTCCAACAGCCTTGGAAACGTTCATATTGCTACTAGCCCCTTTCACTTGATTATTGGAATTTGTAAACACACCACCTCCTCTTCTACCTTGCCTCTCCCAAGCTAGAGCCTTCTGGTGTGCTTCAGCAACGGATCTTGGATCAAACATATTCACCATATCCTGAATCTGCATCCTCAATCCTCCAAAAAATCTAGCTGTCAACTGTTCCTCCGTCTCCATGGTATCATTTCTAGCAATCAGTTGATAAAACTCATCTGCATAATCATTTACCGACTTTGTCCCTTGTCTTAAATTCTGTAAGCGCTGATACATAAGAGACTGATGATTATAAGGCAAAAAAGTAGCCTTTCCCATCCTTTCCCATCAAATGATAAAACTCATCTTCGACTTTCCCATCCTTTTCCGTGTAAGTTTAGCTTGTTGCCACCATGCCATAGCTCTTCCCCTCAATCGTGTAGCAACCAACTTAACTCTACGATGCTCGGGTACTTTCTTGAAGTCAAAATTTTCTTCAACATTTGATAACCAATCCAAAAATTCTTCCGCAATCATTCCTCCTTTGAATTCTGGAATCTCTGTTTTCATCCCCGATTCCCATTTACGATCATCTTCTACATCCACATATTGATTTCGCATTTGGCCTCGATCTCGATAATGAATACCGCCTCGATCACCATCCTCATCAAAATCAAATGTACATCGATATCTATCCCGTCCATCCATATTTCTATGATCATGCATGGTCCTTCTACCCTGTCTTTCTATATCGGGATATGATTCATTTTCGAACCCACGTGGAGTTCTTCTATCTTCATTTCGATACTCATGGTGTTCTTGCCTCATTGAAACTGATGATTCTCTTCTAGCTCGATACACATCTTCAACATTTTGAAAACGGTTAACACGTCTCGGAGGCATTGTCGAATCTTCAACAAATCCAAACACACACTTCAATAACTCTCATCCTGCACTTACTCTCGGCCTGCACTTACTTTGCTTGGCTTTGATCAAACTAATCAATAAACAATCTCCAAACTAACTTTAACTCGGCTCCCAATAGGCTCGGCTTAGTTATGATTGGCTAAGTCTAGCTTTGATGCCAAATTGACGCAGCGGATATACGAAAATGGATGAAACGGTGAAAAATTGAATCGATGGATTGAAAATACCCAAGTGCCCAAATTCGTTGATCTCAACAGATACCGAATTCTAGATATCTCCAACACGTTGATCGCACACAATACCGTGTTAAAAGATCTATGATTCTTCTACGTTGATCTTGCGCACGAAATTCCATGAATCGGCTCCAAATCCGTTGATTCGAGCGCACTCGAATAACCGAAAATGGAGAAAGGAGATAACACTCAACTTCCAATTTTAAAGAGGCACAAAGCACTCAGACAAAAGTTTATTCAAAATCAACCAACCTTAAATGATATAACTCACCCGCTATTTATAGGAAAATTACAACACCACATACACAGCCGACCTAACATATAACAACATAACGACCTAAAAACAAACGAGTTAACAATACACGACATAACAATATATACAACATACATGTGATCCAACTAATTACATCATAATGACCTAAGAATACAAGTTACAGTATCGTGTGACCTAACACTTGAGCGACTTAACGACAGCGACATAAGAGATAGCACATCTTCAAGGTCTTGCGACATAAGAGCTTCAGCGACTTAACCAGATACGGCTTAAGAAATGTATCGACTTAAACATACGGTGTAACTTGAGCGACATATAGGAATCCGCGACTTAGGCTTCGCGACTTAACTTCTTCGCGATTTAACTTCTCGTGTCATAAAGGAAATGGCATGTGAGAATGCGGCATATCTCGCCTATGTCGTAGCACGTCAGAGTTAGGTCGTAACTCGTTAATAGGTCCTGAGCGACTTAAGGTATCAACTATTGCCACTCTGTGTTGCATGTTAGGTCGCGACTCACTACTAAGTCGTAACCCGTTAGGTCGTTCGCGACTCAAAGAACCCGAGCGACCTAAACCCATTGAGCTTTCGTCCAAGCGACTTAAGATGTTGGGACGACTTATCTCATTATGCGCTGCATCACACTGTCATTCACCAAACTTTTAGTCTGGCCCACTTCCCTATTTTCCCTTTTCTCCCCATAATCAATCAGGGGCAAGGAAGGTAGATTCAGCTTCTTGGAAGACTTCTTTGGAGATAACATCATGTATTCCTTTATTTTATTTTCAGTCTTAGTTCTTGTATTGTATTGGCACTATATTAAGGGATAATTGTACCCTGATTTTATAGAGACTATGGTTTTTGATTTAACAACACATATATGAGTAGTTTGACATTTGAAGTATTTGGTATTTGATGACTTATTTTATCATCTTATATTATGGAGTTTGATTTTAGGAAAATACTATAATTGTTTCTCCGTGTTATTATTATTACTACTTAGTTTTTGTCTTGTGGGTCTTAGTCTCTGCTAGTTTTAGTTATACCTACAATGCACCACATTTTTTAGTGTGTCTTTTCTGGTATACTAAGGGGTGTGGGGTGTTTTACTTAGTATCAGAGTCTAAGGTTGCAGGATTCCTAAAAAATTATTTTAAAAGTAAAAATATTTTCCTAAATAACTTCTCTTAAAAAGTATTTTTCAGAAAGAAACTCTTATTATAGAAATAGTTTTCCAAGTATAAAAGAGTTTTAATAAAAATCCCCTCAAAGTCCAGTGCAATCTTTTTTCGATTCTTTCAAGCCTAAATTCTCTTTTTTTGCATAGAATGGTTGACTGGTTTCGTAGAGCTACGATACCAGAGGTGTAAGGGAAACTACCTAATACAACACTAGTATGCGAAAATCCCTTTAATCCACCCACATCAACCCCCTTTTCTGAGCTATGCAAGAACTTCGCTAGTATAGGAGGCAGAGTGTCTTCTGGCATGGAGGACTTCAAGGAGACGTGGGTTAGTTTTGAGAATATGGAGCAAAGGTTTAGGCGATTGGGTTTGGAGAACCGACAGAGTGTTCAACCTACATCCTGGCAGCTGGAAGAAAAGTTTATGGAGGTTCCTACAAGCTCTAAGAAGCCATGATGGAAGGGCAAGAAGGATAAGAGGAAAAGGGAAGGTTCTTAGAAGCGAATCAAGAAAAAATGGAAGTGCCATAGTTGCAGAATGATTGGTCATTACGCAAGAGACTGTAAGAATAAAATGATAAAGGAGAGGTGTTTCAACTATGGGCAGCCTAGTCACCTTAGTAGAGCTTGTCCTCATAGGACGGGGCAAAGAGCAGGCGCACCTACTACGCAAGTACAGGCTTTGGATGCAGCGCCTTCTAGTAGTGGACAAGATAGAGGTAGGAAAATCACCGTAGAAGATTTGATTTCTATTTCGGATTTTTCCCATTTGGGCTCTTTTTCGATTCTGGAGCATCTCACTCTCTCATCTCTAGTAGATTATTTGCACTTAAACATCTCTTTAGTAGTAGACCCCATTGTTGTTTCAAACCCCATAGGTGGATCGGCACACTTGTTTATGGTTTGTAGGGGTTTGCAATTTTTTTATCCTAGGCGCAGAATTTGACTATGACACCTATGTTTTTGGATTTTTGGGATATGGGATGATTTTTGGGAATGGATTGGCTACCGCATATGGAGCTATATTAGATAGCGAAAGGAGAGTCAGTAGACTAGAGTCATGCATCAGTAGGACTCTCGAGATTTCTTGCAGCCCACAAGAGTCAGTTATGTTGAGCTTCCTTTATTCCCTCGATTCATCATCATCACAGTTAGATTCAGTTTCCATCGTTAGAGATTTTCTAGATGCCTTTGAGAAAGTTAGGGGACTACCCCCTAAGAGAGAGATTGATTTCAGGATTTATTTGACCGATAATGCTAAGCTAGTAGCATTACCCATGGCACCAATGGAGAGGAATGAATTGAGAAAGCAAGATCCGTGAGCTTTTGGAGAAAGGTTTCAAATGAAGAACGTATCAGAGTAGGGAATGCCAGTCGTCTTTGCTACTAAGGCGGATGGTTCCTTTCGACTTTGCATAGACTATAGGGAGTTGAATAAGCTCACGAAGAAGAATCGTTATCCACATCCTAGGATAGATGATCTTTTTGACTAGTTAATTGGCTCTTTGGCATTCTCTCAGCTTGATCTAGCCACAGGATTCCATCAACTTAGAGACGCTGATGACAGCATTAATAAGACCGCATTTAGGATAACCGACGGGTTCTTTGAGTGGTTAGCTGGGCCTTTTGGGCTGACCAACGCCCCAGCCTATTTTGTTGATTTAATGAGCTGTGTTTTTAGAGGCGTCATAAATAAGTTATAATGGTATTCGTGGACAAAATTTTAGGTGTTTTCCAAGAGTGTATAGAAGGTTCTTCATACATTTCGCATTCTTCAGTTAAAAGCAAAGTCCTTGAAGTATTACTTTTGGCACAAGGAATTGTGTTTCTTAGGGCATAAAGAAGATCTATGCATGGAAAGAATTTGAGAAAAGATTATGTATATTTAGGTTCAGATTGTGAAAATCCAAAGAGTGGTGGATAAAGATTGGAGGTGTATCATAGATTCAGTTGATTAGAAAAGGAGAAAGATATGTGTTGATAATTGCAGAAATCAAAATTGTTTCAGATGAGTGGATTTAATGGTAGTACTAAAATACTTTAAGTAAGGAAATGAGATTTGCAAGGTTTAAAAAGGATACTCCTAGGGTAGTAAGTATCCACTTTATGTCTAACCAAATAAAATTAAATTATTAGAATTAGAAATAAGAATTGTCAATATTTTTAAAAGTAGACATTAAGTTTTTGGAAATATGGTAAGAAATATAAATTGGTTTTTATATTGTATAAATTTTGTTAAAAGTGAAATTCTTTTTGAAGAATTATAGAGCGTATATAGCTCACTAGTTTCTTTGAAAGTAAGCAATGATTTTTAAACATAAAAACCTAAAAAGTATTCAGCATCGAAAACTTAGATTACAACATTTACTGTTGTAATAAATGGTGAAAAATAAATGGAGCATAGGCTATAACACTATTGTTATAGTTAGTGACTTCAAAGAGAAATATTTTTACATAGGTATAGGAGATTTATTGGTATTTATTTAATTGAATCCATACACTAGTATTTTTTTGGGTTGTAGTAAGTTTTACGCAACATCCGTTTTAACCCAAATAAAAATGTATTTTAAAAGGTAATTTCTAGGTATAGAAACAAAATGGTTTGTAAAGTACACTTATTGTTTTTAATAAGTATAAGGAAGTGTTTTTGCAGTTATGGAAATATTAAAACAGTTTTGAAGATGAGTTTTTATGAAAGGAAAACGTGTAAGTTAGATATTAGAAAATATTTATCATGGAAGAATAAAATTAAACATACTTTAATCTATTGGAATGATAATAGTAATGGTATGATTTTCTATGAAACCAATAAAAATGTTTTGTGCAAGTTACAAGGAATACATGAAAGAGATATACAAGGTACGAAAAGCACCATATTTTGTATAGCCTATTTCGAAAAATATAAAATAAGTTCCTTGTAATTTCACACAAATATGAAATTCTCTTTTAAAAGATTCATAGATGATTTAAGTGTTAATAATTTCTCATTTCAGAAAGCGGTTCCAATATATTAAGGTATAAGACCATAAGGTATAATAAAAATATGCTTTAGAAACACATAAGGATATTTTAAAGATATTTTAAAAAGGAAACATTTTGGTGAAAAAGTAAATAAGTTTTTGAAAGCAAAAAACTTAGTAATAGTTAAATTTAAAAATCCCAATTTTAATAGAAAACTAAATAAGTCCTTAAAAGAAACCGAGGAATAAGTTTTGGACTTAGAATTTGAAAGTTATTCCCTCTATGTTTGGGGAATAATGTAAATTCAAAAAAAGTTGTGAAGAAGCAAGTCTAGAAAGATAAGATTTTAAGTAATCTAGTATTGTTGAATTTAATAGAAACTTAATGATAACACTTTTAAAGAAAAAGGTTTTGGGATTTGATGTTTTAAAAATTTAGAAACCTTACTTTTTAAAATGGAACTATAAAAACCGAACCAAACTCTTAAAAGTGAAGTAGATAGGAATTATTTCCCAGGTGTAATAGAAAAGGTATAAGGCTACAAAGGAGATAGAAGTAATTACTTTTGGAAGTAATAATAGAGTTTCCATAGAGTGTATAAGACAGTAGTGAGACCTTAGGAATGTTGATTCATGTGAGCAGACTAAAGAAGAATAGTAAAGTGAAATTAGTAAGTTTGTAAGGCACGCATGGTTGAGAATGAGTGTTCCTGATTTTGGAAGAACATGGGTAAAGCATCTTCTTTTAGTGGAATTCGCATAAGATAGTAGTTCTCAAGCTAGCAGTAGAATGACACCGTTCGAAGCTCTTTATGGAAGACCGCGCAAGTCGCTTTTGTGTTGGATAGAGTCTACAGAGGTTAAAAAGACTTCGAAGAAGATTAAATTGATTTAAAGAAAATGCGTACTTCCTATCTACATCTCTCTTTGATAGTAAATTTCGAATTTCCTATTTCCATCTTTAGTTTTGAATAGGTTTTTTCCTTTATTATCCTTTGCGAGGGTGAACTTAGGATTTAACCTATGGATGGTAGGATTTGATGTAAACATGTAAATAAAACATTTTATGAACGATGTATGCAAGTGATTGCAAATGTTTGCTAGTGGATGCTAATGGATGCATATTGGTGCACTAGGCACTATTATTCTTTAGAGATCGGCCTAACTAGGACACTAGTGCATATGCATATGGATGCGTAGGCATTTTATTCTATTTTCCATGGTTGCTACAAATAGATGATTTTCACATGGTTGTTGCATTTGGATGATGTTTGTAGCACGCATATAGAATTATCAGTTATCATCAGGAAATTTTCGCATTCATTTGGATACATGGCACAGACAAGATTGCATAGCTGAATCAGTAGACAGCCTAATCTTTTGCATTAGTTAGGGACATTTACACTACACTAATTGTATAAGTATCATAAATTGCATTAGAAATACTTAAGGACAATGGATGAATGGTTGATGATTGAGTAGTTGGTTATAAAATTGGATGAAAACATTTAGTATATTCCTTTATCCTTAGAGATTTTGGGGACGAAATCCCTTAAGGAGGAGAGAATGTAACAACCTGAAATTTAACCCGTAATAATTAATTCGTTAATTAACTATATAATAAAATAACATTGTAAAATTATCAGAATTGAGCCACGGGAGTTGTACCATTGTGTCCTTGGTAATTTTCTGGCCAATTTCTATATATAGAACGTCAGAATCCTAATTAATATGAGCAAGAAACAGAATAAACAAACCGAATATATATATAGACACACGTGTGTGTGTGTGTAGAAAGAGAGAGAGGCTAGGTCGACAATCAGGTCCACCTAAACACACTTAGGTCGACCGGCCGGTCGACCTGGGTAGAGAGGTAGTCGACTTGGCGGTTGACCCGCCTACGTATTTTGGAGCGAAGGAAATCTCCTTCGTTCCAGTACCTTCCAACAAGCCTTTACACATGTTTTGCATTCTTTAAACTCATCCGGTCCTTCCATTCTTGCATCTGATGGCTCTTATTCAGCCTATGACGTGATTGCATCCTATTCAATTCTCAAATCTAACGGTATGAGATCCACTCATACACCTATAAATAGAACCCTAGGCCTAACACTTTTTCTCATTCTAGATTTTCTTCGCTTGGGTTCACCTTTTCAGTAAGGACCCTGAAGGAATAATTTTCCAAGGAGATAATCATATTAATAAACATATTTTAATACCCTCAAGTGGATCCGGAAAGGCCTAAAGGGAATAGCTAAGGACCAGAGGTGAGTGACTAATAAATATTTTAGATTTTAAGTTATTTAATATAATAGGGTTTCCATTTAGTTGTAGTTTTACTATGATTTTTGGTTTAACCTTTTTAATAGTTTATTTACAGTTTTTAGAATTATTTTCAGTCTATTTCTTTTAGCTATTCTTTTCAGTTAGTTTTAGTTTATTTCTGTTAATTATATCTTTTCCATTTAATTATAGTTATTTAAAGTATTTTAATTTATTTACTGTTATTTACGCATTATTTACATCCTTTTCCTACGCTTTGGATTTTCTTCTATTTTCAGTTTTCTTTTATTTCTCCTTCTTCTTCGCGTATGGATTAGAATAGATTAAATGCAAATATGGATTAAAATTATAAGAATACCGAAATAACAGAAGATAAGATGTAAACTATAAAGATTGTAACAAAATGGAATTAAGACTGAAATTATGCCTAATTGGACTGAATAAAGGGATTGGCCTAGTTATAACTTAGAATTATAACTAAAAAGAGTAAAAGATAAAAGAAGCTAATTTTCACACTTAGATCTTGGGTTAAGTAATAAGCATTATTATAACGTTGGTTATAATAAGAAAACAGAAAAGAATGAGGCTTATTTTAAGACTTAGGATAAATTAATAAGCACGGATAGTAAGAATAATAACAAAGGCTTATTTAAAATAATTTATCCAAATTAATAAGCAAAGATGAAAGTAAGATCCATACCGACATCATTTCTCTTATGTTGTTTAGGGTATATAAGTGGTCAATAGTTAAAAGAATAGATCTGTACTGGCAGTATTTTCCTTATGCTGTTTAGGGCAGATAATTAAAAGAAAAGATCCATAACGACATCATTTTCCTTATGTTGTTTACGGTAGATAAGTGGTCAATAGTTAAATGAAAAAATCTGTACCGGCAGCATTTCCCATATGCTATTTAGGGTAGATAAGAGGTCAATAAATAAAAGACTAAATCTTGGGGATTTAAACAAGGGGCGCAACTAGATTGTTGTTTGATAGGGACCAGTATCAACAGCATTTTCCCTATTTTCTATGGACACGGTGTTTCAAATAACCCTGAAGTGAGACGAGGTGCTTCAAACAATCCTGAAGTGAGGCAAAGGGCACACATATGCTGTCTAGTGTAAATAAATGGTCAAAAGAGGGAACAGCAGGAATGCGAGCTTAGTGGTGGTCACGCGTGCGTCTTCCAGTGATGGCTCATAAATCGTTATGAGTTTCAAGCCCTTAGTGAGTGTGTCTTTCGTAGACACCAAAGTCTACTGTGTAGGGAAACGTCCGGTCTACTGTAGATTCTATGGAGTAGTTGGCCGATCAAAGGGTAGATTTAGGACTTCAACTTAATTAAAATAGGATTAGGAATTCAGCCTAAACAAAGCAGCTATCAAAGATAAGTGCAAACAATCAAAATTAACCTATCTTCTCAATTGTAATAGTTTAATCGTATTTTCCAATTTATCTCTTTCCTATTTCCTTTGTTTCCTTTTATATATACTAGAACTGTTGTAAGGTCTATTACTTTCACTTTGCTTAAAGATTCTAGTAATTACTGTCATTAACCAGACTTTTAGTCTGAACCACTGCCATATTTTCCCCTTTACCCCATAAGCAATCAAGGGCAAGGAAGGTAGACTGCAACTTCTTAGAAGACTTCTTTGGAGATACTATCATGTATTGCTTTCATTTATTTCCATTTTTAGTTCTTGTATTGTACTGGCACTATATTGAGAGATAATTGCACTCTGATTTTATGGAGACTTTGATTTTTGATTTGACAAGACATATATGGGTAGTTTGACATTTGAAGTATTTGATAATTGATGACTTATTTCACCATCTTATATTATGGGGTTTGATTTTAGTAAAATACTATAATTTTTCCCGCTGTGTTATTATTATTATTTAGTTTTTGTCTTATGAATCTTAGTCTCTGCTAGTTTTAGTTATACCTACAACTCACCACATCTTTAAGTGTGTCCTTTCGGGTATACTAAGGGGTGTAGGATGTTTCACCTGGTCATATATTCAAACATGCCATTGATACTATTAGACTGAAATTTGATCCAACGCCCTTAATGTTGTATGTTAAACCGGAAATTGGCCTAACACTCAAGAAGTTGCATAAGATAACATTACTTGAAATGGTCACTATAATAACCATGAACTTAAATATAATCATTGGGTTATTTAAAAGTTCAAGTCATATGTTCATGGGTAAGATAGGAAAATTGCATAATAATGCAATAATTCATAATTTGTTTATTAATGAATAAAATATGCAATCCACATATATCACAATCCACTGTTCATATGTCAAAGGGCATGATAGTCATGATGCAAAGTAAGCTTTAATTTAGGCAAGGACCCAAGTGACCTTGTCCAAGTCATTAATATGCAAGTTTGAATTCAAGTCCAAGTCCAAAGAATAAGTTATATTCACATCTATAGTGCAATAATAGTCAAAGGTACAAACTCGAAGTTCTTATGCTATGCAATGTTTATTGTCCAAGACCTTATATGCAAAAAGTTAATTGTCAAGAGAAATCCTTAAATCAATCTATGGTTTACAACTTGTAATTTGAGAATTAGAGAAAAGAATGGTTCGCCCCCATTTGAATGGCAAAGAGGGTCTATTTATAGAGGTCATATGACGTAGGTTGGCCTCTACATGTCCATACAACCATACACCCACTATCCCTCAAGTACTCGATACCTTCTTAGTTGTTGAAGCTAGGCATCTCTTTCTTTCTATAAAAACTCGATACCGTTATCTAGTTAGAGTTGCTTTACATTTAACATTGTAAAGGCTCAATATCTTTGCTTCGTAAGTAAATGCTTGTCATGCTTTATTTGTGTGACACTCTTCCTTTGTTGTGTATTTGATTTTACTTTGTATTGTATAAATTCGACATCTTGTACTATAGTTATTTCTTAATAACTCTGATGACACTCACATCCTTTGTTGTTCGACTTCCATTGTTTAAGATGCTCTATGATTGGTAGGCCCAGTATATAAGACTAGTTTTAGTAGAGACCCGACATCCCCCTTTATGATGATATGCTGGATATCACTTAGCGGTGCGGTATCTTTTATCTATCTTGTACTTTGTGGCATCTCGTATCAGCTTGGCATCTCTCCCGCCTTTTTAAAAACTTGATACCTTCTTAGCATAAGGCATTCAATATTCTTCTCTTTTTTAAGGCTTCGACATCACCCCTTACTTGTGAATGCTTGATAATGCTTGTTGTTATGATTCGACATCCCTTATAAGGTTGGTATCATATTTGCTATCTTGCTTCAATATCTCAATTATCATTAGATTTAACATTAAGTCTTGTCTGTAAATGCTCGACAATGTTAATAGTCGTCAAGGCTTGACATCTACTTTTTTTTGGGTTTTTTTGTGACCCATTATCTATGAGGACTTGTTGGCTTGAAAACCTTCATTTGCTCATTGAACACTCAATAACCTTTCCTGTCTGTAGAAGCTCGCTACCCTTTTAGGGATTTGGTACCTTCCCTTGGGTCGATAATCACTTGGAATTTGATACCTTCAAAATTTTCTTCATTTGTTTGATGTTCACTACCCTTATTTATTTTACTTACTTGACAACCTCCGAGTCTTGACACCCCCGGTTCTCTGCTCACTATAACGACCCGGAATTTCGGACACTTCGTATTTAAATAGTTGACTCTTAGATTAATGTTATTAAAATGATTTAATAACCTTTTTACCCCCTTTTAAATCATGAGTAATGATGGTAAACTTATTTTGGAAAAATATTTACAAAAATAAATACTTTGTAAAAATATCGATAATGTGACCGAAAATCGGTTTATTGGTAAACAACTTTTTGATCAATATAAGTTGTTCAAACTTTTGTGCACTTGTCTAATAATAAAATGAACATATTATAAATTAATTAAAACATACTGCTCTCCATAAAGCATGAAACATTCTAGAACCTTCCTTTAGGATAAGAGATATTATCATAGTAAGGGTATAATGGTAATTAGCATAAAGGAGAAGTCACTTAAAGGAGAAGTGATGGGAGGTGAGTCTTTCATGGCATGGTGAGGGGTGGGGGTGAATGCAAGCTTATGCAACACTATTTTGATCCTATATAAGGAGGGGAACACCCTTAAGAATGAATCACAAATGAAAAATTAAGTATTTTAGTGGCTTTCTTCTCTTATCTTCCTCTCTAACTTTCTTAAATCTTATTCAAATCAACTCCAATCACAACCAAACTTTCCCAAAGACCTTAATATGTCACTAGAACATAGTTTATCATTTACAAAGTCAAATAATGATGGAGTAAAGAGACTTGGCTGTGAGCATTATTGAGGAAGGAGGAGGGAAAATGCAAGAGAAATCAAGGAGAAGGAGAAGAAGATGGGAAAGGTGTTGCAAGGATAGGGTTTGATTTTGGTGCTTGGATTTTGGTTGTTAATATGTTCAAAGGTGAGTTATCTCACTATCTCTTAACTATATATTGTGTATATGTGTTGTGTGCAAAGTATAAAGTTAAAGTGACATTAACTAAGTAAAGTTATAAACTTTTGACCCCTCTTGCTTTTGGAAGCAAATGACAACTTTATATTGTTTAACATCACTTATATTACCCTATTAAACATGTGGTATTGACTTGATTTGATGTTTAAATGGTTGTATAACTTGTATGTTAAATAAAAATATGTTTGGAAGTGTCTGAAGCGAGAATAGTCGTTATAAGTGCACTTCGATATCCCTTAACTTTAACTTATGTAAATTCGAGATTTTTGATCTTAACTTAGGATAATTTGATTTGGTTATTCTCTATACATATTTTGGTTCATTCGATAGTAAATAAATGGTTTGGAAAGTTATGGACATTGTGAACCAAAGTTGTGGAAGTTAGAATAAAAAGGTGTAATAAATACACTTTGTAAATAGCCTATTTTCAAAGAATTTATTAAATAAATAGAAAGATATTCTTAAAGATACCTATCTATGCTTTTTAAGCACCCTAAAGGTAGTAGTTAATAAAAATTTCAACTCTTAAATCATTTGTTAAAGTGGTTAAAACCAGTCACAAAGATTGTACTTTTCAATGTGTTTTTAACAGGGACTTTTAATAGCATTTATAAATGTTGTAATAAGTCACTTATGGTTTTAAGTGTTTAAAATGCAACGTTTTGACTAGTCTTTCATAATTTAAATGGTTTCTATATTATTTTTTTATAAAATCTATTAGTGGAAGTTCTAATAAATTGTATTCGAGTACGAAAAAAAGATTAGAATTTTAAATATAGTTTTAATGATTATTTATGAATTTTGAATGTAAAGTGTTGCAAAATGTAAAATATGCTTTGGTTGATTTTTAATCAAACTTCTAAAATTAGTTATTTTTAAATAATAATTTTATAGATATTTAAAACCTCAAGTATTTTAAAGTATTATTATTATATACATAAGTTTCAAATAAGGTAATTGATAAGGCTTAAAGTTAAAAGCCAACGAAGTAGGCTTCTCTATTTTTTAGAGTTAAAGATTAATGTCAAGTAGGGACGCAGCAATAGAGCTCCAACCTATCGATTTTCTTCTTGAACGATGAATAGTTAAGTTGAAATGTCAAAAATGTATTAATCTTGTTGTTTACTTGCTTGTTTAAAAGGTAAAATTTTGCTTAATGCTAAAAGCCGACGAGTAGACTTATCTATTTGTAAGATTCAAGAATGAAGTGTCTAGAAGGCTTTTATATGCAACTAGTGCTCTAACTTACCTAGCTTCACTCTTGAACAAGAAACGGATAAGTTGAAATGTCGAAAGCGAGTTAAGTATACGAACATTGATTTGTACAAGCAATCGTTTTGGCTAGATAACTGATTAGTCGCCTATCGAACTTAACTTATTATTATCTTTAATATTTAAAAAGATTTTTAAAGATAATACAAGAATGGAATGGTTCTGGGTTTGTTTTGACAATGTGTTAATTACATTCATCTTCAACCATTTTTGGTTATACTTATGAATGTAAATAGATCTTTAAATGAATGTTTTAAAGATAAGCACAAGTGAAATGGTTTTGGGTTTGTAGTGACAATGTTTAAGTAACATCAGTCTTGAACCTTTTAATGGATTTACGAAGGTACTTGGATACTTAAAAAGGATATATTGAAGGAAATTATAAGTAAGGAATTTTTTGGAAAAGATAAAAAAAGAAAAGATTTAATATAAGAAATCTTGTTACTGATTTGTGAATATTCTTATACCAATTAAGATAAGTATATGAATACTATTTGAAGTATTGAAAGAGGACAAATGAATAGTAGTGATTGATAAATGAAGATTTTTAGGTAAAAGGAAGTTTTACTAATAAGAAAGGTTTTAGTTAATAAAATGTATTAATTAAATAAATAGGGGATTGGAAATCGTGCTTTGCGTGAATCGATCATGCTTGTGTGTTTATTTATATTGATAAGTAAATAAGACTTAGTTTTCGCAATCGTTCTCATTATCATTGAATGGCTAAATTCATTGATAAGTAAATGAGACTTAGTTTTACTAGTAAGTTTTTTACTTATTGAATACCATTTCAAAACTAGTATACGAGTTCTATATTTTGGAAGCCTTTGTGAAGTGAAATAGTGTAAAGTTGAACTGTCTAAACTAAGGTTACGTCCAAAGTAGAGGTCAGCATTGACATTTCAAATGATGCTATCATAAAGGACTGGAGTATTCCAAGTGAGAAAATAGTTTAGCATTCATTATAAGATTTATATGGGGAATCTGTATAGAGGTTCGAGATATGTTCGAGATGCTCGAATCCATGTAGTGATTTGTGATTTGTTCTTGATGAAGGGATCTAATTAGGGACTCGTGTTCTGTTCGAGTGGTGAAGACTCGAGTGATAGTTGCCGAACGTAGTCTCGACATCGGAAATGACTAAAACTAGAGATATGATGCACAGCCAAAGGGAATATAGCATTTTAGCAATCCTAAGGGCGTAGGCGACTCCATCTAGTATTATTTACGGACATTCATGCAGAAGTAATGCACTCAGAACTATGATTGTTTGGGCATGGGCAGTTATGCATTTCTTGTAGTACATTCCCGAAAGATGCATGTTGCTCGAAAGGATATCTCTGATCTTTGTGCAGAAGTTCAGATTTAGCTTCATACGAGGAGATCTTTACGAAAAATCTAGTTCTACGAATGCGCCTTAGTGGTATTGATTGTATACCTATTATTATTTTATTATTCGCACAACAGATGTTTGATATGATTTATGTGCTACACCCTAGACATATTATGTCATAACACTATATGTTAAACTTAATGAATGGTTGGTTTTTACAAGGGGAAAACCGTTATGGGAAATCATACGGTCTCAAAGGTTGGTGTTTCAGGTTACATATTTATGGAGTTTCTCACTTTGGTTTACCAGACTGATCCGGGTGTTATTTTCTTATAATGCCCGGGTCAGCCCCGTGTATATTTCCAGATTTAGCTATGGACACTTTGGAGCTTACGAAGATGAGCTAGATGATTACCTACCATGGTATTTACATTCCGTGCTTTACTATTGTACCATCGGCATGTGTGAGAACTTGTTATAACTGTCCAGGCTGAGTAGTGTAACTTTGAAAAATTTATATCTTAAAATGAAAGTTTATACTGTATTTAATATTATATATTACCGTTCCGTTGCTGACTATGATGTTACGTTCTCCTCTTCCTTATTTTATTTCTTTTCTTTTTATTTCAACCTAACAATTCATCATTTTGGCACTTGATTATTCGACACACGAATATTATGGATGTATTAGTGTTGACATTTGGAAGTTGAAAAGTCTAGTTATCACAGTTATCCTCTAAGCTTTTTAACTTTCGAACATGAACTCGATCACCATCCAATTTTTGGATGCTTATTACGTTATTGATTTTGTTGGGTGAGTTTCGACCGGCTCCTTCCCACCAAACCAACTCTGCCGGACCGGCTCCACACCATGCCCACCGAACCGCCTACCTCCTGAGCACTGTCGAACCACCTACCTCCCAAACAACACCGGACCAACCCACTCACAAGTCACCACCGAACCAACACATATCCACACCACTACCGAACCAGCCTAACCGGACCAAGCTACGTCCTCGACCGAACCGAGGCCTCTCCATCCACTACCGAACCAGAAGCCTCTCCAATTCCATACCACTGAACCAAAGCACCACCGGACCCCCTATCTAACGTACACCGAACCAACATGCTACCAAACCAGCCATTGCCGGACCGAAAAACAACTCCAACCATCTCCGAACCAAAAGGATGCCGAACCACCATTGCCAGGCCAGATTGTCTTGGCCCAAGCCCACCAGCAGCTATATACATCCAGAACCCCTGCCCCCAGCCTCACTCTATAAATAGAGGGGTAGGGGTACAACAATGGCAGACAAGTTTGAGAGCACAAGCACGGATAGAACTTTCAAACAACTTTCAGTTACTTGTAATCAAAGCTTTGTACTTGTAATCTGAATAGAAGAGGAGAATAACATGTAAAGTGGACGTAGGCACGTTCTGGCCGAACCACTATAAATCCGTGTGTCTTTTACAATTTAGTCCCTGCTTTTTATATATTTGCATAAATCACCCAAATCACTAAGAACAACGTATAATCAACTAATCATACGACTTGGAGGTGTTTGCCCATTTTTTGTGCAAACATTTTTGGTGCTTTCAGTGAGAACAGGAGCTCGGAGCTTCAGCTTCTCCCACTTAACCCTTTTCCTATCAGCATCGTTCGTTGCTTGGAAAACATGCCTCCCCGACGGAAGAAAGATGCTAACAAAGGAAAGAACATCGCAACTGGAAGTATTCCAGACCCAGTGATCAGAGACCAAGGCAATCGTCCGGTTCCAACGGAAAATGTAAATCAGGCAAATCCGATAGCTCCTGCTATGGAACAACCAATTACAAGGGCGGATCTGGACAGGGTTGTGCTGAAGTAACTAACCACTTCGCATCTCACAAGAAGCCTTGGTGGATCAACTCATGTCACGCTTAAGGGATGTTGAAGAAACCAACAGCAACACTGAATCATGGGGTGAGTCCCGGTCTGGAGGATTTGGGAGACGACAAAGGTCTTTCTTCTTCGAAGAGGCTAACAACAGAAACAGCCATGGTAGGAGCCGAGCCCGGACTCTGCCCGAATTCCGACCCGAGGAAACACTTGAAACCGAACCCAACAGGGGAGGTACCAAGTAGGGGTCGGATGTAGCTTAGCCCGTTATGCTACCTAACCACGGAAACACCAATGGACGGGGCCGAGCTGGAGTCCCGCCCGAAGTTGGACCCGAGGAAGTGCCGAGAACAGAACCCAGCAGGTGAAAATCAAGGCAAGGGCCAACTGCGGCTGACCCCAGCGTGCCCCCGGAAGACCAGAGGAAGCCATTGGAGAATGTTAGGAGTGATAGACGATACCATCCCTACAGGTTATCTGGACGGAATCAATCCCGTAGGGAAGAACCAAACTCATTTCTATCCGCTCCAAGTTCTGATGAAAGGATGGCGCGATTGTTCAAAGAGTGCGTCCAACGAAAACAAAGGGATCGAGGGATAGGCGCTAGGGTAACCAGCCCCTTCACCTGCAATATCGAAACAGCCATCACCCCCGGGGGATGGAAAATGCCAACAATGGAACCTTACAAGGGAACCTCTGACCCCGTCGTACACTTACAAAGATACACACAACATATGCTCATGAGCGGAGCAACAGAGGGAGTGTTGTGTAAATGCTTTCCACTATTCTTGGCAGATCTAGCTACCTCCTAGTTCTGCCATCTGCCCCAAGGATCCATCAGCTCATGGGAAATGTTGAAAGAAAAGTTCATCAGCCAGTTCCGCATTCATGTGGAACAACCCAAGGATGCTTATTCCCTATCTAATATTAAACAGAAGCCCGAAGAGACAGTGCAACAATATCTAACCCGATTCAACGCCGCAACAGCCATAGTCCAAGATGCTGACGAGAAACTTATCTTAATGGCCCTCTGCAGTGGTGTGCATCCGGATACTAAGTTTGCTAGGAGATTAACAAAAGAAAAGCCAGCTACCTAACCCGACTTCTTCCATGAAGCCGGGAAATATATGAGACTTGAAGACGCTGCCATTGAAAGGCAGACAGGGCGACAAACCAAGGCAGCTCATGGCAACACATCCGCAGTACCAAAGGACGTTCGAAGAAATGACTCCAGAGATAGTGCTGGGGGCAAGAAGGGGGAAAAGCGATTATATAGGCCAGGACCGAGATTTGACTCATACACCCCATTAAATGAAACAATCGAAAACATCTTCTTAGCCACCCAAGACGAAGTTAGATACAAGCGCCCCCCGCATAAGAAGGAATCAGATAATGCAATTAAGTCTGGAAAGTTCTGCCGCATCCACGAATCTCATGGGCATGACACCAATGAATGCCATCATCTCCGGGACTTGATTGAAGAACACATCAGAAGGAAGAGACTAGAGCGCTATGTGAAAGGTCAGAACAGGACTTTAACTCCTGTCAATGAAAACCCAGGGCTGCCCCTCCCGGAAGTAGGCGGAGGAAATCGCAACACCAGCAGCTCCAGTCAAGAGAAGATAGTGGTCCTTACCATATCGGGAGGACCACACATCGCCGACGGAAGCTGGGCAGAGATAGAGAGATACGATAAGTCACTTAGAAACAATGAAGGCTACGTTAATTCTGTTACAGAAGAACGCCACCCGAAACGGAAAGAGAATGATGACATCACTTTCAGTAGGCATGATCTAGAGGGAAGGCAGTACCCTCACATGGATCCTATGGTCATCTCTGCCTGGTTCGGTCCAGCCAAGGTTTTCCGAATTCTAGTAGACACTGGAAGCTCAGTAAATATCTTATTCAAACATTCTTTCGACAAAATGAAGCTGTCAATGAAGGATGTGTCTCCCTGCAGCAAACCGCTACATGGCTTCACTGGAGATGCGAAGATGCCCCTGGGGCAACTGAACCTCTTTGTCGAGATAGGAAGTCATACCCGCTCCGTTGTGCGAAAATAAACATTTGTGCTAATAGAGAACCACTCGGCCTACAACGCCATTTTGGGAAGACCAACCTTGTCTGACTTCCAAATTGTCCTATCCCCATGGTGCCTGAAGATGATATTTCAAACAGATAACGGAATAAGAGAAATAGAGGGAGATCAAGACGCCGCTCGAGATTGCTATGTAACTGAACTTCGCAATAACCGCAGGAAGGACAAAGGGAAGGACACAGAGACTTCTCTCTGCAAGAAAAACTTGGAAGCATAGAAATTAAAGAAAGCCCCTCCTCTTTGATACACCAGCGATCCTTTCAACGAATTAGACCCCAGGGACAAGGAGGAGGAGGCCACCACCGAGCCTGCAGAGGCTATGGAATTTGTATCTGTAGACAAACACGACCGAAGTAGACTGCTAAGAGTCGGGTCTCAGTTAAGAGCGGAATTGAAGGATCAACTCGTCGATTTCTTTCGCCACAACATGGATGTATTTGCATGGACGCACGCCGACATGACTGGAATCTCCCCAGACATAGCATGCCACGTATTGAACATCGATCCCACTAAGGTGCCAATAAAGCAGAAAAAGAGAAGCATAGGGGCAGAATGATCAGCAGCCCTCGAGGAAGAAGTAAAGAACCTACTTGCCAATAACTTCATACGAGAAGCCATCTACCCAGAATGGATTGCCAACCCGGTACTGGTAAAGAAGGCTAATGGAAAGTGGCGAACATGCATCGACTTCTCCAACCTAAATGACGCTTGCCCGAAGGACTGCTTCCCACTCCCCCGAATTGATCAACTCGTGGACAGCACAGCCGGACACGAACTCTTATCCTTTATGGACGCATACTCAGGATATAACCAGATCCCTATGCACGCCCCTGATTAAGACCACACTAGTTTCATCACTGACCGGGGATTGTATTGCTACAGAGTAATGCCTTTTGGACTTAAAAACGCCGTAGCTACTTATCAGCGCCTCGTCAACAAGATGTTTGCGAAATTAATAGGGCGAACTATGGAAGTTTATGTGGATGACATGCTGGTAAAATCGAGGAAAGCCACCGATCATATAAACCACCTGGACGAGATGTTTCAAGTACTTCGCCAATATGGAATGAAGCTGAATCCTCTAAAGTGCTCCTTCGGAGTATCCTCGGGAAAATTCTTGGGATTCATCGTCCATGCCAAGGGGATTGAAGCAAACCCCGAACAGGTCCGGGCTTTGCAAGATATCAAGATACCATCCACTCGAAGAGAGATGCAAAGTCTAAACGGGAAAGTGGCCGCCCTAAGCAGGTTCATCTTTAAAGCAACCGACAAATGCATCCCTTTCTTCGAAGCTCTAAAGAAAGACAAAGGAAAGTTCGAATGGACTGACGAATGCTCGACAGCCTTGCTTAACCTAATCGAACACCTTCAGAGACCACCAGTACTCTCAACTCCCAATGAAGGCGAAGAACTATACCTATACCTTGTTGTATCGTCCCATGCTTTAAGCGTCGCTTTGGTGAGAGAAGACAACCGCACGCAGTGGCCCGTATACTTTGTAAGCAAGAGATTTACAGGGGCAGAAGCCAGATACCCTAAACTTGAGAAGCTAGCATACTGCCTGCTAATCACGTCACGGAAGCTACGACACTATTTCCAATCTCATTCCATTAGAGTTCTAACCGATCAACCGCTAAGACAGGTACTCCATCGCCCCGACACTTCTGGGCGACTACTTAAGTGGTGCATTGAACTGAGTCAATATGATATTACCTACCATCCTCACACCGCCATCAAAGGACAAGCCAAGGCCAATTTTATTGTCGAATTCACTACCAATGAAGGTAAAGATCAATCCGAAATAGCAAAAGATATCAAGTGGAATCTCTTTGTAGATGGAGCATCAAACGAACAGGGCTCGGGGGCAGGTATTGTGATAATCACCCCCAGGGGAAAGAAGCTGCACTATGCCCTAAGGTTGGAATTCATTGCCACCAACAATGATGCAGAATATGAAGCAGTAATAGCTGGACTGGAACTTGCCTTAGAAATTGGAGTGAGTTCTTTATGTCTCCATAGCGATTCTCAACTTATTGTAAATCAAATACTGGGAGAATTCCAAACTCGAGGAGAACGACTCACAGCATATCTAAAGAAGACCAAGCTGCTGCTCACTCAATTAGATCACTATTGAATCAAACATGTTCCTCGAGAGGAGAACCGAGAGGCTGACGAACTGGCAAAGCAAGCTAGCATGAAAAACAGCACCATTTCTGGAACAGTAGCCATCTCAAAACAAATAGCCCCAAGTTTCGAACAAGAGGATCTGATAGCTGCAATCGAAAAAGAAACTTGGATGACTCTTATCTTGAAATACTTGCAAGATGGCACACTACCCAACGAGCGTAGCGAAGTCAGGAAAATCTTGAGGAGTGCTTCCCGGTGCACGATACAAGAAGGCATCCTCTATCGGCGCAGCTTCTCTAACCCCTTATTAAGATGTGTCGCCGGAAGGGAAGCCAAGGAAATCTTATCCAACATCCATCAAGGAAGTTGCGGAGACCACACTGGAGGGCAGACTCTGGCAAAGAAGATACTCCGATATGGATATTTCTGGCCCACCTTAAACAAAGACGCTTTGGACTTCGTCAAAAATTGCGACAGATGCCAGAAATTTGCTAAATTCCCTCGACTACCAACCAATGAGATTACTCAGATGACCGGTCCTTGGCCCTTTGCGGTATGGGGAATCGACCTGATTAGCAAACTGCCGATGGTCCGAGGCGGAGCCAAATATGCTATAGTGGCAGTCGACTATTTCACCAAATGGGTGGAAGCGGAACCTTTAAATAAAATATCTTCGGCAAAAGTTATTAACTTCTTGATCAAAAATGTTTTATGCAGGTACGAGGTTCCACTCAAAATAATATCAGACAATGAACTTCAATTTGACAGCGAGGAATTCGCCGACTGGTGCCGAGAGCACGGAATTCACAAAAGCTTCTCATCTGTAGCTTATCCCCAGGCAAACGGACAAGTCGAAGCTGTCAACAAAATTCTCAAAACTCTAATCAAGAAGAAGCTTGAAAAGTCAAAAGGCGCTTGGGTGGATGAACTTCCTACGACACTTTGGGCCTACCGCACATCTTACAGAACATCAACAGGACATGCTCCTTTCTCTTTGGCATACGGATCGGAGGCCATGCTCCCAGTTGAAACTGTAGCGCCCTCCCACCGTAGTATCCACTACAACCCAGAAGAGAATGAAGAACTCCTACACATGTCTTTGGACCTAATTGAAGAAAGAAGAAATGATGCAGCACTTAAGGCGGCAGCTCATAAGCAAAAAGTGGCAGCACGATACAACTCCAAAGTCAAGCACCGCAACTTATGAGAAGGAGATCTTGTTCTCAAACGGATCTTCCCGAGCCCCAGAGCGCTAGATCCTATCTGGGACGGACCCTATGTAATTCATAAAGATCTCCACAATGGAGCTTATATTTTGTCAACAGTGGACGGAGAGGTGTTCCAGAGGGCATGGAACATCCAACACCTTCGTCGATACTTTTCTTAACTTGTACTGCCCATATGAAGTGAATTAACAAAGAGATTCAGTGGACGTAGGCATTTTCATGCCGAACCACTTTAAAAATCTTGTCTCTTTTGAACTTGTTCCTTTATATCTTGGCTGCTTGTTAAGCTTTATCCTTTTCTGTTGAGCAAAATCCTGTACAACGGCATTTCCATTCTCGACGCTTCACGACACAACCTCACCTGGACAAGAACTAATAGGTACTATACGAATCTATTCCCTCGCCAATGAGACACTTTTGCTCCATCATCCCTCTGCTGCGGGTTAACTCATTGCTCGCGACGGCGCTCAAAGCCAACTGTAATGAGCCGATCATAAGCCACCGAGAAGGCCGACTATAGCCGAGGCAGCTCATTACGGCGTTCGGCTCGCCGGCGACTGTGAACCGATTATAAGCCCCAACATAAGGTGTGGCCAGCCAGGAGCATTTCACAGTTGACGATCGGCACCTGCGCTAGCCGGCCACGGTAAATCGAATAATACCCACGATTACGGGCCATAATGGCCCGGGTAGTTACTGTGCGCGATCTCGGCTCCGATGTGTCTTAAGTATGGCTGTGGTAAAAAAGAAAACTCCCTGCGGAGGCGTAAGATGGGTGACGAATGTCTCCAAGACCCACAGCTAGGGAAAGTGTCTAGAAAACCCGTTTGCCACGAACTTAAGCACATCGAAGGCCTTCCGTGATTGAAAGTTTTACTATTTTCTTATATTTCCATTCTATTTAAAAACTTTCGTCCTATCCTCTATAACGACCCTTAAAGTACAGGGCACAAAATGGGAGACACTCGCTAACGGAAATGAAAACTCACAACTGGATGACAGGTCACTCAGCTACATTCCATCCTCAGTCACACAAGACATTCAAAGTTACCGTCTACAACTAAAGCATGAAGGGCGGTACTTTCTTTTCTTGTACATAAACATGTAGCCATAGTTTATTCACCCGTCACACTAACATTGCAAGACATGAAATTATACTTTAAGCAAGAGCGTAGCATCAAACACGATTAAAACACATGCATATACACAACTATATTTCTTATGCAACACATCAAAATAACGACAGCATCCAAATATGACAGAAGCAGCTTATGTTATAAAACTATATAAGAATAAAATCATTCACTACAATGACATAATTACATAATTACATCCTGAAAGTACATTAATGTTTTGGACTAGTATATTCAGGAATGTCAAGTAAACCAAAAAAGTAGTCAGCTGCAGCAGGGCTTCGCCTCTATCCTGCTAGCCCCCCGGGATCTACTTATCCGCTGGATCAGAACTCCCAGCATGCTGGCCAGAGCACCCACCTGTCCGATTCAGGAGAAGAATCCATCAGATAAATGATACGCAATTAAGTTAAGAAAAGATTGAGAGGGAAGACTTACCAGCATCTGCTCCCTGATCATCATCCCCCAACTGCACACCCACTTCCTCGGCGGTAAGCAGCCTCATGCCCTCCTTCACTGTCACTTTCTCCTCCTTAGTAAACTGGGACGTAACCACATCCATTCTGAAAGCTACACCACCCTCCTTATCATCCTCAGCCTTGGCCTCCTCCAAAGCCCGAAGATATATCCTAGCCATGACCCGAGGATAGTCGTCCATCCAGGACAGGTTGCCCTGCTTCCAAGTATGGAAGTACATGTCCTAGAGCATCTCGTCCATCATCCCCTCGTTCTCCTCAAACTCCCTCATCCAGGCCTCGGAAGCCGAAAGACTTGCGACAAAAGTATCTCTCTCCAATCGGTATCTCGAGCAGTCGCCTGAAGGAATTTCCGCATCGCCTCCATCTCCTCCTTCAGCTTGGCTTGAGCAAGCTCTGCGGCCTCAAGCCTCCCAGATAACTCCTCTATCTGCTCAAGATCCGCTCTCCGAACCTCATCCACCGTGGAAATGACCATATCGATTCGTTCCTTGCAGGTGGCCTCCATCTTTCGCAGCTCGGCTCTGCTAGCCTCCTCCATAGTTTTCTTTAGCCGCCTGGAGGCCGCCTCATGCTGGGAGATCTGAATGGCCTGATCGGCAAGCTGTTTGGCCTGATCGGAAACCATTAGCCGCAACCGAATGTTAGCACTTCCGATTTCCTCTCCAGCCTTGACCAGTCGGTGATGCCCTATAAGCTTCTTGGTCTCTTCAGCCACCCGATCGATGTTTGCCTTGGCCTCATCCCCTATAGTCACAATCCGAGTGGTCAACAAGTCGAGATCCAAAGACTTAGCCTCATCAAGCACCCTTACCATAGGATTGCGGGGTAGGAGGTGCTCACCGGTAACCTCATCGAAGGAAATATCATGAGAACTCGGGTCCAGATCTGGATGATCCGCAAATGGGTTACGAGCCAAGCCGGGACGATCAACATGAGTAACAGAAGGATTCTCCGATGGATGCGGAGATGGTATGGACTCAGTATCCTCCCCCGTGATGTCATGAATAGGCTGGGTTGGGGGTTGAGGTCCAAGTGAAGGTTCGAACATGGAGCGCCTCCTCTTTCTCTTTTGGATATCCTTTTCAATAACTCCGAGAAGAGGATGGTAGCTGACTACGTCCCCGGAACGGTCAGTCGAAGGCTTCGGTTTAGCAGAAGCTTTGAAGAGTTTGAATTGCTCGAGGCGGTGCCGAATGTCTGATGTCTTGGCCGCCTTACCCGTCCCTGGAATAAAACCAAGTGTTACAAGCATGCATGAGACTATAATCCAAGAAACATGTGAAGTTAAAAGAGAAGTCGAAAATTCACCTTGAACCGCCGGAGTTGCCCTAGCCGAAATGCTCTCAGAAGATGGACTGGCACCAGTCCCGGCCTTATCAGATTTCTTCGGTTTCTCCACCAAGGCCGGCCCTTCCTCTAACCCCTCAAAGGCTTGGCGAAAAGCATCATCCGTCCACTCTTGAATCTCACCCGCTTGCCCAGAGGTCAAGGCACCAACTCCACTACCACGCTGTCCTTCGCCACCGTTACCACCATCACCTTCTCCATCACCTCCGCTCTCCTCCTCGCCTCTTTCCTCCTCTCCACTTTCCTCCTCCGGAACATCTGGGCATGTGCTGGGAGAGGGTCCATCAGATTTCTTAAGCTTCTTCCCCCCGACGACTGGAGGTATCGAGAAGGGTCTCCTCTTGCTACTCTTTGTCGTGGCCCCTCCTTTGGCTTTGGCAGCTCTTTCCTCAGCCATATCCCTCTGCTTAACCACAGACTGATGTGGTAGAATCAAGTTGTGTTCCAGGAGAGTGGCATTCCTGATTAGGTAAGAAGCTGACCTATCCCTTCCCGAAATGGCTTCTATCTCCGTGGCCATCTAAACCAGGTGATTGTTCTCCACAATCGCAAAGCCACATGTCGCTAGCAAGAAATAAAAACACATAAGAAGAAGCATCTCAGTCAGAACGGAAATTATGAATAAGCTTCAACTTACAGCCAGAGGTGAAGCGGTGGATCGAAACGGTGTCATCCTGGACGAAGAACCATTCCTTCTTAAACATGGTGAACTTTGAATACAAGTCCAAGACCGGCTTGAAGGACACGGCCGATTCCAAGCTGATATATGGAGACCCCTTCTTGTAACCCCTCAAGTTATATAGATATCGAATTTCCCGGTTAAAAGGGGGGCGCCCGTACTTTCTCTGGAAAATCATGAATAGGCACACCAAGATAGCATAGGAGTTGGGCTGGAGCTGGAAGGGGGCCACCTTCAAATAGGCGACGAAGCTAACTATCCAAGCATTGACTGGAGGAATGGCTCCACACATGCAGTGGCACTTACTATAAGCAAAGTACCCTTCAGGTGGATTATATGGCATGACCCCCTCCTCTGGCAACAGCATGCGTGCTCTATCAATCCCAAAGGAGCGGGAGATAACATCAAGCTTCTCCTCTCTGAGAGAGCTCGGAAAGCAATCAGGAGGAGAGTTCAGAAGCTCTTGGGGACCATACCCATCTACTAGCGATCTCGGGGTGGGTCCACGACGTTCCGGTCCTGGCTGGGCTGGGGGCACAACGGGGGACTCTCGTCTATCTGTAGATTTTCTCTTTTCTGATCGAGTTTCCACTTTGCAAGACATTTATCTATAACACCAAAAAAACATATTATCAGAACAAGGAGTATGGAAATACAAACAAACAAGTACAAGCAGCCTGGAGTCTCATTCGCAATTCGAAACATAAAAACTCGAGACCAAAGACCATTCGGCCTCACACTTCTCAAACTCATTCGGCAAAAGGTCATTTGGCATTTTGGGGGCCACGAGCTCATTCGGTAAACCACAGCTTTCTGGTACATTCGGTACACGAGGCCCCCGAGCCCATTCGGTAATTGAAAATAAGAGTTCATTCGGCAGAGTAGATCCTCACCTGGCTCGGCAAGAACTTGATTCGGCTAACACATTGATTCGGCAGGGATAATAGTTTGATTCGGTAAAAATAGGGGAGTGGTTCGGCTGATGAGGAAAAACAGAGGCGTTAGGCCCCTATTTATAAGCAAATACCAATAGCCGGACCAGTTGGTTCGGTGCTAGAGACCGGATGAGGACATCCAAGCTTAAAGCAAAGCACGCCATGTGCATGCACATGCCCTACTTTGGGGGCATGTGTTGGTGAGTTTCGACCGGCTCCTTCCCACCAAACCAACTCTCACCGGACCAGCTCCACACCATGCCCACCGAACCGCCTACCTCCTGAGCACTGCCGAACCACCTACCTCCCAAACAACACCGGACCAACCCACTCACAAGTCACCACCGAACCAACACATATCCACACCACTACTGGACCAGCCTAACCGGACTAAGCTGCGTCCTCGACCGAACCGAGGCCTCTCCATCCACTATCGAACCAGAAGCCTCTCCAATTCCACACCACCGAACCAAAGCACCACCGGACCGCCTATCTAACCTACACCGAACCAACATGCTACCAAACCAGCCATTGCCGGACCGAAAAACAACTCCAACCATCTTCGAACCAAAAGGATGCCGAACCAACATTGCTAGGCCAGATTGTCTTGGCCGAAGCCCACCAGCAGCTATATACTTCCAGAACCCCTGCTCCCCAGCCTCACTCTATAAATAGAGGGGCAGGGGTAGAACAATGGCAGACAAGTTTGAGAGCTCAAGCACGGATAGAACTTTCAAACAACTTTCAATTACTTGTAAGCAAAGCTTTGTACTTGTAATCTGAATAGAAGAGGAGAATAACATATAAAGTGGACGTAGGCACGTTCTGGCCGAACCATTATAAATCCGTGTGTCTTTTACAATTTAGTCCATGCTTTTTATATATTTGCATAAATCACCCAAATCACTAAGAACAACGTATAATCAACTAAATCATACGACTTGGAGGTGTTTGCCCATTTTTTGTGCAAACAGATTTGAAAGCTCAATGTATAATTATAAATTTATTAACTGAAATGCATTTATAGGTTCGATACGTATTTATAGTAACACTATCCTCCGTTGCTTCTACATCCACTTGTTTATTTTCTTATAGTAGTTAGAAAATATGTGGATAGCATTTGCCTATCTCCTTATATAAAAGAAGCCTTTTACATTTTAGTGTAAAACCAAGTACTTCTCACTTTTCTATCTTTCTATAAGATTTTCTTTTCAATCCTGCTCTCTTGAAAAACATAAAGAAAATGAAGATGACTTTTATTAATTTTTTTGAATGGAATTCTAGACAAACTCTTTCGGATTTGGTAAAGACATTGATTAATTTGTTTCTTCTTCATATAAAGGGGATTTTTTTTATTTTAGTGTAAAGCCAAGTTTAATTAAGAAGACCAGAAATTTATACTATAAGAAGACCATAAATTCAATTAGCAAGAAGATCAGAAATTCACTTAGAAAGAATCCCATAGATTTTTTGATAAGTATTCCAAAAATTTAATCAATAAGAACTCCAGAAGCCCATCTAATTTGAACTCTATAAATTCATAAACTCTCATAATAAGAAGGCCATAATTTTTTCTACCAAAAAGATCATAAATTCAATAATTAAGAAGACCAGAAATCCATTGGGTAATGAATAACAAATTTTATTTGAATAGAAAATCAAAAACCCATCTGGTAATAATTCCATAATTTTATTTGGATAGTATACCAGAAATCCATCTGGTAATATTAACATAACTTCATTTGAAAAAAGGTCATAAATTTGTCTGATAATAAATCAGAATTTCGTCTGGTAACAAGATCGGAAATTTTGATAATTTGACTAGATTCTATATGGTAAGAGAATTAGAAATCCAATTATTAATGGAATTTCTCATTGTTAGATAACTTGAATTCCAATATAGAAATCAAGGAATAAGAGCTAATTCAATATTTTGAAGAATGAAGCCTTAACCCGAGTAATAAATCATAATTTCTCAGAATTTCATATCTGATATTAAAATATTCGATTTTGGGTAGATATATATGAATGTTATTATGTAGGATATATAACTTATTTTATTATAACTTATTACTAACACTATTGTCTAGATATATATGAATGTTATTATGTAGGATATATATAAGGCAGGTACTGATTATTAAAGACTGTACGATATAAAGATCAAGAATGAAGAGATCAAGTTTGAAGACTCATGAGTATCAAGATCAAGATTTCAAGATAAGTGTCTAATTTTTTTTAAAATTCATAATAGCATGGAAATCTTCATTCCAAATTTCATTTGGGATGGAACCCATTTCTATCTTCTTAGTGGCTTACAAACCCACGACAAGTAGCTAACAAACCTATGACAAGTGGCTTACAAACCCATGAACTTCCTGGTTTTGTACAAGTTCTCGAGTCCTGATGTGATGAGATATTCTGTAGGAAGAAGGTTGCAAAACTACTTCAAAATGGATTTTCAAAATGATATTCAAAACTGCTTTTCAAAATGTTTTAGCCTTAAAAATTATCTTTACAAATGATGTTCAAAAAGATGTTTTGCAAACCTCTTCTTTATTTTAAAACATAGGAAAATTAGTTTATTTTACTCCAGAATCATTTTATCTTGTTTTCCTTTCAATATTATTTCAAAACAAATTTTACATGTTTTTTAACTAAGGGGTGTCGACATCATGGGATACCCCATGTCGACATAGTGTCTGTTAAATTCAAAAGTTTCAATTTTCAAAAGAAGCGTCTCTTCTTTTAAATCTCTTCACGAATGGTTGTGACCGTTACTACTTTATAAATAGCCTTCACAAATGAATTTTTTAACTAACTATTTTCTTATTTTCTTCAATCTTTCTTCTCCACAAATCCATATTCTAAAATTTCATATTTTTAAGATCATGCCGAAATTCTATCGAATTCTCAAGTGAATCAAATTAGAATCTCATTCTTTCTTGATTCTCTGCCCTCTCTTGAAGATCAAAGTGCTATTCAGAGTTATAGGATCAATTTGTAATCAGAAGGTTATTGGGTCTCTTTATAAGGTGTGGTTGTGCTTGGAAATCAATTGGGTGAGTTTGTGTCCCGTAAATCAAGAGAGTTTCCCTAGACTCGAGAGATAGGAGGGTACCTCAAGGCCTTTAGAAACTGAGGATTGTAATCTCGACATTGGTATAATAAAAATCTGTATGAGGTGTTTACCTTGGTATAGAACTGGATGTTGGGTAACTCCGAACCAGTATAAAATCCAGTGTGCTCTTTCTTTTTACTGCTTTTTATTTACTTTTTGCATCTGTGTTTGATTCTGTGATTGTTCTATGATTAAGTTCCGCATTTGTTTGTATCATAATTTTAATTTAGTCCATATAGGTCTTAGAATCCATTAAACACTATTCACCCCCCTTCTAGTGTAAATTAGCCTTAAGATCCTTAATCCGCACTCCCTTTCAATTGGTATCAGAGCATAGGTTTTCATAGTTTCATAATCTAAAACTTGAAAAGTTAAAAATGGAATTTTTAGGAAATTTTGTTAATACAAGTTTGAATTTATGCATTTCATCAAAGTATCATAAGTCTGCATATAATTTTTATGGAAAATCAAGTTATGTGTCAAATTGGTTTGTTATGCAGAAATAGACATGTTATATGGCTTTTGAAGAATCAACAGCCAATGGACAAACTGTGAAAATTGAGAAAGATAAATGGATACTTGATAGTGGCTGTTCAAGGCATATGACTGGAAATCCCGAGATACTCAATGACACAATATATCAAGATGGTGGATTGGTCAACTTTGGAGATAACTCAAAAGGATATGTGATTGTCATCGGCAATGTCGATAATTTTAAAACTCCTCTTATTTCTGATATTTTGCTAGTTAGAAATTTAAAACACAATTTGCTTAGTATAAGTCAACTATGTGATAAAGGATTTAAAATTAAATTTGGAAAAGATAAGCGTCACATCGAAGATAATAAGTCAAATATTATCTTTGAAGGAATTAGGAAGAAAATTTTTTACATCCTTAGTATGATAGTTTCAAATGATAACTTATGTCTTTTGGTTAATACATGTGACCCTTGGATTTGGCATAAAAGATCTGGTCATTTAAATTTCAAACTATTATCAAAATTTGACTTAGTTAGAGGTCTTCCCAAGTTGAACTTTAAAGTAGATAGTATATTTGATGCTTGCCAATTAGAAAACTTAAGAAAAGTTCATTTAAATTAAAATATATAATTTCTACTTCTAAACCTCTAGAATTACTTCATTTAGATTTATTTGGTCCATCTCAAGTTCAATCAATAAATCACAATAAATATGTCTTTGTAATTGTAGATGATTATTCTAGATATACTTGGACAATTTTTCTTAAACTTAAAAGTGATGCTTTTGAATTATTTAAAAATTTTGCTAAAATAATTCAAAATCAACTTTCTTTAAAAATAAAAACTATTCGTAGTGATCATGGTGGAGAATTTGAAAATGAAAATTTTGAGAATTTCTGTAATAAAAAAGGAACTAGTCATAATTTCTCTTTTCCAAGAACCCCACAAAAAAGGAGTAGTAGAATGTAAGAATAGAACGATTCAAGAGTGTGCTAGAACTATGCTTTCTGATAGTAACTTACCTAAAAACTTTTAGGCTGAAGTAGTCACTATAGCTTATTATATATTAAATGGGATTTTAATTAGACCATTAACTTATAAAACACCATATGAATTACTTTACAATAAGAAAT
The DNA here is from genome assembly GCA_030765085.1 of Allium cepa. Lineage (NCBI taxonomy): Eukaryota > Viridiplantae > Streptophyta > Magnoliopsida > Asparagales > Amaryllidaceae > Allium > Allium cepa. The sequence continues at coordinate 344,637,760 of CM060934.1, forward strand.
CCATAGTAGCTTATTTTAAAGTTTTCGGTAGTAAGTGTTTTATTCTTAATACAAAATATAATTTAGAAAAATTTGAACCTAAATCCGACAAAGGTATCTTCATCGGATATTCTAATAGAAGTAAAGCATTTAAAGTTTATAATTTAAGAACTAACACTATTGAAGAAACAATGTATGTATCTTTTGATGAAAATTTTAAATATATTGTACAAATAGAAAATGAAGAAGATTTTGTAAGTTTAAATAATGAACCTAATGAAACTAATTATGAAATCATTCAACCTAATAAAAGAATTATGCTATTAAAGGATCAACCTATAGAAAATATACTATGAAATATTGAATCTATAGTTAAAACAAAAAATCAAATAAATAGTATTAGTAATGTAGCTTTTATATCAACTATTGAACCTAAAAATCCAAAGGAAGCATCATCTGATGATTCATGGATTCTTGCTATGCAAGAAGAATTAAATCAGTTCACCAGAAATGAAGTTTGGAAACTTGTTCCTAGACCTGAGGATAAAAGTATAATTGGAACAAAATGGGTTTATAAAAATAAAATGAATGAATTTGGTGAGATCAGGAGAAATAAAGCTCGTTTAGTCGCGTAAGGTTATTGTCAAGAAGAAGGAATTGATTATGACGAAACATTTGCACCCGTAGCAAGACTAGTAGCTATCAGGATTCTACTTGCTTTCGCAAACTACAATAATTTCAAGTTATATCAAATGGATGTTAAAAGTGCTTTTCTAAATGGTTTTGTAAAAGAAGATGTTTATGTTGAACAAACTCCGCTTTTTGAAGATAATAAATTTCCAAATCATGTATATAAATTAAAGAAAGCTTTATATGGTCTGAAATAAGCTCATAGACCTGGTATGAAAGACTAAGATCTTATTTACTACAATCTAGTTTTGAAAGTGGTAAAATTGATACAACTCGTTTTATCAAAAGAAACAAAAATGATATTCAATTAGTACAAATATATGTAGATGATATAATATTTGGATCAACTAAAAACATAATGAATAAATAATTTTCAGATATAATGACTAAAGAATTTGAAATGAGTCATATGAAAGAACTAAGTTTCTTCTTAGGACTTCAAATCAAACAATTAGATAAAGGAATTTTCATTAGTCAAGAAAATATGCTAAGGATTTAATTAGTAAATTTGGATTAACCACTTCTAGTAGGAAACCAACTCCAATGACAACAAATGTAGCTTTAAGTAAAGAAGATAAATCAAAGATGCGATCAAAAATTATATAGGGGAATGATTGGTTCGCTGCTTTATATAACATCAAGTCGTCCTGACATCATGCATAACGTCTGTCTCTGTACAAGATACCAATCTCAACCTAAAGAAACTCACTTAAAAGCTGTTAAAAGAATTTTAAGATATGTAAAACGTGCTTTAGATTATGGTTTATTTTACCCTAAAAATGATGTATTTGATTTAATTTCATATTGTGAAGTTGATTACGCTGGTTGTAAATCAGACCGAAAAAGTACAAGTGGAACTTGTCACTTTCTAGGACATTCTCTGGTTTCCTGGTTTAGTAAGAAGCAAAGCACTGTATCTTTGTCAACAACTGAAGCAGAATATATATATGCTGCTTTGGCTTGTTCTCAAGTTATATATATGGAACAAACTTTAAAAGATTTTGGATTAACTATTACTAAATCACCAATTTATTGTGATAATACTAGTGCAATAAACCTATCTAAAAATCCGCCTCATCATGCTAGAACAAAACATATTGATATTAGACATCATTTTCTTGGAGATAATATAAGTAAAGAGGTCATAACTCTTGAATATATTAATACTGAAAAACAAATTGCTGATATATTAACTAAACCATTAAATGAACAACACTTTACTAAATTTAAAAGAGAATTAGGTATATGTTCATTCTGAAATATAAATTATAAGTAATACGAGTATAGTTAATAATTAATATAAATAAATTGAACTAGGCATGTCGACATGAACCATCCCCCTATGTCGACATACAGGCCAAGATTTTCAAATTTAAATTTCCCTCTAAAATTAGTCATTTGGTTATATATTTATATATTTTGACTTTTACTCCTTTTCTCTGTTCTATTCTCTGTAATAAACTTCTAAAACAGATAAATCAATGGCTTCCTCTTCTAATAATGAACCTTCTTCACCCACTTATCCTCATTCTGGTCCTTTGCAATGTTCCACACATGTACGAGTCATCAAACTACAAGTGAAGAAGAAAGATTTGCGTCAAATGATGACGGAAATTCAAGTGAGTAAACTACGAATGGCTAGAGAACAAGATATGCAAGGCAGAATCCTTAGGAATTTACAGAACTTCCTTATGGATAACCATGCCAATCCCTTTGTCATCGAAGAATCATCACAAGCTATGGATTCTGAAGAAGAAGAGCGTCTGGAAGAACCACAGAAGGATCAAGAAGAAGAACATCCTCTGTCGAATTCGGATGTTCATATGGATGAAGACAATGGCATGATTTACGTTGGAGAGGCCCTTTTTAATGCTAATGGGAACTTGGTCGAACAACGTGGAAACTTTTATCTCCACTATCCAAATTGTTCGGTCCATAAATCACCAATAGTTGAGGGTCCTCGTTAAGCATTTTTCGTTTTCTTGATTGTATGTTGGATTGTTAATTTGTATATAAGTGTTATCTTAATTAATGTTCTTCTAAAAACAATCTTTGGTGTATAAAATCGTGAATTCCATTCAACTTAGGATTCTATATTTCACTCATACATAGTTATTATTCTTATGTCATATGTTTGTTTATCTCATTTTCTATTAAGTTCAAGGTTTATAGGTTTTTCTGGTTGATGACAAAGGGGGAGAAGTTATATAAAATAGTAGGCTGGGAATAAGGGGGAGTTGTTAGTGTAAGGGGGAGTTATGGTATGATCGAAGTGGTAAGTATATTTTATAAGGTCGGCATCATCAAAAAGGGGGAGATTGTTAGGAACTAAAGATAGTGGTTGTCACGACCCGCCATTCTCGACCCTCGAAAATCAACACAAAATACTCCATAATATAATATGCCAACGATCAAGTGCCGGAAAAGACAGATTGTTGAGGAAAAAGAAAGAAGGAACTAACAATAACAGAATCTTACAATCGCAGCGGAATAAAATATAATAGTCAATAACAATCTTTACACAAAAAGAAATATATATCTGTTTTATACAATATATCGTCAGAGTATCACAAATAAACAACAATTACCAGCCTGATAATTTCATACAATCACAGCTGCGGATATAAACAAGTACATATAATACATCTCGGACTCCAGCTTCTCTCCTGAGCTCCACAGCATCCTTTCCTGTAATCTATAATACTCGGTCTGATGCGAGCATTATAATGAAATAACACCTGAGTCAGTCTGGAATACCAGCATGAGAGAAATAAACCCAAATTGATTATTAAAGTTTCAAAATCCTTTGAAAACAAAAGCATCTCGTAAGACCATGCCACAAATAAACATGTCGGGTTTTTACCTTACGATAGCTAAAACATTTCTTATAAAAATCCTCTGATATTATAATAGTGTCTATATACAAATACTTATTAAAATAGTCGAAATCGTTACATCTATTAAATTCCAGCTACTAGCCACAAAGTGGGTAATACAAACAAAAATCGGAAAAGGCACGTAGGGAGAATGGAATTCCAATAATGACTAGGCACTGAGGTACCACCTGTCACAGTACGTGGCCTAGATCACCGTACCGAGGATTACTCTCAATCCTCTGCAACACAAGACCGAGACTACCCCTTACTGTATAATCCCGAGTAAGATCACCCCACTGTTGGGATCGGCAACCGCACCACTAAACCGAATAAAAAGGGACATCTAGACAGGGATGACCTTACCCTAATGGGTGCTACCCACATAGCCTTGCTGCATATCCCCTGATTTTCAGTCATTCCCGGTTGATGAGGCTTGAGGCTAAGCGTTACCTTTTTAGAACGTTTCACTTAGAATGCCCATCGTCCACGTGGCGATGTTCCGAAAGCATTCATCCATACAAGTCCGTCCCGGGTTCGAACGGAACCGAAGGCACTACTCCTGCTACATCAATTTTGGAATCATCCTCAGGATTAGTAGCGACTAGCCCTTGCACTTCACTGCTCCATCTTTGACTCCGAACTCGTTTTTCCCACGAAAACGTTCAAACCGGATCGAAGTGGTTTTCGAGAATTTAATCACGATCCAGGTTTCTTCGAAACGATCAACGCATTTGGCCAATATTGATGGTCGGTGATTTAACTATCAATTAACATTTACAAACATCCATCAAACATAAATAATTTCCCCAAATTATTTATCATCCTTAAAATATCTATGCAAGATATATTTCCATTTTCAATCTCTTGAAAACAGTTTCAAACCACACACTCCTAATGGAATAAATTTCCAAATATTGATTTCCATTGAAACATCCAAGCCAAATACTTTAGATTTATAATAATTTAAATTAAAGCTACTTACATTCTTTATTTGAAAACATACATATTTTTTAAATGTTTCAAATAAAACTACTTTATGAAATATAAACTACTTTCTTCAAAATAAAGTTAAGTCATACTAAATTTTAAAATAAAGTTATGAAATCCTACACAAGTTTTTAAATAAAACTTTAACCAAACTATCCTTAAAATAAATCCATTTTATAAATATAAATATTAATAATATTCCTTTAAAACATAATACCAATTAACCCTTTAAATAATTATTACTATAACCAATTTAGTAAATATTTACTTTGAAATCTTTACAACTTAAATAAGAGTTTTCTTAAAAACATCCTTTTAAAATCAAATTTTAAACTTTTAACTTTTACTTAAAAATCTGCTTTAAACGTACTTGGCTTTTCAGGGAACTACACTCCTGTTTTCAGGATAAACCAAAGAATTCTTTTTATAAATCCTGCTTGATTTATCTCAACTTAATTTTACATTTATCCCGTAAATTCCTTTCCACACTTTACAAAAAAATCCTTTTATTTTTAAACACATTTCTATTTCCTGGAAATCACTTTCAAAATGTACTTAAAGTATTTAAAATATGATAACTAAATTCTTTATTCAAATTGTACTTTTAAAAATCTATAAAAGTTCCTTAAGTAACTTAAATCAAAAAAAAATATGAGATTATTATATCAAATGTTCATATTTAATTCCCTTTAGAAACATAATTCTAAATTACCTTTTAAATAATTAAATATCATAATTACTTAACAAATATTTACTTTCACTAAAAAACAATTCACATTTCAAAACACTTCAAATTTCAACCAATTTTCTTGAATTTAATTCCCTTAAATTCATTACTCAAAATTTCCCCTTTCTATTCTCTTTTAATTCCAATAAATTTCCCTAATAAATCCAAATTTCATTTTACTTTACTCAAAAAGGATTTACAACCAAGTTTGCTACATCCAATACATATTTATCACGACCAACTCAAAATCATTACAATATGATCAACATATGCCTACATTATATAAATTTACTTTTAAGCAACTCCAAATTGATCCATAACCAATTTTATCTCCAATTTGATTTATTTGCTTCATGTTCATAACTCAGTTCATTTATATGAAAATCCACTTAATTAAATTCCGACCATCCCAATTTATTCAAAAACCACTTATTTACTTACTTTAAACAATTTACTTCCGTTTACAACAAAACGACAAATTTTCTATGCAAATTTAAATGTTATTCATGCAATAACCATTACTTAAGCTTATAGCTATTTTAAATTAATTTAACTCAATTTATATCAATTTTATTCAGTTCTTTATTGTTCATAATTCAAACATTCCTATTTCATTGCAATTATTAAATTAAATCCTTACCTTTACATTTCCATTTCATTAACCAATTCAAGTTTATATTAATATCATTCCATTCTGGATTATTTACAAGCCATACATCCTTATTTTATCACAATATTTAATTAAAATCATTTCACTTGCATTTTAACTTTATTATCTAAACAAATTTCATTCAAGACCACTTATAACGCCCCACCACAATCATTTTCCAATTTGCTTAAGTTATTACAATAACAAAATAACTCCACTTCTTCTAACATCAGTTTTATTTTCCTTTTAATTCGATTCTTACCCAATCAAATTCCAATCCATTACAAATTTTAATTCAATTTGTTTACTTACTCAATCCATTTTAAATATTAATTCACCTTACAATTCATTTCTGAATTTCTTTTATGAACAATGAGGCCACTTCAAATCATTTCACTCACTTGAATTTATCTACAATTCAAACCATCACTATTATAATCTAATTCCATTATCCATTCACACTCTCAACTTTTTATTTTCAAAATTAAATCCCATACCAAAACTGGGTTTTTATTTTACTTTTCAAAATTTTAACAAACTACCAAAATTTCATCCATGCCATTACAAATTCCATTTAATTTAGTTCACTCTAGATGCATCTTCAAACTTCTCTTTATTTAATTTAGCTTAAGCTAAATTCATATTCAAACAATACCCTTTGAATTTAGTTGAGTGAGAATTTAATTCATTCAATACTATTTCAACTAAATTAAATTTTCTTTCAATTCAATTCTTCCCAAATTTTAATTCAAGTTTAACTAAATTTATCCAGCCAACTTAAATTCTTACCATTCCCTTTACTATTTTAAATAAGAATTTAATTCCATTCGATATTATTTAAAATGCAACTGAATTTTGATTTTAATTAAATCCAAATTCATCTCAATTCCATTTAATCGAAGTTAAATCCAATTCGATCCAATTTTATTTCTCCATTCAATTTAAATTTTACTTTCTAATATATAAGTTTTAAAACATATTTAATAACTTAAGTCCATTCACATCTTATATTTTTCTTTGCCTTATCACATTTAACATCCATTTAGGATTTAAATTTTGAACTTACCATACCATTCAACCATTTTATTTTGGTTTTACAATTTCCATTTCCTAATCTTAAGTACACCAACTTATTTACTTAAAGCTTATATTGCTCATTCGAGTCCAACTTCATCTTATAATCCCAATCCTAGATTATATATAACATTTAATTGCTTAAGGATATAAATTTTCATCCCACAACTATGACCCACAATTATATATTCATTTTATATTTCAAAGTTATATCCCTTTTAATTCAATTCCAATTTCAATTTTATTTTAACTTATCTCAAGTTAAATTCAAATATATTTTACTCACTTCCATTTGCTCAAGTTAAATTTTAATTTCAAGATTAAAATTTCATTTTCCCTTCCGATTTAAATCAACTTCTCTTAATAGGTTCAATAGTTGATTCATTTTAACTTTCACATTTTTAAATAGAATTTTTCAGAATTCAGTTGCCCGGTTTTATTTCAAAAACATTTTGAAATAATAATCAACACATACCCACTTGGTATATCAATTCAAATCTCCGGATTCCAAAATATTTGGTTTTACCAAACAAATTTCCCTTTTGAAATTTCTAAAATCACTTGTATACCCAACAAGTCCAAACAAATATCATAACCAATCTCCTCGGTAGCAATCCACCACTTTAGAAACTCAAAAATGAATTCTGATGATGTGGCCATCATCATCGGGATTATTTCCCAGCGATTGAAGTGAGTTCAGTGCTTCCTTACTGCTACAAGTTCCTTTCAAAACAATTTCCATTCAGAAATATTTTCCAAAACAATACTCTATTATTCTCTCCAATACTTTGGAAAACATTTCAAACGTTCCCATAATTTTAAATTCCCAAACTTTTTGTTTAAATTCATTTTAAAACACTTTTCAATTTGGGACTTAAATTCTGGTTTGAATCAAATTTTAGTTATATTTCTTTTGGATAAATCAAACTTATAGAATTTTATTTGGTTATAACCGTTTCAAATTTTAGGCTCTTATATTTGATTATATTATCAACAACCAAACATCCAAATATATATAATAATTTCAGAAAATTATTTCTTTTTATATCAAAATATAATTTTGGGTAAAATTTATTTCATTTACCCACTTTAAAAACAATACTATGTCGGCGTATCTTGTTTAAGAGTTTAGAAACCCCTATCGATACGGTTGTACTTGCCGCACCGATCAGAATTCATAAACACTCAACCGATAAGTCAAAACAGTATAAAAACAATTTTTATATCAACTAACAAGTACACACCCATAGCTATTAATACACTCATCTCATTATAGAGTACTATTGACTCTGTTTAATGAGTAACTTCCCCACCAGAGCCAAGGTTATCGCCAACCTAAGCTCTAATACCACTGTCACGACCCGCCATTCTCGACCCTCGAAAATCGACACAAAAATACTCCACAGTATAATATGCCAACGATCAAGTGCCGAAAAGACAGATTGTTGAGGAAAAAGAAAAAAGGTAGAAGAAAGAAGGAACTAAAAATAACAGAATCTCACAATCGCAGCGAAACAAAATATAATAGTCAATAACAGATCTTTACACAAAAAGAAATCTATATCTGTTTTATACAATATATCGTCAGAGTGTCACAAACAAACAACAATTACCAGCCCGATAATTTCATACAATCACAGTAGCAGATATAAACAAGTACGGATAATACGTCTCGAAATCCAGCTTCTCTCCTGAGCTCCACAGCATCCTTTCTTGTAATCTATAATACTCGGTCTGACCCGAGTATTATAATGAAATAACACCCGAGTCAGCCTGGAATACCAGCATGAGAGAAATACACCCAAATTAATTATTAAAGTTTCAAAATCCTTTGAAAACAAAAGCATCTCGTAAGACCACGCCACAAATAAACATGTCGGGTTTTTACCTTACGATAGCTAAAAGATTTCTTATAAAAATCCTCTGATGTTATAATAATGTCTATATACAAATACTTATTAAAATAGCCGAAATTGTTACATCTATTAAATTCCAGCTACTAGCCACAAAGTGCGTAATACAAACAAAATCGAAAAAGACGCGTACGGAGAATGGATTTCCAACTAATGACTAGGCACTGGGGTACCACCTATCACAATACGTGGCCTAGATCACTATACCGAGGATTACTCCCAATGCCCTGCAACATAAGACCGAGACTACCCCTTACTGGATAATCCCGAGTAAGATCACCCCAGGGTTGGGATCAACAACCGCACCACTAAACCGAATAAAAAGGGACATCTAGATAGGGATGACCTTACCCTAATGGGTGCTACCCATATAGCCTTGCTGCATATCCCCTGATTTTCAGTCATTCCCGGTTGATGAGGCTTGAGGCTAAGCGTTACCTTTTTAGAACGTTTCACATAGAATATCATCGTCCACTTGACGATGTTTCGAAAGCATTCATCCATACAAGTCTGTCCCGGGTTCGAACGGAACCGAAGGCACTACTCCTACTACATCCATCTTGGAATCATCCTTAGGCTTAGTAGCGACTAGCCCTTGCACTTCACTGCTCCATCTTCGACTCTGAACTCGTTTTTCCCACGAAAACGTACAAACCGGATCGAAGTAGTTTTCGAGAATTAAATCACGATCCCAGTCTCGTAGAAAAGATCAATGCATTTGGCCAATATTGATAGTCGGTGATTTAACTATCGATTAACATTCACAAACATTCATCAAACATAAATAATTTCCCCAAGTTATTTATCATCCTTAAAATATCTATGCAAGATATATTTCCATTTTCAATCTCTTGAAAACAGTTTCAAACCACACACTCCTAACGGAATAAATTTCCAAATATTGATTTCCACTGAAACATCCAAGCCAAATACTTTAGATTTATAATAATTCAAATTAAAGCTATTTACATACTTTATTTGAAAATATACATACTTTTTAAATGTTTCAAATAAAACTACTTTATGAAATATAAACTACTTTCTTCAAAATAAAGCTAAGTCATACTAAATTTTAAAATAAAGTTATGAAATCCTACACAAGATTTTAAATAAAACTTTAACCAAACTATCTTTAAAATAAATCCATTTTATAAATATAAATATTAATAATATTCCTTTAAAACATAATTCCAATTAACCCTTTAAATAATTATTACTATAACCAATTTAGTAAATATTTACTTTGAAATCTTTACAACTTAAATAAGAGTTTTCTTAAAAACATCCTTTTAAAATCAAATTTTAAAATTTTAACTTTTACTTAAAAATATGCTTTAAAACGTACTTGGCTTTTCAGGGAACTGCACTTCTGTTTTCAGGATAAACCAAAGAATTCTTTTTATAAATCCTGCTTGATTTATCTCAATTTAATCTTACGTTTATCCCGTAAATTCCTTTCCACACTTTACAAATAAACTCCTTTTATTTTTAAACACATTTCTATTTCCTGGAAATCACTTTCAAAATGTACTTAAAGTATTTAAAATATGATTACTAAATTCTTTATTCAAATTGTACTTTTGAAAATCTATAAAAGTTCCTTAAGTAACTTAAATCAAAAAAATTCTTTTTATATGAGATTATTATATCAAATGTTCATATTTAATTCCCTTTAGAAACATAATTCTAAATTACTTTTAAATAATTAAATATCATAATTACTTAACAAATATTTACTTTCACTAAAAAACAATTCACATTTCAAAACACTTCAAATTTCAACCAATTTTCTTGAATTTAATTCCCTTAAATTCATTACTCAAAATATCCACTTTCTATTCTCTTTTAATTCCAATTTATTGTATTTATATTTTGAAATCCCAAATTATGCTTATCCAATCGTAACACAGCACAATTTAATTTCCAAATCAATCTATCACCGGATATTAACGAAATATATCACAGGATATAAATAAAATTTCTATTTGTGAGGAATCCAGTTGGATCGCTCCAACCTGTTTTTTCCTACATCCAAAGATATTAGCACAACAAATAAATATCAATCCAGACTGATATTAATATTAATATTCAACCAATCACACAATTATTTAAATATTAACTATTTAAATTATTGGTATCCAGATGTGAGTGAGATTTACTCACCTTGAATTTTCAACGAGCGTTCAAATTTTAAATTAAATCGAACGGCGTTCGATTTAATCTAAATTTTCACTTGCTCAAAATGATTCCAAAATTGCCCTACTACGTATACTCGTCGCTGCGATTCCGACATCGCCAATTTCGTCGAATTTCGACCTCGCATGCATTAGTTATGAAATTTATTAGTTTCAATTACAAATTAAAACAAAAATTTCTTTTTTTTGAACCAGAACTCATCAGGGACGCACAAACAAAATTCGAAAGCAAGGCCATGCAGTTTCTTCCTCACGTAATTGACCTGGGTTCGAATGTAACCCATTGCCACCGTTTAGGGCTTGGAACCACCGCCCCCTTCGTCGAGTTTGACGATCTTGGTATGCCACACGAAACCGCACCACAGCACCTTCCTTCGCCCAGAGTTTCGCCGAGCTCGGTCAACCCTAGGTCGCACTACCCACGTTCGAACCGGCGACGAACGCACCTCCAAAACTCCCACCTCGCCGCGAGTTAGGCGATCTCCACCGGTCAATTTGTAGAACTCAACGAGTTATATGATTTCTCAGTTGGAGGAATTTTCTAAAAATTAGTGGATAAGAAGAAATTTAGGAAAGAAGATGGAAGCACGTCTGTCATCGAAATGTTATAAACGGTGGCTCGAGGATTAGGCTAGGGTTTGGCTTAAAACGTGTGTATATATACGTATATAAACAATATTTTAATATTAAATTCATTTTAACGAGCATTTACAAACGAACTCCAAATCGCACGTGCCGCCAGGCGATTATAAGGTTTTACCCGCATTCCGAACACAATGGAACATATTTCGAAAGCTAATTTGGTCGTATGCACGAGTTACGGAAAAAACGATCAATTTTAGATTAAATCGATTAAAATAGTTTATATGCGTTTTGAGCTGCCAGGGTCAAACGACAACTCCGATTGCTACGAAAATTGAAATCCGATAATAACTAACTATTACAGATCCAATGGAACTGGTTTCGTCGAATTTCGAGACTGTGCCCCGAAAGGCTATTTTAACTCGTCGATAAATTTCGAGCGATTTTCAAAATCATCGAAATCACTTAAAATTTCACTTATTTTACTAACTTAATTATAAATCATATAGAATTTATATTCACACTAGAAATCATTCTGATTCGTTTGGAATCAAAATCTGATTATTTGCATTATTATGTTATTAAATTCCATTATTAAATTAAAATAAAATTCCAAATTTAACCTATCGACCTTTAATTTCATCCAACAGTCCAATATTATAATACAAATCCAAATAGACTTAAAATAAATTTTAGAAACCATTTCCGTTCCATTTGCCTCCAGATTCACAAATTATTTCGATTTCAAATAGTTAATTATTATTATTCAAATTCAATTTAATTACCATATTTGAAATTATAGCTTATTTTATTAATTTAACCAATATATTTTCATTCAAAATCCACATTTAAAAATTAAAATGAATTAAATGTTCAAAATTAACGACTAGAAATTCTGGGTCGTTACAGTGGTTTTGATGACAACAACCTTTTTAACTTATTTTATTATAACTTGTATACTAACACTATTGTTTAGATATATATGAATGTTATTATGCAGGATATATATAAGGCAGGTACTGATTATTGAAGACTGTACAGTATAAAGATCAAGAATGAAGAAATCAAATTTGAAGACTCATGATTATCAAGATCAAGATTTCAAGATAAGTATTTAGTTTTGTTAAAACTTCATAATAGCATGGAAATCTTCATTCCAATTTTCATTTGGGATGAAACCCATTTCTACCTTCTTAGTGGCTTGCAAACCCACGACAAGTAGCTTACAAACCTACGACAAGTATTTCACAAACCCACGAACATCCTGGTTTTGTACAAATTCTTGAGTCCTGATGTGATGAGATATTCTGCAGGAAGAAGCTTGCAAAACTACTTCAAAATGGTTTTCCGAAACTGCTTTTCAAAATGTTTTAGCCTTAAAAATTATCTTTTCAAATGGTTTTTAAAAAGATGTTTTACAAACCTCTTCTTTATTTTAAAACATAGGAAAATTAGTTTATTTTACTCCAATATAATTTCATCTTGTTTTCCGTTCAATATTATTTTCAAAACAAATTTTACATGTTTTTTAACTAAGGGATGTCGACATCATGAGATACCCCATGTCGACATGGTGGCCGTTAAATTCTAAAGTTTCAATTTTCAAAAGAAGTGTATATTCATTTAAATCTCTTCACGAATGGTTATGACCCTTACTACTCCATAAATAGCCTTCACAAACGAATTTTTTAACTAACTATTTTCTTATTTTCTTCACTCCTTCTCCACAAATCCATATTCTAAAATTTTCATATTTTTAAGATCGTGCCGAAATTCTGCCGAATTCTCAAGTGAATCAAATTAGAATATCATTCTTGTTTGGTTCTCTGCCCTCTCTCAAAGATCAAAGTGCTATTTAGAGTTATAGGATCAATTTGTAATCAAAAGTTTATTGAGTCTCTCTATAAGGTGTGGTTGTTCTTGGAAATCAATTGGGTGATCTTGTGTCCCGTAAATCAAGAGAGTTTACCCCGGACTCGAGAGACAGGAGGATACCTCAAGGCCTTTAGAAATTGAGGATTGTAATCTCGACATTGGTATAATAAAAATCTATATGAGGTGTTTGCCTTGGTACATGAATGGATGCAGGGTAACTCCGAACCGGTATAAAATTCCATGTGTTCTTTCTTTTTACTGCTTTTTATTTACTTTCTGCATCTGTGTTTGATTCTGTGATTGTTCTGTGATTAAGTTCTGCATTCGTTTGTGTCATAATTTTAATTTAGTCCATGTAACTCTTATAATCCTTTAAACACTATTCACCCCCCTCTAGTGTTAAATTTGCCTTAAGATTCTTAATCCGCACTCCCTTTTAAACGCCACATGTACACATGTCCAAATCCCAAAATAAAATAACAGTAAGCCCTACCTCCATGCTAACTCAACATCCAAAAGCCATGCCCTGTTAGCTGAAGGTCTCAGTTCGATCCAAGTATCATATGGAAAATATAATAAACATGTATAATAAATAACCATAGCACACTGATGTGCATGTAAATGTGCATATTTTTTACCACCATATTTAATCTATTTAAATTAAATAAATGATGATATTGGGTATTTTCATATGTTTAAACCAAAATTCAAATTATTTTCAAAACGTCACATATTCATCTCATATAGGGGCAAAGTGGTCATTTTTGTGCATATATTATTTTGAGAAAATTTGATTGGAAACTTCTATACTATTTTTTAAGAATTTGGCTTCATATACATGTGGTTTCATGAAGAAATATGCATGCATAAAGAAGAGACAAGGGAATGAAGATGGAAATAATTCAAAGTGATGAACATGGAAGACCCCACCTACCCACTTACCTTGATTTTCAATTAGAAGCTAATGCACATGCTAAAAGGCCATTAAAGCTTCATGCACATTTAAGTGGGGGGATTAAGACATGATAATGATTACTTGGTGGTCAGATTACCTCAAGGGCAATTTGGGCATTCCCTAAAAATATGAATTAGAGTTTCATACATGTATAAATACCCCTTATATTTCATGTAACTCTTCACTTTTTTAGTCTTTTCTTTAGGCTCTCTCCCTCCTTAATTAGTTTTTAGGCTCAAAATAAAAGGCAAGCTCTCTTTCTCTTTTTGTGGCTACTAAGCCATTTTTATTTCATATACTTTTCCTTTTTTATGCAATGTTAATTAGTGTTTTATGTTATTTACATGCTTCTCTTTTTATATTAGTAGTGTAGTTTACTTTTCATGCAAGTAGATTAGTGTTCATTTCTTTTTACTTAGCTTTTCTTTTCATTTTTGCTCTCTTTTTCCTCTTGTTTATTTCATGTTGCTTTCTACATTTGTTGATTTGATAACAAATATGAGAGGCTAATCCCTACAATTTATGGGTAATGAATCTGTCTAGTATGTAGATGTAATATTTTGATGTTTATGCTCTTTTTTGTGCTTAATATGAAGAGGTTTAACTTGTTGTTTTTTATGTGAATTTGATAGCCTATATTGTTGACACCAAATAGACTATGCTTAAACAATCACAAACAATAGTTACATCTTTATCTATATATAATGATGGTAATGAAGTGATTGTTGAAATTAAAATTTGATGGCTTATATTTTTAAACAATGGTTAATAGATCGTGCTTAAAATAGATTTTACTTTCAACTTTATTGTCATATTTCATGAGATTTAATGTGTATTAATGGTTATGTTATAGTTTGATGGTTTATATTGGTCTAATTAATAGCACAAATATACCATACTTATGATAAGCACGTCAAAATAATTACACTAATGACAAGAAAAGAAAGATCATAACTTCATTTTGTTGATTTATGTGATCTATAGAGTTGATTTATCTCTAAATTGCATTCAAACTCTCATATATTTATCAATTTTCTTTTCACATTGTTCTCATTTTCTAGCTTTAAATACTTCTCAACTTTGGTTAATTTGATTGAATGGAAATTTAAAATCTAACAATTCCTTACGGATCGACCTGTACTCGCCACGTACTACAATAGTACGCCGTGCGTTTGCGGTTAAAATTTTAATATAAATTTATCGGTGGTTTTCTAATCCGATAGAAAATTCGAAGTTAAACAAGTTTTTGGCGCCATTGTTCGGGAATGGTCTTGATTTTAATTTTCTATTCTTCGAATTATTTTCATTGTGCGTTTATTTTGTGTGTTGGTTTGCGTTTAAAAAACTGTGTGTTCGTGTGATATTTTTGCTTGCATTTTGATTTTGTATATGTTTGCTAGTTGTTGTTGCATTTGAATTTGCAATTAAAAAAAACTATACACAATTGCATTTGAAAAAAGAAAAAAAAGTTTCATTCCATTTCATTTGCAAGTACATTTTCCATTTTCAATTTACAAATTATAGTCCAATTACAATTTCCCATTAAAAAAAGGGGAAATTAATTTAAAGGACAAAGATTTTTATATTTTTTGCCTAAAGGACACGACCTCAATATTTTTACCACAAGGACAAACATTCTTCTAAAAATTATTCATAAGGACAAACATTTTCCAAAATTATTCATAAGTACAACAAAACTGCTACCGAGCTAAAAACTGATACTTAAAAACTACTACCGATAACTACAAACTGATACCTAAAAACTGCTATCAATAACTAAAAACTGATACCTACAGAAAGTTGTCCTTCAGGATAAAATATTGAAGATCTGTCCTTAAGACTAAAAAGCTGTGAAATTTTGTCCTTGACAATAATTTCGTGTTAAAAAAAACACTGTTTGCATTTTCTATTTACATTTCACTGTGTTACAAAACTACTCTCTGCCTATTACATTTACAAACCCCCTGCTCACCAGCCTGACCAATTCCTTTCCCTTCAACTCAAACATCCCACGTGCCACTGCACTTCTCTCCACCAACCATATCAGCTACCAGACTTCCCTTCCTCTTCCGCATTCACTTCTAAAACTACTTCACTATTGCCGATCATCATATCCACTCGACTGCTCATCTCCCAACATCCAAACCCCAGTCATCTCAAGATCATCAAACTCTCCACTTGCTCGATTCAACAATTCCCTGGCATTACATTTCTCTGTTGCATTTGTGCATTAAACAACCTTATTTCTCTGTTGCATTTGTGCATTACATATGTCATTCACTACATCACACCTCTGTGCAAACCACTTCAGATACACCATCCATGAATATTTCACATTTCCTTCATCTCCAACAATCACCTTCAGCTGCCACCTGAACAACTTACCCTCGACCTACCAAAGAAAATTTCTTATCTCTGCTCATCTCTGTTAACCGCCATCTCCTCAAACCAGTGATCTTCCATCAACCATCACGACTGCAAAAACATATCACCACAGTCGCCATCCTCTTCCACCAGGCCCCTGCTGCGAATAACCGAAACAAGCAAAGCAACCCCTCATCTCATAAACTTCCACCAACCAACAAATCAACCTCTGACCTACAATCCACCATAACACTTGTCATCCCACATACAGCATCTCCTCATCACAAACAACAATGTCCACACTGACAATCAACTTGCCGTGCAACATACCATACTGCCAAGAACACCAACGTCTTCTCAACTTCGTAACCTACGTACCCTGATTAACAGTGCCATTTCCTCTCAATAGTGCTCGATCATTCATCACTCCACATTCAATTCAACCATAGTTCAACTTGCCTAATAAAAACTACGATCTCCACAAACTGCTTTACTTCACATCTTCCACTTAAACACTGCCACATTGCCACACTGCCATTCACCAAGCAACCCACCCTGCTTTGCATACAACCATCAAGCTGCCGTCACCGCCTCCTACACATGCAAATATTCCGTTATTTGCTGCTTCGTATATTCCAAGTCCAACAACCATACGAGCAGTGTACGAAAAAAAGGAGAGAACTGTCAAACACCCAGTTAACCACCAGCTTTCTACATCACTTACCGACCACAATACTTCATCATTCACTACCTCGCCTTCAAATCGAGACACCCGACCACTACCACGAACCTCCACCACCTCACCCTTCGCCAGAATCACTGCGATCACTTCAACAATAATTAACTAGCATCCTACAACTACTACCGAGATCGCTTCAACAATAATCACCGCAAAACCCAAACCCATAGCATACATCAGAACCAGCATCAACATGAACCCACAGCCTCCAAACAACAACCGCAACCAGAAAGCAAACCCAATCAATATTGAACTCAATCAAACGAGCCGTCATTCGCTCCAAAACTCTCTGCAATTGCCTCGCGACTCCATCCAATCCCTGTTGGAATTCCTTAAGAAATTGAATGAATGGAAATATACAAAGTCCCACATCGCCTAATTGTTGAGAGCTATATTGGTTTATATATGGCTTTCTCATGAGGAGGTTGGGGGCCTGGGGCTCCCAAATGTATGCTTCATTGTGAGGAGGGAGATCATGCATCTCCACCACACACGCGCGCGCGCCGCCGCCGTCCGTCCGACCGAACCGAACCGAGCCGTCAAGCAGACGCGACTGTTTGAAGGGATGCGGATGAAATTATAAATAGGAGAGAATACTGATCACATTCTTATCCCATTCCAATCTAATTTCTTCCGCTTCTTTTCTCTACTGCTCAATATTCCATATATATCACAGAGTTGACATACTCATTACAATCCCGTGCAGATTACGTCTGTTGTATCTTGGGAGAATTTTGAAATAAAATTCTTAAGGATATTGTTACGACAAGCCTCAGACATAATCCGGTTAGAATTCTAGTCTGATTGTTTATTTATATACATTATTCTATATTCTATCTGTTATTCTGGTTATACTATTTATTCAAAATAGTATAACGCTGTCGTTGTAATTTATGTACAACATTCATATTGTTATAATAATTACTACAGAATCCAGTGTAGTGGAAATCTGAGTTATAAACTTGTGTGATGAGTTTATAATTGATTATTATTTGTTTTGGTATACTAGACATATAACATCTTAAGAATTTTACTGTTTTGTACTAAAACAGAGATGGCAACAGTTGACCACATGAAAATGGACAAGTCCACCTTTTCAGCGGTTATTTCTGAATGCAATTTGGTTCAGAACCCTAACCAATGGTGGGTTGACACAGGAGCTACTCGTCATGTTTGCTCTGAAAAATCCATGTTTTCAACATACCAGAAATTCGATCAGAAAGGAAGACTCTACATGGGTAATTCTGCAGTTTCCATGATCGAAGTTAGTGGCACAGTTATCCTCAAGTTCACTTCTGAAAAAACTGTCAAATTGAATGATGTGCTTCACGTTTCAGACATACGCAAGAATCTGATCTCCGGCTCAGTGCTATCAAAGAAAGGATTCAAAATTGTGTTCGAATCAGACAACATGGTTCTGTTCAAAGCTGGAATGTATATCGAAAGGCGTTATTTATGTGATGGCCTATTTAAGGCAAACGTAGCCGTTATCGGCAATAAATCTATGTATTCTGATTGTGCTATTAATAAAATTGAAGTTTCTTACTTGCTTGAGCATGAAATTTTACTATGGCACGATAGATTAGGACACATAAACTTCCGAAAAATGAAGAAATTATCAAACTTGGGATTGATTCCAAATTTCCAAGTAGATAAGAACTACAAATGTGAGACGTGTGTAGAAGCAAAAATGGTTAAAAAACCATTTCAATCTGTTGATAGAAGCACCGAACCACTAGGTTTGGTTTACACAGATTTATGTGATTTTAAATCATTACCTACAAGAGGTGGGAAAAAGTATTTCATTACTTTTATTGACGATTATACGCGATATTGCTATGTATATCTTTTAAATAGTAAAGATGAAGCAATAACAGCGTTTATAAAATACAAGGCTGAGGTAGAAAATCAGTTAAATAAAAAGATCAAGATATTAAGATCTGATCGAGGTGGAGAATATGAATCACCATTTGAACAGTTCTGTGTCGAAAATGGTATAATTCATCAAACAACAGCTCCATATTCACGACAACAAAATGGTGTAGCCGAGAGGAAGAATAGAACGTTAAAAGACATGATTAATGCAATGCTCCTAACTTCTGGTCTACCGACGAACTTGTGGGGGGAAGCACTAAATATGTCTAATCATATATTAAATAAGGGTCCTCACAATAATACAGGAACAATTCCATATGAGATATGGAAAGGACACAAACCAAGCTTTAAATACCTCAAAGTGTGGGGGTGCTTGGCAAAAGTTCCAGTTCCGGCTCCCAAGAGAGTCAAACTTGGACCAAAAACAGTAGATTGTTATTATCTTGGGCCAGCCCAAAATAGTAGTGCCTACAGATTTTTGGTATTCAAATCTGATATAACTGATATTCATGTAAATACAATCATGGAATCAAGAGATGCCTCATTCTTTGAAGATGTGTTTCCGCACAAAAGGAATGAAGGAAATAATATCCCAAAAAGGACAAGGGAAGAATCAAACGATTCGCATGAAGATGAAACTCATCATGAAATTGAGGATGCTGAACCAAGAAGAAGCGTGAGGGCTAGAACTTCCAAAACATTTGGTTCGGACTTTTTTGCATATGTATTAGAGCACGAACCTCAAACATACAAGGAAGCAATGTCATCTTCTGAATCCTCATGTTGGAAAGAAGCAACCCAAAGTGAGATTGATTCAATTCTAAGTAATAAAACTTGGGAAATTGTTGATATTCCACCAGGAATAAAACCAATTGGATGCAAATGGATTTTCAAGAAGAAAATGAAAGTATATGGCTCTATCGACAAGTATAAAGCCAGATTAGTAGCCAAAGGATATCGTCAAAAAGAAGGGGTAGACTTTTTTGATACATATTCGCTGGTAACACGAATAACCTCTATAAGAATGCTAATAGCAATTGCATCATCTATATTTGAGAGATTCATCAGATGGATGTAGAAACAACATTCTTAAATGGAAATCTCGATGAGGAGATTTACATGGAGCAACCTGAGGGGTTTATTTCCAAAGGAAATGAAAACAAAGTCTGTAGATTAGTCAAATCATTATACGGACTAAAACAAGCTCCAAAGCAATGGCATGCAAAATTTGATGGTGTCATGATGAGAAATGGTTTTCGTATAAATGAATGTGACAAATGTGTTTATTATAAACAACTTGGACAATCATATGTGATGATCTGTCTATATGTGGACGATATGCTAATATTCGGTCCAAATACTCAGGTAATTGAGACCATAAAGAAAATATTGATCAACAATTTCGATATGAAAGACTTAGGAGTTACAGACGTTATTTTGGGAATCAAAATAATAAGAACACCTAATGGAATTGAACTATCTCAGTCACACTATGTAGACAAAGTGATTGAAAAATTCCAAGCTTATGGAATTAAAGGAGTGAGGACACCTTTTAATCCATCGGAAGTACAACATAAAAACACTGATGAGAGTGTGATGCAACTGGAATACTCTCGTGTAATAGGATGCTTAATGTATCTGATGAATTGCACCAGACCAGATATTGCTTACGCGGTAGGTCGATTGAGCAGGTATACAAGCAATCCAGGAAAGGAACACTGGAAGGCACTAATGAGAGTGCTTGGATATTTAAAAAATACCACAAATTATTCCTTACATTATGGAAAATATCCTGCCGTCTTAGAAGGATATAGTGATGCAAACTGGATTGCAGATTCAGAGGAATCAAAATCAACGAGTGGTTATATCTTTACCCTAACAGGGGCAGCAGTGTCATGGAAATCTACTAAACAAACATGCATAGCTCGATGCACTATGGAATCAGAGTTTATTGCATTAGATAAAGCAGGCGAAGAAGCAGAATGGCTTCGTCACTTTTTAGAAGATATTCCGTTTTGGCCTAAACCTGTACCGGCCATATGCATACACTGTGATAACCAAGCTGCGCTAAGCAGAGCGCACAATTTTGTGTATAATGGAAAGTCATGACATATTCATCGACGCCATAACACAGTTAGGCAGTTACTCTCTAATGGAACTATTTCCATTGATTATGTGAGGACAAATGATAACCTAACGGATCCATTTACTAAAGGTTTATCAAGAGAGAAAATAGACTGCGCATCGAGGGGAATGGGTTTAAAAGCCTAAACCAACAAGAGTTACCTTATACAGAAACCTATCCTAGCGATTGGAGATCCCATGGACTAGGATCAATAGGCAAACCAGTTATGAGTAACTCAAGAAGCTATGCATTTGTATGGACTTAGTCCTACTCCATTCCTATGGTGCAAAATATAATGCATGCCTACAGAAGTGTTTAAAGGTTAAAACTATGTTTTTTAATGATGACCATATCTTGGAAATAACAAGTGGGGTATATGTAGGATACTCTTAATGGTTGCGATCACCTATGTTAGTGTGAGCTGGGTCGGCTCTGTGAGAATATTAAAAGGCTTTTATTCTCTAAAAACACTCGCAGAACCAAAAATTGTTCAGGACCAAAATGAACACAACCAAGAGATTTGATGAGAAGGGAATCAATGCTTCGTAAAGCTTATTGTCTGGGTATACAATAAAGGCCGACGGTTCAAGATGAAATAATTCACCGATTAGCCAAGTAGATCCGATAAGTTTTAACTAGGGAAAGTTCAAAGTGAAATATCTACTTATCCATGATAAAGCATTATTCCATATGTACTCTGTGATATTTCGCTTTGTGTGGGGGATATGTATATTATCATTCATGTAGGGGATCGTTGGAATTCCTTAAGAAATTGAATGAATGGAAATATACAAAGTCCCACATCGCCTAATTGTTGAGAGCTATATTGGTTTATATATGGCTTTCTTATGAGGAGGTTGGGGGCCTGGGGCTCCCAAATGTATGCTTCGTTGTGAGGAGGGAGATCATGCATCTCCACCACACACGCGCGCGCGCCGCCACCGTCTGTCCGACCGAACCGGGTCGGGTTGGGTTTGGGTTTGGGTCTAATATGATACTCATAGATGCGAACAGTAGGGGGTGCGACCCGTTAGAAGCAAACAGGCGCGAGCCGATTGAAGCGGACGTGGGCGAAAAGATGACACCCGACTGAAGAGGTGCAGACGAAACAGTACCAGGCGGTACAAGCGGGTGCGAAACAGTACCGATGGACGTAAGCAGATGCAAACCAGTAGCAGGCGGGTGCGACCCGTTAACAAACAACAGCGACCAAAAGGCAAACGGGTGCGACCCGTCAAACAGACGCGACTGTTTGAAGGGATGCAGACGAAATTATAAATAGGAGAGAATACTGATCACATTCTTATCCCATTCCAATCTAATTTCTTCTGCTTCTTTGCTCTACTTCTCAATATTCCATATATATATCACAGAGTTGACATACTCATTACAATCTCGTGCAGATTACGTCTGTTGTATCTTGGGAGAATTTTGAAATAAAATTCTTAAGGATATTGTACGACAAGCCTCAGACATAATTCAGTTAGAATTCTAGTCTGATTGTATATTTATATACATTATTCTATATTCTATCCGTTATTCTGGTTATACTATTTATTCAAAATAGTATAACGCTGTTGTTGTAATTTATTTACAACATTCATATTGTTATAATAATTACTACAGAATCCAGGGTAGTGGAAATCTGAGTTATAAACTTGTGCGACGAGTTTATAATTGATTATTATCTGTTTTGGTATACTAGACATATAACAATCCCTTCAACCAAACCATCTGCCCGCCTTGGCCACCTTCAGAACCAATACCAAAATCCAAAACTCCATCGCAAACCAGCGGCTACACTTCATTCGACTGCACATCCACCGCGACTCACTCCTTCGAATACCCAAATCAACTACAATATCCACGATTTGCCAGCGAATCCTCCCAGTCACAATCTAATTCACGAAACCAATAAAAAAAATAGAAAGACAGAGAGAGAGAGAGAGACAGAGAGCGCGCAAATTCACGAACAACGTATTTTTGATTTGTAAAGTTTCGGTTTTTGGTTGCTAAAAATTCAATTTTTGATTTTGAAGTTTGACATCTTTATTTTACCATTTGGTTTCTTGTGTTTGAGATGCAAACGATAAAAAAAGGAACGATGTTCTATTTTGTTTGGGGTCTTATTGGGCCTTCTTATCGACTGGGTTGGTTTTGAATGATTTTCAATGTTTGTTTTTTTCTGTTTTTTTAAAACAAAAGGAAAAATAAAAAAGAGCTTTCTTCTGTTTTTGTTGTAAACGTCTAAAAAAAATTCCAAAAAAAAAGCGACAAGCAACAAGTGTTTATATAAAAACCATATTTTGTTTCAATTGTTATGTTGTTCACTTATTTTAATTTCTTCTTCAATAAACTTTTATTAAAAAAATAAATAACTTGTATACATTTGTTTTTATATTTAGGTTGCCAAAGTAGATTGGAAGAGTTGCTTACTTCGCTTAGCTTGCTAAAACAATCACTGTTTGCTTGCTTATAAAAAATTCTGCTGCTTTTAACCCTTATCTATTGTTTTAATTTGCCTTGCATTATTGTTTGCTTAAAAAATTTTAAAAAAATTTCAAAAAAAAAATCCATTCGCAGTTGCATTGTTAATTGGCGTTGAATTTCTACTTTGCATTTCATCTTAGAATTTTGATTAATAATAACGGTTAGACATCGATAACACTTAAGTGTATACTAACTATTTGTCATCCTTGAACAATTTAATTTCTTGGTGTCTAGGCTACGGCAGAGCAATAACCATTTATAAATATTACGGTGATTCGTAAATATTATACTGGTTGTTTCTCTAAAGGTACTTAAACCTTCGGTTGCATTGCTACGGTGATTCGTGGTGCACCGATAACTCATGTCCGTTACGTGGCTGAGAAATATCTTGTTGATTTAAGACAAAGTGTGACTAAAAGTTTTGGGTTAACGTAGGATAAATCATTTGTAATTAACCCTTGCATACATTTAGTTGCATTAGTTCAGGCATATTTTAAAAATAAATTCAAAATCCAAAACTAAAAAAAGGGTAAATTATCCTTTTCCTTTGAATTTTTAAATCCTTTTTCTTTGAAATTTCAAAAATCTAAAAAATTTAGAAAACCAAAAAAAATATAAAACCTTTTCAGATAAAAATTGAAAATCCGAAAAAAGAAACAAAAATGAATTTTCCTTCTGAAAAATAAATTCTATTTTATATATTTTTCCTTTATAAAAAAATTCAAAAAAAATTCTTGAAAATGTTCGAGTTTCCTTTTTCTTACTCCCTAGAATTTTACAATAGTTGTGAAAATCAAAATAATCGATATAATTTCACACCAAATTTTTATGGATATTTCAATAACAACTATTGTTTAAACGATTCAAATTTTGAAGTACAAAGTTTTCAAAATGATGACCAACCCTCGACTCTTAAAATAGCATTTGGCCTTTACTTGAAATCTCTACACAACAAAATCAAATGATAAATGAGTTTTGTAGTTCATATTTGTGCGATAACTCGAAATAATGTTTTCAAAATAATCAAAATTTGAATTCACTTCAAAATTCAAACGATTTCGAGTATAACCCATGCCAATTCAATTTCAAACTTCAAAATGAATTTCAAACTCAAAATGAAAATGGAAACAACTTTTCAAACGACTTTGGCAATGGGTATAATCTTAACCACGTTACGATTGAAAATCTTTGGTCTCAACAATTGAAAATCCTCAAGTTATTAATTATAAATTGGATTTTTTTGAACAAATGGACAAAATTTATGATGAACATACGGATTTATTGTTCGAAACATATATGAAACAAGGTGATAAACAAAATCAAATCCCAGCATGTGACGAGTCAAGTGATAATCCACCTTTTACCCAAATCGCGATTTTCAAATAACAACTTTTGAAATTGAAAATGAAAATCATAACGAAGTTTGTTGAAAATTTGGTAATTGGTTTGGATTTCAATTCTTTTGAGGATGAGAAACATGATTTAAATTTCGATCGTCCTTTTTTCGATTTTGAAAATTTAAATACAATAACTTTGGATTTTGAAAATGATAGACGTAATGAAGTTGTTGATGATCCAACAAAGGAAGAAGAATTCAATGTAAACGATTTCTTTGGACTTTTAGAAAATGAGTTTTCAAATTATGATCGAGAAGAGTTACGTCACCTTTTTGATTTTGAAATCAATAATTGTGAAAAAGTTTTCAATGAAGAGCTTGAATCTCAATTTGATAAAAATAAACTTGAACTTCAACCAATTGTTTTATCGACCCCAAAAATCATCGAAATAAAACAACTTGTACGATTTACAATAAAACGACATTCGTTTTTTCAAATTGACATTCAACTTTAATATCTTTGAAGGTTTGGTTTTTCAAGCTTCAACCGTGTCTCGCATACTTGACGAGACAAATGATTCAGTCTTTGGAAGACCGTTTCATTTACTTTTTGACGATATACTTTCCGATCCCATGTAAATACCGTTCATTTTCATGTACATGTAGGTCATATTTTTATTTTCTTATTTCCTTTCACTTGGATTGACTATGGGGACATAGTCAAAATCAAGTGGGGGGGAGACTCATTATCTTTTTGATTTTTCATTTTTCCCACTAAAACTAAAAAAAATAAAAAATTTCGTAAACAAAAAAAAGTTTCAAGCATTTTGATTTATTTTTAAAGAAACCCTATAAGATAAAAATATTGTTTTGGTTAATTAAATTAAAAAAATGAAAATTTATTTGTCTCAATAAAAATAAAAATGAAGTTTGATTACAAATAACGATGGTTTAACTAAAGGTTCATACGTGTTAATTGTGAAATAACCTAGTGGAAAATCTTTGTTTAAAAAAAGTGGTGAATTTAAAGTAAAGGATATAACATTTATTTGTCTTCTAAGTTAAATGGTGCTAAGATTATTTTGCAAAACTCTCCCTTCGAAAAAAACAAAAAAGAAAAATAATACAAAAAAATATTTCTTGTATATATGTGTAATTTTTTAATAAACGCCTAGATTCATGTGTTCACACTCGTGTGTTCACTCGTCATGCTCTATACCCTTCTCACGTAAGTCCGAAAGGCAGTGCACGATCGGTATATATGGCCTCAGTTTATCTGAGTTCGGTGTATATATATAAAAATTCTTTTTAATAACGCCTACATTCGATAGGTGTTCACTCGCCAAGCTCTATATTCCCCTCACATAAGTCCGAAAGGTAGTGCATGGGTAATATATCTGGCCTCGGTTTTTTGAGTTAGACATATGTAAATATTTTTAATATCAATAAAATTTTCAATAAAGAGAGAGTAAGCAATTGAAATCCAAGCAATATTTTAACTTATTTGATTTGACTTGTTATTGAAAAGAAATAAAATTACCACTTTGATAAATTTTGATAATCAACTAAGGATCCATTTTATAGTTACATTTTGTTATCAAGTGAAACAATGAGTTAAACTATTGTCTATTTGTTTGATAACTTGATTTTTGTTGGAAATTTTGACGAGTAAATGACCTAAATTTTCAAGATATTAACCAAAAACTATATTTAACTTATTCGTGTTAATTTGAAATAAACCCTTCATTTGTAGATACTTTCAAAAGCTTGCATTCATCCCATGTAAATAAATCTTGCATTTTGTAAATATGTTCACTTTGCATTTGGATTTTGTGTGTAATATCCATTGAAAACCCTCATGATACAACACTCGTCCTACTAGGGACGTCCAAAGGTTTAACGGCTTGTTACATACGCTCAATGCAATCGTGCTCCCTACGAAAACGAATTTATCTTAGTTTTAGTTTATTCGAGGACGAATAAAAAGATAAGTGTGAGGGGTATTTAATGTGCACGTAAATGTGCATATTTTTTACCACTATATTTAATCTATTTAAATTAAATGTGTATATTGGGTATTTTCACATGTTTAAACCAAAATTCAAATTATTTTCAAAAAATAACGTATTAATCTCATGTAGGGGCAAAATGATCATTTTTGTGCATACATTATTTTGAGAAAATTTAATTGGAAATCTCTATGTTATTTTATAGGAATTTGGCTTCATATACAAGTGGTTTCATGAAGATGTACGCATGCACAAAGAAGAGAAAGGAATGAAGATGGAAATAATTCAAAGTGATGAACATGGAGGACCCCACTTACCCACTTACCTTGGTTTTTAATTACGAGCTAAGCACATGCTAAAAGGCCATTAAAGCTTCATGTACATTTAAGTAGGGGGATTAAGAGATGCTAATGATTACTTGGTGGCCACACTACCTCAAGGGCAATTTGGGCATTCCCCAAAAATATGAATTAGGGTTTCATACATGTATAAATACCCCTTGTGTTTCATGTAACCCTTCTCTTCTTTAGTTTCTTCTTTAGGCTCTCTTCCTCCTTAGTTAGTTTTAGGCTCAAAATAAAAGAAAAGCTCTCTTTCTCTTTTCATGACTACTTAGCCATTTTTATTTCATGTACTTTTCCTTTTTTTATGCAATGTTAATTAGTGTTTTATGTTATTTACACGCTTCTCTTCGTATATTAGTAATGTAGTTTATTTTTCATGCAAGCAAATTAGTGATCATTTCTTTTTACTTAGCTTATCTTTTCATTTTTGATCCCTTTTTCCTCTTGTTTATTCTATGTTGCTTTCTACATTTGTTGATTTGATAACAAATATGAGAGGATAATCCCTATAATTTAGGGGTAATGAAACTCTCTAGTATGTTGATGCAACATTTTGATGTTTATGCTCGCTTTTTGTGCTTAATATGAAGTGGTTTAACTTGTTGTTTTTTATGTGAATTTGATAGCCTATATTGTTCACACCAAATAGGCTATGTTTAAACAATTACAAACAATAATTACCTCATTATCTATATATGATGATTGTAATGAAGTGATTGTTAAAATTAAAATTTGATGGCCTATATTTCTAAATAATAGTTAATAGGCCATGCTTAAAATAGATTTTGCTTTCAACTTTGTTGTCATATTTCATGAGATTTAATGTGTATTGGTGGTTGCGTTATAGTTTGATAGTTTACATTGGGATAATTAATAGCACAAATATGCCATACTTATGATACGCATATCAACTAATTACAGTAATGAAAAGAGAAGAGAGATCATAACTTCATTTTTTTGATTTATGTGATCTAGACAGTGGATTTATCTTTAAATTTCCCTCAAACTCTCATATTTTTATCAATTTTCTTTTCACATTTTTCTCATTTTCTAGCTTAAACACTTCTCAACTTTGGTTAATTTGATTGAATAGAAATATAAAATCTAACAATTTCCTGCGGATTGACCCGTACTCGCCACGTACTACGGTAGTACGCCTTGCGCTTACGGATAAAATTTTAGTATAAATTTATCGACGGTTTTCTAATCCAATAGAAAATTCGTCGTTAAACACACACATATATGTCAAACACTCACATAGGGAAAAATTAGAAACATCGCCATGTCACAAATTCATATCAAGTCTCTCATGGGCCATAATAAAAAATATGGCCAAAAACTAACATAGAAGCCATAAAAAGATAGTAAAACATTGTAACATCCCACCTTTTTGTACGCTTTAAATCAACATTAAACCATACATGCAAGACTTAAACCATACAGAAGGGCGGATTGTTATGGGGTCAATAAGAAAAAGCAAAGAAAGAAAAACAAAATAGAATCTTGTAGCGGAACGATAAAATATAATAGTCAAATAAACAGTTCATGAAGCTGTTTTACAAAATATTTGATTATACTTATACAATACATATCAGAGTTACACATACCAGAGAATAATAAATAATGCAGCGGAACAATGATGCAGTGGAATAATATAATAAATAATAATAATACAATCTTCGTCTTCGTCCTCTAGAAGGAAATTCTTCAAATCCTGAAATACTCAGGCTGACCCGAGCGAATTGAAAAGAAAAACACTCGAGTCAGAACTAAAAGATCTTATGTAAGTTAAATCAACGGTAAAATATGATGGAAAGACATTAGAGATGTTTACGGAATCTGACATCTCTTATCCATTGTCAAACGTGAGTGCAGTAACTTAAGAGATGCTCAGGATTCACATCTCCTAAGGATCTGTTAAACTATTTACTATGTAGTAATGTTTCGCTATTATAATAATGTCTATAGTAAAGTAAACTTACTTTTAAATAGCGTTAAGGCTTTACATTTTCCACCTTAACACGTAATAGTCCCAGTAGTCCATCCAGTATCATGGTTCCTCCTGATCGGGAAGCCACCAGAGGATACCACACGGGCTACGGGAGAAAACCAAAATCGTACAAGGCGCGTTATGGTAGTTGACATGGCACAATGGCAATGCCAGGGTAGATATACCAATTACGCTTCCCGGCCGGTGGTAACGCATAGCTGCAGCTACCGTTACCTCGAGCCACACCCCCAAATAAAAAATCAAAAGTAGCCACCAAATCAATCCAAAAGTCAAAGTATAATATCGAAGGGATGTGTCCGATCAAAGGTGCTACCTCATTAGCCCATTAATCGCTCATGTTTTAGCCACCTTATGCCAACTCACGGGAGTCGGGTCCACGTATTTACCTCAAAGGAAACGTCTCCGCCATCTTACTTCATTCTGGAATCTCCACAGCATACACGGTTGTTAAAGTGGTTTTCAGAGTTGGCAGAGAGTATGAAAACTTCCGATCTCGGTCTCTTCAATAACTAAATGTTATTATAACACCGCGGTCATTTCAAAATAACTATACTTCAAAACCAAAATATACTATCCATTTCAAAACCATATAAATACAATATCATTTCCCTTTCAAAAACCAAATAAATATGATATCATTTTTATAAAACTCAAATCAATGTAATATCATTTTTATTTCGAATATATCCTTTTGAAAATCATAACACTTTCAAAATTTTAATATTTCGAAACCAAACGCTAGAAATATAACCTTCCAAAACATAATACTTCGAATTTCATAGCTTTTAAACCGTAACTTCCAAAACTTAAATGGTTTGGATATTCAAACAATATATAAAATAAAATAGTTTGAATTTAAAATCACTTTATAAAGTAAAATAGTTTCCTTGACTTCACAATTTTATTCACTTTATATTAAATTTCAATTCATAACTTTCAACTCACTTTCAGTTTCAATAAACCATTTCAATTTCAATATATTTCAAACTTTAAGTATTAAACAATTTCAAAACTATGATTGATAATTACGATTCAACAATTCAATGTTCTATTATTTAGTTTTGAAATATTTGCATAATAAATCCATTATCATTTAAATAAAACTCAAATTACAAATAATTAAATATTTCCTTCAATTTATTTATACTTGAAATATTCGTTTAATTCATCTTGAACAAAAATCCAGTTACAAAAATCCTACCTTTTAAAATTTCAAGTTTAATAAATTTTACATCAACTTATGGAGTTTAATTCTTAAATAAGCTCAATTTCAAATAAATTTCCAACTTACCTTCCAATCTTAGTTTATTTAAATCATTATAACCTCTATATTAAAGTATGATTTAAATACTTAACCATATTTTATTTTGATAAATCAAAATCCATTATTAAACTTATTATTATTAAACAAATTTATGCATTATCTTAAATACATGAATTTAACTATATATAAAATATATATTTTATATAATATAAAAAATCAATATTTATTAAACCGTATAATTCTATCCAAAACCATAGAAATCATTTTCAAAATATTTATATATATAGACCGACGGTGTCTGTATACAAATTTTCTATCCTATGGTCAAGTGATACGGATATTTATCATTTCAATCTGTAATTTAAAATAAAAATACGGTTATATATCATTTCAAACCTCAATCCCGAATGAAATAAAATGCATAACAATTTGCAGTTTATAACAATATAAAATACAACATCCATTCATCAAATATCAATCATCAACCATTTGTCACAATCATCGTCCAATTCAATCAATATATAATTAGAAACAAATAACAGGCATTTACTGGCAGTTTATATTCAATAATAAATTAAATAACTATTTAACTGGCAGTTTATATGCAATAATAACTTAAATAACCATTTAATTCAGTAAATTTAATTTAACAGAGATGTTGAATAAAAATATGCCAAACAGTCATTAATAAATTTCTAATCTCATCAAAATTTAATTTAACACACATAAGAAATTTTAGAAGTTGCGAGTGGGTTAAAACATTCACCTTTTGAATTTAAATTGAATTTGAATCCAATTTAAACCCAAAATTTGAACAGTCTCAGAATCCGTCCAAACCAGAGTTAAAGAGTCCAGAATTTTATTGTGATCCTAACAAAAAAAACCCGCATAAATCGGACATCGTATGTGGAAGATATTGCAATTAGAACAAGTTAAAGTCAAAATTAAATTAAAACAGAATAAAATAAAATTACCCACGAAAAATTTGCCACGTCAGCATCTTCTCTAATGAGACAACCGAAACCCTAGCTCTTCGAATAACACACAAGCGGCACGAAGTAGCGCCCCTTTCCATGCACGATCGCACGCCGCGCCTAGGCTGACCGTGGCCTGAGCCACCCTTCGGCGAACCGAGCCCCCCTCGCAACGACCAGAGGTCACGACAACTCAATTTCACCCTTTTCTTATGCAGCCGCCGCCACTAGGGTTTAAACCCTATCGAACTTTTACGACTAATCAAGCTGTCGATTCGCCAAATAAACTGCATAGATGAAGTCCCCTCGGTCCACTCTACAATACCCAGAAATAGATTCGAAGATCGGACGATTTTGGTCACGGCGTGATCAACGACCGTGGATAGTTCATCAATTTCCAGCCACACCGAAACCCAAATTGAAAAATGAATCATTTATTTGACTTGCGCTCGTCGAGAGCTTCAAATCCATATAAAATTAGATATAGTTTGTAGAGATTTAATTTTTTGCTTGGAATTTTATTTGAAATTGCATTTTGGGATTTAGGGTTTGCGGCCATTGGAAAGAAGAGGAGCTAATGGAATTGAACGTACAAGAATGAGGAATAAGAAGTAGGCTAGGGTTTATAGCAGGGTATATATAGACAAGCTGAAATTAGAATGGATGGATAAGATTGATATACGCGTTGAACGATAAAGTGGCCCGAAAAGCCCGTTCTGACTCCGGATCGAAATTAGGTCAACCCATATATCAAAATAGATGTTTTTAAATATTTTAAGCGCAATGGAATAGGCTTCAAGTCCAAATTCCATCATATGAAGAAGTTATACAAAAATCAAGTTATTTCAAATTGATTTCAATTTCATTGATTTCTAGGCGTTTCGAGCCCGTACGATCAAACGACAAGTCCGATCGTTATGAAACTTGAAATATTACAATAATTCACGGTAACGGATCCGATGAAACTAGTTTCGTTGAAATCTGAGTCAGTGGCCAAAATGGCTATTTTCCAATTAATTAAATAATTTAATAATAAATTAATTAAATCAAATTTTCAATTTCAATTCGATAATTGACAAATTTCATTATTTTTGATTTCTTAATCACTTACAAAGATCTAAACAAATTTTAATGTCAATTTGTAGTTGATTAATTTATCAATTTGAGTATTAGCCTCGATTTATTAAATTTAGAAATTATAAATATAATTCCCAATAATCTCATTTAATTAAATAAATTAATGATTATTCCATTCATTATTATCAATTAGATGGATTTGACATTGGATTCAAAGCTATTACATTAATATTCTCACATTCCATCTTAATTTCAAATAATGTAATATTTAGATATATTAATTTCATTTAATTGCAATTAATCCAATTATTATAGTTCAAATCCAATAAATTAATCAACATGAATTTCAATTGTTTTCATTCAATCAATTGTCATATTATGGATAGAGTTTACATTGGTTACTTCTTGTTGAATTAACAATCTTCAATGACAAATCAAACCTACCCTAACTGCACAAATTAAGTCAATTAACTGCAGTTGATTTCACATTAAATTTTAAATTCCATTTATTTGCAATTAATTCAATTATTAAATTTAAATTCCAATAAATTAATAAATCTTGAATTTCCATTCATTTTATTCAACCAATTGTCATATTATGAATAAAGTAAATGTTATTTTCCATTATTTATAAATTCACATTAACAAAATATTTAATTTAGATGTATTGCAATTTTTACCACATTTAAAGTAACAGGCTAAATAAATAGGTAACATAAAATATTTATTACCATTTACTTTCAATCACGCTTATGAGTTATTATTCCCAAACAATTTTTACAATTGTTTACATCACACAAATTTCATTCAATCGTCATTAACATACCATTTAATTATATTTATTGAAATTTATTTCCAATTTACTAAATACAATCAATTATAACCTTACCATTGTTTCAATTAAATTGGGATTGCACTAAATTAGTTATTTATCAACTGGCATTAACATTACTACCTAAATTTACATTCAGTTACTATTAATCAATATATTATTTCATTGGTTAACTCAATACTTACTTTTATTTACCTATTTTCCATTTTTACAACC
Organism: Allium cepa; assembly: GCA_030765085.1. Lineage (NCBI taxonomy): Eukaryota > Viridiplantae > Streptophyta > Magnoliopsida > Asparagales > Amaryllidaceae > Allium > Allium cepa. The sequence continues at coordinate 344,671,918 of CM060934.1, forward strand.
TAGTGCAACAATTTACACTACTTTATTATTGGGATTTCACTTCACTTTACCAATGCTACGTTCATTTCCAACATTCGCTTCATTACAAGTTATAAAGTTTTTATTTCTTTCTAAATTTAGTTACAAAAATCTTATTAAATTACCCAATTTAATTATAGAAATTTACGGGTCATTACACTCTCCCTCACTCAAAACTTTTCGTCCCTGAAAAGGAAAAAGAAGAATCAAGTAGTCAATACATCTTATTTAAAAATATTGACTTTATAAACAAATAGATTTACAAAATTTAATAATTTAAATAAAATATATCAGTTTATAACTATTAAATCTTCTTATACTCAAATTAACAAAGTTTGGAAAACATTTTCAAAATTTTCTAAGTCCAAAATTTTACGGAAAATTACGGCAGAGTCTTCTTTGTACGGAGAGGCTCGGGAGAAAATATAATATCAAATATATCAATATATAACACAATATTTCAAAATAATATATCCCAACAGCGGGAAAAATAAAATAACAACGCTAGAAAACCGTAATCCGAGAACGTACCTATTTGTCGGGCAATAACGATTAATTATGAAACCAAAAGCAGCAACAATTGCTTCCATAACCTGTATTTCACTTATATAATCCAAAAGAGTTAATAATTATATAAAATTAAAGTATTTAAGTTGTTTCACCCATTAACAAACAATTCAATACAAACAACCATCATTCGCAGCCAAAAGCAAACACATCATATACGAATCTACCATTTAAGCAAAACAAACAATTAGTTCGTTCGGGTTAAGACACTTTAAATCACACAGAATGACAAATAACTATGGAGTATTCCATTTACTCAACAGTCTTAGATAAAGCTCAATAGATTATTCATACATCTAAGAAATTAAAAGTATCTTTACCCAAACAACTCATAAACCAAACAAACAACCATTTCAGACAATGGATCAAGTTAATTTTTCAATTTTATTTCATAACCTTTGTTGTTTGATTTCCTTTTCATTCATATAATAATTTATCTTTTTAAATTACATTTATTTCTTGCATATCTTCATTTCCATTCATTCATTGGGTTTATTTCATTTGTTACTTACAATTATTCATTTTCATTTATTCAGGTCATGCCAGTTTCTTTTTATTGCATTATATCTACTCATTCATTCATTATTGCACAACTTTATTTATTTACATTCATTTGTTTATAGTATTTATGTTCAATTCAACTTCTTAGCGTATCAATTCATCTACTTAAGTTTTAATTGCTTCCCTATAATACTTACTTTCTATCATAATTTATTATAGTAATATTTCAATTACAACATAAGTTTATAACAATTACAACATCAAATTCTTATTTACTAAAGAATTTCATTGAATACTTTCATTATTTCAAATTTTTACTTGTATAATATCCTATTACATTTTCTTATAAGCATTATAACTTTTAATATTTGGTAAGTTATATATATATATATATATATATATATATATATATATATATATATATATGCTTTTAAGGATGTAATTGAAAGTTACCCAAGTTTATTTTATTTCTTTTAATTAACTTAATGTTCAATAATAATATCCTTTGTTTGATATGTTACAAATTTCAATTTTCTTTTTAATTTCATTTATAATTTAGCATTAGATCTCTTATTTCTTTTAGAGGTTTCAATTACTAGCTGAGTTTCATTTCATTACACAAATTGAAATTATTAATAACGAAAACTTAAGAATTAAATACCGGGTTTTATTCAAATCATTTTAAAATAATAGATAAATGTACATACTGGCAACATATATATCTAATTATATTTAAAACAATGTAAAATTTATATTTGTTTATCAAAATAAATCTGCAGTAAAACCACTACAGTGGCCTTCCCACTTTGAAACTCGAAAATGAACGTCGATGATGCGTGCACTCATCACCGAAATTATTTTCCAGCGACGGAGAGGGGAGTACGGAACTTATTTCTTTTCAAAGTTTCTTTAAAACAATTCTTTCAAATTATATAGAAATATTTATATTAGAAAATACTTCTATCAATATTATTATTTTATTCCCAAAATCATTCGAAAGAAATTTTCAAAACCCCGGGACTTAAGTTCTAAATTCCCAAATTTCATTTATTTTATTTTCAATCTCATTTTCAACTAATATTTATAAATTTCACTACCTAACAACTAATTATAACTTTCATAAAATCTTATTTTATATATAAAAAATATAATAGACAAAATTATTTCATTCACCTATATTCAAAATAAATATTGTGTCGGTCTGTCCTATTAAGTGTTTAGAAATCCCTATTGATGTCATGCGTCCCATGCACCAACCGGAATTTATAAATACAAAACGGAACAAATTAACACAATACTCAAACCATTTTATAACCCTAACAAATACGCTCTCTCATATATATACACTCAACGACTCATCATACGGTATTACTACCCTATTAATGAAGAGTCAGACCCCACAAAGCTAAGGTTTATCACTAAACCAAAGCTTTGATACCAAATGTAACATCCTACCTTTTTGTACGCTTTAAATCAACAATAAACCACACACATCAGACTTAAACCATACAGAAGGGCGGTTTGTATGGGGTAAATAAGAAAAAGCAGAGAAAGAAAAACAAAATAGAATCTTGCAGCAGAACAATAAAATATAATAATCAAACAAACAGTTCATGAAGCTGTTTTACAAAATATTCAATTATACTTATACAATACATATCAGAGTTATAGATACTAGAGAATAATAAATAATGCAGCGGAACAATGATGCAGTGGAATAATATAATAAATAATAATAATAATACAATCTTCGTCTTTGTCCTCCAGAAGGAAAGTCTTCAAATCCTGAAATACTCAGGCTGACCCGAGCGAATTGAAAAGACAAAACACTAGAGTCGGAACTAAAAGATTTTACGTAAGTTAAATCAACGGTAAAATATGAATGGAACGGCGTCAGAGATGTTTACGGGATCTGACATCTCCTATCCAGTGTCAAACGTGAGTGCAGTAACTTAAGAGATGCTCGGGATTCACATCTCCTAAGGATCCGTTAAACTATTTACTATGTAGTAATGTTTCGCTATTATAATAATGTCAATAGTAAAGTAAACTTACTTTTAAATAGCGTTAAGGCTTTACACTTTCCACCTTAACACGTAATAGTCCCAGTAGTCCATCCAGTATCATGGTTCCTCCTGATCGGGAAGCCACCAGAGGATACCACACGGGCTACGGGAGAAAACCAAACTCGTACAAGGAGCGCTATGGTAGGTGAGATGGCACAACTAGGCAATGCCAGGGTACATATACCAATTACGCTTCCGGGCCGATGGTAACGCATAGCCGCAGCTACCGCCCACCTCGAGCCACACCCCCAAATAAAAAATCAAAAGTAGCCACCGAATCAATTCAAAAGTCAAAGAATAATATCGAAGGGATGTGTCCGATCAAAGGTGCTACCTCATTAGCCCGTCAATCGCTCATGTTTTAGCCACCTTATGCAAACTCACGGGAGTTGGGTCCACGTATTTACCTCAAAGGAAACGTCGCCACCATCCTACTTCATTCTGGAATCTCCAACGCATACACGGTTGTTATAGTTGTTTTCGGAGTTGGCAGAGAATATGACAACTTTCGATCTCAGTCTCTTCAACAACCAAACGTTACTATAACATCGCGGTCATTTCAAAATAACTATGCTTCACAACCAAAATATACTATCCATTTCAAAACCATATAAATACAATATCATTTCCCTTTCAAAAACCAAATAATATGATATCATTTTTATAAAACCCATATCAATATAATATCATTTTTATTTCGAATATATCCTTTCCAAAATCATAACACTTTCAAAATTTTAATATTTCAAAACCAAACGCTTGGAATATAACCTTTCAAAACATAATACTTAGAATTTCATAGCTTCTAAACTGTAACTTCCAAAATTTAAATGGTTTGGATATTAAAACAATATATAAAATAAAATAGTTTGAATTTAAAATCACTTTATAAAAAGTAAAATAGTTTCCTCGACTTCACAATTTTATTTACTTTATATTAAGTCTCAATTCATAACCTTCAAATCACTTTCAGTTTCGATAAACTATTTCAATTTCAATATATTTCAAACTTTGAGCATTAAATAATTTCAAAACTAAGGTTGATAATTACGGTTCAACAATTCAACGTCCTATTATTTAGTTTTGAAATATTTGCACAATAAATCCGTTATCATTTAAATAAAACTCAAATTATAAATAGCTAAATATTTCCTTCAATTTATTTATACTTGAAATATTCTTTTAATTCATCTTGAACAAAAATCCAGTTGTAAAAATCCTACCTTTTAAAATTTCAAATTTAATAAATATTACATCAACTTATGGATTTTAATTCTTAAATAAGCTCAATTTCAAATAAATTTCCAATTAACCTTCCAATCTTAATTTATTTAAATCATTATAACCTCTATATTAAAGTATGATTTAAATGCTTAACCATATTTTATTTTAATAAAATCAAACTCCATTATTAAACTTATTATTATTAAACAAATTTATACATAGCTTAAATACATGAATTTAACTATATATAAAATATATTTTTATATAATATAAAAAAAATCGATATTTATTAAACCGTATAATTCTATCCAAAACTATAGAAATCATTTTCAAAATATTTATATATGTAGAACGACGGTGTCTGTATATAAATTTTCTATCTTATGGTCAAGTGATACGGATATTTATCATTTCAATCCGTAATTCAAAATAAAAATACGGTTATATATCATTTCAAACCGTAATCTCGAATGAAATAAAATGCATAACAACTTGCAGTTTATAACAATATAAAATACAACATCCATTCATCAAATATCATTCATCAACCATTTATCACAATCATCATCTAATTCAATCAATATATATCAGAAAATAAATAGTAGGCATTTACTGGCAGTTTATATTCAATAATAAATTAAATAACTATTTAACTGGCAGTTTATATGAAGTAATAACTTAAATAACCATTTAATTCAATAAATTCAATTTAATCGAGATGATGATTAAAAATATGCCACACAGTCATAAATAAATTTCTAATCTCATCAAAATTTAATTTAACACACATAAGAAATTTTAGAAGTTGTGAGTGGGTTAAAACACTCACCTTTTGAATTTAAATTGAATTTAAATCCAATTTAAATCCAAAATTTTAACGGTCTCAGAATCCATCCAAACAAGCACCAATGTGTCCGGAATTTTATTATGATCCTAACAAAAGAAACCGCACGTAAATCAGACATCGTATGTGGAAGATATTGCAATTAGAACAAGTTGAAGTCAAAATTAAATTAAAATAGAATAAAATAAACTTACCCACAACAAATTCGCCACATTAGTGTCTTCACTAACGAGACAACTGAAACCCTAGCTGTTCGAACAGCACACAGGCAGCACGAAGTAGTGCCCCTTTCCACGCACGATCAAACGCCGCGCCTAGGATGGCCGTGGCCTAAGCCACCCTTCGGCGAACCAAGCCCCTCCTCGTGACGACCAGAGGTCACAGCAACCCAATTTCCCCCTTTTTTATGCAGCCGCCGCCACTAGGGTTTAAACCCTATCGAATTTTTACGACCAATCAGACCATCGATTCGCCAAATAAACTGCATAGATGAAGTCCCCTCTGTCCCCTCTATGATACCCAGAAATAGATTCGAAGATCGGATGATTTTGGTTGCGGCGTGATGAACGACCGTGGATAGTTCATCGATTTTCGGCTACACCGAAACCCAGACTGAAAAAAGAATCATATATTTGACTTGCGCTCGTCGAGAGCTTCAAATCCATATGTAATTCGATATAGTTTGAAGAGATTGAATTTTTGGCTTGGAATTTTATTTGAAATTGCATTTTGTGATTTAGGGTTTACAGCCATTGGAAAGAAGAGGAGCTAATGGAATTGAACGTACAGGAATGAGGAATAAGAAGTAGGCTAGGGTTTATAATAGGGTATATATAGGCAAGCTGAAATTAGAATGGATGGATAAGATTGATATACGCGTTGAACGATAAAGTGGCCCGAAAAGCCCGTTCTGACTCCGAAACGAAATTGGGTCAACCCATATATCAAAATAGATGTTTTTACATATTTGAACGCAATGGAACAGGTTTCAAGTCCAAATTCCACCGTATGAAGAAGTTATTTCAAATTGATTTCAATTTCATTGATTTCTAGGCGCTTCGAGCCCGTACGATCAAACGACAAGTCTGATCGTCACGAAACTTGAAATACTACAATAATTCACCGTTACGGATCCGATGAAACTAGTTTCGTCAAAATCCGAGTCAGTGGCCAAAATGGCTATTTTCCAGTTAATTAAATAATTTAATAATAAATTAATTAAATCAAATTTTCAATTTCAATTCGATAATTGACAAATTTCATCATTTTTGAATTTTTAATCACTTACAATGATCTAAACAAATTTTAGTGTCAGTTTATAGTTGATTAATTTATCAATTTCAGTGTTAGCCTCAATTCACTAAATTCAGAAATTATAAATATAATTCCCAATAATCCGATTTAATTAAATAAATTAATAATTATTCCATATTGTCAAATAAATGGATTTAACATTAGATTCAAAGCTATTACATTAATATTCTCACATTCCATCTTAATTTCAAACAACGTAATATTTAGATATTTTAATTTCATTTAGTTGCAATTAATCCAATTATTATAGTTCAAATCCAATAAATTAATCAACATGAATTTCAATTGTTTTCATTTAATCAATTGTCATATTATGGATAGAGTTTACACTGGTTACTTCTTGTTGAATTAACAATCTTCAATGACAAATCAAACCTACCCTAACTGCAAAAAATTAAGTCAATAAACTACAATTGATTTCACATTAAATTTTAAATTCCATTTATTTGCAATTAATTCAATTATTAAATTTAAATTCCAATAAATTAATAAATCTTGAATTTTCATTCCTTTTATTCAGCCAATTGTCATATTATGAATAAAGTAAATGTTATTTCCCATTGTTTACTAAATTCACATTAACAAAATATTTAATTTAGATTTATTGCAATTTTTACCACGTTTAAATTAACAGGCTAAATAAATAGGTAACATAAAATATTTATTACCATTTACTTTCAATCACACTTGTGAGTTATTATTCCCAAACAATTGTTACAGTTGTTTACATCACACAAATTTCATTCAATCATCATTAACATACTATTTAATTATATTTATTTGAAATTTATTTCCAATTTACTAAATACAATCAATTATAACCTTACCATTGTTTCAATTAAATTGGGATTGCACTAAACTAGTTATTTATCAACTAGCATTAACATTACTACCTAAATTTACATCAGTTACTAATAATCGATATATTATTTCATTGATTAACTCAATACTTACTTTTATTTACCTATTTTCCATTTTTACAACCAAGTGCAACAATTTACACTACTTCATTGTTAGGATTTCACTTCACTTGTCAGTAATTAATTTTAATTACCATTGCTACATTCATTTCTATCATTCACTTCATCACAAGTTATAAAGTTTTTATTTCTTTCTAAATTTAGTTACAAAAATCTTATTATATTACCCAATTTAATTGTAGAAATTTATGGGTCGTTATAAACATAAATCAAAGTGCCTCAATGTACAAACCTGGAATGGATACCTAAACGCTAAATAAAAGTCACAACCTCGGGTCTCAGGGAAGTCATGACAGTAATAGTAATCCCACCTCGGCATATAGTGTAGAAGAACAATGCCTCGTTCCTGAAGGTCTACTGCATAGCTTTTGTGAATGCCATAACACAAGGCATGTGACGCCCCACCTCTATAGCCACGCTAGCCAAGAACACTACTGTGAATGCTGTCAACTAGCACGGAGAATAAGGCTGTTGAGGAGCGACCATCCGTATAATTGCTTTGTGCGAGTACCGATATGCCAGATAAAAATATAACTTTTCATCTCAAGAGGAAATCCGACATACCGACACAAACTCAAAGCTACTACACAGTGGCTATAATATCTTCGGAAACAAATATAGAAATAAACATAACATAAATCAGTCACAGACAATTCATATCACAAAGGCGGAAATAGATATGAATATTACACATAAAAGTGTATATCAGAGTAGCGGTCTAAAAAGTTCCACAATAATACAAAAGAATAGCAACACGTGCTATACAAAAGAATACAACTATGAGTCTATATCTCAAGTGTATACAACAAAATGAACTACTAATCTAAGTAGTTTGCCAAAAGTCGGGATGATAGTCCGATAAGGAGTCAAGCAGAAGCACCTGTAAATTCTCAGTCTGACCCGAGTATTATTTAATAAGAAAATAATAAACGGATCAGTCTAGCTATAAATATCAGATGAAGTGATATATAATAAGAGATATGACATAAACATATAATAATCACAATGCCAAGCTGTGATAAATAAGTAATTGAAAATCAACAAGAGATTAATCAATATCACAATAATCTACTCAAGATAAAAGGAATGTCATACTCCTAATTTCATTCACCAAGCCACAATAAATGACATATATCAATGCCCATCGTAAAAGTTGTTGAAACATAAATTCCAGAAATCAACACACGAAATCCAGAAATCACAAGAAAAAGGAACAACGACGTCGTACAACGGGACATCCGATGAACCAAATCACAATAAAAAGGATGGCCAATCCCCAAAAAAACTGGACATCGACACACCTAAAAAGATATGCCCCATGAAGAGTCGAACATCGATGCACCTAGAAAGATACACCCCATGCTCTAGCATCGACGCACCTAGAAAGATACGCCCCATGCACAAATAAATAAACATCGATGCACCTAGAAAGATACACCCCATGCTCTAGCATCGACGCACCTAGAAAGATACGCCCCATGCACAAATAAATAAACATCAATGCACCTAGAAAGATACACCCCATGTTCTAGCATCGACGCACCTAGAAAGATACGCCCCATGCACAAATAAATAAACATCGATGCACCTAGAAAGATACACCCCATGTTCTAGCATCGACGCACCTAGAAAGATACGCCCCATGCACAAATAAATAAACATCGATGCACCTAGAAAGATACACCCCATGTTCTAGCATCGACGCACCTAGAAAGATACGCCCCATGCACAAATAAACATTGACGCACCTAGAAAGATACGACCCATGTATAAAATGAGACGAAACTCAATAAAATGAGGAACAGTCCTCCACATAGACAAAGAGACATCGCACATTGCTAGTCTAAACCACAAAGATGATCGTCATGATCAAAGAGAAGTGTCAATTACAATAAGCTAGTAAATATATGAGCTTAGCTTCATGTCCCATAACCACTAGCTTAACTTAAATATTTACGAACAAATTGTAGATCTCCACTAGAAAATTGTCACAAGAGGTTCAATCGAACAAGTCCAAGAATTAACCGACGAAGTAAACGCAAGCGTTTCATACCACTTGTTTTACTAAGTCGTTTAATTAGATTTCTCATACGAGTGAGGTAAAGGTTTGTATATACTAATAGATTGGAAAACGGTTTTATAAACGAATTTGGTATTAAAATAGTATTGAAATCGCTTGAGGAAAGAGTTTTGATATTTACTACTAGTATAGAAAACCTTTATATTTTTAAAGTGACAAAGCACAAGGGGGATTGTAGAAACAATCAATCACAAAGATCACATTCGAAGATGTGAATAAAATCCAATGAAATCGATAAAGGATCCATCGAAGTGGATATATCTAAATTTCCCAAAGAAAGTAAGTCATCAAAGATGATAATAAATGATGACAATAAATAGGATCATCACGAATCGATTTAAATTGGAAATTCAATCCAAAAAAGGCAAATTGGACTCAAACAGCAGGTCAGTCGACTGAACAGAGTTTTCAGTCGACTGACCCTGTACCTGGAAATTTTCCAGGTTCAGGAAACTTTCTGTTTCCAGGTTCAGTCGACTGTGCAGAGTTTTTCAGTCGACTGAATCATGCCTGGAAACTCTCGGGTTTCAGGTTCAGTCGACTGAACAGAGTTTTCAGTCGACTGAATCATGCCTGGGCTGTTTTTCAGCCTATGCAAATGAAGAGCAAATCCTTCCAAAATGCAACCGGACGAACATTGGCTCTAAGGGTTTATGCCAATCGGCAACCCGGCCCTATATGCTCCTCGGTGCATCACTAAAAGCATGATCAAACATCCATAAAAGGATTTCACACAAATTTGACTTAAAAACCCAAAAATTGGAGTATTCACAAAACCAATCCAAATCAAGAGCAAATGCACATGAAGAAGTGTTAGGAATTCATACCCAACAACCAAAGATAATTATAGTCATAGATGTGAGATAAAAATCTCACCTTTTCTCAAAATCAAACAAGAAGAAGCTTGAACGTAAATGGAGAATCAACATCTCTTCAACCCAACCCAAATGAGCTTGAATCTATGCTCAAAAACAAGAACATTCCCAAAATTAGGTTTAGGAATTTCTGAAATTGGTAAGAGAACAAGTTGGAGAAGAAGAAGAGAAGCTTACCAATGGGTTCTTCTTGAGTTTGGAGCTAGGAATTTGATTTGCAAGGAAAACTAGGGTTTTGGAGTTTTAATTTCCAATCTCTCCCACCATTAAAGCTAAGAAAACTGAAAAGAGAAAGAAGTGGGGGAGAATGGGGATATTGGTTCAGTTTTGGAGTATAAGTTAACATAGGGCTGAGCCCAAACCAAACCCAAAGTAAAAAGTAGCAAAAATCAACTTTCTCCAAACATATCGAAGCTTATACTCAAAAAGGTCGCAAACGGCATTTTAAACTCAATGGGAGGGGTCCCGAGTCCTAATTCGACCGTATGCAAAAGGTAGCTTTTCGGACTAAAATCCGACGAACGATAAAATATTTAAATAAAATATTTAAATATAAAATCGATAAATATGCGGGTTGTTACAAGGCATCTCACAGTTCTATAACAGTTAGTCCCACAACATAAGAACCCACTTGACCAATTTGTATGCAACCCCGCAACACAAGGACCACATCTCTATAAGCCTGAATACCCCTCTACACAAGGGTAACTCAGTTCATAATCATGTAAACAAATTCTGCAACATAAGGATTTTACCATCAAAAGAAAATACTAAATACCCTTATCAAGTCGGCGAAGAAGTGAGAAATATCCGCTCGGACATTATCGATTGCGTAATATCAATTAGCTCGAATAAATGTAACTCAGGAGTGTATATCACATCCATATGTAACTAAAAAAAATCACTTAAACTCAGTTCGGTGATATTCAAATATTTACCAGTAACTTCCACTGATTTTCTATTCAACGAGTTATGAAAATAAGCAGAGCAGAATAAACGAATGTCACATAACCATCTGTAATTCTAGTTCGTTTATAGGCAATCTCATCTCATAGAATAAAATAAAAAATAAAAAACATAAAATCAAATTTAAATAAAAGAAAGAGATTATAGAATCAATATTAGACTTATATAAAAGAAAGAGATTGCAAAATCAATTTTATTTATCTTTAAAAAAAATAAAGGTAATTGTTTTACTTAAAAGAGTTTAAAATAACACTTTATAAATCATTTAAAAAAATTTAACATAAAAGAACTTTTAAAACATTTTTAATAATTTAGGAAATTGAAATAAAATCTTATTTTGAAAATCATTCCAAAACGATAATTTAAAATCGAGTAAGTTATAAACTTAGAGAATAATAAGGCAACCAATTTACTTTTCTTTTGAAATCATTTTAAAATAGTTTGAATAATAATATTTAATATTTTCAAAACTTGAAAACCTCATTAAATGCCCCAAATCAATTAAATGATGCAAAATAGTCAAAAAATACAGGAAACGGCTAAATAGCCTTTGTCTGAACTATTTCTGGTTCAGACACAAGCACCGTTCGATGACCAAAACCATGATTAATGGGGATGCAAAATGGGCTATAGGAGAATCATAAGCAATGGACAAAGCAACCCAACCAATCACAATCATGTGGAATCAATCAATAATGTACTTATAAATAATTGCTAAACGAATTCCATTTCCCTATTACGGAATTTCCCAAAACAAAATTTCCACATTACTAAATAATTTTCTATACATAGAGAATGTTGATAGGGTGTCATAGGTGTATTACATTAGTTCATATCTACACTGGAGCAAAAATGTCAATATACTAGTTTAATGCTCGAAATTCCACTTTTTCTCTAATTTCGTAAATCCTCAGTTTTCCCAAAATGCAGTACCAATGCAGTCACACAATAACCATCCAAATAATGTAATGAATAAATAATAGATAAAAATAAATAAAACAGGGATCGACTGGGAATAATTCCATTTCGAAATTCCTAATATGCAGCACACAACACTTAAATAATTCACCATACACCAAATACGCCCACAACACACAGTAACTGTTCGATATAAAAAAGTTATAGTACTGTGAGAGTAATTTCTCACAATCCCATCTAAATTCACACAAATCAATTTAGTATGCAAAACGAACAATTTTGCCTAACAATTCAATCAATAACCTCAAATCATATCTAGCATCACAACTATTAATCCCATGACCAAACAACCGGTTGAAACTAATAATTTAGTCCATAATCACCTAACAATTCAATGAAGAAATGCAATCCGGTTGGGATACACACACACACACACACACAAAATCACGTATATATATAGGCAATAAATTAGATATAAATGTGAATGAGAAAGACTCACCGAAGTGAGGCGTGAACATCCCAACAGCGGCTATAACGTTGCTAACAACACGTCGAAGCTATCTTTATGTCTTCTTCTTCAAAGTTGCCTTCGGTTGCAAACTACCATTGCCTATATTAATACACACTCCACGATCAGCACACGATTCTTCCTATAGCCTATAACTAGTCACATGTTATAGCTTGACACAACTTTACCTTGCTGCACCATCACTTCTCGTACTCTAATCGTGATGCCCACTATTCGTCGTCAAGTCCTTTAACCAAAATTGTGACTTCGTCCACATTATAACACAAGGTCGCGACCTTCATCAATCGACGGCCGCAAGGTAATGGTGTAACGTCCCGCCTTTTCGTACGTTTTAAATCGACACACGTGCCAATTCAAACCATACGAAAGGGCGGATTGTTATGGGGTAAATAAGAAAAACGAGAAAGAAATAAAAGAAACAGAATATCACAGCGGAAGGATAAAATATAATAATAAAATATATAGTTTATAAATCTGTTTACAAAACATTTATATACTACATATCAGAGTTACACATACCAATAACGATGCAGCGGAACAGTGTAGTGTACTAGTATAAATAATAATAATATACATCTTCGTCTTCGTCCTCCAGAGCTAAATCTTCAAATCCTGAAACGCTCGAACTGACCCGAGCGAATTTGAAAAGACAAAACACTCGAGTCAGAACTAAAAGATCTTATGTGAGTTAAATTAACAAAATAAATATGAGTACAGTAACTCAAGAGATGCTCGGGATTTACATCTCTTAAGGATCTGTTAAACTATTTACTATATAGTATATTGCGCTATTATAATAGTGTCTAATTGTAAAATAAACATACTTTTAAATAGCGTTAAGGAGTGACCCAATATTCCCCTTAACACGTAATAGTCCCGGTAGTCCATCCAATATCGTAGTCCCTCCTGATCGGGAAGCCACCAGAGGATACCACACGGGCTACGGGCGAAATCCAAACTCGTACAAGGTGCGATAGGGTAGGTGACACGGCACAACTAGGCAATGCCAGGGTAGATATACCAATTGCTATCCGGGCTGATGGAAACGCGTAGCCGCAGCTACCGCCCACCTCGAAACAACACCCCAAATCAAAAATCAAAAGTGGCCACCGAATCAATCCAAAAGTCAGAGTAAAATATCGAAGGAGTGCGTTCGATCAGAGGAATGACCTCATTGGCCCGAGAATCGCTCCTGTTTTAGCCACCTTATGCCAACTCACGGGAGTTGGGTCCACGTATTTACCTTACAGGAAACGTCTCCACCAACCTACTTCATTCTGAAATCTCCACCGCGTACACGGTTGTTAAAGTGGTTTTCGGAGTTGGCAGAGAGTATGACAACTTCCGATCCCGGTCTCTTCAACAACCAAACGTTATAATAACACCTCGGTCATTTAAAAATAATTATACTTTTAAAACCAAAATAAAATATCCATTTAAAACCCATATAAAACGATATCATTTTTATTCTTAAAACCCCAAATCAATACGATATCATTTTATTTTCCAATATATATTATTATTTCCAAAATCATAGGGTTTCCAAAGTAAAATATTTAGAAATCAAAACTCTTGAATATAATATTTCCAACTTATACTACCTTGAAACAAAAACATAGCTTTGAAACAAATTTCCATCTCTTAAATGGTTAAATATTTAACTACTTTTAGAAAACAAAATAGCTTCTTTAGATTTCACAAATCAATTCTAAATATCGATTTAGACTTCCAAATACCATTTCAATTCTTATGGTTAAAAGCTTTAAATATTTCACCATTTCAAAACAAACTTATTTGACAAACCCATATGCATCAAATCCAATTACTTATTATTTAGACTTGAAATGTTTACTTATTGAATTCAATCTAATTTAAGTAAACCTTTAACTTCACATAACTGGAAATTTTTTTCAATTTATTTAACTTGATATATTCATTTAAAACAACCTGATAATCATTTAAATCACTTTACACAAAATCAAGTTATAAATCATATCCTTTAAAAATTTAACTTTTATTTAAATTCCGATTTAACTTAATATTCAACTTCCAATTTTATTCTCATTTAAGTCAATAGAACTACCAGAAATTAAATTTTAATTAAATGCTTAATCGTATTTGATCTTAAAATCAAACTTCGGTTTATACTTCAAATCAATTTTTTTATACAAAGCCTAAAACCGGAAAATTTCTATATATATATATATATATAGCTTCTATTAATGATCAAATCAAAACTCATAAACCATATATATATGTATAGCTTTACAAAACCATAGTAAAACATTTCCAAAAATAATTTTATATATTTACCGCGGTGCATGTATAAAATTTTCTATCCTATGGTCAAGTGATACAGATGTTTATCATTTCAATCCGCGATTTAAAAAAAAATGCGGTTGTATATCATTTCAAATTGCAATCTCGAATGAAATGAAAATGCATGATGACTTGCAGTTTATACAATATGAATATAGCATCCATTCATCCAAATATCAATCATCAACCATTATTTGTAATCATCGTCCAATTTAAACAGTCATCGATATAGAGCATATAAATTATACAGGTAATAAATAACAGTTTATATTCAATAATAAATTTAATAACTGTTAACTAGCAGTTTATATGCAAAATAAATTCTAACTATAAATTTGTATGCAATAATTAAAATAATAAACAGTTAAATAAATAAAAATGCGAATTAACTGAGAAGATGAATAAAACATGCCAAACAAATTATATATAAATTTCTACTCATATCTAAAAATCAATTTAACAAACATAAAATATTTTAGAAGTTGTGAGCGGGTTAAAACACTCACCTTTTGAATTTAAATCGAATCTAAATCCGATTTAAACACAAAAAATCTAACGGTCTCCAAATCTGTCCAAACCAGCGTCAACAGATCCGGAATTTCAATACGATCCTAACAAAAATAATCTCGCGTGAATCGGACACGGTATGCGAAAATTACACAAGTTAAACGTTAAAGAAATTGTATTGAAAATCAAATAAACTAAAATAAAGAATACCTCTCTTCGAGAACTATGACATATAAATTTTTCTGGAATTTTTAGAGGAGTTTGAATTTTTATTTATTTTTTGGACTGTAATTGGATCTAGAATTTTGCAGCCATTGGAGAAGAAGAAGTTGAAGAAAAGAACACACAGAGAAATGAAGATAGATGGAGGCTAGAGTTTACACAGCCTATTTATAGACAAAGAGAAAACGAATAGGTAGGCGCGAATTATAAACGCGCAAAACGGTTGTTGGCCCATCAGAATATTTCATATTAATTGGATACGTTACGGATTAGTAAATAAATAAATTTCTTCCTCAAACATTTACATTGAATTTTAAACGTATTTACAAATATAAATTTAGACGCTTTATTTAAGTTTCAATATAATTTCATTTAAATTTCAAATTCATAAATAATTTCCAAATTTAACTAAATTTCAAATTACCGTAATAATTATCTTTTATTCATTCCCAATAGATTTAACTATTGTAAATCGACTAAGTTTACATACTATAAAATCCACATTCCTATGTATATATAGTTTTGAATTCCATACTATAAATATTTTATTAACATTTCGCAAATACATAAATTGGTATTGCACTGTTACTTAAATAAATAGCCTATACCAATCACTAATTAAATGGGTTACCAAATTTTGGATTGGTTAATAATTATTCATTATTGCTTCATTTCTTAATTATACACTTGCATGGGTTATGTTTGTCTAATTATATTCCCATATTAATTAATGTTTCCAACAAACAATAACCTTTCCTTAGTCCCACCCTTTTTACCAAATATTTCCCTGCAAATAATTCATTTTCCCATACATACTTCCATTTACACCTAAACTTATTATACCTCTTTATTTTCTCAAACAAATTACAATGATTAAACAAATTTAAATGAAAATTTGAGTTGATAGATTCATAGATTCAAATGTTTACTTTATTTCAATATCTACTAAACTTTGAAATTATAACATAGACTCCAAAATAAAATCCTCCACTCTAGTCATACAAGTCTTATTGAAATAAAATGTATCTACCCTATTTTTAGGTCTTGGTTCCTAATATCCACCCGTTTTGACTTAATTTAAAATAGCATACAAATTACATTACCTTTAATTGCAATAAATCCTATCATTGCCATTTATATTCCAAATGAATAAATTATTAATAGGTTAATTGAATCAGATTTACAACTCAACTTTAAATATTTGCAAATTTTGTCAGTTTGGATTACTTGGTAAATTTAGAATCCCTTAAACAACTTCCTACATAAATTTATTATAGAATAATTCAAAATTAACGTACAATTCTATTTTATGCAGCGATTATACCTTAAATTTCAAGGAATTTATTTATTTAGGTTTAAATCCTATTATTCACTAAAATTGTCATCCCATGTATACAATCCACATTGGTTTGTATTTATTCCATTTACCTCTTTAGTCATAGCGTAAATTTCTCATTAATACACATTAAAGTCCACTAAATTTCAACTGCCTCTTAATTTCCATTTATAAGTCTTAACACCCTAAATTTGACCACTTCTAACATGGTATTACTTCTCATATTAAATGTAACTTTTATTTAGTGTATTAACATTTATTTCTATTTAAATTTCATCAACCAAATTAAACATGTAACTTATAACTATTTCATACAATCCAAATTATTACACCCATTGTCATATTCTGAATGGAGCCAGCATTTAATTACACAATTTATCTAAATTACATTAGGAGAATATTTAATTCTCTTTGATAATATTAAATCCCCAATTTATTAAATGGAATCAATATATCTTTCTTTATATACTGTACGTCTAAATATCTTAATTATCAAATTTCAACTTATCCCTCAAACCCCAAATAACGTTATCAACAATCTTCATATTATAATTAATACTAACCTTTATTTCATCTTATAGAATCAACTATCTTTATTGACAAATTAATCTACCTTACTGCACAACTTAGGAAAATTAATTGCAAATATGATCTCACATTAGACTTCATAAATTATCAGTTGAAATCTACATAAAACTATTTATTTAATTAAAACCTTGCTATTATACATATTGACTCTTTACATGGAATTAGATTACATTCCTTAATTTCATTAAAACTTTATTTCTCACCTAAATCGCAAAATAGTAAATTTCAATTACTATAGAAATTTTATTTAAGATGAATTTGAATCCCAATCAATTGTTATTGCACTCCTTATTACATTAAATTACATTCAGTTTACACATTTTAGAATTAAATTCAAATTACCTACAAATCTTATTTCATTCATAAATGCCATCATTTACCACATTATTGCATGGTTTCATTTAATTATATTCATGCTATTCATGTTTCTATTAAACTTGCATACATACTTCCGTTATTATTTAATCAATTATTAAACATTATGACCAAAACATCTAACAAAATTGTATAATTTTCCATTTATTAACATTCAGTTACTATTCAACATGTTTACTTCATTAGATAAATCAAATAATTAAGCTTGCTTTTCTCATTTGATTTTATAACCTAATATACCATTCATATTAAACCTATTTCATTCAATTCATACAAATTCAGCTAGATTAACTTTACTGTCTAGATTTTCATGCAGTTACTTTTAATAAATCGAATATTGCATTGGATAATTTTACTGCTTACCTTTCATATATAAAAAAATTTCAAAGTGTACGCTCTCACTACTACCTTTATTAGGATTTATTCCCTACGCAAATATTTAGTTTTACTTACCCTTTATATTTCATCTCTTTTTAAATTAAATTACAAAATCTTTATTAAATTAACCAACTTAAATTGTCGAAATTTACGGGTTGTTACAAATGGCCACTAACGTGCGACGTCTCTTCGCTTTTCCAGCGATGTTCACTGGCTTTCAATTGCCTGAAATCTTTCCCCGTGGTTTTTTTTAAAATTGGTGCATGCCATTTTTTCCCAAAGATATGGAGCTCTTTTATTTTTTAGAGCTTATGGGGTTATCAATTTCCAATCGAGAAAGATCGAAGAACTTTTTTGTAGTTTAGAGGAATATAAGAAAGAATAAGGGCTTGGACTTTTGAATTTTGGGCTTTGTTTTAAATTAACAAGATCTTCTTTCTTTTCTCTTAATTTTAAATTAATACATGTATTTATTCATAAATTAATATCAAATTTGACTTGAAATAGTTTAGACTTTAATCTACAAACTTTATTTCAAGAACTAGATAATTTTATTTTCAAAATATTAATTCAAATTTCGAATTCAACTAAACTTGTTTCAATTAAATTACATTTTATTATGGCTTAGAAAGCATGGTTGTTACATTTTGCCTTTTATCACTCTTTAGGTGATTATTTAGGCTTAAGCCCCTTATTATCTTATAAGTAATGATTTAGGTTGGTCGGTGTGTTTGGTTGACTATTTTAGGCAGAATCAAAGTCTTACCCATCCTCCTTCTAGGAGGCACTCCGGTCAGGCCTTATACGTGGAATCGAAGGTTGGTTCGGTGGTTTGGCCAGGCCATCTTAGGTGGGACCAAAGGCTTAATTCTAAGAGGTGCTCCAGCAAGGCCACGTAGGTGGGATCGAACGCATGTAGTGCTTTAGCTAGGTGATCTTAAGTGGGACCAAAGGCTTACTCTGACCTCCCTCTAGGAGGTACTTTGACAAGGCCCTTGTGTCGGGATTAGAGGCTTTTCCTTCGCCCCTTATAATTTTATAGGTAATGATTTTGGGTTTGGTATCCTTATAATTACTTTCTTTCATTTGATTATCCATTCCCTAAATGTACTTATCTTAGTTTTCTTTATTCATCCATGTAAGAAAGTAAGGCATTAGATGCTCAACATTCCAAGTTCTTGTTATTACATTGATATCAGGTCAGCATAACCTGTAAGTCCTTGGTGGAATTACTTCATTAATAACAAGAGGTCCTTTCCAATTTGGTCCAAGCGCTCTGTCAGTCATATTTTTGATATCTACCATGACTTTTTGGAGTACCAAATCTCCTTTTTGAAATGACCTTCCTTTAACTTTGGAGTTATAATATTTTGATATCCTTTGTTGATTTTCGACCATTCATATGGCTGCTTGATCCCTTAATTCGTTGGTTAAATCCAAGGATTCTTTCCTCAACTCTTGATTGGGATCAAATGTATATGCAATTCTTTGATGAGATGGAATTTCAACTTCAATTAGAAGCATTGCTTCATATCTATATGTTAAAGAAAATCTTGTATTTCCCATCCCAGTCTTAGTAGAAATTTTATATGTCCAAAGCACTAGCGGTAGTTCTTCTACCCAGTTTCCTTTCGCTTTACTATGTTGTTTCTTAAGAATGGTTTTAATAGTTTTGTTGGTAGCTTCAATGGCTCCATTAGCCATAGGATGAGCTAAGAATGAAAAGTTTTTGATTAATCCATTTTTATTGCAGAATTTGGTGAATTCCTCATTTTCAAATTGAGTTCCATTATTAGAAATTATCTTATATGGTATTTGATGTGCACGTAAATATGCATATTTTTACTTCAATATTTAATATAATTTTATTTAAATGCATATCATATTGGGGTTTTTTTACATGTTTTTATCAAAATCTGAAGTAATTTCAAATCATCATTCATTCATCTTCATATAGGGGCGAAATGGTCAATTTTGTATATGTTAATTTTTGATAAAATTTTCTTGCACATTTTATTTCTATTCGTAGGAATTTCGATGGAACATGGAAGAGGCTTCATGTATATATGCATGCACAAAGGTGGGAAGACAAAGGAATGAAGAAATAAAAGAATTCATGTAATCATGGCGGACCCCGCCTACCCCCTAGCTATGAACTACAATTAAAGCTAATGCACATGTTAATGGCGATTAAAGTCACATGCATATTTAATGTATGATTAATTTTATGCTAATGATTACTTGGATGTTACATTTCCTAAAGGGCAGTCCTCTAAAATATGGATTAGGGTTTTAGACATGTATAAATACCCCTTTATGTTTCATGTAGAAAGCTCATACCTCCTCTTTACAAATTGTAAACATAAACTCTCTTTCTCCCTTTAATTGATTCTTAGTCTTTTACTCTTATGTAATTTTATTTATGCAATTTAATTTCATGATCTTTAAATTGTTATACTCTACTTTATGCTTACTTCATGCTAACAGGTTATATTTATTTATATGCAATCTAATTAGCTCTTTTTTTCTTTTGTTTATGTTTATATAGAAATCATTTTGTGTTACAATGAATTCAAATATGAGAAGCTAAGCCCTTTCAATTTAGAAGTGATGAAGCTTTCATGAATCAAACAAAGTTAGCATAGAGATTTCATTTGATCTCCTTTTGTGTTTAATGGAAATTTTGATGTGGTAGAATTTTGTTGTTTAATATTGAATTTGATAGCCTATGTTGTTTACAACAAATATGTCATATTTAAACAAACATAAACACAAATTACCTCATCATCTACATATAATTTGGTAATGAAGTGGATATAGAATCAGAATTTGATGGTCTATGTTACTAATCAATAGTAAATAGATCATGCTTAGAATAAAATTTATTTTTAATTTCATTATCATTTTCATGAGAGTTGATAACTGGTTTAGATGGTGTGTTAAAGTTTGATGGTTTATGTTGGGCTAATTAATAGCACAAATAGACCATACATAGGATAAACACATCGACTAAATTCACAAATAACTAAAAATAGAGCATGAGAAGGGATATTTTCCTATAAGTTGTCTTCTACTCCATATTTTTATTCACTTTTCTTTAGTTAGTTTCTGCATTTCTTTTTAGTTACAACAATCTCAAACTCTTGGGTTGATTTGATTGAGTATAAGTTGAAATCAACTCATTTCCCTATGGATAGACCCATACTCGATATGTACTAAAATTGTACTCATTGCACTTGCAGTTATTTTTATTATAATATTTTTCGGCAATTTTCTAAGCGATAGAAAATTCATCCTTAAACAAGTTTTTGGCGCCATTTCTAGGAAATAGATTTGATTTAAGTTTTATTCTTTGAATTATTTTTTGTTCGATTTTATTGCGTGATCATTTTGTGTATTGGTATGCATTTTAAAAAAAATTATTGTTGTGTGTTTGTGCATAATTTTTGTTTTCATTTTATTTGTGTGCTTGTTGTTTTTTTAATTGCTTTTGCATTTTAATTCAAAAAAAAAATTTACATTAAAATTCTGCATTTCATAATATACAAATACTGTTTATTGTGCATTTCTGTGTACATCATTTCTCTATTTCTTTAGTCTTTGTTGCATTTTCATTTTTTCATCTCCCAATCCCTTTCTCATCTACATTGCAACTTCCTCACCTTCAACACTGTACCACTTTCAACACTCAAATTGCATTCACCCGACAAACAACAATTTGCGTGTGCACATTACCATTCTACTGCCTCACTGCTTCTCCACCAACAACTCCCGATATACAACTGCTTTGCTTCATTAGCAAATTCCTTTTCCTGCTTGCTTCACAGCAAATCACTGACCAACATCATTCACTTTTGTTCCTCTCATTCATTGCATCAAAACCAATAGCCAGCTGCACGGCAATCTCCACTTACAACCCTGTCATTCCCCTGCTTCGATATTAAAATCTACCATAAAAACTACCACAACCACTTCCTCCTATACCATATCAAACTTCCTTCATATAACCCAAACAACTACACTGCTACATCAATCATTAAACCATCTTGGCACTTCAACAAACCCACACTTCCTCACTGCCTTCAATTCACTCAACCATCCCTCAAAACTGCATATCCTCCTCTATGAGAATCCCCTCCTCCATACAACTTCTGCTAACCAAATACAAACAAGCAAACATCCTCCTCTGACATACTTCTACTTACATAGCAACTTCTATTGGTACGTCTTGACTACCCCACCTACTACACTGATTAACCTGCATTGTTTCCTACAACCCTCCTCTGTGCACATATACGATTCTACTACATCATTAGCCCTTCATCACCTATTTCCCCTGCCATCCACTATTGCTATCACTAAACTTCAATCATCCCCATACCAACTACACTTCACATATACAATAAAATCATCAACCTTTCCCTTTACTACAGTAGCACACATAACCTTCCTTGTCAGCAACTGACTGCACATACAGCCTGAACTCCTCCGACCCTATACTATTCCAACTACCTTCTTCTTGCATTACACAATGTTTTACATAACACTATCCTCTTCCTACTTCAAACGTAAACGTCAACTTATCTTGCCACAGTCCTATCACTACTAACCACTACATTATCCCCGTGTCATGCCCCTCTGCTGCCATCCTCCATCCCCTATCGGTAAACCAGTCATACCCTCTCCACCACACAATTCCCTTCAAAATCACTGCCACTTCTTCATCTCAGCAACACTGCATTCCTCTTATCATACAATCACTATCACTCCACTTCCACATACTACCATCTATCCTTCACACACCATCATTGCACCACCCACTAGCAAACTGTTCCTCTACCTTCCATTTACCCGCAACCACACTTCAACTTGGGCAAAAACCTGCCCCAAACACATTACAACCCCTTCACTGCTGCTCCTCCTCATAATAACTTATCACCATCAACAAGACCAACATCCTACTAAACCACACATCACTTCTTACAACATACATCTCCCCATATACAACTCCATCATCTCTGTAACCTTCACTCCTTGTCAAAGATACAAAGCTCCTTCATCAACATCAACCACTGCATTACTTCATTAACCATAAAACTGAAAATCATCTGACTGTCCACTACTATACATCTCAACAATTCACTGAAATCACCATCCTCAACCTTCAATTGCCACTACCAACGAACCATTGCAGCCATGAACCACAATATAGCCACAATCATCACCTGAACTCCTCCTAAACAGATAACCTTCACCAGTCTTCGCTTTCACATCAGCAACACAATCTATAATCTCCTACTTCGCCAAAACCCTTTTCCACCCACCTGAAACCACAAATAGCCAACATTAACTGAAATTTTAAGAAACATCACAATCGAATCGCGAACTTGAACTCAGCAAATCATGATTCTTGGAATTTTGCTAATGGATTGACAATTTCTATTTGGGGAGTTTGAATTGGAATTTATTTTTGTATGGGAATTTTTAAAGGTGATTTGTTTGGAAATGTTGACGTTGTTGTGAGAGCTTGATTTTGGGTATGTTTGTTGCATGCGTGTTGCATGTTGCATGAGTGCCTTACTTTATTTGAGCCTGAGCATTTTAGTTTTAAAAAAAAAGTAAAAAAGATATTTGTTTTTGTAACATTCCGTCTTTTTCCACGCTTTGAATTGATGAAAAACCACACAGGTCAGATTTAAACCATACAGAAGGGCGGATTGTTGTTAGGGTGAATCAGAGAAGCAGAGAAAGAAAAAAACAAAAACTAATCTCACAACGGAATGACAAAATATAATAATCAAACAATAGTTCATGAAGCTATTTTACAAAACATTTGATTATACTTATACAACACATATCAGAGTTACACATACCAGAGAATAATAAATAATGCATACCAGAGAATAATAAATAATGCAGCGGAACAGTATGAATGTAGTGGAATAATATAATAAATAATAGTAATACAATCTTCGTCCTCCAGAAATAAAGTCTTCCAATCCTGAAATGCTCAGACTGACCCGAGCGAATTGAAAAGAAAAAACACTCGAGTCAGAACTAAAAGATCTTATGTCAGTTAAATCAATAGAAACAAATTTGAGTGGAACGGCGTCAGAGATGTTTACGGGATTTGACATCTCCTATCCAGTGTCAAACGTGAGTGCAGTAACTTAATAGATGCTCGGGATTCACATCTCCTAAGGATCCGTTAAACTATTTACTATGTAGTAATATACACTATTATAATAATTTCTAATAGTAAAATAAACTTACTTTAAAATAGCATTAAGGAGTGACCCAATATTCCCCTTAACACATAAATAGTGTCAATAGTCTATACAGTACTGTAATACCTCCTGATCGGGAGGCTACCAGAGGATACACCACAGGTACGACACAAATCAAACTCGTACAAGGCGTGCTAGGGTAGGTAACACGACACACAAGGCAATGCCAGGGTAGATATACCAATTACACATCTGGGCAGGTAGTAACACGTAGCAGCTACTACTGCCCACCTCGAGCCGCACCTCCAAATTCAAAAATCAAAAGTGGCCATCAAAACAATCCAAAGTCAGAATATAATATTGAAGGAGTGTGTCCGATAAGAGGGGCTACCTCCTTGGCCCGAGAATAGCTCCTGTTTTAGCCACCTTATGCCAACTAATGTGAGTTGGGTCCACGTATATACCTCAAAGGAACGCCGCCGCCATCCTACTTCATTCTGGAATCTCCACCATGTACACTGTTTTTAAGCAGTTTCCGGAGTTGGCAGAGAGTATGACAACTTCTGATCCCAGTCTCTTTAACAATCAAATGTTATTATAACATTGCGGTCATTTTCAAAATAGTTTATCCTTTAAAACCAAAATATCATTGCCTTTTCAAAAACCAAATCAATACGATATTATTTTATTTCAAATATATCCTTTCTAAAACCATAACACTTTCAAAATTATAATATTTTGAAACCGAACGCTTGAAATATAACCTTTCAAAACATAATACTTTGAATTTCGTAGCTTTTAAACCATCACTTACACCACTTAAACAGTTTGGATATTCAAACAGTATATAAAATAAAATAGTTTGAATTTAAAATTACTTTATAAAGTAAAATAATTTCCTCGACTTCACAAATTTATTCACTTTAAATTAAATCTCAATTTATAACTTTCAACTCACTTCAGTTTTCAATAAACCATTTCAATTTATATCGATTTCAAATATAGATTCGAACCTACAAATTAACCATTTCAATATATTTCAAAGCTTTCAATATTCAACACTTCAAAACTAAATTTGTTAACTCTATATATATATGTGTGTATATATATATATATATATATATATGTGTATATATATCAAATTCGGTTTAATATTATTTAGTTTTGAAATATTTACTTAATAATTCCAATATCATTCAAATAAACTCCAATTTCAAATAGTTGAATATTTCTCTCACTTCATTCAAACTTGATATATTCATTTATATAACCTTAAAAAAATCAAGTTAAAAATCATATTCTTTAAAATCTCAAATTCATTGAGTCCCAAATCAATTTTTATTAAATAAAATTCTCAATTAAATACAATTTCAAATCATTTCCAATTTATCTTTCAACCTTAATTTATTAAAATCATTATAAATTCTATATCAAAATATAATTTAAATAAATACTTAACATATTATATTTTAAATAAAATCAAACTTTATTATTAACTTACTTATATCAACAAATTTATACATAGCTCAAGTCAAGAATTTGACTATATGCATAAAATAGCATTTATGTAATATCCAAAATCAATATTTATAAAAACCATGTATTTCTTTCCAAAAACCATAGAAATCTGTTTCAAATTATTTTTACATATATAGACCACGGTGTCTGTATATAATTTTCTATCCTATGGTCAAGTGATATGGATATTTATCATTTCAATCCGTAATTTAAAACATAAATACGGTTATATATCATTTTAAACCGCAATCTCGAAAAATAAAAATCCATAACAACTTGCAGTTTTTAACAATATAAACTACAACATCCATTCATCCAATATCATTCATCAAACATTTATCACAATCATCTTCCAATTCAATCAATAACATCAATATAGAACAGATAATAAATAACAGGTATTACTGGCAGTTTATATCCAATAATAAATTAAATAATTGTTTTATTCAAATAAATTCAAATAGACTGAGATGATGATTCAACATATGCCAAACAGTCGTAAATAAATTTCTAATTATATCATAAATTAATTTAACAAACATGAGAAATTTTAGAAGTTGTGAGTGGGTTAAACCACTCACCTTTTGAATTTAAATTGAATTTAAATCCAATTTAAACCGAAAAATTGAACAGTCTCGGAATCCATCCTAACTAGCGCCAAAATGAACGGAATTCTAATATGACTGCAGCAAAACAAACCGCGCGTGTATCCGAGCTCGTATGAAAAGGTTACGAAAATTAGAAGATTGGAAAATTCTGGTCCTAGGTCGACCTCAGGTTCAACTTCGATCCACCGCCTCAAATCCCCGATGCTTGCTCTGAGTTTTTGCCAAAATGACCCGGAGCGACTCGAGTCATTTTCTTCCTAACCCGAAGTAATGCAGGGTTTTTGCCTCTGAAACTCGAAGCGCGACCTGAAATTGCTGCAGATTCGCAATTTTTTTTTTTGGAATTGAAATTGGATTGGGAAGATTAGGGTTTTCAGCCATTGAGAAAGAGGAGCAGCAGAAATTCCTGTACGTACAGAAATTAGAAATAGAAAGGATGCTAGGGTTTATAATGATATATATATATATATATATATATATATATATATATATATAGGCAGAACGAAATAGAAAGAAATGGGCCCGATTGGTTTGAGTTTTTAATGATAATTGACCTAAAAAGCCCGTTTCAATTGCGGAACGGAAATGGATCAACCCATATATCAAAATATATGTTTTTAAATATTTTAAACGCAATGGAATAGATTTTAAGTCCAAATTCCATCGTATGAATAAGTTATGCAATAATCAAGTTATTTCAAATTGATTTCAATTGATTTCAGTTAATTGATTTCTAGGCGTTTCGAGCCCGTACAATCAAATGACAAGTCCGATCGCTATGGAACTTGAAATCCTACAATAATTCACTATTACAAATCTGATGAGACTGGTGTGATGCCCCACCTCTATACTAACGATAGCTAAGGACACTACGGGGTAATGCCGTCAACTAGCGCGAAGAATAAGGCAGTTGAGGAGCGACCATCAGTGCAATTGTTTTGTGCGAGCACCGATATGTTAGATAGTATAACAGGAAATCCAACATGCCGAGACAAACTCAAAGCTACTACACAATGGCTATGATATCTTCGGAAACAAATATAGAAATAAACATAACACAAATCAGTCACAGATATCCACACAAAGGCGGAAATAGATATGAATATAACACATGAAAGTGTACATCAGAGTAGTGGTCAAAAAGATCCACAATAACACAAAAGAATGGATACAAGTGCTAGGCAAAAGAATATATATACATTAAGGAGTCTCTATCTCAAATGTATACAACCAAAAACTACTAATCTAAGTAGTTGGCCAAAAGTCGAGATAATAATCCCAAAGGAGGAGTCAAGTAGAAGCACCTGTAACTTCTCGGTCTGACCCGAGTATTATTTAATAAGAAAATAATAAACAGATCAGTCTAGCTATAATTATCAGATAAAATAATATAGAATAAGAGACATGACAAAAACGTAAGTATGATAACCATAAAGCCATACTGTAATAAGTATGCAATTGAAAATCAATCAGAGATTAATCAATATCACAAAAATCTTCTCAAAGATCAAATGAAAGTCATACTCTTTATTTTTATTCACCCAAACCATAAATATTGACAATTATATCAATGCCAACCACAAAAGTTAATGACACACAAATTCACCAATGCACAAATATTGATAAAACTTATCATGTAAATCACGAAAATTGGTGAAACGTCAATTCTAGAAATCATCAATGGAAACCCAGAAATCACAAAAAGGGGGAGGCCTATCACAAAATGGGAGCTTGAAAACTCACCAACACGTGTATCACAAACAATTCGGAACATAGATGCGGTACAAACGGTACATCAGATGAATCGAAAAGCCGAGACATCGATGTAGTACAAACGGTACATCAGATGAATCGAAACACAAAACAATTCAGAACATCGACGCAGTACAAACGGTACATCAGATGAATCGAAAAGCCGAGACATCGATGTAGTACAAACGGTACATCAGATGAATCGAAACGCCGAGACATCGATGTAGTACAAATGGTACATCAGATGAATCGAAAAGCCGAGACATCGATGTAGTACAAACGGTACATCAGATGAATCGAAAAGCTGAGACATCGATGTAGTACAAACGGTACATCAGATGAATCGAAACACAAAACAATTCAGAACATCGACGCAGTACAAACAGTACATCAGATGAATCGAAAAGCCGAGACATCGATGTAGTACAAACGGTACATCAGATGAATCGAAAAGCCGAGACATCGATGTAGTACAAACGGTACATCAGATGAATCGAAAAGCCGAGACATCGATGTAGTATAAACGGTACATCAGATGAATCGAAAAGCCGAGACATCGATGTAGCACAAACGGTACATTAGATGAATCGAAAAGCCGAGACATCGATGTAGTACAAACGGTACATCAAATGAATCGAAACACAAAATAATTCAGAACATCGACGCAATACAAATGGTACATCAGATGAATCGAAAAGCCGAGACATCGATGTCGTACAAACGGTACATCAGATGAATCGAAACATATTGAAAGTACATGGGTTGCTAACCCACAAAGAAATGAGACGAAGCTCAATAAAATGAGGTGCAGTCCTCCACGTGGACAAAGAGACATCGTACATTGCTAGTCTAAACCATAAAATGATCATCATCGATCATCAAGAAGTGTCAATTACACTAAGCTAGTAAATATATGAGTTTAGCTTCATGTGCCATAACCACTAGCTTAACTTAAATATTTACGAACAAATTGTAGATCTCCACTAGGAAATCTGTCACAAGAGATTCAATCGAACAAGTCCAAGAATTAACCGACGAAGTAAACGCAAGCGTTTCATACCACTTGTTTTACTAAGTCGTTTAATTAGATTTCTCATACGAGTGAGGTAAAGGTTTGTATATACTAATAGATTGGAAAACGGTTTTATAAACGAGCTTTGTATTAAAAATAGAGTTTGAAATCGTCTTTGTAAAAGAGTTTGATCATTTACTACTAGTATAGAAACCTTTGTATTTTAAAGTGACAATTCACAAAGTTGATGTAGAACAATAAATCACCAAAATTCCACGTTCGAAGACGTGAATTAATTCCAAAAAAATCGATACCGAATCCATCAAAATGTATGTTCACAAAAATCCCGAAGAAAATGTCATCAAAGTGGATAGTAAATGATATCAACAAATCGGGGAATCAACTTGAATCGATTAAATTTGAAAACCAAGCAAAAGTAGGTAAAAATAGGCATAGTAGGCAAATAGGAGCAGGTCAGTCGACTGACCCTCTGCAGTCATTCGACTGAAACAGAAACTCGAAAATTCCATTTCCTACAGTCAGTCGACTGACTACAGAGGGTCAGTCGACTGATTGCAGAAAACAGAGACTCTCTGTTTCTGCAGACAGTCCCGGAAGTGCCAATTTTCTACAGCCAGTTGACTGACTGCAGGGGGTCAGTCGACTGACTGGCACTGGGGCTGTTTTTTAGCCTATTCAAATGAAGATAAAACTCTTCCAAAATGCAATCGAATGAGCAACGGTGTTAGGGGTTTACGCCAATCAGCAACCCGGCCCTATAGGCTCTTCAATGCATCACCAAAAACATGTTTAAACATCAAAGTTAGGATTTTTGAAGATTTGACTTCAAAACACCAAAAATTGGAATATTCACCAATCCAATCCAAACCAAAAGCAAATGCACATGAATAAGTGTTAGAAATTCATACCCAACAATCAAAGATAGTTATAGACATAGATGTGAGATAAAAATCTCACCTTTTTACACAAAAACAACTAAAAGGAAGCTTGGATACCAAAGGAAGATAAAGCACTCTTCAACACAACCCAAGAAGCTTGTATCTAAGCTCAAAAAGAAGAAAATTTCCTAAATTAGGTTTAGGAATTTTCTGAAATTAAAGGGAGAATGAGTTGGAGAAGAAGGAGGAGATGCTTACCTAAGCTTCTCTTAGAATTTGAAGCTAGACCTTGGATTTTGCAAATGAACTAGGGCTTAGAGTTTCTATTTCCCATTCCATTCCCCCATTTTTGATAAAGCTTGAGTATTAGGAAAAATTATGAAGTAATGAAAAGGAGAGGGGTTGGAACTAGGGTCTTAAGATAGAACATTGGGCTGAAACCCAAACTCAAACCCAAAGTGAAAAAATAGCAAAATTCTACTAACTCCAAACATATCGAAGTTTATACTCAAAAAGATCGCAAACGCCATTTTGGACTCAATGGAAGTGGTCTCGAGTCCTAATTCGATTGTTTGCAAAAATTAGCTTTTCAGGCTAAAATCTGATGAACGCTGAAATATTTAAATAAAATATTTAAATATACAATCGATAAATATGCGGGTTGTTACAGACTCCCCTCTTTAAAAAAATTGCGTCCTCGCAATACTTAAGAAGAAAATAAATAGTAACAACCATAAAAACATATCAACACAAAAGAAAATTTGAAATAAGAAGTTCACCATAAAGGCACGGAAGAGTGAATCCGGACGAGTTTGCTCAATGAATTCTCTGGATTCCCAAGAGCAATTCTTAGGATTTGAGAACCACTAAACCTTTACCAAAAAATATCTTTATTTCAAAGACTCTCAACCTTCGAGGCAATGATGCGAATAAAATGTTGCTCAAAAGTCAAATAGGCGAAACTTCAATCTCTTCAATAACACCTGGCTCAAGAATAAAAATTGAAATTCCTAAGGCATTTCCGTAGATAAAAGACGTGGAGAACGTCATGAATAGTAGAAAAAATGAGCCGGCGCAACGACGTAGTAAATTAACGGTACGCCCGAAAAACTAGAAACTCGAATAATTTGGAACAACGGCGTAGTACAATAACGGTACGCCAGATGAACCAAAGCTAAAATAATTCGAAACACCGACGCAGTACAAACGGTACGTTAAACGAACCGAAGCTCAAATAATTCGGAACACCGACGCAGTACAAATAGTACGTCAAATGAACCGAAAAGCCAGGACATCGATGTAGTACAATAACGGTACATCCGATGAACCGAACACCATAAAAGAACATTGGGCGCTAGTCCATAAAAGAAATGAGATGAAGCTCACAAAAGCGAGGTACATCGAAACGTCCGATGAACTTGGTAAAAAGATCATTCCATTCTGATATCATCAAAGAAACAATCACTCGTTTCTTACGACTAAGAGCATTAGCAACACGATTTCCCTTTCCAAGGTATAGAGAATATCAAGATCATAAAATGAATGAACTCGAGCCAACATTAAGTTCCTTATGAGAGAATAAACATTTCAAAGATTTATGATCAGAGTGGAGAACGAATTTCTCCTCAAAAATAAATGATGATGCCAAACTCAAATAGTGACAACAATAGCCGCGAGCACTAGATCATGAGTGACATACCTAGTCTCGATTGGCTTAAATTGTTTAGAAACAAAAGTGATAGCACGTTCTCTTTCCATAAGAACGGCTCCTAAACCAATACGACAAGCGTCGGTATAAGCAATAAAGTCTTGGTTTCCCTTGGGAATCATAAGAATAAGAGTATCGGAAAAAATATTCTTTTAAATAATCTTCTTTCCCAAAAATCTAAAACTTTCAAAATCACAATTATCTTTATGTAATTAACTTTTCTAGAAAAATTTTCATTTTTACAAGTCAATATATTGTGTCAAATTGTCTCATCAAAATGTTTAGGAAATTCCTATCGACAACGTTGATCAAGCACATTGACCAGAATTCTTAAAGCACTCAATGGGCAATACAATCACAAAATCATCTTCTATAGGATAAAGATATCTCCTAATAACTTTACGAATATTCTTTGTTCGTTTTAAGAACAAAAATCCAATCATACTTATAAATAAATCTTATGAAAAAAGATTTGCAAAATTTTAAATTGCAGGTTTCATCCAAAATCAATAAATACAAGAATGGAGTCATTGAGATATTCGTAGAATACCCGATTCATAAAATGGATGAAATAAGCTGGACAAACTGAATGACATAATAATTCATTCATAAGAATCATAACGAGTGCGGAATGCGGTAAGTGGAATGCTAACTTCCGCAACTCGTAGCAAATGAAAACCGGTAGGAAGGTCGGCCTGGAAAAGACCTTAACACCACTCAAAAGATTTCTTAGGTGATAATCCTAAGACAAACTCAAAAATACCGAAAAATTCCACAAACTAACCGAATGAGAAAAATAACGTTTTCCTCATCATGTGGGTTTAAAGAATAAAATGATGGCATCAAATTGGAATCGAAATCACAAAGAAAAAATAGATATCTGCTTAACAGATTAAGAATGTCGAAGATGAATAGTCCACTCAGAAAATAGGATATGGACTTCATAATGATTAAGCCAATCCTTTCACACAAATCAATTCCGAAGCCTAAGTAACGCATACCATGCAAATCGGCTCGGAAAGAAAAAATCACATAAAATAATCTCGACATCAAAACAAAGCAAATTGAGTGTTGCGGATCCACCAACCGGATTCGAAATTCTCAAAGAAGTCATCATGCCCAAAATGTTTTAAAGAAAAAGAATGAACAAGTTTTTTTGATATAAAAACCATATAAAAAAGAACTCAAATAAGAAGATCACGAAATAAAACAATGTCATCAAGGATAGAATAAAAAGTACCTTGACCAAGAGAAGTGTTACTAGGCGTTTGCACAACATTAAGCCTTCCCTCCCTCTTTCTTGGAAGTTTGGGACATGTAGATAAAAGATGACCCGAACCTTTGCAATAACGACAAAAGAGACGTCTCGGACACCTATTAGCATAATGGTATGTGGAACCACAATTGTAGCATTGTCCTCGACTAGAGGTAGGAGTCTTTGCTACCGGATTTTGTTGCTTCCCTTTCTTGTTGGGAGTGGGGCCTTTGAATTTGATAGGCCTCTTCATGTTATTGTTGAAGTTCTGTTGGGCACCCACAACTTCAACATCATCCTCATTATTGGCCTCTTCAAGTCGAAGAGCGATATCAATAAGCTGATCAAAAGAAAATTCTAGTTTCAAAAGCAAAGGCTTTTTTGAGATTCTTATTCAAGCCATAGACGAATCTCTGATTTTTCTTCAATGGGGTATTAATGTATTCAACCTCATATTTAGAAAGAGATTCAAAAGATGCAACATATTCTACCACAGAAGATTCACCTTGAACAAGGTCAACAAAACGACAGGCCAAAGTCACTTTTTCAGCTTCCGGCACGAACTTTGATTCGAATCTTTCCCGGAATCGCTCCCAAGTAAGATCCGCTTCAATAATTTCAGAAATAAGAAGCTCATACCAATCTAATGCTCTTTCTTGGAGCATGCTAGTAGCCACTTGGACTCGATGTAGATCAATAAGGTTCATGCGAGAAAAGATGCGATCGCATGATTTGAGCCAAGCTTGAATTTCTATAACACTCTCGGATCTCATGAATGGCCTTCCACCCAAGTCGGTATAATCTCTGCACAAACGTGCAAAACTGGATTTTGGGTGAGTAGGCTTTAGAATGGGTCCGGCAGACTGAGCATTCTTTACAAGATCAAGAAGTTGTTGTGCAGAGATAAATACTCCATCCTGGGAAGTGGCACTAGATTGACCAGTGCTGGGACGGTCAGGTCTAACCATTTCTCTTCTTTAAGAAAGAAAGAAGAATAAAAAGGTTATTCACAAAATGGATATCAAACAATAATGATTGATAAAATAAGGTATCACAAAAGAAAATAGGATGAGACGGTACGAAGACTCGAATCAAATCCTAAGGCACGACTCCTAAGATAGACTTAGGACGATGATCCTTGTTAAATTATTCTACATTGTTCCAAAGTTTGGCTCTGATACTAAGCTGTGACGCCCCAGCTCTATACTAACGATAGCTAAGGACACTACGGGGTAATGCCATCAACCAGCGCGAAGAATAAGGCTGTTGAGGAGTGACCATCCGTGTAATTGCTTTATGCGAGCACCGATATGTCAGATAGTATAACAGGAAATCCGACATGCCGAGACAAACTCAAAGCTACTACACAGTGGCTATGATATCTTCAGAAACAAATATAGAAATAAACATAACACAAATCAGTCACAGATATACAAATCACAAAGGCGGAGATAGATATGACTATAACATATGAAAGTGTACATCAGAGTAGTGGTCAAAAAGATCCACAATAACACAAAAGAATGGATACAAGTGCTAGGCAAAAGAATATATATACATTAAGGAGTCTCTATCTCAAATGTATACAACCCAAAACTACTAATCTAAGTTGTTAGCCAAAAGTCAAGATAATAATCCCAGAGGAGGAGTCAAGTAGAAGCACCTGTAACATCTTGGTCTGACCCGATTATTATTTAATAAGAAAATAATAAACGAATCAGCCTAGCTATAATTATCAGATAAAATGATATAGAATAAGAGACATTACAAAAACGTAAGTATGATAACCATAAAGCCATACTGTAATAAGTATGCAATTGAAAATCAATCAGAGATTAATCAATATCACAAAAATCTTCTCAAAGATCAAATGAATGTCATACTCTTTATTTTTATTCAACTAAACCATAAATATTCACAATTATATCAATGCCAACCACAAAAGTTAATGACACACAGATTCACCAATGCACAAATATTGATGAAACTTATCAATGTAAATCACGAAAACTGGTGAAACGCCAATTCTAGAAATCATCAATGGAAATCCAGAAATCACAAAAAGGGGCTGGCCTATCACAAAAAGAGAGCATGAAAACTCACCAACACATGCATCACAAACTATTCGGAACCTCGATGCAGTACAAACGGTACATCAGATGAATCGAACACAGACTGGACAAATGTAAATGCACAAGTCGAACACAGACTGGACAATACATTCCAAAAGTTCACATATCCAAAAATAAAACTCATAAGTTCCTCCAAAACCTGAGCCGCTTCACCAAACTCAATAACCATCCTATTACTAGGCTGAACCATCGGTACCACTTCTGAAATCCAGTCGATACCAAACTCAATCTTCAAATGCTGACTAAACTCTGACTTCCTGAAGACATCCAAAAAAATTTCTAAAACATAAGAGAACACCCCAAACCATCGTAAGCCAATTTTGCGATCAATCCATCCAAATTTCAACGTACTGCTCTCTCTTTACGAATCAGAACAGCTTACACTTAGCCAATCCATCGAAGAAATGGAACTACTCTGCTGCTTCTGAAGTTACCCCAAGAAAAACTGCTAAGCCAGAAGACTTCCTAATCCCAAGCTCTTTGAGAAACTCGGACCCCAAACCAAATAGAACCACCTTGCTGAACACAGCCACAACACCGAGCAGACACACTTCCTTAACTTGTTCCAAAGAAACATCTTCAAAAACATCCATAGTCACTGTGTCTCATCACACAGCTACATCATCCTGAGGATTTATGATATCCTGACTTGCTTCTGTCCAACCGACAGATCCAAACTCTAGCTCATCCAAACATACACTTCAAAAATGAACTCCGAACCTTAACAGGTTTCCTTCAGAGATTAATGAAATCCTTATACCACCCAAAGCTCACTCGAGACGGTATTAGGTCGACAGTCTCGACAAATACACCTCAAACCTTAAACATTCAACTCCAACCATTGGTAGCCGTGTTACGCACACCACTACTCTATCAACCTTTATAGCTCATTGGAAAACCGGAACTGGTAATCCGACAAATAGGTAGAAATATATATATATATATATATATATATATATATATCAAAATTGCAAATACGCTTTCTCAGGAAAGAAATCACTCAAGAGCCTAGGTATTCACTCAACCTAGCGCTCTGATACCAACTGTGACGACCCGAATTCCTACGCCCAAGAATCCGTATCATCTTGAAGAAAGAAAGGGGTGAGAAAATAGAAAAGATAGAGAAGAAAGAACAACAACATCAAAATCTCACAGCGGAACGAATAAATTATATTAATTACATAAGTATTTACATAATATACAACATCAATCAGAGTTATACAGATAATACATCACATACTAGACAGTTATAGACACTTGTCTAGTTATACAACTCAATACACAAAACAACA
Source organism: Allium cepa (assembly GCA_030765085.1). Classification (NCBI taxonomy): domain Eukaryota; kingdom Viridiplantae; phylum Streptophyta; class Magnoliopsida; order Asparagales; family Amaryllidaceae; genus Allium; species Allium cepa. Next base: position 344,708,928 of record CM060934.1, read on the forward strand.
CAAAGATACCAACACAGCGGAACTATATATATATCTACAACGTTGAAGGCTCCTGCTCCATTGCTCCTCCAGAATTCGTCAAAGCCAACCCTTAAACAATTTTTTAAACTCAAGTCTCTGTTAATACAAGCATTTTATGTTCAAACTTATGTCTTGTTAAAGCTTTAATTAAGAACAAAATGAAATTTTGTTGAGGGTTTTAAACCTGGAACTAAAGTCAGATAGAAACACAGAGATGCTCATCACAATATTCGTACTTAACACAGAGTTATACAAAGAAATATACTCAACACAAACTGAATTCCAGAGAAAACTTGCAACAGAACAAATATATACTTAAACTATTCAATTGTGATGTTACTCACCTGAAAATAAACAGAGAACAACTTTGAAACTGGAAACTGTTTGTTTTGATTCTCCTCCCACAATCTTCTTGTCTTTTATTTTGATGGAGTTGTAGAATGGTTTCAGTTTATTAAAAATGAAAATGTTTGCTACTTGTATATTTTCAGGTTTGTTATGACTTGAACGAACTAAAATAAGAAGGCATGTATATAAAGAAGTTTACAGTGTAGGTGATATCTGGGTTAAGCACTTTGCCGGTACTATTATTTGTGTTTTGTTTTATCACGCAAGATTTTATATTTTGGGGGCTGAAATGATTCTTGGAAAAATTCGAATTGACTTAAGTTGTGCTAGCATTTAATTGCTTAAGTACTATGTGTCTAATTTTATTTCCCTGTTTAGATACTTGCTTTGCATTTCTTTTTCTTGTCTGAATCTTTATTTACAAGCTACCTGCATTTTATTTTATTTTGTTTACTTTTTAGCCTGCATATCTATTTGCAGCTACAAATTTGCATTGCCTTGTTTTCTTAGCTATCTTTACTTTGCCCTAAAAGATTCTATTTACCTGATTTGTTTTTATACTACATGTATGTAGATATAAAGTTGTCTTAGTTATTGTTATAGCCTTTTTAACTTAAGTATTTTAGCTCTCTTTTATGTTCATAGATATTTTATTTTGTCTTTTATTTTTAACTTAACTATCAAATACTAAATTTATTATTATTTTTATACTTATGTTTAATATTTATAAGGTTTATTTTAATTTTAAACATTTTTAAAAGACTTACTTTTAATCTTTCAAATTATAGCTTTCTCCAAAATACACATTTATGTATTTAAATAAATTTAAAATAACCATTTCTATTTGTATTGAAATCCATTTGTAAAAATATTACGTTATTGATATTGTTTAAAAATTACTCATTATTAAATTAAAATAATTTATAAAAGAAATTATCTCTTTATTACTTATTTTCATCAAGCTATATTTAGAAAAGAACAAACAAACCCTTTGTTAAATTTAAATTTTAGCTAAAATCATCTAAACAAATTTTAACTTTATCTTGAGTATATTTAAACCATATTTTTATCAAGCTATACTAAAAAGAAAATAAAACAAATCTTTTTGTTAATAAATTTTAAATTTAAACTTAAGCTAGAATAAGTTCTAACTATTAAACATTTATCTTAAGTATTTAAAACCATATAGTTATTTATTTAATAGCTTAATATCAAATTTCCTAATTACTAAAAATATTAAAATTAGAAAACATGCTTTTATTTATTAAATTTAAACCAGAGCTTATCCATTTATAATATATACAAATATATACATATATATATTATAAATATAAACAATTTGAATTAGCTTTTAAAAGATAAATTATCAGTTAAATAATTATTTAAAAGAAGATTAATAAATCAATTTAAATCTTATTAACAATTATTGTCAAATTAATTTAATTTTTACACAGATTATTAAATTGATATTGCCAAAAATTTCCGGGATATCACATTCCTCCCCCCTTAAAAGAATTTCGTTCCCGAAATTTAAAAAAAAGGTAATTTAATAATCTAGTTAAAGATTTTAATTTTAAACAAAAGCATATATCAACCAGATGCTAACAATCATAGCAACCAATTTATCCAATCAAACAAATCTAACTATCCAGACAAGATTCCGGATAGTATTTTCTCGAGTTTCCCAATAGAAATACCGGAATACTCGCATTACAGAATCCAAACAATCAAGCTACTAAGCTATAGATCCCATTTATCTAGATTTACAAAACAAGACAGGATATCAGACTACAGACAAGTCTGACTCAACAACCATAACTCCCTGAACTGCTGATTCCACAACCAGAGATAGACCTCACATGTACTCCCTCAGAGATACGTGAAACACAACGAATCTCAGTTATCCAAACTGACGATTCAATCCTGAAGACCAAACACTTATCCAGAATCGAATCTCCGACTTCGGAATCCAAATTCCTTTGTTTCTTATCCACAAAATTCTTCGGACGATCCTGTGCTGCCTACATCTTTCCTGACCAGCTCAACTCTTGCTGATGTCCATAGAAACAAATTGAACCAAAGACAATCCAACAAAATGATCTTTCCAATATCAACCAAACTCAAAACACAAACTCTATTCCAAAATCAGAAGGCTGATCTCACTTCTCTCATCCGGAAAAGATAAAATAGGTGCACTCCAATCTGGCCTCAAATCCTAAAAAATTTCCTGTAGAACTCTCTAATCCAAACACTGCAACATCCAATTGCTTCCAAACTAAAACAGCTGCCACCATGCTTCCACTGCGCATCTCTGACTGAACAGATGTAAATGCTAAAGTTGAACACAGACTGGACAACACATTCCAAAAATAAAGTTCACATATCCAAAAATAAAACTCAGAAGTTCCTCCAAAACCTGAGCTGCTTCCCCAAACTCAAAAACCATCCTATTACTAGGCTGAACCATCGGTACCACTTCTGAAATCCAGTCGATACCAAACTCAATCTTCAAACGCTGACCAAACTCTAACTTCCTGAAGACATCCTGAAAATTTTCTAAAACATAAGAGAACACCCCAAACCATGGCAAGCCACTTTTGCGATCAATCCGGCCAAATTTCAAAGGTACTGCTCTCTCTTTCGAATCAGAACAGCTTACACTTAGGCAATCCATCGAAGAAATGGAACTACTCTGCTGCTTCTGAAGTTACCCCAAGAAAAACTGCTAATCCAGATGACTTCCTAATCCCAAGCTCTTTGAGAAACTCGGACCCCAAACCAAGTAGAACCACCTTGCTGAACACAGCCACAACACCGAGCAGACACACTTCCTTAACTTGTTCCAAAGAAATATCTTCGAAAACATCAATAGTCACTGTGTCTCATCACACAGCTACTTCATCCTGAGGATTTAAGATATCCTGACTTGCTTCTGTCCAACCGACAGATCCAAACTCTAGCTCATCCAAACTTACACTTCAAAAATGAACTCCGAACCTTAACAGGTTTCCTTCAAAGATTAATGAAATCCTTATACCACCCAAAGCTCACTGGAGACGGTATTAGGTCTACAGTCTTGATAAATACACCTCCAACCTTAAACATTCAACTCCAACCATTGGTAGTCGTGTTACGCACACCACTACCCTATCTACCTTTATAGCTCATTGGAAAACCGAAACTGGTAATCCGACAAATAGGTAGAAAAATATATATATATATATATATATATATATATATATATATATATATCAAAATTACAAATATGCTTTCTCAGGAAAGAAATCACTCAAGAGCCTAGGTATTCACTCAACCTAGCGCTCTGATACCAACTGTGACGACCCGAATTCCTACGCCCAGGAATCCGTATCATCTTGAAGAAAGAAAGGGGTGAGAAAATATAAAAGATAGAGAAGAAAGAACAACAACATCAGAATCTCACAGTGGAATGAATAAATTGTATTACTCACATAAGCATTTACATAATATACAACATCAATCAAAGTTATACAGATAATACATCACATACTAGACAGTAATAGACACTTGTCTAGTTATACAACTCAATACACAAAACAACACAGAGATACCAACACAGCGGAACTATATATATATCTACAACGCTGAAGCCTCCTGCTCCATTGCTCCTCCAAAATTCGTCAAAGCCAACCTAAACAATTTTTTAAACTCAAGTCTCTGTTAATACAAGCATTTTATGTTCAAACTTATGTCTTGTTAAAGCTTGAATTAAGAACAAAATGAAATTTGGTTGTGGATTTTGAACCTGGAACTAAAGTCAGATAGAAACACAGAGATGCTCTTCACAATATTCATACTTAACACAGAGTTATACAAAGAAATATACTCAACACAAACTGAACTCCAGAGAAAACTTGCAACAGAACAAATATATACTTAAACTATTCAATTGTGATGTTACTCACCTGAAATAAACAGAGAACAACTTTGAAACTGGAAACTGTTTGTTTTGATTCTCCTTCCACAATCTTCTTGTCTTTTATTTTGATGGAGTTGTAGAATGGTTTCAGTTTATTAAAAATGAAAATGTTTGCTACTTGTATATTTTCAGGTTTGTTATGACTTGAACGAACTAAAGTAAGAAGGCATGTATATAAAGAAGTTTACAGTGTAGGTGATATCTGGGTTAAGCAATTTGCAGGTACTATTATTTGTGTTTTGTTTTATCAGGCAAGATTTTATATTTTGGGGGCTGAAATGATTCTTGGAAAAATTCGAATTGACTTAAGTTGTGATAGCATTTAATTGCTTAAGTACTATGTGTCTAATTTTATTTCCCTGTTTAAATACTTGCTTTGCATTTCTTTTTCTTGTCTGAATCTTTATTTACAAGCTACCTGCATTTTATTTTATTTTGTTTACTCTTTAGCCTGCATATCTATTTGCAGCTTCAAATTTGCATTGCGTTGTTTTCTTATCTATCTTTACTTTGCCCTACAAGTTTTTATTTACCTGATTTGTTTTTATACTCTATGTATGTAGATATAAAGTTGTCTTAGTTATTGTTATAGCCTTTTTAACTTAAGTATTTTAGCTCTCTTTTATGTTCATAGATATTTTATTTTGTCTTTTATTTTTAACTTAACTATCAAATACTAAATTTATTTATTATTTTTATACTTATGTTTAATATTTATAAGGTTTATTTTGATTTTAAACATTTTTAAAAGACTTACTTTTAATCTTTCAAATTATAGCTTTCTCCAAAATACACATTTATGTATTTAAATAAATTTAAAATAACCATTTCTATTTGTATTGAAATCCATTTTTAAAAATATTACATTATTGATATTGTTTAAAAATAACTCATTATTAAATTAAAATAATTTATAAAAGAAATTATCTCTTTATTACTTATTTTCATCAAGCTATATTTAGAAAAGAACAAACAAACCCTTTGTTAAATTTAAATTTTAGCTAAAATCATCTAAACAAATTTTAACTTTATCTTGAGTATATTTAAACCATATTTTTATCAAGCTATACTAAAAAGAAAATAAAACAAATCTTTTTTTTAATAAATTTTAAATTCATACTTAAGCTAGAATAAGTTTTAACTATTAAACATTTATCTTAAGTATTTAAAACCATATAGTTATTTATTTAATAGCTTAATATCAAATTTCCTAATTCCTAAAAATATTAAAATTAGAAAACATGTTTTATTTATTAAATTTAAACCAGAGCTTATCCATTTATAATATACACAAATATATACATATATACATTATAAATGGAAACAATTTAAATTAGCTTTTAAAAGATAAATTATCAGTTAAATATTTATTTAAAAGAAGATCATTAAATCAATTTAAATCTTATTAACAATTATTATCAAATTAATTTAATTTTTACACAGATTATTAAACTGATATTGCCAAAAATTCCCGGGATATCACAAAAAGTTTATTTTGTTTTATTCTAAAAATTTCTTTTTTGAAATAGACTTAGTTCATTTACATTAGAGTATAATATTTTAGTTTGAAATTTGGAATAAAATTGAATTCAATATTCTTTTTCTTTTTAAATTTTTCTTTCTTGAAAATTTAGGTTTAAAAATATTATTTTAAAAATATCCAAATAAACATTAAAATGTGTAATTTTATAAAGAAAGTTTACATGTAAACATTTAAAGGATAAATGGAAATAAAACATTTAAAAACATGTTGAATTAAATAAGAAATTGATTTAGAATGAATTTAAATAGATTTATAAAATTAAGAAATTTATTCTTATATTAAGATGAACATGTGTTAGACATTTAACTCATAAGGGAGACACTTGTAAATCACTTTATAAACTAATGTAATAAGTGGCAATGATTTTATTTATTTTTAAAAACTTTTTATTTAAAATATATTAAGTCGAAACTTAGCAATTCATTTTTATTCAAACCATTATCTTCAAATGAGAACATGAAATCAGATTTAAAGAAATTCAAAACTAAATACAATTTTAAAATCTGCAAAAACCATTGCAAACAACACATGTACTCCCTGAACTGCTGATTCCACAACCAGAGATAGACCTCACATGTACTCCTTCAGAGATACGTTAAACACAACGAATCTCAGTTATCCAAACTGACGATTCGATCCTGAAGACCAAACACTTATCGAGAATCGAATCTCCGACTTCGTAATCCAAATTTCTTTGTTTCTTATCCACAAAATTCTTCGGACGATCCTGTGCTGCCTACATCTTTCCTGACCATCTCAACTCTTGCTGATGTCCTTAGAAACAAAATGAACCAAAGACAATCCAACAAAATGATCTTTCCAATATCAACCAAACTCAAAACACAAACTCTATTCCAAAATCAGAAGGCTGATCTCACTTCTCTCATCCGGAAAAGATAAAACAGGTGCACTCCAATCTGGCCTCAGATCCTGAAAAATTTCCTGTAGAACTCTCTAATCCAAACACTGCAAAATCCAATTGCTTCCAAACTAAAACAGCTGCCACCATGCTTCCACTGCGCATCTCTGACTGAACATATGTAAATGCTAAAGTCGAACACATACTGGACAACACATTCCAAAAATAAAGTTCACATATCCAAAAATAAAACTCAGAAGTTCCTCCAAAACCTGAGCTGCTTCCCCAAACTCAAAAACCATCCTATTACTAGGCTGAACCATCGGTACCACTTCTGAAATCCAGTCGATACCAAACTCAATCTTCAAATGCTGACCAAACTCTGACTTCCTGAAGACATCCAGAAAAATTTCTAAAACATAAGAGAACACCCCAAACCATCGCAAGCCACTTTTGCGATCAATCCAGCCAAATTTCAAAGATACTGCTCTCTCTTTACGAATCAGAACAGCTTACACTTAGCCAATCCATCGAAGAAATGGAACTACTCTGCTGCTTCTGAAGTTACCCCAAGAAAAACTGCTAAGCCAGAAGACTTCCTAATCCCAAGCTCTTTGAGAAACTCGGACCCCAAACCAAATAGAACCACCTTGCTGAACACAGCCACAACACCGAGCAGACACACTTCCTTAACTTGTTCCAAAGAAACATCTTCGAAAACATCAACAGTCACTGTGTCTCATCACACAGCTACTTCATCCTGAGGATTTAAGATATCCTGACTTGCTTCTGTCCAACCGACAGATCCAAACTCTAGCTCATCCAAACTTACACTTCAAAAATGAACTCCGAACCTTAACAGGTTTCCTTCAGAGATTAATGAAATCGTTATACCACCCAAAGCTCACTCGAGACGGTATTAGGTCTACAGTCTCGATAAATACACCTCCAACCTTAAACATTCAACTCCAACCATTGGCAGTCGTGTTACGCACACCACTACCCTATCTACCTTTATAGCTCATTGGAAAACCAGAACTGGTAATTCGACAAATAGGTAGAAATATATATATATATATATATATATCAAAATTACAAATATGCTTTCTCAGGAAAGAAATCACTCAAGAGCCTAGGTATTCACTCAACCTAGCGCTCTGATACCAACTGTGACGACCCGAATTCCTACGCCCAGGAATCCGTATCATCTTGAAGAAAGAAAGGGGTGAGAAAATAGAAAAGATGGAGAAGAAAGAACAACAACATCAGAATCTCATAGCGGAACGAATAAATTATATTAATTACATAAGTATTTACATAATATACAACATCAATCAGAGTTATACAGATAATACATCACATACTAGGCAGTTATAGACACTTGTCTAGTTATACAACTCGATACACAAAACAACACAGAGATACCAACACAACGGAATTATATATATATCTACAACGCTGAAGCCTCCTGCTCCATTGCTCCTCCAGAATTCGTCAAAGCCAACCCTTAAACAATTTTTTAAACTCAAGTCTCTGTTAATACAAGCATTTTATGTTCAAACTTATGTCTTGTTAAAGCTTGAATTAAGAACAAAATGAAATTTTGTTGAGGGTTTTAAACCTGGAACTAAAGTCAGATAGAAACACAAAGATGCTCATCACAATACTCGTACTTAACAAAGAGTTATACAAAGAAATATACTCAACATAAACTGAATTCCAGAGAAAACTTGCAACAGAACAAATATATACTTAAACTATTCAATTGTGATGTTACTCACCTGAAAATAAACAGAGAACAACTTTGAAACTGGAAACTGTTTGTTTTGATTCTCCTCCCACAATCTTCTTGTCTTCTATTTTGATGGAGTTGTAGAATGGTTTCAGTTTATTAAAAATGAAAATGTTTGCTACTTGTTTATTTTCAGGTTTGTTATGACTTGAACGAACTAAAATAAGAAGGCATGTATATAAAGAAGTTTACAGTGTAGGTGATATCTGGGTTAAGCAATTTGCAGGTACTATTATTTGTGTTTTGTTTTATCACGCAAGATTTTATATTTTGGGGGCTGAAATGATTCTTGGAAAAATTCGAATTGACTTAAGTTGTGCTAGCATTTAATTGCTTAAGTACTATGTGTCTAATTTTATTTCCCTGTTTAGATACTTGCTTTGCATTTCTTTTTCTTGTCTGAATCTTTATTTACAAGCTACCTGCATTTTATTTTATTTTGTTTACTTTTTAGCCTGCATATCTATTTGCAGCTACAAATTTGCATTGCCTTGTTTTCTTAGCTATCTTTACTTTGCCCTAAAAGATTCTATTTACCTGATTTGTTTTTATACTACATGTATGTAGATATAAAGTTGTCTTAGTTATTGTTATAGCCTTTTTAACTTAAGTATTTTAGCTCTCTTTTATGTTCATAGATATTTTATTTTGTCTTTTATTTTTAACTTAACTATCAAATACTAAATTTATTTATTGTTTTTATACTTATGTTTAATATTTATAAGGTTTATTTTAATTTTAAACATTTTTAAAAGACTTACTTTTAATCTTTCAAATTATAGCTTTCTCCAAAATACACATTTATGTATTTAAATAAATTTAAAATAACCATTTCTATTTGTATTGAAATCCATTTGTAAAAATATTACATTATTGATATTGTTTAAAAATAACTCATTATTAAACTAAAATAATTTATAAAAGAAATCATCTCTTTATTACTTATTTTCATCAAGCTATATTTTGAAAAGAACAAACAAACCCTTTGTTAAATTTAAATTTTAGCTAAAATCATCTAAACAAATTTTAACTTTATCTTGAGTATATTTAAACCATATTTTTATCAAGCTATACTAAAAAGAAAATAAAAGAAATCTTTTTGTTAATAAATTTTAAATTTAAACTTAAGCTAGAATAAGTTCTAACTATTAAACATTTATCTTAAGTATTTAAAACCATATAGTTATTTATTTAATAGATTAATATCAAATTTCGTAATTACTAAAAATATTAAAATTAGAAAACATGTTTTTATTTATTAAATTTAAACCAGAGCTTACCCATTTATAATATATACAAATATATACATATATACATTATAAATATAAACAATTTAAATTAGCTTTTAAAAGATAAATTATCAGTTAAATAATTATTTAAAAGAAGATTATTAAATCAATTTAAATCTTATTAACAATTATTGTCAAATTAATTTAATTTTTACACAGATTATTTAATTGATATTGCCAAAAATTTCTGCGATATCACATTCCTCCCCCCTTAAAAGAATTTCGTCCCCGAAATTTAAAACAAAGGTAATTTAATAATTTAGTTAAAGATTTAAATTTTAAACACAAGCATATATCAACCAGATGCCAACAATCATAGCAACCAATTTATCCAATCAAACAAATCTAACTATCCAGACAAGATTCCGGATAGTATTTTCTCGAGTTTCCCAATAGAAATACCGGAATACTCGCATTACAGAATCCAAACAATCAAGCTACTAAGCTATAGATCCCATTTATCTAGATTTACAAAACAAGACAGGATATCAGACTACAGACAAGTCTGACTCAACAACCATAACTCCCTGAACTGCTGATTCCACAACCAGAGATAGACCTCACATGTACTCCCTCAGAGATACGTGAAACACAACGAATCTCAGTTATCCAAACTGACGATTCAATCCTGAAGACCAAACACTTATCCAGAATCGAATCTCCGACTTCGGAATCCAAATTTCTTTGTTTCTTATCCACAAAATTCTTCGGACGATCCTGTGCTGCCTACATCTTTCCTGACCAGCTCAACTCTTGCTGATGTCCTTAGAAACAAATTGAACCAAAGACAATCCAACAAAATAATCTTTCCAATATCAACCAAACTCAAAACACAAACTCTATTCCAAAATCAGAAGGCTGATCTCACTTCTCTCATCCGGAAAAGATAAAACAGGTGCACTCCAATATGGCCTCAGATCCTGAAAAATTTCCTGTAGAACTCTCTAATCCAAACACTGCAACATCCAATTGCTTCGAAACTAAAACAGCTGCCACCATGCTTCCACTGCACATCTCTGACTGAACAGATGTAAATGCTAAAGTCGAACACAGACTGGACAACACATTCCAAAAATAAAGTTCACATATCCAAAAATAAAACTCAGAAGTTCCTCCAAAACCTGAGCTGCTTCCCCAAACTCAAAAACCATCCTATTACTAGGCTGATCCATCGGTACCACTTCTGAAATCCAATCGATACCAAACTCAATCTTCAAATGCTGACCAAACTCTGACTTCCTGAAGACAGCCTGAAAAATTTCTAAAACATAAGAGAACACCCCAAACCATTGCAAGCCACTTTTGCGATCAATCTAGCCAAATTTCAAAGGCACTGCTCTCTCTTTACGAATCAGAACAGCTTACACTTAGGCAATCCATCGAAGAAATGGAACTACTCTGCTGCTTCTGAAGTGACCCCAAGAAAAACTGCTAAGCCAGAAGACTTCCTAATCCCAAGCTCTTTGAGATACTCGGACCCCAAACCAAATAGAACCACCTTGCTGAACACAGCCACAACACCGAGCAAACACACTTCCTTAACTTGTTCCAAAGAAACATCTTCGAAAACATCAATAGTCACTGTGTCTCATCACACAGCTACTTCATCCTGAGGATTTAAGATATCCTGACTTACTTCTGTCCAACCGACAGATCCAAACTCTAGCTCATCCAAACTTACACTTCAAAAATGAACTCCGAACCTTAACAGGTTTCCTTCAGAGATTAATGAAATCCTTATACCACCCAAAGCTCACTGGAGACGGTATTAGGTCTACAGTCTCGATAAATACACCTCCAACCTTAAACATTCAACTCCAACCATTGGTAGTCGTGTTACGCACACCGCTACCCTATCTACCTTTATAGCTCATTGGAAAACCGGAACTGGTAATCCGACAAATAGGTAGAAATATATATATATATATATATATCAAAATTACAAATATGCTTTCTCAGGAAAGAAATAACTCAAGAGCCTAGGTATTCACTCAACCTAGCGCTCTGATACCAACTGTGACGACCCGAATTCCTACGCCCAGGAATCCGTATCATCTTGAAGAAAGAAAGGGGTGAGAAAATAGAAAAGATAGAGAAGAAAGAACAACAACATCAGAATCTCACAGTGGAATGAATAAATTGTATTAATCACATGAGTATTTACATAATATACAACATCAATCAAAGTTATACAGATAATACATCACATACTAGACAGTAATAGACACTTGTCTAGTTATACAACTCAATACACAAAACAACACAGAGATACCAACACAGCGGAACTGTATATATATCTACAACGCTGAAGCCTCCTGCTCCATTGCTCCTCCAGAATTCGTCAATGCCAACCCTTAAACAATTTTTTAAACTCAAGTCTCTGTTAATACAAGCATTTTATGTTCAAACTTATGTCTTGTTAAAGCTTGAATTAAGAACAAAATGAAATTTTGTTGAGGATTTTAAACCTGGAACTAAAGTCAGATAGAAACACAGAGATGCTCTTCACAATATTCATACTTAACACAGAGTTATACAAAGAAATATACTCAACACAAACTGAACTCCAGAGAAAACTTGCAACAGAACAAATATATACTTTAACTATTCAATTGTGATGTTACTCACCTAAAAATAAACAGAGAACAACTTTGAAACTGGAAACTGTTTGTTTTGATTCTCCTCCCACAATCTTCTTGTCTTTTATTTTGATGGAGTTGTAGAATGGTTCCAGTTTATTAAAAATGAAATTGTTTGCTACTTGTATATTTTCAGGTTTGTTATGACTTGAACGAACTAAAATAAGAAGGCATGTATATAAAGAAGTTTACAGTGTAGGTGATATCTGGGTTAAGCAATTTGCAGGTACTATTATTTGTGTTTTGTTTTATCAGGCAAGATTTTATATTTTGGGGGCTGAAATGATTCTTGGAAAAATTCGAATTGACTTAAGTTGTGATAGCATTTCATTGCTTAAGTACTATGTGTCTAATTTTATTTCCCTGTTTAAATACTTGCTTTGCATTTCTTTTTCTTGTCTGAATCTTTATTTACAAGCTACCTGCATTTTATTTTATTTTGTTTACTCTTTAGCCTGCATATCTATTTGCAGCCTCAAATTTGCATTGCGTTGTTTTCTTAGCTATCTTTACTTTGCCGTACAAGTTTTTATTTACCTGATTTGTTTTTATACTCTATGTATGTAGATATAAAGTTGTCTTAGTTATTGTTATAGCCTTTTTAACTTAAGTATTTTAGCTCTCTTTTATGTTCATAGATATTTTATTTTGTCTTTTATTTTTAACTTAACTATCAAATACTAAATTTATTTATTATTTTTATACTTATGTTTAATATTTATAAGGTTTATTTTAATTTTAAACATTTTTAAAAGACTTACTTTTAATCTTTCAAATTATAGCTTTCTCCAAAATACACATTTATGTATTTAAATAAATTTAAAATAACCATTTCTATTTGTATTGAAATCCATTTGTAAAAATATTACATTATTGATGTTGTTTAAAAATAACTCATTATTAAATTAAAATAATTAATAAAAGAATTATCTCTTTATTACTTATTTTCATCAAGCTATATTTAGAAAAGAACAAACAAACCCTTTGTTAAATTTAAATTTTAGCTAAAATCATCTAAACAAATTTTAACTTTATCTTGAGTATATTTAAACCATATTTTTATCAAGCTATACTAAAAAGAAAATAAAACAAATCTTTTTTTAATAAATTTTAAATTCAAACTTAAGCTAGAATAAGTTCTAACTATTAAACATTTATCTTAAGTATTTAAAACCATATAGTTATTTATTTAATAGCTTAATATCAAATTTCCTAATTCCTAAAAATCTTAAAATTAGAAAACATGTTTTATTTATTAAATTTAAAACAAAGCTTATCCATTTATAATATACACAAATATATACATATATACATTATAAATAGAAACAATTTAAATTAGCTTTTAAAAGATAAATTATCAGTTAAATATTTATTTAAAAGAAGATCATTAAATCAATTTAAATCTTATTAACAATTATTATCAAATTAATTTAATTTTTACACAGATTATTAAACTGATATTGCCAAAAATTCCCGGGATATCACAAAAAGTTTATTTTGTTTTATTTTAAAAATTTCTTTTTTGAAATAGACTTAGTTCATTTACATTAGAGTATAATATTTTAGTCTGAAATTTGGAATAAAATTGAATTCAATATTCTTTTTCTTTTTAAATTTTTCTTTCTTGAAAATTTAGGTTTAAAAATATTATTTTAAAAATATCCAAATAAACATTAAAATGTGTAATTTTATAAAGAAAGTTTACATGTAAACATTTAAAGGCTAAATAGAAATAAAACATTTAAAAACATATTGAATTAAATAAGAAATTGATTTAGAATGAATTTAAATACATTTATAAAATTAAGAAATTTATTTTTATATTAAGATGAACATGTGTTAGACATTTAACTCATAAGGGAGACACTTGTAAATCACTTTATAAACTAAAGTAATAAGTGGCAATGATTTTATTTATTTTTAAAAAAAATTTATTTAAAATATATTAAGTAGAAAATTAGCAATTCATTTTTATTCAAACCATTATCTTCAAATGAGAACATGAAATCAGATTTAAAGATATTCAAAACTAAATACAATTTTAAAATCTGCAAAAACCAAATCTGCAAACAACACATGTACTCCCTGAACTGCTGATTCCACAACCAGAGATAGACCTCACATGTACTCCCTCAGAGATACGTTAAACACAACGAATCTCAGTTATCCAAACTGACGATTCCATCCTGAAGACCAAACACTTATCCAGAATCGAATCTCCGACTTCGGAATCCAAATTTCTTTGTTTCTTATCCACAAAATTCTTCGGACGATCCTGTGCTGCCTACATCTTTCCTGACCATCTGACCTCTTGCTGATGTCCTTAGAAAAAAACTGAACCAAAGACAATCCAACAAAATGATCTTTCCAATATCAACCAAACTCAAAACACAAACTCTATTCCAAAATCAGAAGGCTGATCTCACTTCTCTCATCCGAAAAAGATAAAACAGGTGCACTCCTATCTGGCCTCAGATCCTGAAAAATTTCCAGTAGAACTCTCTAATCCAAACACTGCAACATCCAATTGCTTCCAAACTAAAACAGCTGCCACCATGTTTCCACTGCGCATCTCTGACTGAACAGATGTAAATGCTAAAGTCGAACACAGACTGGACAACACATTCCAAAAATAAAGTTCACATATCCAAAATTAAAACTCAGAAGTTCCTCCAAAACCTGAGCTGCTTCCCCAAACTCAAAAACCATCCTATTACTAGGCTGAACCATCGGTACCACTTCTGAAATCCAGACGATACCAAACTCAATCTTCAAATGCTGACCAAACTCTGACTTCCTGAAGACATCCAGAAAAATTTCTAAAACATAAGAGAACACCCCAATCCATCGCAAGCCACTTTTACGATCAATCCAGCCAAATTTCAAAGATACTGCTCTCTCTTTACGAATCAGAACAGCTTACACTTAGCCAATCCATCGAAGAAATGGAACTACTCTGCTGCTTCTGAAGTTACCCCAAGAAAAACTGCTAAGCCAGAAGACTTCCTAATCCCAAGCTCTTTGAGAAACTCGGACCCCAAACCAAATAGAACCACCTTGCTGAACACAGCCACAACACCGAGCAGACACACTTCCTTAACTTGTTCCAAAGAAACATCTTCGAAAACATCAATAGTCACAGTGTCTCATCACACAGCTACTTCATCCTGAGGATTTAAGATATCCTGACTTGCTTCTGTCCAACCGACAGATCCAAACTCTAGCTCATCCAAACTTACACTTCAAAAATGAACTCCGAACCTTAACAGGTTTCCTTCAGAGATTAATGAAATCCTTATACCACCCAAAGCTCACTCGAGACGGTATTAGGTCTACAGTCTCGATAAATACACCTCCAACCTTAAACATTCAACTCCAACCATTGGTAGTCGTGTTACGCACACCACTACCCTATCTACCTTTATAGCTCATTGGAAAACCGGAACTGGTAATCCGACAAATAGGTAGAAATATATATATATATATATATATATATATATATATATATATATATATATATATATATATATATATATATATCAAAATTACAAATATGCTTTCTCGGGAAAGAAATCACTCAAGAGCCTAGGTATTCACTCAACCTAGCGCTCTGATACCAACTGTGACGACCCGAATTCCTACGCCCAGGAATCCGTATCATCTTGAAGAAAGAAAGGGGTGAGAAAATAGAAAAGATAGAGAAGAAAGAACAACAACATCAGAATCTCACAGCGGAACGAATAAATTATATTAATTATATAAGTATTTACATAATATACAACATCAATCAGAGTTATACAGATAATACATCACATACTAGACAGTTATAGACACTTGTCTAGTTATACAACTCAATACACAAAACAACACAGAGATACCAACACAGCGGAACTGTATATATATCTACAACGCTGAAGCCTCCTGCTCCATTGCTCCTCCAGAATTCGTCAAAGCCAACCCTTCAACAATTTTTTAAATTCAAGTCTCTGTTAATACAAGCATTTTATGTTCAAACTTATGTCTTGTAAAAGCTTGAATTAAGAACAAAATGAAATTTTGTTGAGGATTTTAAACCTGGAACTAAAGTCAGATAGAAACACAGAGATGCTCTTCACAATATTCATACTTAACACAGAGTTATACAAAGAAATATACTCAACACAAACTGAACTCCAGAGAAAACTTGCAACAGAACAAATATATGCTTAAACTATTCAATTGTGATGTTACTCACCTGAAAATAAACAGAGAACAACTTTGAAACTGGAAACTGTTTGTTTTGATTCTCCTCCCACAATCTTCTTGTCTTTTATTTTGATGGAGTTGTAGAATGGTTTCAGTTTATTAATAATGAAAATGTTTGCTACTTGTATATTTTCAGGTTTGTTATGAATTGAACGAACTAAAATAAGAAGGCATGTATATAAAGAAGTTTACAGTGTAGGTGATATCTAGGTTAAGCAATTTGCAAGTACTATTATTTGTGTTTTGTTTTATCAGGCAAGATTTTATATTTTGGGGGCTGAAATGATTCTTGGAAAAATTCGAATTGACTTAATTTGTGCTAGCATTTAATTGCTTAAGTACTATGTGTCTAATTTTATTTCCCTGTTTAGATACTTGCTTTGCATTTCTTTTTCTTGTCTGAATCTTTATTTACAAGCTACCTGCATTTTATTTTATTTTGTTTACTCTTTAGCCTGCATATCTATTTGCAGCTACAAATTTGCATTGCGTTGTTTTCTTAGCTATCTTTACTTTGCCCTACAAGTTTTTATTTACCTGATTTGTTTTTATACTCTATGTATGTAGATATAAAGTTGTCTTAGTTATTGTTATAGCCTTTTTAACTTAAGTATTTTAGCTCTCTTTTATGTTCATAGATATTTTATTTTGTCTTTTATTTTTAACTTAACTATCAAATACTAAATTTATTTATTATTTTTATACTTATGTTTAATATTTATAAGGTTTATTTTAATTTTAAACATTTTTAAAAGACTTACTTTTAATCTTTTAAATTACAGCTTTCTCCAAAATACACATTTATGTATTTAAATAAATTTAAAATAACCATTTCTATTTGTATTGAAATCCATTTGTAAAAATATTACATTATTGATATTGTTTAAAAATAACTCATTATTAAATTAAAATAATTTATAAAAGAAATTATCTCTTTATTACTTATTTTCATCAAGCTATATTTAGAAAAGAACAAACAAACCCTTTGTTAAATTTAAATTTTAGCTAAAATCATTTAAACAAATTTTAACTTTATCTTGAGTATATTTAAACCATATTTTTATCAAGCTATACTAAAAAGAAAATAAAACAAATCTTTTTGTTAATAAATTTTAAATTTAAACTTAAGCTAGAATAAGTTCTAACTATTAAACATTTATCTTAAGTATTTAAAACCATATAGTTATTTATTTAATAGCTTAATATCAAATTTCCTAATTCCTAAAAATATTAAAATTAGAAAACATGTTTTATTTATTAAATTTATAACAGAGCTTATCCATTTATAATATACACAAATATATACATATATACATTATAAATGGAAACAATTTAAATTAGCTTTTAAAAGATAAATTATTAGTTAAATATTTATTTAAAAGAAGATCATTAAATCAATTTAAATCTTATTAACAATTATTATCAAATTAATTTAATTTTTACACAGATTATTAAACTGATATTGCCAAAAATTCCCGGGATATCACAAAAAGTTTATTTTGTTTTATTTTAAAAATTTCTTTTTTGAAATAGACTTAGTTCATTTACATTAGAGTATAATATTTTAATTTGGAATTTGGAATAAAATTGAATTCAATATTCTTTTTCTTTTTAAATTTTTCTTTCTTGAAAATTTAGTTTTAAAAATATCCAAATAAACATTAAAATGTGTAATTTTATAAAGAAAGTTTACATGTAAACATTTAAAGGCTAAATGGAAATAAAACATTTAAAAACATGTTGAATTAAATAAGAAATTGATTTAAAATGAATTTAAATACATTTATAAAATTAAGAAATTTATTTTTATATTAAGATGAACATGTGTTAGACATTTAACTCATAGGGGAGACACTTGTAAATCACTTTATAAACTAAAGTAACAAGTGGCAATGATTTTATTTATTTTTAAAAACTTTTTATTTAAAATATATTAAGTAGAAACTTAGCAATTCATTTTTGTTCAAACCATTATCTTCAAATGAGAATCTGAAATCAGATTTAAAGAAATTTAAAACTAAATACAATTTTAAAATCTGCAAAAACCAAATCTGCAAACAAATTCAACTGCAATCTGAAATCTGTATGAAGATCAACTCATACTCTAGCAAAGGAATTTGGGGGTTAGCTGCAAAATATAAATCAACTGCAACAAGTAAATCCAACTTCAGTAATCAAATTGGGAAGCAATTTACCAGATTTAACTAGCAAATGCAGCTTTTAATTCAACTACAGCAAGTAGATTCAAATAAGTTCCAGGAAAATGTGAAAATGCATCTCAGTTTGTCCTCTGCCTCTTCCATAATAGGTGAGTAAACTTCTATTTTAAAAATAGTTCTTTCTTTTAAAATCAATGCTTAAGCAAGTATTAGAACTCAAGTTCAAAGGCAAACTGTTGTTTTAAAAAAAATCAAACTACTATGAATAAAACTGCAGTGCTTCATTTTTTTAAGGTAAATAACTTCACAATTTTAAAAAAGCTTTAATTTATATGTTGCATGTGGATAAATAGAATAAGTTTGCTTTGTATGATTTTATTGTGATAGATATTCTGTGTGTATATATATATAAACATATATATATATATGTATGTATGTATGTATGTATATGTATTTACAGGTATCTGAACACCTGTTTCTGTTTTTAAAACAAGGATTTTTAATAAAAATCCATTTCCACTTGGTTTGATCTCTGTTAGAAATTGACATGTAAACAAAAATTGTTTGTTTAGTATGAAATTATGGTTATAAATCAAAATTAAGATTAATTAAGAACTGTTGCCTCTGAAAACAATAACAACAGTAATTATTGAAAATAAGCCAAATATCAAACTACTTAAATTATTGAAACAAGTTTATAATTTGAATGCATGTAGGAAATCATGATTTTTAAAATAAAAATCACATTTTTTAGTTAACTGTGGAGTGAGTATTTCTTGGTTGAACAGATTGGGAATTTTTGGGTTTGTCTGATTGCGTAGTGATTTTGGGATGATGTGGTTCTTCCTGGATGTGGAGTGCTGACAGGTGAGTGGGGGAAAATTAAGAGGTGGATGGTCAGAGGTTTGTGGCGACCGTGGTTGCCTATTAAGGTTTCTAACCCTAGTTTTCTAGTGGTAGAAGTTATGATGCTCCTCGTGTTCTCTATTGCATCGAGTGATGCAAGGCTTTGGGATTGGCAGAGGGGATGTAGGCGAAGAGATGGCCGGAGTCGTAGGTGATCAGATGGTCGGAAATGGGTTGTCGAGGTGATGACAGGTTTGGGAATGGTTGCGGTGTAATGTTCCAGGTTGCTTGGTTAACTCGAATTTGATTTCGAGCCTCCGTGGGTAATCTGATGGTCGTAATCATATTGGATGATGGTCGGCGACGTGGTGAAGAGGGTTATGGTGGCTGGAGGTGGCTTGAGCGCCGGTGCATATGCACCGTGCATATATTTTATTCTGATGAACTTGTTGGGTTGTGTAGGATTGTGACTCGAGTTTCACTCAGGTAGATCGAGTAGTTACTCGAAGCACTTAGGGTTTAAACTCGAAGCAGTAATGGGAGGCCTCGGGTAAGTGGTTGTTTCAGGTTTTATAAACCTGACATTGTGCAGATTTAAAAATTCGAATGAAATTCAAATTTTAAAGCAGGAATTTTTAAACCAGGGTTTTTAAATGCAAAGTTTAAATTTGAATTCAAGTGAACTTTTGAATCCAAAGTTTTTAAAATGAAAATTTTAAATTTAAAGCAAGATTTAAATTAAGTTTTAAAATCAAGTTTAAATAGAGTTTCAAGATTACTATGGATTCAAAATTTTAATTTAAACAGTTTTCTAAATTTTAAAATGTTGAACAAGTTCAAATGTTTTTAAGTAGATTTAAAAATGAATTTGATTTCAAATAAATGTT
Source organism: Allium cepa (assembly GCA_030765085.1). Lineage (NCBI taxonomy): Eukaryota > Viridiplantae > Streptophyta > Magnoliopsida > Asparagales > Amaryllidaceae > Allium > Allium cepa. The sequence continues at coordinate 344,729,514 of CM060934.1, forward strand.
TAAACTTGACAAAATTCTTTACTTTAATATTTGAATAAAAGTTATGATGGGTTTAACTAAATTTGGAAATTAAATAATCAATTTTTTTTAAGCTTGTTTTCTTTTAAATAAATTAAGTAATTTAGTTTTGAATTTTCTTATATAAGTATCTTATATAAGTAACGATTATTCTTCACTTTTATTTTAACAGGTAAATTTATTTAAAATCTGGATAAATGTTTAAATAGTTAAACATTTTAAACCTTAAATTTTAAAATGGAATTAGAATTTAATTTAGAAATGTATTATTTTAAATACATTTGAATGTTAATGAAGTCATTAATAAAGTAAATGAATTATTTTAGAAATAATTAAGATAATAAAGAATTTACTTATTTATTTGATTTAAATAATGATTTAGATTAATTTATAATTAGAGATGATTAATAATGATTAATCTAAGATAAAATTCTTAAGTAAGCAATTAAAGAAAATGTTGTTAGATAATAATGATAATTATCTAAGGATTATTAAGTAATTAATTAATGTGATTAATTTTGATAATTAATTGGATTAATTAATTGAATATAATCAATTATAATTTGTTAAGTATAATTACTTGATAAAAGTAATTAAGGGATTAATTACCTATTGTAATTAATTATGATAATGTGATTAGTTAAGTTAATTAATTTAGTTTAATTAATATAAGTAAATCATTTGATGGTTTAATACAAGTAATTGTTTAATGTAATTGATGGAACATTATTACTTAGGGAAGTAATAAATGATAATTACTGGAATGTAATTAGTGAGAGATGATTTATAATGAAGTAATTTGGGTAATTACTTTTGTAATTAATCAAGGGATTAATTAATGAAGATAATTAATTATGGAATAATTAATTTGTTAATAAGTAATTAATGGTGGTTAATTACTGGATTGATATTAATCAAGGGTGATTAATAATTGTATTTTAAATTTCAGATTAATTACTAAATGTAATTAATTTTAAATAAAGTAATTAATTTAAATATAAATTAGAGATCATTAATTAATATAATTAATGATGTAATTAAGAATTGTTTAATTAAGAAATAATTAATAATTAAGTGATTAATTAATGTAATTAATTAAGGATAAATGTAATTAATTGGAGTTAATTAATAAATAAAGTAATTAAATGTTGATTACTTATGATTAAGGTTAATTAATTTGTGAAATTAATTAAAGACTAATTACTTATTGTAATTAGAGAATGATTAAATCAAATGTGTTTAATCAAGATGAATACTTAGAGAATGATTAATTAACTAGGTTAATTAATTAATGGATATATAAGCAGGATTTATAGATGTGGTAATTAATTTAATTTATTTTAAATTAATTAGAGATAGAAGTAATTAATTTAATTCATTTTAAATTAATTATAAATGATGGTTAATAAATCATTGCTTATGGATGATATTGATATTTCTTTGGATGGTTGTGATCTCGGAAATGAGATGAGTAATATCTATATGATATGGATGCTTAGTTAAAGTATGATAATATGGATTATCTGTTTGTGATGATTATCTGTTTGTGATGATAATACAGATTATCGGTTTATGATGAGAATGTGATTATCTATTGTGATATGTGAATTATCTATATGTGCGTAAATAGATAATGATGAATTGAATTAATTATTCAAATTAAAATCACTTGGACATTAAGACGGCGTTTGGATTTCGATGAGACCGGGATCGGGTTTCCAAATTTGGAATTCCGAAAACCACATCGATCCAAATTAAATGTTAGGTCGTGAATCTCAAGTGAAGATGAAGATTCAGAGTGCAAGGGCTATTGTCATTAACTCTGAGGGTGATTCCAAATCGAGTGTAGCGAGATAGTGCCTTCGGTTTCGTTCGAACCCGGAACGAACTTGTATGGATTGAATGCTTTCAGAACAACGTCAGGTGGACTATGAGCATTCTAAGATTGATGTGTCCTATAAAGGTAATCGTAGCCTCAAGCCTCATCAACCGGGAATGGCTAAAACAGGGGAGATGCAGCAAGGCTAAGTGGGTCATCCCCAAGTAGGACGAGATTTACCCCTGTCTAGAGATCCCTTTTTATTTCGGTTGTGTGGCAGTTGGCGACGGCCATCTGCGGGGTGGTCTTGTTCGGGACTGTCCAGTAAGGGATGGTTCTGGCTTTGTGTTGCAGGGGATTGGGAGTGATCCTCGATACGGTGATCTAGGCCACGTACTGTGATGGGCGGTACCCCGGTAGCCCTGTCATTGATGGAATCCAAAATCCAATAAGTGCCTGTACGGTTTTGATTGTACCCAACTATGTTGGAACGTGAGATGTAAGCATTCCAACTATTTATGTATTTTATTTTGAAAACCCTAGGCACTATTATAATATCACTGGATTTCCTATCAAATGTTTTGGTTAGCATAAGGTAAAAACTTTTCCATGTTTATGTGTGGGAAGTCTTACGTGATACCTTTTCTTTTCAAAGGATTTTCTAAAGTTAAACAACTTTAAACCCGTTTACTCACACCAGACCCATGTCTGACCCGAGTGTTTATTTTCTGTTTTATTAAACTCTTGGGTACTCATATTACGTATGAGTAGTCAAGTGATTCAGGATTGCTTTGATGAGTTCTGGAGGAGATATGGAGCAGGAGGCTTCATCGTGTAGATATTTATTGTGGTTCCGCTGTGTTTGAGTTGTATCTATTTTTCTCTGATGTACTTGAATTGTAATAACTAGACAAGTGTTTGTAACTGTCTAGTTTGTGTTGTATTAGCTGTATAACTCTGATGTATATGATACTATGTAATGTTTTATGTGATATAATATAATTTATTCGTTCCGCTGTGATATTCTGATGTTGTTTGTTTCTTTCTTTTCTATCTTTACTCTTTTCTATCCCTTTCTTTCTTCTTAATGATGCGTCTTTCTATGGAGTGAAAGGCGGGTCGATACAACAACCATAACTCAAACAAACAACAAATTCTAACATTATTTAAGTTTATTCCTATTAATTTTCTTTTTTTTCATTCATGCAATGATTCATCTTTTTACATATTTTCATTATAAATAACTTTAACATTTACTTAAGTTTATTATCATTTATTCATAACCATTCTATTATATTTAATTAGCAGCATTTCAGTCATAACTTAAGTTTATAACAATTATAACATTATATTCTTATTTATAAAGAAAATCCATTGAACACTTTCATTACATAAGTTTACTTGTACAATTTCCATTACATCTTCTTCTTAGACATTTCAACTTTTAAATCCTTTGGCAAGTTATATATATGCTTTTTTAAAATGCAATTGACATTTATACAAGTTTATCTCATTTCTTTAAATTAATTTAATGTTCAAAAGTCATATCTTTTATTTGTATAGGTTACAAATTTCAACTTTATTATTATTTCATTTATAACCTAGCATTTAGTCTCTTATTTCATTTAGAGGTTCCAATTATTAATTAGTTACATTCCATTTCACTATAATAATTGAAACTATTAATTAACGAAACTTCAAAACTAAATACCGGCTTTAATTTCAAATCATTTTAAAATAATAGATAAATATATACTTACAACTTATATATCCAATTATATTTAAAACAATTAAAAATTTATATTTGGTTATCAAAATAAATCCGTAGTAAAACTACTACAGTGGCCTTTCCACTCATCAACGAAATTGTTTTCCAGCAACAAAGAGGGGAGTACATAACTATTTCTTTCCAAAGTTTCTTTAAAGAAATTCTTTCAAATTATATTAAATTATTCATATCAAAAAAATACTTATAAACAATATTATTATATTCTAAAAATCCTTTGAAACTGAATATTTTCAAAATCCTGGAACTAAGTTGTAAAATTTCCAATTTTATTTATTTTAATTTGAATCTTATTTCCAACCAATATTTATAAATTTCACTACCTAATAACCAATATATTACAACCAAATTTATATCATTTACAAAAAAATATTTTATGTATATAGAAAATATAATAGGCAAAATTATTTCATTCACGTATATTTCAAAACAAATATTGTGTCGGTCTGTCCTATTAAGTGTTTAGAAATCCCTATTGATGTCATAGCGTCCTATGCACCAACCAGAATTTATAAATACAAAACGGAACAAATTAACACAATATCAAAAACCTTAGCTTTGTGGGGACTGACTCTTTATTAATAGGTTAGTAATACCCTATGATGAGTCACTGAGTGTACCAAATGTAATGGACCACCTGCCAGTGGGGTAACGCCCACCATAGCATACAGCTGTACCTGTGTTCTGCCTTTATGGCCAGCCTCTCAATTGTACCAACCCCCACAGGGACATGTAGGAGTAAGAGTCATCCGCTCACTACCAAACCAAATGCGAGAACCCCTTATCATGCTGCACCGCCAAGTGCATAGGCAGACACACATGTCAGACTTAAACCATACAGAAGGGAGAATTGTTATTGGGGTGAATCAGAAAAGCAGAGAAAGAAAAAAACAAAACAGAATCTCACAGCGGAATGACAAAATATAATAATCAAGTAACAGTTCATGAAGCTGTTTTACAAAACATTTGATTATACTTATACAACACATATCAGAGTTACACATACGAGAGAATAATAAATAATGCAGCGGAACAGTATGAATGTAGTGGAATAATATAATAAATAATAGTAATACAATATTCGTCTTCATCCTCCATAACTAAAGTCTTTGAATCCTGAAATGCTCAGACTGACCCGGGCAAATTGAAAAGGCAAAACACTCGAGTCAGAACTAAAAGATCTTATGTAAGTTAAATCAATAGAAACAAATATGAGTGGAACAGCGTTAGAGATGTTTATGAGATTTGACATCTTCTATCCAGTATCAGACGTGAGTGTAGTAACTTAAGAGATGCTCAGGATTCACATCTCCTAAGGATTCGTTAAACATTTAGTATGTAGTAATATACGCTATTATAATAATATCTAATAGTAAAATAAACTTACTTTAAAATAGCGTTAAAGGGTGACCTAATATTCCCCTTAACACATAAATAGCGCCAATAATCTATACAGCACCGTCATACCTTCTGATCGGGAGGCTACCAGAGGATACTCAATAGGTACGACACAAATCAAACTCGTACAAGGCGTCCTAGGGTAGGTGACATGGCACACAAGGCAATGCTAGGGTAGATATACCAATTTTGCATCCGGGCTGGTGGGAACGCGTAGCAGCTACTACCGCCCACCTCGAGCCACACCCCCAAAATCAAAAATCAAAAGTGGCCACCAAAACAATCCAAAATCAGAATATAATATCAAAGGAGTGTGTCCGATAAGAGGGGCTACCTCCAAGGCCCGAAAATCACTCATGTTTTAACCACCTTGTGCCAACTCGTGGTAGTTGGGTCCACGTAAATACCTCAAAGGAAAGCTGCCACTATCCTACAACATTCTAGAATCTCCACTGCGTACATGGTTGTTAAAGTGGTTTTCGGAGTTGGCAGAGAGTATGACAACTTCCGATCCCGGTCTCTTTAACCACCAAATGTTGTTATAGCACCGCGGTCATTTTCAAAATAGTTTATACTTTAAAACCAAAATATCATTGCCTTTTCAAAAACCAAATCAATACGATATTATTTTATATCAAATATATCCTTTCTAAAATCATAACACTTTCAAAATTATAATATTTCGAAACCAAACGCTTGAAATATAACCTTTCAAAACATAATACTTTGAATTTCGTAGCTTCTAAACCATAACTTACATCACTTAAAAGGTTTGGATATTCAAACAGTATATAAAATAAAATATTTTGAATTTAAAATTACTATATAAAGTAAAGTAATTTCCTCGACTTCACAAATTTATTCACTTTAAATTAAATCTCAATTCATTACTTTCAACTCACTTTCAGTTTTCAATAAACCATTTCAATTTATATCGATTTCAAATATAGATTCGAACCTCCAAATAGACCATTTCAATAGATTTCAAAGCTTTCAATATCCAACACTTCAAAACTAAATTTGTTAACTCTATATAAATATCAAATTCAGTTTACTATTATTTAGTTTTGAAATATTTACTTAATAATTCCAATATCATTCAAATAAACTCCAATTTCAAATAACTGAATATTTCCCTCACTTCATTCAAACTTGATATATTCATTTATATAACCTTAAACAAAAATCAAGTTAAAAATCATATTCTTTAAAATATCAAATTCAGTGAGTCCCAAATCGATTTTTATTAAATAAAATTCTCAATTAAATACAATTTCAAATCAATTTTCAAGTTATCTTTAAACCTTAATTTATTAAAATCATTATAAATTCAATATCAAAATATAATTTAAATAAATACTTAACCATATTATATTTTAAATAAAATCAAACTTTATTATTAACTTATTTATATCAACAAATTTATACATAGCTCAAGTCAAGAATTCGACTATAAATATAAAATAGCATTTATGTAATATCTAAAATCAATATTTATATAAAACCATGTATTTCTTTCCAAAAACCATATAGATCAATTTCAAATTATTTTTACATATATAGACCACGGTGTCTGTATATAATTTTCTATCCTATGGTCAAGTGATACAGATATTTATCATTTCAATCCGTAATTTAAAACATAAATACGGTTATATATTATTTCAAACCATAATCCCCAAAAATAAAAATCCATAACAACTTGTAGTTTATAACAATATAAACTACAACATCCATTCATCCAATATCACTCATCAAACATTTATCACAATTGTCATCCAATTCAATTAATAACATTGATTTAGAATAGATAATAAATAATAGGCATTACTGGCAGTTTATATTCAATAATAAATTGAATAACTACTTTATTCAAATAAATTCAAATAAACAGAGATGATGATTCAATATATGCCAAACTATCATAGATAAATTTCTAATCATATCATAAATTAATTTAACAAACATAAGAAATTTTAGAAGTTGTGAGTGGGTTAAACCACTCACCTTTTGAATTTAAATTGAATTTAAATCCAATTTAAAACTAAAAATTGAACAGTCTCAGAATCCATCCCAGCCGGCGCTAAATGTCCAGAATTCTAGTACGATCTTAGCAAAACAAACCGCGCATGAATCCGAGCTCGTATGAAAAAGTTATGAATCCGAGCAAAACAAACCGCGCATGAATCCGAGCTCGCATGGGTCGACTTCGGGTTCAACTTCGTTCCACCGCCTCAAATCCCTGGTGCTTGCTCTGAGTTTTTGCTAAAACAACTCGGAGCGACCCGAGTGATTTTCTTCCTGACCCGAAGTTGATGCAGGGTTTTTGCCTTTGAAACTCGAAGCGCGACTTAAAGTTGCTGCAGATCCGCAATTTTTTTTTTTTGGAATTGAAATTGGATTGGGAAGATTAGGGTTTTCAGCCATTAAGGAAGAGGAGCAACAGAAATTTCCGTACGTATAGAAATGAGAAATAGAAAGGCTGTTAGGGTTTATAATGTTATATATATATATATATATATATATAGGCAGAACAAAATAGAAAGAAATGGGCCCGATTGGTTTGAATTTTTAATGATAATTGACTCGAAAAGCCCATTTCGATTTCGGAACGGAAATGGGCCAATCAATATATCAAAATATATGTTTTTAAATATCTTAAACGCAAGGGAACGGGTTTCAAGTCCAAATTCCATCATATGAAGAAGTTATGCTAAAATCAAGTTATTTCAAATTGATTTCAATTGATTTCAATTAATTGATTTCCATGCGTTTCGGCCCGTACGTTCAAACGACAAGTTCGATCGCTACGAAACTTGAAATCCTACAATAATTCACAGTTATGAATCCGATGAAGCTATTTTCGTCGAAATCCGAGTCAGTGACCAAAATGGCTATTTTTACATTAGTTAAATAAATTAAAAATAAATTAATTAAATCAATTTTTCAATTTCAATTCTATAATTGACAATTTTTATCATTTTTAAATTTCTTAATCATTTACACTAATTTAAATAAATTTAGATGTAAAATTAGAGTTGATTAATTTATCAACTTTAGTGTTAACCTCAGTTTCACTAAATTTAGAGATTATAAATTTAGTTTCCAATAATTCCATTTAATTTACTTTTCATTTTATTATTCAATTCATTGTTGTTAAAAGGTTGAAATTAACATTGGATCCATGATCTATTACATTAATATTCTCAAATTCCATCTTAATTTCAATTAACGTAATAATTAAATATTAAATTTCATTTAATTGCTATTAATCCAATTATTAAGTTTAAATTCCAATAAGTTAATAAATCTTGATATCCATTATTTTCATTCGACCAATTGTCATATTATGAATAGAATTAACATTATTTTCAATTATTTCCTTAATTTACACCAACATAATCTTGAATTGAGACTCATTGCAATTGATTACAAATTTTGATTTAATGGACCAAATAAATGATTAACTTAGAATAATTGTTATCATTAACTCTTAATCACATTTTTATAAGTTTATCATTTCCAAACCAATGTTATAATTTCTTACTAAACATTGATTTTATTCAATTACCATTCAATATATATTAATTCATTAATTAATTCAATATTTACATTTGTTTTCTTATATTTGATTTATAGCATAGTATAAAATTTACATTAACATAATATTAATTACACTTATTGAAATTTATTTCTCAATTTACTAAATACAATCAATTATGACCTTACAATTGTTTCAATTAATTAGGATTGCACTAAATTAGTTATTTATCAACTTACATTAACATTATTACCTTAATTTACATTCAATTACTATTAATCAATATATTATTTCATTGGTTAATTCAATACTTGCTTTTATTTACTTATTTTCAATTTTTTAACCAAGTGCAACAAATTTTCACTATTTCATTATTGGGATTTCACTCCAATTGTTAATAGTTAATTTTAATTACCATTGCTACATTTAATTTTAGCGTTTATTTCAATATTAAATTATAAAATTTTTTTCTTTCCGAATTAAATTACAAAATCTCGTTAAAATAACAAATCTAATTATCGAAAATTTACAGGTCATTACAGTTTTCCTTTAGCTTGGGTGATTCGGTTTAGTATAATTTTATTTAACTTTGTTCTTTTTATTTGAAAAGAAAATTTTTGCTCTTTAAAAATAATAAAAAAAATTGCTTTAACGCTGTTACTTTTGTTTGCCTTTCTTTTTAACACCATTTTAGGTCAAAGGTTGAAAAAGCAAAAAATGCAAGGAAAGGAATTGCTGTTAATAATTTCTTCACTTGGCTTGCTAAAATTGCTTGCTAAAATTTTTGCTTTACTTGCTTCGATAAAAAAAAATTGACTCTTTAAAATAAATTGCTAATAATTCTGTACGCTCTTGTATCGTACTCTCATCTCTTGTTTTAATTTGCTTTGCATTGTTGATTATTTGCATTTTAGATTTTTCAAAAACAAAAAAAATATTAAAATCCATTCTTAATTGCATTGTTAAATCATATTTAATTTTTGTTCTGTATTCATATCTTCTTATTTTCTTTTCTAAGGGAAATACCCGAATCCACATAAGGTGGGGGAATATATCACCCCTTTATTGGCGCACAAATTGCATTCCATCTTAGAATTTGACGAATAATAACGGTTAGACATTTGGCTTAAGGGAGTCATGAGCTCACCTAGGGCTTAATTGTATCTCGAAGAGTTGTCCCCTTTCAACAATTCAAATTCAATATGTCTAGACTACGGCAAATCAATAATCATATATAAATATTACAGTGATTCGTAAATATTACAGTAATTGTTTCTTCGAAGCTACTTAAACCTTCAACTGCATTGATACAGTGATTCATGGTGTTACTCTTGCCAATTACGTAGCCAAGAACTATCTTATTGGATTAAGACAAATCATGATTATACAATTTTGGATTAGGAGCTACTTAGGACAGAAAATTTATAATTAAGTCCTTGCATTCATTTAGTTGCATTAGTTCGTGCATATTTTAAAAGAACAAAATCCAAAATTAAATTTTTTTATATATTTTATTTAGCTTGTTTTTTAAATCTATTCCTTTATAAAGAAAAATAGAAAAAAATTTCAAAAAAATCAAAAATCCATAAACAACCTTTTTAGAAAGTAAATCCAAAAAAAGAACATTTTTGAAAATGTCTAATTTCCCTACTCGCAAGAATTTTACTCTAGTTGTTAAAATCAATATAATCCATATAGTTTCACTTTAAGCTCTTATGGATATTTTAATAACAACTATTGTAAACAATTCGAATTTTACAACACACATTTCCAAAATGATAACGAACCCTCAACTCTTGAAAAGAATATTGAAATGATTTAGTCTTTATTTGAACAATGAAATCAAATGTTAAACAATTTGAGTAATTCATATTTGTGCATTAACTCAAGTAAAGGATTTCAAAATAATCAAAATTTTAATTCGCTTCAAAATTCTAATAATTTTGGTTCTAACTCATTTTAACACAATTTCGAACTTCAAAATTAATTTCAAAATCAAAATGGAAATGTGCCCATTTTTTAAACGATATTGGCAATGGTAATAGTTTCTATCATGTGAAATTTTTTACTCCCAACAATTTCAAATTGAAAATTCTCGATTTAATAATTATGAATTTGATTTTGTTGAGCAAATGGAAGAAAAATAAAAATATCTCATAGATTTGTTGTTTGAAACCTACAAAAAATAACTTGAGCAACAAAATCAAATCCCATCGTATGACGAGTCAAATAATAATCTACCTTTTACCAAAATTGACAATTTTCAAATAACAACTTTTGAAATTGAAAACGACGGTAACGACCAAGAATTTCACCTCTTTGATTTGGAAGTATTTAATTAATTTTAAATATTCAAATAGTAGATTTTGTAACTAAAATAAATCTCTTTTTAATAATAGATAACGATGGTACAATGTTTTTAAAATTTGTTTACAAATATAATTAGTTTGATGATAAATAAAATATGTGACCGAAATACGTTTTTCGAATTTTTGATTTTTCATCGACTAAAAATTATCGTAAGTGTTATAAACCCTAGAATATAATGTACATGCTCACATTTACAGTTAGTTAATTTATGCATATATATGTTTATCCATATAGTTAAGTTAACAAAATAAAGTTAAAAGAATATTCCATGAAGATGCATAGAAAATATGTTTAGACATAAGTACACATGCACTAACCTCAGTTTGGCTAAGCAAAGGGAAGGGGGACAAGCTTGTGGGCTGAAGTAAATGGAGAAAGAGGAGAATGGTGAGGTGGCAAAAAGAGGTGGAGGGTAAAGGACTAAGGGTTTTTAGGTAATTTGATTTGTTTCTTGCTTATAATTACTCCTTTCATTTCTTCATTTTTTCCTTCTCTTCCTTCTGCCATATCTTCCACATTCTTTAGCCAAATGGAGATTTTCTTTATTTCAAACCGCATGAAATTGCAATGGCTACAACTTTTATGTGGATCACTTTTTCAAATACTTGGTCCAGCTATGTCAAAATCTCGTTTATTTGCAAAGTGTTTTTGAACTTAGAGATCCATGTCCGAAAATGGTCCTTCTTATCTCGACCATATCTTCTTTAAAATAAATCAAAATTGACTGTTTTTTATATTGTCAATGAAGGAATTTCATAAAACTTTCCTTTTGACTATTTAACCAAAATCCAAGTGTAACATGTCCACAAACCGAGGAGAAGATGACCTGTTTCGAGTTGATTTTTGGTGGTTTCCAAGCTTTAAAAGTTTAAAATTTATTTCAAGTTTCTAGAAAGATTTGGTGAGTAAGCCCTCTTATATTTTTGAAATATTTTAACTTTATATTTTGCTATGTTTTTTATACAATATTTTGGTTATTTGGTTGGATTATCACGTCATTGAATATACACATGTTGTTTGTATGTGATTAAATATGTGGCATGGTTGACTTTTAGCTTAGACTTGTTAGCAAAGCCTAATAAGTATTGTTATGGTTATAAACTTAGATCTTTTTCTTATGTTGGAGTTGTCAGATGTTTATGGATATATCAACTTGTGAATGCAATGAAAGATTGGCACTTGAACTTGTTAAGGTGATATGGAGATCCCCTGAGTTAAGTGGTTTACTTAATTTGTTTTCTAATACAAAGTTTTAACCTTTACATTTGTTTTCAATTTTTTTTACTAAGTTAGTAAAGAAAATTAAAGTAAATTATAAGGGTTTTAAGGTAATTGTATATGCAAAATAAGTTTTCAAGTTATGGCATCCATAGCGATAGTCGCTGTGGATGCAGTATCGCTTTAAAATACGAATTTTTCAAATTTAAGTTTTATACTTCGAATTGTTTTAAATGTTTTACAAGCCTAATAATAATGTTTTTAAAAGTTAATTAAGAATTAATAAATAATTAATTAAGTTTTAATAATTATTAATTAATTAAGTGTTAATAAGGTTTATTAACTTTAATTACACGAAGATTAGTCACTATTTAACTACCTTTTTAAGGATAAAATTAATTTTAATTAATCAATTATAAGTATGATTAATTTTTAATTAATTAAAAGTTAAATATATGATTTACTTTTAATTAATCACTAATTAGATATAGGGTTAATTATTAATTAATTATCAACCATGTGTTTAAATTTAAATTAATTAAGGTTTTAATTTATAAATTATTTAAAGGTTTAATTTCTTATTTAAGACTTAAATAAAGATTACTTAATTTAGATTAATTATTATTAAATTATTAATTAAGGTTTAAATGATTATTTAATAATTAATAAGGGATTAATTAGTGTTTAATTATTTATTTAATAATTAATTATTGTTTAATCATTTATTTAAAGGTTTAATTATTTCTTAATTTATTTATTAAATTAAATTAAGATTTAATATAGATTAATTATGATTTGAAAAAAGTTAACCTATAATTAATTATTTTAAAAAGAGTTTTAAAGTTTTAAGTCCTTTGTTTTTCCAAGAATCAAATGGTTTTAAAGGAACTTCTTTTTCAAAGATGGTTTTGAATTCAAGGGATTCAAGTGTCGATACCACTAAGAAACCATATAAATGTGAATGAGTTATAATATAGATTGTTTGATTGTATGGACTTGTGTTTGCAAAATAAATCCCCATTCTACCATGAATTGATTAAATTGTTTGGATATCTATTTAGCATGACACATCACCATCCTGCTATTACGTTATTTGGATATCTATATGTTAGTTAGCTTATATTGACATGTTACTCCCTGAATTAGATATGAGTTGTATTTACATACTTGTTGACCTATGTAAATAAATGTTAAGTGGATTGAAATAAGATGGTAGCTTAAATTTGTATCATTTGGATAAACCTGTTTTCGAATTTATAAGTAGGTTTTTGAATTAACTTAAATTCTTAGTAAAATTTGGAGTTTAAAGTTTATAAATGATTTCAAGTTATATTGTTATTTTATAAAGATGATTATAAATAATAAGTTGTTTATAAACGGTTTTTTTCTAAATAAAAGAGTTACCCTAGTTATTTTACAAATGATATTCGGCAAATGATGTTTTATTAGGGGATTATAAAAGAATTTTATAAAAAAAATTAAAAATAGGAAGAGATTCTATAAATCATTTTGGAAGATTTTAAAAGGGAATTTAAAAATAGTTTGAATATTTTTAAGGATATTTGAAATATGTAGTGACTTATAAAAAGAATTTTTATTAGGGATAAGTGAATGGGTTTTACAAAGTGAATGGTTTTTATAGTAAGTGATGTTTTGAAAAGGAAATTTTTTGGCCATTTAATATGGATTTTAAAAAGAGGGAATTCTCAAATGTTTTTGGAAAATACTTATATTTTTGAGATAAGTAAAAATGTTTTCCAAGTATAAAAGGAATGTAAAGATTGATGGGAATAGTGCTTTAAAAAGAACTTTTGATCAAATTTTGCAAAGTGTTTTTTAATTAATGAAAGACTAATTAATAAAGGATTAGTGGATCCCATATGGAATCAAATCAACGTTGAATGATTGTTTATTTGATAGTTGAATAACCGGCTACCAAATATGGACCAAAATATAGCCCCGAAAATATCTAGGAGAAACACATGAGTTATATGGCACAGTCATCTTCGATGATGATGTACTATGTGTATAAATCACGTTTTGTTCTCCTAGGACAAATGATTGGGAGATCTGTCCACTTAAACGATTAGGGGGATGATCCATGCTCCCGTGTGTTATCCGATTCTTTCCAAAAGAACGATGGTTAAGTTTATCGGAACTACCGAATGTTGTTTCGAAGAGACTGGGATTGGGTAAGTATAAATTATCTGAAAACCACTTTGATCCAACTCAAGTGTTTCGAAATCAAGACATCATAAAGATGATTGAAGTTGGAGCTTTTGAAATGCAAGGGCTACTTGGTACTAATCTTGAGGGTGATTCCAAAATGGATGTAATAAGGTAGTGCCTTTGGTTTCGTTCTGACACGGAACGAACTTGTATGTATGAATGCTGGCACTAGATTGCTGCCTGGAGGGTAGCGTTAGCATTTCCAGATGGTTTCTATATAAAACGGTAATCGTATCCTCAACTCCCATCAACTAGGAAAAAGACTAAAGCAATGGCATGCGGTAGGGCTATCTAGGTTGCTCCCATTAGGGTATGAACATCCCAAGATCTAGTGTCAATATCTCTATGTATGCTTCGGGGCCTATTATGCTTATTTGATCGCAATCAATGGGTAATCATATTCGACGCTATCTAGTAATGGGTTAAGCCAGTCCTGAGTAGTAGAGGTGCAATGTGTTGTAGCCTCCCGTACATTTTATTTAGAGGTGTACAAATTCGGTGGGTAGACCCTTACCCATTCATAGTTGAATCCATTCTCCAATTAATGCCTTTGGACTTGATTATACACCTATTATGCTGGAATTTAATAATATGACAATTTCATCTTTTATTAATATATATTTGTATTCTAGACATTATCACAATACCACTGGATTTTCTATAAAAATGTTTTGGTTATCAAAAGGAAAAAACCCATCCGTGTTTATGTGCGGCGTGGTATTACAAGATACCTTTGATTTTAAAAGATTTTACAAGTAATAATAAATTAATTCCTCATGATTTGAGTTTCTCATGCTGGTTTTACTAAACCGATCCGGGAGATATTTTTCTTATAATGCTCGGTTCAGCTCGAGCATATTTTCCAGGTTTAGTTGGGTCCTTTGGAGCTTTCAGGTGACGAGCTGGATACTCCAACACGTATTCACGTACCTTATATTATTTTAATATTTTCATTTGTTTTGTTTTTGTCTGTATAAATCAGCAATTGGAAGGACAGGCTCTTATAACTATCCAGGCTGATGTTAGTTTAATGTACTCTGATGATGTGTATAATAAATATGATTTATTTTTGTAAAGAGTTATTCATATTATATATCACTCATCATGTATTGTGATATTTTGTTCTTTCTTTTTTTTCTTTCACCCCTAATGATTCATCTTTCGGACACTTAAATGATTGGCACATGAATACCGAGTATGTATTAAGTGTCGTCTTTAGGTGTAAGTAAGGAAGATCGTTACACCGACAATCTCAATAAGTTGTTGACAATGTGGTAATTAAGTTGGATTTTAATTCTTTTGGGAGTGTGGAACCAAATATAAAATTTAATCTTCCTTTTTTCGATTTTGAGAAATTGAATATAACAATTTTATATTTTGAACAAGATACATGTAATGAAGTTGTGAATACTTCAACAAAGGAAGATGAATTTAATGAGCACAAATTTTTTGGACTTTTCGAAGATGAGTTGTTGAATTCTGAAGGGATAGACTTAAACCACCATTCTGATTATAAAATCAATAATTTTGGGAAATTTATCAATAATGAGTTTGAATTTAAATTTGGTGCAAATAAACTTGAACTTCAGCCAATTGTTTTATCGACCCCAAAAATCATCGAAAATAAAACAACTCATACGATTTTTGATAAACGACATTCATTTTTCCAAGTCAACATTCGACATTGAAATCTTTTATGGTTTAGTTTTCTGTGCTTAAGCTATGTCTCTCATACTTGACGAAACAAATGTATTGGTCTTTGGAAGACCATTTCATTTATTCTTTAGTGGTATATTTTTTGATGTCGTGCAAATAATAATCGTTTCATTTTCATGTAAATATAGGTCATATTTTTTTCTCCTTTCACTTGGGTTGAGTGTAGGGACACGGTCAAAATCAAGTATCGGGAGAGTCTCAAGTTCATTTTTAGTTTTTCATAGTTTATCTTCTGCATTCTTCCAAAACTAAAAAAATCTCAAAACAATTTTTTTAATCATTTTGGTTTATTTTTAAAGAAACACTATAGGATAAGTGTAGGTTTTTGGCTATTAAATTGACGTTTTGAGAATTTATCTCAACAAAAATAAAAATAAAGTTTGATTACAAGTAATGATGGTTTAACTAATATATAAGAAGTTTCATGGATGTTAAATATGAAGTATATCCTAATTGAAATCTTTGTTCAATGAGTGGTTGATTTAAAGTAAAGGCGGTAACATTTTTGATCTTCTAAGTTAAGTGATGCTAAGATGATGATGCAAAACTCTCTCTTCACAAAATAATTATAAATAAATAAATAAAAATAAAAAGAATTTTGTATATATGTAAATATTTAATTAACGCCTACAATCGATAGGTGTACACACTTGTATGTACACTCACCACGCTTAATACTCTTCTCACATAAGCCCACAAGGCAGTGCATGGACAGTATATCTAGCCTCGGTTTTCTTAGTTAGGTGCATGTATATGAAAGAAATTCTTTCTTTAATAATGCCTATAGTCAATAGGTGTACACACTTGAGTGTACACTTGTCATGCTCTGTACCCTTCTTAGGTAAGCCCGAAAGGCAGTGCAAGATTGGTATATCTGGCCTCAATTTATCTGAGTTAGGTGTGTAAATAATAATAATATTATTATTACTTTTCAAAAATAGAGAGAGTAAGAAATTAAAATCCAAGCATTATTTTCACATACTTGATTTGACTTATTACACAAAAGAAATGAAAATACCACTTTGAAAAACTTTGATAATCAACTAAGGATCCATTTCATAGTTGCACAATGTTAACAATAGTAATAATAGCCAAAGTAGAGTCTAATTGTGAGGATAACTTAATTTTTGTTGGAAATTTTGACATGTAAAAGGACTCGGATTTCTTGATAATGACTAGAACTTATATTTAAATTACTCATGTCAACTTAAAAGTAAATTCTTCATGTGTAAATATCTTTGAAAATTTGCATCTTGTAGTTGCATTAAAATCTGCATATCGCATTTGGATTGTGGGTAGTATCTATGGAAAACCCTCACGAGACAACACTGGTCCTATTAGGGACAATTAGACGTTTAACGGCTTGTTGCATACGCTCAATGCAATCGTGTTTGCTCCAAAAATGGATTTATCTTAGTTTTAGTTTATTCGACGTCGAATAAAAAGATAAGTGTGAGGATATTTGTAAGCACGTAAATATGCATATTTTTACTTCCATATTTAATCTACTTTTATTTAAATAAATATCATATTGGGGTGTTTTACATGTTTATATCAAAATCTAAAGTGTTTCAAATCATCGTTCATTCATCTTCACATAGGGGCAAAATGGTCATTTTCGTATGTATTAATTTTTGATAGGATTTACTTGCACATTTTGTTTTTATTTGTAGTAATTTAGATGGAAAATGAAAGAGGCTTCATGTATGATGAATGCACAAAGATGGAAGACAAAGGAATGAAGAAATAAAAGAATTCATGTAATCATGGAGGGTCTCACCTACCCACTAACCATGAACTACAATTAAGAGCTAATGCACATGTTAGTGGGGATTAAAGTCGCATGTATGTTTAATGGAGGATAAATTTCATGCTAATGATTACATGGATGTTACATTTTCTAAAGGGCATTTTGGGCAGTCTCTTCAAATATGGATTAGGGTTTTAGGCATGTATAAATATTCACTTATGTTTTATATAGAAAGCTCTTACCTTCTCTGTAGTAAGTTTAGTGGTAGCCACAAATTGTAAACATAAACTCTCCTTCTCTCTTTAATGGCTTCTTAGCCTTTTACTCTTATGTAATTTTATTTATGCAATTTTATTTCATTCTCTTTTAATTGTTGTTCTTTACTTTATGCAATTAACGTAGTTTTATTTCATGCTAGTAGATCAGATTTATTTACATGTTATTTAGTTAGCTCTTATTTTTATTTTGTTTATGTTTATGATGAAATCACTTTGTGTTATAATGAATTCAAATATGAGAAGCTAAGCCTCTTTAATTCAAGAGTGATGAAGCTTTCATGAATCATACAAAGTTAACATAATGATTTCATTTGATCTTTTTTTGTGCTTAATGGAAATTTTGATGTGGTAGAGTTTTGTTATTTAATATTAAATTTTATAGCCTATGTTGTTGAAACCAAATAGACAATGCTTAAACAAACATAAACACAAAATACCTCTTCATTTACATATGATTTTGGTAATGAAGTGGATTTAGAATTAAAATTTGATGTTCTATGTTACTAATCAATAATAAATAGATCATGCTTAGAATAGGTTTTATTTTTAATTTCATTATCATTTTCATGAGAGTTTACAAGCGGATTGGATGATGCGTTAGAGTTTGATGGTTTATGTTATGGTAATTAATAACACAAATAGACCATACTTAGGATAAACACATCAACTAAATTCAAAAATGACTAAAAAGAGTGGTAATTTATGTGATCATGAGAAGGGATCTACCTTTAAATTGCCTTTTACTCTCATATATTTATTCACTTTCCTTTAGTTAGTTTTTTTATATCTTTTTAGTTAAAACAATCTCAAACTCTTGGGTTAATTTGATTAAGTAGAATTTGAAATCAATTCATTTCCTTGCGGATTGACCCGTACTCGCCTCGTATTAAAATTGTATGCCTTGCGCTTACGGTTATTTTTATTACAATATTTTTCGGCGATTTTCTAACCGATAGAAAATTCATCATCAAACAGTATTCCAAACTAAGTGACTATGTTTTTAATCATAAAATTTAGCATTTTCCTGATGTTATGTTTGGTAATGATTCTACTTATGCCCATTAGGTGAAATAATTAATGGCTACCGTTGCAAACTTAGATCCACCTTTAGAAATAGGAAATAGTCCAATTAAATCGATTCATCATACATCAAAGGGCCATGAACTTGAAATTGAGGTTAATTCACTTGGGGCATACATGGAATTGTCGAAAATTTCTAAAACTTCTCATATCACTTTGCATGATTCACTGCATCATTGCTCATTTGCGGCTAATAGAAATCCTGCCTCATGACCTTTTTGACTAATTTTATTCCATTAGAATGAACTACAAAGAATCCTTCATGGGCTTCTCTTAGTAATTTTGCACCACTTTCTACACTGACACATCACAAGTAAGGGAGTGAATATCCTTTTTTGTAAAGCGTTTCATCCATTATAATAAAATTTGGAGCTTGGCGTCTCATCTTTATCTCTTTCCATTTATCCTCTAGTACTTTTCCTTCTACCACATACCTAACAATATGTGTCAGCCAACAGTTCTATATTGGTTGCTTATTTATGTATGAATGGTTGCTTCTTGGACTACATCACATCCATCTCCTAGTGCTTTTTTTTTTCTACGTGTGCAGAGCTAGAGATCTAGTTAATACTATTGCCTCATTTTTTGGCTTAGGGGCTTTTCTTCAATACAGGGACTTTGTTGGAAAACTATTGGCATAATTTGAGTTTTTGGTGCTCCTTGTGAACTAGCCAGCTTGGCCACAGAATCGGCTTAGGAATTTTTCCCTCTAGGTATTTGGTGTATTGAAAAATCTTGAAATTGAGTTAACATCATCAATACCTTTTTGACGAAAGGATCAATTTCATATCTTTCATTTGATATGTCTGATTCAATTGATTAACAACCAATTTAGAATTACTAAAAATTTGAATTTTGGGGATCTTCAACCGAAGGGCTAGGGTAAGTCCTACTACCATTGATTCATACTCGGCTACATTATTAGTTGAAGGAAAATATAACTTCATTGCATAATGCAATCGGCGTCCATCATGAGTAATAATCACATATCATGCATCAGCCCTTTGTTCATTCGAGGCCCCATCAACGAAAAATTGCCATTTAGGTTTCAAATCCATCTCGTTTTTCGATTGTTATTTAAAAAACATGTGAATTAGTTAACATATTGACCTTTAATCACAATCGAGGTTGGAACCAAATATCATATTGGCTAAGCTCTATTCCCCATTGTACTAGTCTTCCCGATGCCTCAAGTTTAATGAAAACTTGTTTGAGTGGAAAGTTAGTTAAGATCTTGATTGGGTATAGTTGAAAGTAGGCCCTTAATTTTCGAGCGCTGAGTATTAAATAGTATGCCAACTTCCCTATGTAACAACCCGCCATTTCGAACCATTCGCATCCTCACATGTCAGCTTGAATTACTCAAAACAAACGATTGTTAATTTTATATTTGGAAAAACTCAACATATATGGTAAATAAATCAATCACAGATTCACAAACATAGAGTAATACAATAATAAACAACGGAATAGATAAATAGTAGTTCATGAAGCTACTATATAAACATTAGAGTTTAAAATAAAATACAACAGAATATCTAAAATACAATGTAGTATCGAATATAAACAGATGACATGTCTAAACAAAGAAATAGGAAAAGTTGAATAGATAAGACAGATCTTCAAACAAAGCTCCAATTTCCAAAGGTGAGTCTCAAGGTACTGTGACACTCATTCTGACCCGAGCATAAAGAAAAACACAAAAAACTCGAGTTAGGATTAACATTCTTATAGAATAAATTCAACTCAAGTGAAATGTCAACTGAAATACAAGTAACTTAAAGGATGTATGGGATTTCCATCCTCTAAGGGTCCATGGAACTATCTACTATGTAGTAATATACACTATTATAATATGTCTACAGTAAAGTAAATTATTAAAATAGTGTTAAGGCATTACCTATATCCCCTTAACACATTTTATATATTCCCACTGTCTTTATAGTATAGTAAGTCCCTCTATGATGTTTACTCAGGGGGAACTCCATAGGTATGGTACAAACCAAACTCGTAGAAGGCGCGATGAGGCATGCGATAAGGCACTCGAGGTAATGCCCTGGGTAGATATACCAATTGCATTCCCGGACTAGTGGTAATGCATATCAGCTACTACCGCCCACCTCGTGACACACTCCCAAATCAAAGGTGCACCCAATCAGTTCACAAAAATAATAGAAATGGTATCGAAGAAATGTGCCCGAGCGGAGGTGCGACCTCACTTAGCCCAGTATAGCTCTTGTTTTAGCCACATCAAGCTGACTCACGGGATTCAGGGTCACGTAAATACCTCATACAGAATCGTTTACCAAACCATCCTACTTCATTTCTGGAATCTCCACCACGTACACAGTTGTTAAAGTCGTTTTCGGTATTGGCAGAGAGTATGACAATATCCGATCCCGGTCTCTTTAACAGCCAAACACTTATTTCACAACGTGGTCATTTTATTTCAAACAGTTTGTACTTCATATCAAAATATCATATTCATTTAAAAGCCATATCAATTCGATATCATCATTCACTTTAAATAATATTCATTTCCAAAATCGTAACACTTTCAAAATTATAACACTTTCAAAATCATAACATTTTTGAAATCATGACACTTTTGAAATCATAACACTTCCGTAATCATAACAGTTCCAACTTAAACAGTTTAGATATTGAAAATAGCATATATATTAAAATAGTTATAAACTGAAATAGTTTATATATTAAAATAATTTATATACTAAAATAGTTGTAAATTAAAAATAGTTTACATTTATTTAAAGAGATTATACTGAAATAGTTTCCATATTCGAATTGTTTCATCTAATTCCACAAATTGATTCAAATCAACTTAAATTCCAAAATTCCATTTAAATCAATCTCAGTTCATCAACTAAAATTCAATTCGAATTCCCAATAAACAATTTTTAATTTATATCGATTTCGAATATAGATATGAACTACAAATTAAACCATTTCAATTTCAATAGGTTTTAAAGTTTAAATATTCAGACATTTTCCAATAATCAATTTGATAAATTCCATTTATATTACAAATTCAACTTCAGTATTATTTAGATTTGAAATATTCATATAATCAATCCATTAACATTACATAAAATTTCAATTACAAATTTAAATAAAACTAAATAACCTATTTCAATTTACTTAAATTTGAAAATATTCATTTAATCACCTTTAATCAAGTTATAAAATCATACCTTTAAATCTCAAATTCAATAATTTTCAAATCAATTTTTATTTAAGTATAATTTTTAAACACATGCAATTTCAAATAAATTTCAATTTTATCTTCCCAACCTTAATTTATTAAAGTTATTACAAAATCTATTTTTAAAATATAATTTTAAATAAATACCTAAACATATTATGTACAAATTAAATTAAATTTTGTTAAATTAAGTCTTATTATTAAATTTAGTTTGTATTAAATCCGTTTTTATATATTTGAAATAGTAAAATTACAAGTAAAACTATATTTTCAAACTAACATATAAATTTAAAAATTTCCAAAACATATAATTTTAAAAATCTAAAATTTATACATATATAAAATAACATTTATATATATCATAATTTGAAAATCAATAATTATTAAAAACCATATATTTCCTTTCAAAACTTTGGAAATCTTTTTCAAAATATAGACCCACGGTGTCCGTGTATAAATTTTTATCCTATGGTCAAGTGATACAGGTATTTATCATTTCAATCCGCAATTTATATATTTACAGGTATATATCATTTCAACCCGCAATCCCAAGATTCAAAATTAATGAAAATCGCTTAGGTTTATCATTTCAACCCATAACGATTTTCCTATAATCTATAATATCGTTCGGTGGTGTATCATTTCAACCCAAAAGGAATTGAAAACTAACAGGGAACTTGCAGAGTGAGAACAAATATGATAAAAATATAACATATCAACAACTTGCATACATCATCACTAATATAATATATATACGACAGGTTATGGTGTCATATGTCACAGGTAAAAAATGTCAGATAGTTGCATATCATATTTAACAATTAAATACTTGACAGTTCAAATTTAACAGCATATTTCAATCGTCATTTCATGTGAATTAAATTTACTCAATATAAGAATGTTAATCGTGAGTGATTGCTCATGTTCCAAAGCTTAGAGAACACAACGAGAATGGGAAGCATGAACACGGATACGTACACGGATGGACAAGTGACATAGCGACAAAACTAGAACTGCTGTTGCGACCAATTCTGGGCAGCGGTGAGATAGACAAAGCACGATAAACTGAATTCGATTAAAACAATTACATAAGCAAACTTATATATATGCTAAATATATATATTCGTAATTTTTTTTATTGAAACCCATATATCACTTCAAAAAATTTCAAATGAATATTTAACATACTATATATATATATATATATATATATATATATATATATATATATATATATATATATTAAAGCTAGTACCCAAAAATCTAATTAAAAGATATAAAAATTTTTTTAAGTATATATCTTTAAACATAATATATATATATATATATATATATATATATCTTAAAACATTTATTCAATACTCAAAACAGTTGGTATATGCAACTCTAAATACACAATATATATATATATATATATATATATATATATAACTTGCTTTTAGAATTAAACAAATATGAAAACTTGCTTTACAGGCAATATAAAAAATGATAACGCGCAGGCGAAATCTAAACAATAGTATACGAACTCATATATACGTATATATATTTAACTAATATATAAATAAATGTATAACCTTACATATGTTTGAAAACCAACTCATGTACTTATATATAAATTAATATATACACAAATATTGCTTACATAATGAAAGACAATAATGAAAACCAAAGAGATGAGAGGATAATGAAAAGGCAACAGCAATATAAAGAAACAGTGAGAATATTGAAAGACAATCGTTGAATTCCAGGAAATAATAGCTTTCTACATATGAATGCTTTATATTATTTCTCTATCAAAAAAGCAATGACTAGATTGGAATGGATGAACCAAATTATTATATTGTGCTGGTGCGAATGGCAATTGTGAAAAGTTGAAACATTGAGAATATCAATACCTGATGGCTATTGATTATCACGGTGGAAAATGAAAAGACAAAGAGAATCCAAAAGCCCAAATACGGAACTGATACGACAAATCATTTTGTCGATTTCGCTGCATACCGGACACCGAAATGCACAAATGAATATAATGCGGAGATCATCATGACGAGATGAATAAAATGGTACACATATATCATTGATATGACCTTCCTATCAAAACTTGATTTTCGTTGTCAAAATGCTGCTAATTCACCGTAAATAAGATAAACGGGGCAATAAAACTCCAAATTTGGCGAAACAAAATATGGCGTCTCACTCAGAAAATGATATATATTTTTATTATATAAAAATATTCAGATTTTGAAAATAATTTAATTCCATCAAATTAACTGATTTTAAATTGAAATTGAAAATTACACAATAGAACTAACTTCCATATTTTCTGATGAAAATTTACCACTTGCTTTGTTTAAATAGACGTATTCCAAATATTAAATTTTCATTTAAAAATTTTATAAATTGAAATTTCACAAAAATTTAGTTAATGACATTATTAAAACCGTTAAAATTTTCAAGTTGTTATACTCTCCCCCACTCAATACTTTTAGTCCCCGAAAAGGAACGAGATAGGAGAATAGAAGCAACAAAAGGGAAAGATATATTTGAAATTCAAAGTACCAGATACAACAACTAATCCGAAACCTATAATTTTTTGTAAATTGATTATATCGACTAATTTGGTTTCAATATATTTTATTCACTAAACCATTGTTCATTGTATTCACATTTGATTGATTTCAATTTATTGCATTTTCTTCCAGTTGATTTTCTTTAATTTATTTACATTTGTTATAAAAGAAATTCTTTCAAAGCAAATTTATTTTATTTAACTCATTTATTAAATCCATTAGAACTCACTTTTAAGGTAATTCCACTTATGATTCAATTTCAACTATTCTAAGTTCATATTCATTTACTTTAAGTAGCATCCTCTGTTATTATTCAATTTATTTTACTTGAATTCTTATAACATAACTTAAGTGTATAAACTTTTATTATAACTACCAAATTTTATTTAGAAATTCCCTTAATAAAACTTCATTTTTTGGGCATCCTATTACTTACATTTATATTGTATATTATTCAGTTACATTCAAACTTTCCCTATTTATTGTTTTAAGTTGTTTCAGCTTCATTTCTTATCCTAGATACTCCAATTATGCAAAAAAAAATCTTCATATCAAGTATTTGGAAACCGACACTTAACTTAACTAAAGGTTAAATTCTCTATTTTCTTTCAACCCATTTTTAAAATAGATATATACATATATATTTTATACACTAAATCCTACTCAAGAAATTCAAATCAAATATATTTTCCAAAACAAAAATGTAGCAAGGTTACTAAGTGTTCTCTCTGCTTTAAGACTAAAAAATGAATGTCAATGATGCTGCATCGTCACCAAAATCACTTTCCAGCGACAAAAGAGGAGAGTACTGATTTACTTCATTTAAAATTCTTTGAAAACAATTCCATTCGTAAATATTTCTAAATAATACATTTTCTAACTTTGAACCTTAAAATTTTGAAAAGACCAGAAACTAAACTCTCAAATCCTTAATTTAAATTTATTTCATTTTCAAATCAAGTTTTAAACCATATTTTACAAAGTAAAGGTTTAGAAATGTTGCCAAACCATAAATGATAATCTAGTATTACCATTTCTAACAACTAATTCATTTAACTATATAACTCAAAAAATTATACTCTTATATATAAAATATTGTCATGCATGACTTTATTCCATTTACAAATTTCGAAAAAATATTGTGTCAGTTTGCTTTGTTCAAATGTTTTGGAATTTCCATCGATAGCGTTGGCCAGATGAATCGATCAAAACCCCAAATCAACTTAACAATTCAAACAATGCAATATAAATAAATTTTATATTAAAAACAAATACACTCCCTCACGCGATGATTTAAGGATGGATTTCAAATTAAGGATAGAGATTCAAATTCAGAAGGAACTGATCAAAGAGAATTCTAACTAAGGTAGGTAACCTCGAAAGTGAGATAAAATAATTACATTGCACAAGAGAAAGGATGTATAGACTAATATTAATCGCAGGTGACTTTAACTAGGTCAACCGAGATTCCAGGAATGAGATCGATGTAGAAACTCAATTTTCCACTTGAAGGAAAGAGAAGTGGCTTCGCCCAAAACATCAGGATAATCCCTGACTATAGGGATGGGGTCGAGATCGTTAGGCTAATCATCAAGTGAAAGATGGAACTGCCTACATAATACTGAGTCGATCAACATTTGATCATAAGAGAATTACCCTGGTAGTCTACAAAAGAATGGTTTGGGCTTTGAAAGAAATAATGGCATCAAAACCGAGGATATAGAATTCTCCGGTGAATCAACTCCTGATATAAAGGAGTTTCACCACTTTACAAGTCATACCAAGATTGGAGGGACCGCCGATGGATTAGACACACACATAAGGTCGAAATTTCCAATTGAGGTTGAAGCAATGGGATGCTCCAGTATCAAAAGAACGCGAACAGGAGAAGACAAGAATGAATTTTCAGAACGAAGGGGAAAGACCTAAATTTCAAAGGAAATCCAAATCAAAAAGGAGAAATTCAAGCTCGAAAGAAGGTGGTTCTGTAATTAAATTTACTCTATATGCTAAGTTTTGCCAAAAACAGTGCTCTGATACCAACTGTATGACCCGCATTTCAAACCATTTGCATCCATACATGTCAGACTTGATTTGCTCAAAACAACAGATTATTAATTTTATCTTTGGAAAAACTCAATATATACAGTAAATAAATCAATCACAAAATCACAGACATAAAGTAATACAACAATAAGCAGTGGAATAGATAAATAGTAGTTCACGAAGCTACTATATAAACATCAAAGTTTGAAATAAAATACAATAGAATATCTCAAATACAATGTAGTCTCGAATACAAACAGATGACATGTCTGAATAAAGCAACCGGAAAAGCTGAATAGATAAGACAGATCTTCAAGCAAAGCTCCAATCTTTAAAGGTGAGTCTTAAGGTACTGTGACATTCAGTCTAACCCGAGCATAAAGCAAAACACAAAACACTCGAGTCAGGATTAACATTCTTATATAGTAAATTCAACTCAAGTGAAATGTCAACTGAAATACAAGTAACTTAAAGGATGTTTGGGATTTCCATCATCTAAGAATTCGTGGAACTATATAAAACTTGCTTTGAATTGCTTAACACACTCCCAAATCAAAGATGCACCTAATCAAATCACAAAAGCAATAGAAAAGGTATTGAAGAAATGTGCCCGATCGGAGGTGCGACCTCACTTGGCCTGGTATAGCTCCTGTTTTAGCCACATCAAGCTGACTCACAAGAGTCAGGGTCACGTAAATACCCCATACAGAATCGTTCGCCAAACCATCCTACTTCATTTCTGGAATCTCCACCACGTACACAGTTGTTAAAGTGGTTTTCGGTATTGGCAGAGAGTATGACAATATCCTATCCCGATCTCTTTAACAACCAAATGCTTACTTCACACCGTGGTCATTTTATTTCAAACAGTTTATAGTTCATATCAAAATAGCATATTCATTTCAAAGCCATATCTATTCGATATCATTATTCACTTTAAATAATATTCATTTCCAGAATCGTAACACTTTCAAAATTATGACACTTTCAAAGTCATAACACTTTTGAAATCATAACACTTTTGAAATCATGACACTTTCGAAATCATAACACTTTTGAGATCATAACACTTCCGTAATCATAACAGTTCCAACTTATATAGTTTAAATATTGAAAATAACATATAGATTAAAATAGTTATAAATTAAAATAGTTTATATATTAAAATAATCTATATACTAAAATAGTTGTAAATTAAAAATAGTTTAGATTAATTTAAAGAGATTATAATAAAATAGTTTCCAAATTGGAATTGTTTCATCCAACTCCACAAATCGATTCAAATCAACTTAAATTCCAAAATTCCATTTAAATCAATCTCAGTTCATCAATTACAATTCAATTCAAATTCTCAATAAACCATTTTTAATTTATATCGATTTCAAATACGGATATAAACTACAAATTAAACCATTTCATATGTTTCAAAGTTTAAATATTCAAACATTTTCAATACTAAATTTGATAAATTCAATTTATATTTCAAATTCAACTTCATTATTATTTAGATTTGAAATATTCACTTAATCAGTCCAATAACGTTTAAATAAAATTTCAAATTTCAAATTTAAATAAAACTAAATATCCTATTTCAATTTATTTAAATTTGAAAATATTCATTTAATCATCTTTAATCAAGTTATAAAATCATATCTTTAAAATCTCAAATTCAAAAAATTTCAAATCAATTTTTATTTAAGTATAATTCTTAAACACGTACAATTTCAAATCAATTTCAATTTTATCTTCCCAACCTTAATTTATTAAAGTTATTACAAATTTTATTTTTAAAATATAGTTTTAAATAAATAACTAATTATATTATATACTAATTAAATTAAATTTTACTAAATTAAATCTTATTATTAAATTTATTATGTGTTAAATCTATTTTCATATATTTAGAAGAGTAAAATTATATTTTCAAACTAACATATACATTTAAAAATTTCCAAAACATATAATTTTAAAAATCTAAAACTTAGACATATATAAAAATAACATATATATATATATATTATATTTTAAAAATAAATAATTATTAAAAACCATATATTTCCTTTCAAAACTTTGGAAATCATTTCCAAAATATAGACCAACGGTGTACGTATATGATTTTCTATACTATGGTCAAGTGATACGGATATTTATTATATCGGCAATTTAAATATTTACAGGTATATATCATTTCAACCCGCAATTCCAAAATTCAAAATTAATGAAAATCGCTTTGGTTTATAATTTCAACCCATAACGATTTTCTCCTAATTTATAATATCGTTCGGGTGTGTATCATTTCAACCTATAGGGAATTCTAAACTAACATGGAACTTGCAGAGTGAGAATAAATATGATAAAAATTTAACATATCAACAATAGACATATATCATCAATAATAAATTTAAATATAATATATACAACAGGTTATGTTATTATATGTCACAGGTAAATAATGGCAGATAATGGAATATCATTTAACAATCAAATACTTAACAGTTCAAATTTAACAGCATATTTCAATCGTCATTTCATGTGAATTAAATTTACTCAATATAAGAATGTTAATCGTAAGTGATTGCTCACCTTTCGAGGCTTAGAGAACACAACGAGAATGGGAAGCACAGACGTGGATACACACACAGATTGGTAGGTGACACAGCGACAAACTAGAATTGCTGTTGCGGCCAATTCTAGAAAGTGGTAAGACAAACAAAGCACGATGAAAATTTATTACATAAGCAAACTTATATATATTCGATGAAAATCAATTACATAAGCAAACTTATATATATGCCAAATATATATATTCACAAAAAAATTCTATTGAAACTCATATATTACTTCAAAAAAATTCAAATGAATATTTAACATACTATATATATATATATATATATATATATATATATATATATATATATATATATATATATATATATATATATATGTTTGTGTGTGTGTGTGTGTTGAAGCTAGTACGCAAAAATCTATTTAAAAGATATGAACAAAAATTTAAGTACATATCTTTGAACATAATATACATACCCCTTTAAAAAAAATATTTAATACTCAAACAGTTGGTATATGCAACTCTAAACAGACAAGTAGATATATATATATATATATATATATATATGCTATAAATCAATGTTTTGTAAAAAATGATTTCAAAGTGAATAATTTTATAAAAGTGGCATGACATTGATCAAACGAGGAATTGATTTAAACAGTTAAATAAAGCAAGTGGTACTGAATGCTAGAGTTTGTTTTATCGGTTAATTTTCGAACATGCTCGACTGAACCTACTACACACAAATGGAGCTTACTATTGTATAAACATTTAGGTAAACCCATGTTAGGTCACACATGGTCACCATCTATTCGGTTGCTATATGAATGTATTCAACACTTTTATCAATGAGTTTATGACACGCCTTTGGAATTTATAGGACTTGTTCCTATCTTGGAGTTCACAGGTCTTTTATATATCATGATGTTTATAGGACTTGCTCCTATTTTGATGTTTATAGGTATCGTACCTATTTTGATGTTTATAGGACTTGTTCCTATCTTGATGTTATAGGCCTCGTACCTGTAATGACCCGAAAATTTAAGTCGTTTTATTTTGAACATTTGATATATTTTAAATGTTGAGTTTGAAATATTAATTAATTTCGAATATGGAGATTTTGGTTGAATGGGTGAACTTAATTTAAATTTCAAATATAGCAATTTATCACAATACGAATGGCGAAATTTAATATTTGGAATAGTATAAATAATTGAATTTGTGATTTAATATGAATCAAAATGATTTCTAATATGAATATAAATTCTATTTTATTTAGAGTTACGTTAGTAAGTTTTTAAAATTTGGAATTTCGAGTGATTTCGTCGATTTTGGTAAAATCGCTCGATTTAATCGACGCGTTAAAATAGCAATCCGGGGCAAAGTCTTGGAATTCGATAAAACCAGTTCCATTGAATCCATAATAGTGTATTATTTTGGGATTTCAAATTTCTTAGCGACACGACTTATGGATTGGTTGTGCGAAACTGAAACACATAGAAATTTATTTAAGTAAATTTAATTAAAATAATTCGATCCGAAATCCAATCTTTCAAATACGATGGAATTGGCTCCCGAGTATGTTCCATTGTGTTCGGAATAGGGGTAAAACATTATACGTTAGGCGGCACACTTCATTTGGAGTTTGTTCGAAAAAGCGAATGAACAGTGAATATAATAATATAATACATGTATACACGTATATATACACACACATACAGACACACACACACACACATATGCGTATTCTCACTCAGAAAACCCTAGCCGCCAATTCACATTCAATGTCTGAAATTCAATGATCTTCCTCCTCTATTTTCTCTCGAGCCATCAACCAATTTGAAAATTTTCCTACATGAAAAACGTAGTGCTTCCCGGGCACTACGCGATGTACGAGGGAGATCATATATTGTCGACGACCGAAGGCGTAGAGGGTGCGTTTTCTCGATGCTTGGAGGTGAATTCATGGCACTGATGGGGGCCAAGCTCGATGGATTTGGGGCGGAGGTGCGTGGTGGAGAGGGCTACGTCGTGAGGTTGGTGGATCATCGTCTCGACGAATGATGGAGGAGCGGCATTCAAAAGCTTGCGCGCGTGGGTTGGGTTCTTAACACAGAGCACGAACGAAGGGGAAGAGAAGGAACATGCGGCCAAATCTGGATCTTTTAGGAAGAAATGGCCAAGATTAAATTTGGGTATTTAAAATAAAAGAAAAAGAAATTTATTTGTATAAATTGTATTCTAAACTTATAAAATGCATATCTTTCACATACGAGGTCCGATTGAGACAAAACAAGCGGCGATGGAATCGTGACGACGAGCCATGCATTATGTAATTGATTTGGAGATAATTAGAAATAGCTAAAATTTTAGGTTAAATCGAACGTCGTTCGATTTAATTTAAAATTGGAACGTTTAGGAAATTGAAAACTCAAAGTGGGTTAAACTCACTCATTTGGTTAATCTGTATATTTTTATGGTAAATGAAATTTATTTCTGCTTGTTTAGATTGTTGAATTTGGTGATTGTTTAAATTAATTTAGGATGACGATATAGCATCTTGAAATGCTCTTAGATTGATTGAACCGGATCTAGGGTCACGATATAGCATCTCGAATTTCTATTAAACTGTTTATGTTTATTTTAAAGCTTATTTCCAGTATTGAATCATGTATGTGAGGAATTGATAAATGGATTGTTTTAAAATTACGTTGTTAAATTATAATGTAAATTAATTAAAATATATTGGTGTGATATATTTGGCCAAATAAACACCGTTGAATAATAAATGGAGGAGTCTTATTGTGAATGACCTTGGTTAGCAGAATAAATTCTCATTCTGCTATTCGTTTAATTTCGACACTTATGTTAAGCGCCAATGGATTTACACTAGATAATTGGTGTGTTAACAATTGATTGTTAATTATGGATTCGATTTGCATATATGCATGTTGTTATGTAAATGCATATAATTTAACTTAGAAAGTTAAATTGAATTTAATGGTAGCTTGTTAAGTGCCATTGTGGTCGTTAAGCCTCTTTTTGAATGTGGGAAGTTATGGGTTTTGGTTAACTCAAATTCTATAATTTGGAGTAAAATGTTGTGTTAAATTATTATATTTATACGAATTGTTTATTTAATTATTATTTTACCAATGTTCATAAAATCCTTTATTTAGTAAGGTTAATTATGTTTTAAAGTTAATTATTTACTTGATTTTGTTGAAAGTAATGAATTATTTTATTTTTAGTGATTTAGAACTTGATAATTATTTCCTTAATAATAGTCATTATAAAGTTAATTAATTTTATTTAAAAGTTGATTTAAAGTTAATTACTTATATTAGCTTTTAAAATGTTAAATAATAAATAATTATATTACTAATTATTATTTCTAAAAGTTTATTTTTATATTATTAAAAATGGTTAAGATATTTTGGTGATGTTAAAATCTTATTTATTATAATTACACACTAGATTGTTTATAAAAGGTAACCTTTTTGTAAAAGGATTTTGATAAAGAAGTTTATAAATTTGGAAGTGGATTGAAATTTGAAAAGGGAAGTTCTACAAATGGTTTGAGATTTATAAAAGAATATTTTCCTAAACTAAACTTGGAAATTTATATAGAAGCCTTACAAATAGTTTTGAGATATTTATAAAGAAATTTTGGAAAGTAACAGTATATTTTCATAGCGTAATTTGAAGGGTAGGGATTGCATATAGTTTGTTATGGATTCTCTAGGATAGTGACATAACCATTATGCGAACTGTGATATATTATTGATTGCATGGCAGAAATCAGGAGGTAGAGATTGCCTAAGTTAAGTTTGGTTTTTTCTGGAATGTTTTATAAGGTGATTCGATTTATCGAAATCAAATTAAATGAGGCTTAGTGATTTCAGTGGGAAATGTGATCTATGGTTGAATGTTTGTTTATTTGATAGTTGATAGTTAAATAACCGACTATCAAATTTTGTCCCAAATATGTAATCCTTCTTAATTTTGGTGGTAGGAAACAATTTCCTACTTAACACTGAAGGGTTTTTACTCTGGAAATATTTATGGAAAACACGAGAATTATATTGTACAATTACCGTCGGTTGTAACGACCGGGAGATTTTTGACCCCTAAAAATCAACACTAATATGTCCATTGTATAGGATGCCGTGCAATTGAGTGTCAGAAATACTAGGATGTCAGGGTTTAAGAAGAAAGAGATAGAATAAGGAACATAAATAACGGCACGTAATCTAATAATCGCAGCGGAACAAAATATAATATACAATAATAGCACTTTATACAAAGAAAATCTGTAACTATCGTTATACATTCAAGTTATCAGAATACAATCATCAATAAATCCGGACAGTTATGATAACTTGTCCTCAACCGCTATCTATATAGCATACAATACACAGCAGAATATTGTCGAATACGTACGATATGCCTATGCTATCCAGCTCGTCTCCTGAGCTCTAAAGCGTCCTAACCTGAAATTCTGTAATACTTGGTCTGACCCGAGCATTACAATAAAGTAACACCCGAGTTAGGCTAGAAACCAGCGTGAGTAAACCCACATAATTTGAAATACTTAAGTTAAAAAAACTTTTTAAAAACCAAGGTAACTCGTATGAACCCGACAAGTTATCATCTTATCTTAACCCAAAACATTTTACAGAAAACCATCGATATTATAATTGTGTCTATGTATGATTACTTATTTTAAATAGTCGAATTTATAGGATTTATCCATTAAACTTTAAAATCAAACCCGTAAGGTTTTATAGTGATTTCCAAATCGATGTGATTCCGGATAACACTGATATCCGATCCCGGTCTCTTTGAAACCAATCAATAAATTTTAAAGGTAAATTGGTTAAGATAAACAATTTATTATTGAGGGTGGCTATATATACATATGGGAATTTATTACAGATGTTTATTTCAAATAAACGGTATCATCACTTTAATCTACTTTTTAACTTGTCTAACCACTGGATAGCATAGGAAAGAATAATCGAATTAAATCTCCAATAGAATTAAGCCAAGATATAGATCGTTAACTAAATTAACGATCTATGACAATATCAATAATTTCACATAAAAATCCTAATAAATTTAAGTAACTGAGTCCATTTATGTTTTCAGTCCAAATTAATTACAAATTAAAGAAATTATACAATAATTTATTACTAGTTAATTCAAAATTAAGCACTCTATTTGATATGTAACATTGTTAATTTATATAAATCTTGAGTCAAATAATAATACAATTAATTACCCATTTTAATTATAAAATATCATTAACCCTAATTTTACGGAAAATTCATAATACCAAATTATAATTATCGGGTACTAGGATTTAGATGTAAAGATCTTCATATTGATTTGAATTTAAAATGAAAATAGATTTTGAGTTTTAGATATTTAAATTGTCATACTAATATATATATATATATATATATATATATATATTCCATTCTCCTTTTCCTTTCCTCCTCTCTTCCTCCTTTTCCTTTCTTTCTACCAGTTCTTCCTTCACTCCTATGTGCATCCAAACTGTGCACGAATGTGCATATGTACGCACCGCCTCTGACCTTCCCCTCGTCGCTGACCACTTCCACTGATCACCCATGACCCCCTCATCCACCAGGCCCCTTTGAAGCCTCGGCAAACCCCTTAGTTCAAAATTGAACTGCTCGACCCAGGTAGAACGAAACCACGTTCGCCCAAAACACTTCGTTTCGCCACCACGAACCATTATCATCCACCACACTTCGCCAGTACGCTTGTCGCCATGTCCTCTTGCTTTTCTCCCCATACCGCACACCTCATTTTGCCCCATGACGTCGCCATTGCCGCGTAACCGGACCACCACCAAAGCAAAACTAAACCCTAAAATTGCCTCAACACGCCACCGTGCCCTTTTACAAAATACCATGCCATTTTCCCTACGTGTGCCGCTACCCCAGCCATCACCATGCCCATTGCCACGCCACCACATTAGTCACATCACCGAAATTTCCAAAATCCCCCAACTCCGTTCAACCCTTCATCTCTCATTCCACAAGGTCTTAAAAATCTTCAAACTTGTCTTAAAATTCATGTTTCTCCACCCCCATTCCGACCATATGACCTATTTGCTCAAACACAACATTTGATTTTTGACCAAAATTAACATGTTATTGTAAATTGAAAATTTCTTCCTCTTTACAAAATGAAATTGCATGAGAGAAATTTTAAACATATTCAAAAATAAGTAACTTTTGTTTTGTGGTTAGGTTTTAAAACTCGCTAGATGGTGGGATATTGATTTTCAAAACCAAAAACAAATAAGACAGAGTAGACGAAGAAGATATACAGTGATTTTCAACATGATACTGCAATGTTGATTCTTATATTCTTACTTAGACTAACATATAAAATGCCTATATTCATGACATAAATCCAAGATCACCCAAAACCACAACCATATACTTAAAGATGATGTATCCAGCAGGCAGAACTAAAGGGTCTACTCACCTATTAGACATTGCTGCTTTATTTAACTTATTGTTTTGATCTTATTATACAGACAGAATTTAAGTTGTCTTGATCTTCCTTCCTTCAAGCTTTTTAATGTCTTGACCTTTATATTATTTTGTGTTTCTAAAAGGTAGGCTATGTTGTTTGTATGCTAGTTAACTGAAGCGTATATGCTAGGTACTGATATATATAAAGGAGAATAGGGGGTGGGATGTTAAAAGTTTTACTTTTTTTTCTTATTTTCCTTTTCATTTGATAAAAAAACTGATTTGAAATCTTTAAATTAAGTGATTTGGTTTATTGAAAGATGATTTGATTTTCATATGACTTGATTTTGAAATTTTGCCATGATGATGTTCCCTTGCAAGTTTACAGGCATATGTATATATCCTTACATATATTCATATCCAGCTTGACCCTATATACATGTATATGAAATATCATTATTTACCATATGGACTCATTTTTACTTATATAAACATATATATATTTACTTACCTAAGCCATGTTTTTATTCATATAGTTTTTACTTATATGCTATAATATAATATTACCACTTATGTATTTATTCCTATTTTTTTATACATATATATTTCATTCTAGATTTTATATCAAAGCTAAGCATATCATTCACATATGTATATATCTATATAAATATAATTGTATCTTGTAATAGGATTATATACATATACATACATACATATATATATATATATATATATATATATATGTATATGTATATTTTCTCTTGAGATATTAAAGTTTTAGATTTTAAATCATATCTTCCCAAACATATATATATAAAAAACCAAAATTTATTATTATTGGTCGATAAAAACTTATATTATCAATAATTAATTTAGTAAGCTATCCAAATAATAATGTCAAAAACCCCGGGTCATTACATTCCTTTCCCCTTAGAACTTTTCATCCTCGAAAAGGAACAAAATGAAATGAAAATTTTAATTTCGATGTATATTATTAGTTAACATTTCAACTTCCTACTATTTTATTGTACAATTTCTAAAACACTTTCAAATTTATAGTATTACCAAATTAGTTTTATGTAAAAGTATTTGTCATAACTCGATGTCCAAGCAAGTCCATTCTTGTTCTCACAGAAATTCAGTCATAAGTTGATCAGGTGTAGGACTAAAAATCTATAGCTACTTAGTAGACCTGTTTCAACACCCAGTGAAAATACTTGAAAAACACTTTTCAAAAATTCTATGGAAAGCATCACCCCCTCCCATGGATCGAAGTTAGCATGATGATTGCATCGCCATCTCGGCAAAATCCATAAGAAAACTGTAGGCATCCGCACCTCTCGACTTTCTCCATGGGAACTGCAACAGATCGCAGCTACACCCAGGGTTGCATTGCCATCACAGCAAAATTCGTGTATCTGTAGACATCAACGCCACTTGAGTTACACTGCCAAACGAAACTTCACCACATAGATCACAGACTACACCGGTCAAATCCCAATGTAGACTGTAGGCACTCACTGCCACACGAATTTCGCTATGGAACCACATAGATCGCAATCTACCGATGTTACGTCGCTCTCCCAGCGAAATCAAACATAGATTGTAGGCAATCACTGCCACTCGACTTACGCTATGGAACATAGTAGATTGTAGTTACAGTAAAGGTTACATTGCCATCACAGCAAAAATCAAATGTAACAGTAGGCATCAGCGCCGTCGACTTACACTACCCAATAATGATCATCAGGAACTCGAGTTTTGTCTGGACGTCTTCTGGGATCCCAATTTCATTGAACCTACCCTTAGGGTTCTAGGAAGAACCACCTAGTCGATCTCCTACTATAAGTTTCGACTCTCAACGGAGGTACCCTTCTTCCCATACTTTTCTCAAAACATATCATACTATATACATATACCTTTCAAATCATACTCTTTATATGCATCACATATAAACCTCATTTACACAAAATCGTATCTTCAAAATCGATAATTCTCAAATTTGGTTTACCAAATTTCCAAAATTGACTTTTTGCCAAAATCAAAAGTCTTTGAAAACCAATGGGTTCAAAAAACCCTTTCGGTTTCATTCTCATATACATATAAAATCATTCCTTCAATTTGAATAATTCTCGGATCAATAATTTCTGAGTCCATCCCGTACTTATATAAATTCCACTTTATATTTCAAATGTCTTTCAAAGATCATTTCCTTCCGGTTATAATTTCAATAAGGAAAGTTTGAATATATAACTAGCATTTATATTCTCTTTAATGCCAAATCAAATTTTCTAGTTTGGTTGCCCTTCAAAGTTATTTGTTACATTACTAATTTCTTATAAAGTAAGTTTCGGTTATAATACTATCCCACCTTCATTTTGAAATCATTATATTTCTCTCAAAATATATTATTTCACTTCAAAACCATTTTTGCCTCAATATCCGATTGGTTCCAATTCAAAATTCGTTCAATTTTCCATTTGGGTTAATACTTTAATTTTATCACAATTTGTATTTAAATCCACGATTTAAATATAAACAATTTCCACTCTGATCGGTTTGAATTTGGAGAATAGCTTGAATAGTTTTAAAATAGTTAAATAGTTGATATAAGATAGTTTGGGTATTAAAAAGAATGATTTGTATAGTCAGTAGCTTGGAAAATCCAAAATAATTTGAATATTTAAGAAAATAAGTTTAATACAGTTTATATTAAATAATTTATTTGAAAATAGTTTCAGGGCCAAACTGATTCAACTTCCAATCTCCAATTCAAATCAATTTTCAATTTCCACTTTCATTTAAATTTATTTAATCCCGATTCCAATTTGATTTAATCTCAATTCCATTCTCAATCTTCCACCACCTCAATTTATATTTCGAATCCGGCTTTTCAAAATACTGATTTAAAAATCAAATTAACCCTTCATTTTCTTATTTAACAATCCAAATCTTTAACAATTAAATTATGAGACCAAATTTCAAATTTTCATTTAAATTACCTTTACTTAAACTTATTTAAAGGTTCGAGTGGGAGTTCAAATATTTTTAAGACAAATCAATTTTCAGAATTCACTTGATTTTCCAATTATAGCTTCAAACTTTTAAACTCGATTCTTTAAACAATTTTGGTTGACAAGTTCGTTTTTAACATTTCATTCTTAAGTTCAAAATGATTCCATTTTCATAAATTCATTTTTATTTCTTAAATCAAAATCATCCAAATAATTTCAAAATAAAGTTTTACTTCTATATAATTTCAAGAATGCATATATATCATTTCAACCCACTTCTTAATTCATTTGAAATAATCCAATTTACAATTTTATATATTGTAAATAATATACAGAACTATAGAAAATAAACACCCAAATCAACTAAACATCAATCAGTAGCATCCACCACAATTTTTAGAATTCGAAACTCGTTTTATTTCAAAAATCATTTTGAAATCATGCATAACTTTTTTTGCACCCCTTATCAAATCATACCCTTTTCTTGCATAATTTAATTCATTTAACTTCCATAAGTTAAATCTTAATCCCATCTTGAAATCTCCCATTTCGAGCTATAAGTTCAAAATTTATTTAACTTGCCCTAGGTTAAATTTCCAATTCATTCAATCCATTTATCCTTACTCAATTTTGAATTTCTTATCCATATTACTTTCCACTGATAAGTTCAAAAACTTATTTTCTTTAGGTTATACTTCTTGTTTTGAGGGGGATTTGCATAATTCAATTTTCAAAATTTATTTCAAATCAATTTGAAATCATATATATCCACATATATATACATATTTATCCTCTTTACATATCAAATCACACTTTAAAATTTAAACCGTTCTTGGTTTCTTAATCCAAAACAAATTCATCTTCAAACAACTCTTGTTTTAAAACAAAGATTCCTATATTCAAAAATATTCTAAATAATATTATTTATTTTCTCCTTCAACACTTTGAATTTTTTTTTAAATTTCTAGGACTAGATTCAAAACTTTACACTTAAGATCCATTTTTAATTTATAAGTCATGCTTATGTAAATTTTCACTTCCTTAAAACATTTCACTCTGTTTCATTATTGTTTATTCTGTAATAAACATCCTTTATTAAGACATACAACCAATTTATGATAATAACCAATATCACACTTTATATTCCATAACAATTTCTTGAAAAATTATTTCTATATGTAAAATAGAACCAGGGTAACTTATTTCATTTCAAAACAATTTAAAAGATGCTTCCGGAATTTTTCAGAATTTTAAGTTCTGGTTTGAATCCATTTTTAGCTTAACTTATTTGCATAGTTCATTCTTATTAAATTTTTATTTGGTTATATATGTCACCACTTAGATTTTATAATTTTATTTGATTGTAATGAGTACAGCCAATCACCTTAATATAACACAACAATTTTGAAGAATTATTTCTTCTATATATCAAAATATAACCTTATATAAAAACCATTTTTAATTTTTTTTAAAAATCATTATATAAGAAAATAACAAATATGCCCTCATATATAATACACTCGCTCATTTTAAGGTACTACTGACCTTATCTCTAATGAGTAATCCCCACCAAAGCCAAGGTTCTCGCTTAACCTTTAACTCTGATACAGCATGTAACGGCCGTTCGATTTTCGAAGCTTGAAAATCGACACTAATACGTCTGCTGTATAGGATGCCGAGCATTCGAGTGCTAGAAATACCAGGCTGTTAGGGTTTAAGAAGAAAGAGATAGAATAAGGAATATAAAATAACAGCACAGAATCTCACAATCGCAGCGCAACAAAATATAACATACAATAATAGCATTTTATACAAAGAAAAGAAGTAACTGTCAATATACATTCAAGTTATCAAAGTACATTCATCAATAAATCCGGATAGTTATGATAACTTGTCCTCTACTGATGTCTATACAGCCTATAATACACAATGAAATATCGTCAAATACATGCAATACGCCTCTGCCATCCATCTCGTCTACTGCGCTCCAAAGCGTCCTGACCTGAAATTCTATAATACTCGGTCTGACCCGAGCATTACAATAAAGTAACACCCGAGTCAGTGTAGAAACCAGCGTGAGTAAGCCCACATAATATGAAATACTTAAGTTATAAAAACCTTTCTAAAAACCATGGTAACTCGTATGAACCCGATGAGTTATCATCTCATCTTAACCCAAAACATTTTACAGAAAACCATCGATATTATAATTGTGTCTAAGTATGGTTCTTATTTTAAATAGTCGAATTTATGGGATTTATCCAATCTCGGCGTATTAAATTCTAAAATCAAACCTGTAAGGTTTTGTAGTGATTTCCAAATCGAAGTCATTCTGAATAACACCGATATCCGATTCCCGGTCTCTTTGAAACCAAGCAACAAATTTAAAAGGGTAAATTGGTTAAGATAAACAATTTATTACTTAGGGTGGCTATATACACATATAGGAATTTATTACAGACGTTTATTTCAAATAAATTGTATCATCACTTTAATCTACTTTTTAACTTGTCTAACCACTAGATGGCACAGGCAAGAATAATTGAATTAAATCTCCAATAGAATTAAGCCAAGATATAGATCATTAACCAAATTAACGATCTATAACAATATAAACAATTTCACATTAAAATCTTAATAACTTTATTTGACTGAGTCCATTTATGTTTTCAATCCAAATTAATTACAAATTAAAGAAATTGTACAATA
Source organism: Allium cepa (assembly GCA_030765085.1). NCBI lineage: Eukaryota > Viridiplantae > Streptophyta > Magnoliopsida > Asparagales > Amaryllidaceae > Allium > Allium cepa. Next base: position 344,771,360 of record CM060934.1, read on the forward strand.
TTTTATTACTAGTTAATTAAAATTAAGCACTCTATTTGATATCTAACATTGTTAATTTATATAAATCTTTATTCAAATAATAATATAATTAATTACCCATTTTAATTATAAAATATCATTAACTCTAATTTTACGAAAAATTCATAATACCAATTTATAATTATCGGGTACTAGGATTAAGATGTAAAGATCCTCATATAGATTTGAATTTAAACGAAAATAGATTTTGAGTTTTAAATATTTAAATTATCATATTAATATATATATATATATATATATGTATATGTATATATTCCATTTCTCTATTTCCTTTCCTTTCCTCCTCTCTTCCTTCTTTTCCTTTCTTTCTATCAGTCCTTCCTTCACTCCCCTGTGCATCCAAACTGTGCACGAACGTGCACATGTACGCACTGCCTCTAATCTTCCCCTCGTTGCCGACCACTTCCATCGATCACCCATGACCCGCTCATCCACCAGGTCCCCTTGAAGGCTTGGCAAACCCCTTAGTTTAAAATTGAACTGCTCGACCCAGGTAGAACGAAACCACGTTCACCCAAAACACCTTGTTTCACCACCACGAACCACTATCATCCACCACACTATGCCAGAACGTTCGCCACCATTTCCTCTTGCTTTCTCCCCATACCTCACCCCTCATTTCACCTCATGATGTCGCCATTGCCTCATAACCGGACCACCACCAAAGCAAAACTAAACCCTAAAATCGCCTCGACACGGCACCATGCCCTTTTATAAAATACCGTGCCATTTTTCCTAGCCGCTACCCCAGCCACCTCCATGCCCATCACCACGCCACCACATCTGTCACAATGCCGAAATTTCCAAAATCCCCCAATTCCATTCAGTACTCCATCTCTCATTCCACAAGGCCTTAAAAATCTTCAAACTTGTCTTAAAATTCATGTTTCTCCACCCTCATTCCGACCATATGACCCATTTGCTCAAACATAACATTTGATTTTTGACCAAAATTAACCCATTACTGTAAATTGAAAATTTCTTCCTCTCTACAAAATGAAATTGTACGAGATAAATTTTAATACGTTCTATATTAAAAAAACAAGTAACTTTTTTTGTGGTCAGGTTTTAAAACTTGCTAAATAGTAAGATATGGATTTTCAAAACCAAAAACAAATATGACAGAGCAGAGGAAGAAGATATACAGTGATTTTCAAGATGATACTGCTATGTTGATCCATGTATTCTTGCTTAGACTTACATACAAAATGCCTACATTCATGACATAAATCCAAGATCACCCAAAATCACAACCATATACTTAAAGATGTTGTATCCAGCAAGCAAAACTAAAGGGTCTATTCACCTATTAGACATTGCTGCTTTATTTAACTCATTGTTTTGATCTTGTTATACAGGTAAAATTTAAGTTCTCTTGATCTTCCTTCCTTCAAGCTTTTTAATGTATTGACCTTTATATTATTTTGTGTTTCTAAAAGGCAGGCTATGTTGTTTATATGCTAGTGAACTGAAGCTTATGTGCCTGGTAGTGATATATATAAAGGAGAATAGGGGGCTGGGATGTTACAGTTTTTACTTTTTTTTCTTTTTTCGTTTTGATTTGATAAAAAATACTGATTTGATTTCCTTAAATTAAGTGATTTGATTTATTAAACGATGATTTGATTTTCATATGACTTGATTTTGATATTTTGCCAAGATGATGTTCCCTTGCGTGTTTACTTGCATATGTGTATATCCTTACATATATTCATATCCAGCTTGACCCTATATACATGTATATGACATAGCTTTATTTACCATATGGACACATTTTTAATTATACAAACATATGTATATTTACTTGCCTAAGCCATGTTTTTATTCATATAGTATTTACTTATATGTTATAATATAATATTAGCCACTTATGTATTTATTCCTATTTTTTTAGACATACATACATACATACATACATACATATATATATATATATATATTATTCTAAAATATATATCAAAACTAAACATATCATACACATATGTATATATCTATATACATATAATTGTATGTTCTTCTAGGATTATATACATATATATATATATATTCTCTTAAGATATTAAAGTTTTAGATTTTAAATCGTAGCTTCCCAAACATATATATATGTATAACCAAAATTTATTATTGTTGACTGATAAAAACTTATATTATCAATAATTAAATTAGTAAGTAATCCAAATAATAGTGTCAAAAACCCTGGGTCATTGCATCGGTGGTGCTATACTATACGTTTAAACTCGTTGTTCTCCTATGATAAATGATATGGAGATCCGTCCACTTAAACAGTTAGGGAGTGATTCCCGCTCTTATGTATTGTCTAATTATTTCCTATAGAACTAGTATTGAGCATTTTGGAAATCGATGATTGGTTTATGAAGTACCCGGGAAGCAGAAGAATGCACTCGTAAGAGATGTCTCGGAACCGTTACCACTCCAAAACCATATATGGCCCATGGAGGAGTTTCGTGATTTACTTTGAGATGTTAGACTCCATGTGTGGTTCCAAGACCGATTAGGGTTGAGAATCCATGTGTGATTCCAAGATCGAATTAAGATGTGGGAATCAGTATGCGATTCCAAGGCCATTGTGGTGTGGGAATCCATATGGGATTCTGTGACCTATTTTGGAGTAGTGCATAAGCTGGAACGAAAATATAGCCTCATCAATAGAAATGACTAAAACCAGAGATAGGAGGCATGGCCAGTAGGGTTGGCAAACCCATAGGGTGTAATCGGCTCCTTTTTCTAGCAATACCAACGCCTTCAGTTGTTTTTGGAGTGCTAGAGCGATGCACTCCGTCTTAGCAAGACCAGTTATGTTTTTTCCATAATACCCCAGCTAGATGGGTATGAAACTTCAGAAGGATAACCCTGATCCTTATGTAGGAGGACCGTTCTCGATGTACTGAGGGAACCTCCGTAGGATCCTACACAATTGGCGAAAGAGCCTTAACGAGTTTGATTTTATACCAGTATTGTTGTGATGTACACAGTACGAGCATCACAATTACTTGATTATTATTATTTTGGACCGTAGACATTATTATAATATCACTGGATTTTCTATATAAATGGTTTGGTGATCGTAAGGCAAAATCTGACCATGTTTATGTGCAGCATGGTCTTACGATATCTTCATTTTGAAAAGATTTTATAACTTAATAAATCTAATTGGGTGTGTTTTTCTCACATTGGTTTACCAGACTGATTCGTGTGTTATTATTTTATAATGATGCTCGGGTCAGATCGAGTATATTACAGTTTAGATTGGATTGCTTTGGTGCTCAGGAGATGAGCTAGAGACCGAGACATATTCTCGTACGTTTTTATTCCACTACAGTGTTTGTTTGAAATTATCAGCAATTATAAGGACAAGCTGTTATAACTGTCCAGGCTGATAATTATGGATTGATATACTCTGATTTGAGATATGTATATTATAGTTTCGTTTGTGTATAGAACTATTGATATTATATATTATTCATTCCGCTGTGAGATTCTGTATTTGTTTAATTTCTTCTTTCTTCTACCTTCTTATTTTCCCCTAACAATCTATCTTTCCGGCACTCGATTGTTCGACATGCTATACAGTGAACGTATTGATGTCGAATTTCGAGGGTCGAAAAGTAGGGTCGTTATACATGGTATCACTGCTTAGGTTGGCGATATACATAGATTTTGTGGGGATTACTCATTAGAGATAGGGCCAATAGTACCCTAGAATGAGTTTGAGTGTATTATAGATATGAGTGCGTATTTGTTCATGAATAAAAAAAATGTTTTATATTGTGTTGGCTTATTGGTTGAGTGTTTATGAATTCTGGTCGGTACAGATAGTACAATCGTATAGATAGGGGTTTCTAAACTCTTAAACAAGGCAAACTGACACAGTATTGTTTTGTAGAGGGTAAATGAAATAATTTTGACCAAACTGTTTTTTGATAAAAAAGAAATACTTTCATGAAATTATTATAGCATAATCGGAATGTTTGGTTGTTAATATTATAATCAAAACACGATTATAAAAATTGAAATGGTTTAAATAAACAAATAGAAATTGTATAAGTATGATTGTACGTATGATTTGTAACTAAAAGTTGATTCAAACCAGAATTTGAAAATTTAAATCCCTAAAATTTTGGGAAATTTTTTAGATGAATTTGAACTAAGTATTTGGGAATTTTTAAATCTTAGAGAATTTGGAAATGTTTTCCATAGTGGTTTGTGAAGAATAATGGGGTATTATTTTGGAGATATTTATGAATAGAAATTGTTTTAAAATGGGTTTTGGAAGTAGAAAACTCTGAACTCACTTCAATTGCTGAAAAATAATTCTGGTGACAACGGTCGCATCATCAGTTTTCATTTTTGAGTTTCTAAGTGAAGGATTCTACCATAATGATTGGCTATGATTATTTGCTTCGGACTTGTTTGGTAAAAAAGTTTTGTTTTAGAAATTCCAAAAGGGAATTGTTTTGGGCAAAACCAAGTTGTTTTAAAATTCCAAAAATATGGTGCGATATACAAAAGTGGATATATGTTTATTTATGATTTCAAAATGATTTGGAATAAAACCAGGTGATTGGATTATGGGATTTCCATTTAAATGATTTGTGAAGTCAGGAGAAAAATAGTTATTGAACTTATAATTTGGAGTTGATATAGATAAGAAAGGAAAGTAATTCTAAAATTAAAGTTTAATTTGAGTAAGTTAAAATTAATAATAAGTGTTGGAATTTAACCTACTATAAGTTAATAAAATTGAATTGGATTTGAATTGAATTGAATATAAATTTTGAAATGTAAAATGATTATATAACTATAAGTTATGATTATTGAATGGAATGGATACACTTAAGCTATAAAGTGATATATAATCAGAGTTGTGATTATAAGATGTGAATGAAAGATTTTAAGTAAATATATTCTTGGACTTATGAATTGAGAAATACAATGGTAAAACCAAAATAAAAATGGTTTGATATTATGGTAGAGAAATGGAAATAAAAAAATTTGAGTTATAAATGGAGGGTGAATTGGAAGTGATTAAATTAAAAATAAATCACCTGAAAGGTGAGGTAATGAAGCAAACTCCTGAAATGAGTTAAATGAAATTGATAGTGATTGAAGTGAACTAATGGAATGATTCCCAAGTGATATAGTATAAATTGGATATATTAAGTAACTGGAAGTGAATAAATTGAATGAGAATCAATTTAAAATGAATTAGAATTTGATTGCAATGGAAACTTAACTTACGCGATTATTTATGAAATGGTTCGCTAATAAATTAACATGGATTGGAATGATGTTTAATATAAAATGAAGCGAACAAAGCTTGGTGAATAACTTGAATGGGAATCAATGGAAAATAGATAAATTGATTTAGAATCAATTTAAATGGACAAATTGAAGCTTAATAAAATGGATTAATATATAATGAATGTGGATATGAATGGAATGCAAATAAATTGATTGTGAATCAATTTAAAATTAAATAGATGGTAATAAAATCAATTGAAAGTGTATAATTGAATGTTTGAATCCTGTTATTGCATATGCATTCTAAAATACATGATATGACATGTTTTCTCTAGAAACTTGTATTTAGATTGGTTAACTGAGTGTAATGTTATAAAAATTTCATGGTTATGAAACTTATTTGCTTCATTTGAGTAAGTATAGGTCTATAGAGTTGTTTGGATAGATTTTGGTTGCATAATTGCATACAAATTAAGCGAACTTACTTAATAAAGCTAAATAAGGCACACTTACGCATTAAAAGCGAAAATGAGATAAATATTGTTATATATAGTCTTTTCGACCATGTGGGTCGATGTATATTACATTTATCATATTTTTGATATTGTAAAAGGCACTTCGTACAGAGGAGACTTTAACAAAAAAATCAGAAATTTATGGTGCTAGAAGTTTTTGGAAAATTTTTGTTAACTAAATTTAATTTCAAATTATAGCTTGAAATAATAGAATTTGATGAATAAATAGGAATTAGTGGATTTGGGTAGGACTAAAAGACTTAGGAAATGGAAATAACAGAATTTTAAACAAATGGGTTTTAAAAAGAAATGGGTTTGGAGCATTTTCCCTACCTTAGCCATTTCGAGGACAAAATTCTTTTAAGGGGGAGCAATGTAACGATCCAAAAATTTCAGTCGTTTTATTTTGAACATTTAATTTATTTCAAATGTTGAGTATGAAATATAAATTGATTTCGAATATGGAGATTTTGGTTGAATGGGTGAATTTAATTTAAATTTCAAATATAGCGATTTATCTTAATACGAAAATAGTGAAATTTAATATTTGGAATAGTGCAAATAATTGAATTTGTGATTTAATATAAATCAAAATGGTTTCTAATATGAATAGTTGAATTTGAATTGAGTTAGTAAGTTTTTAAAATTCGGAATTTTGACTGATTTCGTCGATTTTGGAAATTGCTCGATTTAATCGATGCGTTAAATTAGCAATCTAGGGCACATACTTGAAATTTGACGAAACCAGTTCCATTGGATCTATAATAGTGTATTATAATAGGATTTCAAATTTTGTAGCGATAGGACTTACGATTTGGTCGTGCGAAGCTGACGCACATAGAAATTTATTCAAGTAAATTTAATTAAAATAATTCGATCCGAAAACCTATCTTCCAAATACGATGGAGTTGGCTCCTGATATATATTCCATTGTTTTTGGAAAAGCGGTAAAACATTATAAACGCCAGGCGGCATGCTTCGTTTGGAGTTCGTCTGGAAAAGTGCATGAACAGTGAAAATAATAATGTAACATATGTATGCACATATATATAAATACGGTATTCTCACTCTGAAAACCCTAGCCGCCAATTCACATTCAATGGCCGAAATTCAATGCTCTTCCTCCTCGATTTTCTCTCGATCCATCAACTAATTCGAAAAATTTCCTACATGAAAAAAAACGTAGAGCTTCTCGAGCACTATGCGACGTACGATCGAGATCATATATCGTCGACGACCGGAGGCGTTAGAGGGCTGCATTTTCTCGGTGTTTTGAGGCGATTTCATGGCACCGGTGGGATGAGCTCGATTTAGGGTGGAGGTGCGTGGTGGAGAGGGTTACGTCGTGAGGTTAGTGGATCATCATCTTGAAAAATGTTGGAGGAGCAGCATTCAAATGCTTGCGCGCATGAGTTGGGTTCTTGACCTGGAGCATGAACGAAGGGGAAGAGAAGGAACATATGGCCAGATTTGGATCTCTCAGGAAGCGACGACCTTGATTAAATCTGGGTATTTAAAATAAAAAAATAAATTTATTTATATAAATTGTATTTAAAACTTACAAAATGCATATCTTTCACATTCGAGTTCCGATTAAGACGAAACAAGCAGCGATGGAATCATAGCGACGAGCACTACATTATGGAATTGATTTGGATACGATTAGAAATAGCTGAAATTTAAGGTTAAATCGAACGTCGTTCGATTTAATTTAAAATTGAAACGTTTGGCAAATTGAAAACTCAAGGTGAGTTATACTCACACATTTGGTTAATCGATATATTTTATGGTAAACAAAATTTATTTTTGCCAGTTTGGGTTGTTGAAATTTGTGATTATTGAAATTAATTTAGGATGATGATATAGCATCTTGAAATGCTATAAGATTGGTTGAACCGAATCTAGGATCACGATATAGCATCTCAAATTGCTATTAAACTGTTTATTTTTATTTTAAAGCTTATTTCCAGTGTTGAATCATGTATATGTGGAATTGGTAAATGGATTGTTTTAAAATTCCATTTTTAAATTATAACATAAACTGAATTAAAATATACTGGTGTGATATATTTGGCCAAACAAGCACAGTTGAATAATAAATGGAGAAGTCTTATTGTGAATGACCTTGGTTACCAGAATAAATTCTCATTCTGCTATTAGATTAATTTGGACACTTATTTTAAGTGCCAGTGGATTTACACTAGATAATTGATGTGTTAACAATTGATTGTTAATTATGTATTCGATTTACATATAGGCATGTTGCTATGTAAATGCATGTAATCTAACTTAGAAAGTTAAATTGAATTTAATGGTAGCTTGTTAAATACCACTGTGGTCGTTAAGCCTCTTTCTAAATATGGGAAGTTATGGGTTTTGGTTAACTTCAAATTCTATAATTCGGAGTGTTTTATTAAATTATTATATATATACGAATTGTTTATTTAATTATTATTTTACAAATTTTCATAAAATCCTTTATTTAGTAAGGTTAATTATGTTTTAAAGTTAATTGTTTATTTTATTTTATTTAAAGGAATGTATTATTTTATTTTTAGTGATTTAGAACTAGATAATTATTTCATTAAAAATGGTTATTATAAAGTTAATTAATTTTATTTAAAAGTTGATTTAAAGTTAATTACTTATATTAGATTTTAAAATGTTAAAGATCAAATTATTATATTATTAATTATTATTATTTTTAAAAGTTTATTTTTATATTATTAAAAATATTTAAGATATTTTTGTGATGTTAAAATCTTATTTATTATAATTATATACTAGATTGTTTATAAAAAGTAACCTTTTTGTAAAAGAATTTTGTTATAGAAGTTTATAAATTCGGAAGAGGTTTGAAATTTGAAAAGGGAAGTTTTACAAATGGTTTGAGATTTATAAAAGAATATTTTCCTAAATTAAATTTGGAAATCTATATAGAAGCCTTATAAATAGTTTTGAGATATTTATAAAATAAAGAGATTTTGGAAAGTAATAGTATATTTTCATAAGCTAATTCGAGGAGCAGAGATTGTCGACCATTTGTTATGGATTCACTAGATAGCGATGTAACCATTGTGCAAACTGCGATCTATGATTGATTGCATGACGAAAATCGAGAGGCAGAGATTGCCTAAGTTAAGTTTGGTTTTTTCTAGGATAGAGATGCAACCATCATGCTGCAATCCGTGGTCGATACCGAATGGCACTTCCATATCTATTTTTTTAAAATAGTTTCAAGTATTTTTTTTGAAAGAAAGGATTTGTGAATATACTTGTTCCGATGAAATAAGTATATGAACGTTTTAATAAGGAGATTCAATTTATCGAAATAAATTAAACGAGACTTAGTGATTTCAGTGGGAAGTGTGATTTATGGTTGAATATCAGTTTATTTGCTAATTAAATAACGGACTATCAAATATTGGTCCAAATATGTAATCCGACTTAATTTTGGTGGTAGGAAACGATTTCCTACTTAACGCTGAAGGGTTTTAACTCTAGAAATATCTAGGGGAAACACGAGAATTATATGGTACAGTTACCATCAATGGTGCTATAATATACATGTAAACTCATTTTTCTCCTAGGATGATACAGAGATCCGTCCACTTAAACGGTTAGGGCATGATCACCTCTCTTATGTATTGTTTGATTATTTCCAACAGAATCGGTATTGAGCATTCCAAAAATCGACGATTGGTTTATGGAGCTCCCGAGAAGCGAAAGATTGTACTCGTAAGAGATGACTCAAAACCGTTACTACTCCAAAACCATATATGGTCTATGGAGGAGTTTCGTGATTTATTTTGAGATGTTAGAATCCATGTGTGATTCTAAGACCTGTTAGGGTATGGGAATACGTGTGCGATTCCAAGATCAAATTGAGATGTGGGAATCTATATGCGATTCCAAGGCTATTGTGGTGTAGGAATCCATATGGGATTACGTGATCTATTTTGAAGCGATGCTTAAGCTGGAATGCCGAACGTAGCCTCATCAGTGGAAATGACTAAAACCAGATATAGGAGGCATGGCCAGTAGTGTTGGCAAAACCATAAGGTGTAATCGGCTCCTTTTTCTAGCAATACCGACACCTTCAGTTGTTTTTTGCATGCCGGAGGGATGCACTAGGTCTTAGCAAGACCAGTTATGTTTTTCTTATAATACCCCAGCTAGACGGGTATGATGCTTTGGAAGGATAACTCTGATCCTTGTGCAGGAGAACCGTTCTGGAAGTATTGTGGGCACCTCCGCGGAACCCTACACAATTAGCGAAAGAGCCTTATCGAGTTTGAATTTATACTAGCATTGTTGTGATATACAAAGCACGAGCATCACGGCTACTTGATTATTTTATTTTGACCCTTAAAAATTATTATAATATCACTAGATTTTTTATAGAAATGTTTTGGTGGTCGTAAGGCAAAAATCCGACCGTGGTTATATGATGTGTGGTCTTACGATATCTTTTTTTTGAAAAGGTTTTATAACTTAAATCAAATTGGGTGTGTTCTTCTCATACTGGTTTACCTGAGTGATCCATGTGTTATTATTTATAATAATGCTTGGGTTAGACTGAGTATATTACAAATTTAAATTGGATTTCTTTAGAGCTCAGGAGACGAGCTAGAGACTGAGACGTATTCTCATATTTTTTATTCCGCTGCAGTGTTTGTTTGAATTATTAGCAATTGTGAGGACAGGCTATCATATCTTTTCTACTGATAATTATTTATTCATATACTTTGATTTGAAATATGTATATTACAATTTCATTTGTATAAAGAACTGCTAATATTATATACTATTTAGTTCGTTATGAGATTCTGTATTTGTTTGGTTTCTTCTTTCTTCTAGCTTCTTTTTTCCCCTAACAATCTGTCTTTCCGACACTCAATTGTTCAGCATGCTATATAGGAACGTATTGATGTCAATTTTCAAGGGTTGAAAAGTCAGGTCGTCACAGTACCTATCTTGATCTTTATAGGTCTCATACCTATTTCCAAGATTATCATACTTGTTCCTATCTTGATATTTGTAGGTCTCGTACCTATCTTGTTTTTATAGACTTACATATCTATTTTGGAGTTACGTGCATGTAGGTGAAGTTATTTCATCAATCTTGGAGTCTGGCGCCTTCCCACATTCTTGTCAGATTTATGGATTTCTATTTGTAAGATTTTTGGATTTGATGTTGTTTGAATTATCACCAATCATTTCAGCAATTTTTGCTTTTAATAAGCTATCTTAAGCTTTGGTATTTAGTGGTTTGAAGTTCTTGATGCATGTTTGATATTTTTGATATATGACTACATTCAAGATCTACTTCACTTTATTTATCATTCATTTTTGCTAACTCATTTATCTTAGTCTAGGCTGATCCACTTATTATTTTTATAATACTTAGGTCAGACCAAGATGTTTCAAGTCCTCTGGCTTGATGCTTTAGAGTGAATGTTGAAAGGGAGTGCGGATTAAGGATCATAAGGCTAATTGAACACTAGAGGGGGTGAATAGTGTTTAATGGATTCTAAAACTTATGTGGACTAGTTTAAAAATTATGATATAAAAAATTGCAGAACTTAATCATAAAACAATCACAAAATCAAACACAAATGCTGAAAGTAAATAAAAGGTAGTAAAAGGAAAGAACACACCGAATTTTATACTGGTCCAGAGTTACCCTACATCCAATCATGTACCAAGGCAAACACCTCATACAGATTTTTATTATACCAATGTCAAGATTACAATCCTCAATTTCTAAAGGCCTTGAGGTACCCTCCTATCTCTCGAGTCCGGGGCAAACTCTCTTGATTTATGGGACACAAGATCACCTGATTGATTTCCAGGAACAACCATACCTTATAGAGAGACTTGATAAACTTTTGATTACAAATTGATCCTATAACTCTGAATAGCACTTTGATCTTCGAGAGAGTGCAGAGAATCAAACAAGAATGAGATTCTAATTTGATTCACTTTAAAATTCAGTAGAATTTCAGCACGATCTTAAAAATATGAAAATTTTAGAATATGGATTTGTGGAGAAGAAAGAGTGAAGAAAATAAGAAAATAGTTAGTTGAAAAATTCGTTTGTGATGGCCATTTATAGAGCACTAACGAGTCATAACCATTCATGCAGAGATTTAAACGGATAGATATTTCTTTTGAAATTGAAACTTTTGAATTTAACGGTCACCATGTCGACATGGGATATCCCATGATGTCGACATCCCTTAGTTAAAACAGTGTAAAACTTGTTTTGAAAATGGCATTGAAAGGAAAACAAGATGAAATAATTCTAGAGTAAAATAAACTAATTTTTCTATGTTTTAAAATAAAGAAGATTATAAAAATATATTTTTAGAATGTATATGTTATCCCGCCTTTTGGCAAGGCCGAGATACCAGGGAACTAACTAGAAAGAGATAGGATCATACATCCTTAGCTTTGAATGATTGTTGGGTAACTACAAATATCGACGAGTTTTGCCCGAGTCCGGATCGGGCTACAATTAATAAGACACGTCAAGCAAAGCTGTAGAAACCAACATTCCAAGTTTCAGGGCAATCCGAGTTCGTATGCTCAAGTTATCGCCAATGGGAAATGGATCAGGTATATAAGGTTCGAATCCCTCAGAAATAACATAGGCACGAATCCATCAAGAGGAGGCCTTGGTTCGAATCCACCAGACACGTGTTGCCTCGAATCCATGAGGAGCGCATTTGCTTCGACTCCATCAGGCAAGCATTCACTTCGAATCCATCCAAAGCACTCCCTGCTTCGAATCCATCAGGGACGTGCCTTCGTTCGAATCCATCAGAGGTAACCATGCTTCGAATCCATCCAAAGCCTTCCCTAGTTCGAATCCATCAAGTCACCTCTTCCTTCAAATCCATCAGATGGCCTCGCCTCGAATCCATCGAGCAAGTCTCGGTTCAAATGCACGAGACATAATCTCGTTTCGAATCCATCAAGTAGGAGACATTCGAATCCATGCAGATGATTAACTTCGAATCCATCGTTGAAGCACATGATCGAACCCAACATTTTCCCCCCGCTTCGACTCCACGCATGCTACCTCAAACCCACTAAGTCAAGGCGGCTAAGATGGTGGATTCGACCCTGTGGATTCGACCCAAAGGAATCGGTTCGAACCAAGCTTGTTGGCCAAAAGCGCAATCTTGAATTGATCATAACTTGAGATCTACAAGTCCAAATGCTACGAAATTTTCACAGGAGCTTGCATATACATAGAAGAATGTCCACGCCAAGTTTCATCACGTTTGGACACTTTTTTGATCGATTCGAACCAAGGGTCGAATCGATCCCAAAGTGGACCCGGATCTCCAGAATTCGGCCATGTCGGCCCCCCACACGTGCCAGAAGTGGTCTCCCCGAATTTTAGGCGAAATATCAGCCTCCACCACTTATAAATAGAGCCCCTGATCATTCAGAAAGGGGATCGGAGAATTTTAGAGAAAAAGCACGTCTAAACGCTGCCAGAATTGCTTCAGAGCACCACCGCTGCCTTTGATTTCGAATTTTGGCTTATTACATGCTGTACTTTGGCATTGACAAGTTGTATTCTCCGAATATCAAGCAATAAAGTAACAAAACTTCATAGTGGACGTAGGAAAATCGCCGAACCACTCTAAATCGTTGTCTCTTGTGCAATTTATTTCCTGCTATCTGAAGTTTTTGTTAGGTAATCCACGTTTTAATTTACTTTCTTCATTTATTATCTCTTCAAAAACTTCCGACGAGTGTTGTGCCCAATTTTGACACAAACACTTTGGTGCTTTCACTGAGAGAAAACCCAGTTTTTCCTCCTGCTTCTTGGATCTGTCTTCGATATCGGATTGCATAAATCTAAGAGAGAGATCCAGACTTCATATTCAGATTCCTTCCGTTCTATTCAGATTTACTAAAAGTCTAGGAAAGGATTCAACGCTTCAAGATGGTGAGTACAAGAACCACTTCAAACATTGGTGATCAAGAAGGTCGAGATAGGCAAAATCCCACACAGCTACAATCTACCAGTCAAGATGCTGCTGGGCATACGGATCAGTCAGGTCCGATCACAAGACAAGAGTTCCAGGTGCTACTCCAGGAACTAACCCAAAGCCGACAACAGCTAACTGAGCAGTTGCGCGCTAACGCTGAGTTGATCAATCAACTAAATCGCCAAAAGCGAAGAAGATCCAGAAGGGATCAAGCTGCTCATTCTTCCACCGAAAGCTCTGCTATATCTGACTACAATAACAGGCCTACCCGTCCCAGGTTAGATGGAAACCATGCGCAAGCTGTTGACTATCAACAGGCGTTAACCGTTGGGCAAATAAGAGTTGGCCCATCTACCAGCTTCCACACTGGACCCTCCTCCCAAGGAGGCACTGTTCCACCATACACTGCAGATGATCGAGCTCCTACAGCTGCTGCAGTTGACATAGGGGTTGATACCCGGGATCACTCCAATCAAAATTATCATCAGCAGGGACATGCTCCAGAGCCATATGTCCCAGAAGACGTCGAGCCAAGGAGGCGAGATACGGATCGTCGACAGCGCCTGATCCCACCTCGCACTGTGGAACCCGACCACACTTTGGCTCACCACACACAGAATGTTCCAATACCAGACTTCTCAGCCATGGTACGACAAATGATTCGTGATAGTCAAGGCCTAACTAATGACGATTGGGGAATCTCCGGAAGTCATACCCCGTTTACTGATGACATATTGTATGCTGAACCTCCTCGGCGATTCAGAATGCCAACCCTTCCCATGTATGAAGGAAATTCCGACCCAAATCAACATATATTGAAATACGAATGGTCGATGACTGCTGCGAGAGCTGATGATGCAGTAAAGTGCCGCAGTTTTCCCATTTCCTTAGGGGGAATCGCGACGATGTGGTTTACTCGATACCACCATGGTCTATCTCTTCATTTGATCAGTTAGCTAATAAATTTGTTGAGCAGTTTCGCATGCATATTGCCAAGCCAAAAGATGTTAATACCTTATCAAGTGTCACTCAAGCTCCCGGAGAAACACTTAGAAGATATTTGGAGAGATTCAATGCTGCATGTGCAGAGATCACCAACCCCAATGATAATTCCATTTTAATGGCATTGACTAAAGGAATCGACCCTGATTCCGAGTTTGGAAATTGGTTAGCTGGAAAGCCTCCCGCATTGTTGGACCGTTTCTATTCCAAAGCCGCTCAATTCTTGAGGCGAGAGGATGTGAAACAGTCTAGGAAGCAGGACGATGCAAGGCCCAGCAGTGAAGAGACTCAGAGTAATGTTGCGGTTAAACAATCCAGAGAAAATTCAGGAAAAGTCGAGTTGAATATTCAAAATAAACAGACTCAACGATCGAGAAATGGTGATAACCGAAGCAAGAAGCAAGACCAGAATCGTGATCTGAGACGTAGGGCCGCAATGTTTGACAGTTATACACTGCTTAACACGTCGCTGGAAAACATGTACCTACAGACTTGTAATACTATGCAGTACAAGAAGCCTGCTCCGAAGCCTTCGTCGGAAAGGCAGATCCAAACAGGAAAATTCTGTAGGTTTCATGAAAGTTATGGGCATAATACCAATGAGTGTAGACATTTGCAAGACCTCATTGAAAAGTTGATCAGAGAGAGAAAGTTGGACTAGTTTGTTCGGGCACCGCAGTCTGGTGGAGCGGGCCCATCTAATCAAAATCGAACGCAGAATCAGGAAAGACAAGGTGAACCCGCTCGTACGGGCGGAAGGTTGGTTATCAATACAATAAGTGGTGGTCCCCAACCAGCAGACAGAAGTTGGAGAGAAATGGAGTCATATGCTAGCTCGATCAGGAATGTGGACTTTGAATGCTATAGTAACTCAGAAGACGGAACACCGGCTAAACAACAAAAGACGATGGATGGTGAAATCGTATTTAGAAATCGAGACGCCGATAAAGTCGGAGCTCCCACAATTGACCCGTTGGTCATATCTGCTCAAGTTGGTCCTGCTTGGATGAAGAGGATCTTGGTAGACAGCGGGAGTTCTGTGAACATATTGTTTAAAAGAGCATATGATTTAATGAAAATGGAAGCTAAGGACTTAAAACCTTGTCAATCATGAGTCCACGGCTTCAACGGGAGTGCGACGATACCAACCGGAATGGTTGAATTGCCGGTGGAGTTGGGAGTGGGAGAATGCCGAAGAGTTCGGATGTTGCAATTTGTTGTCTTAGATATTCCTTCCCCGTACAATGCCTTTTTGAGCCGACCGGCCCTTGCTGAATTTAGGGCTGCTATTGCCCCATGGTGTTTAACTCTGAAGTTCCCTACTGACCACGGGATAGGAGTTGTACAAGGAGATCAGGCTGCCGGGAGAGCCTGTTATGTTGCTGAGATGCGGGAGGCGCAGCGAAAAGAAAAAGGAAAGGGCGTAGAGAAATCTTTCTGTGTCCGTTTTACTGACGATTGACAACTAGCGCCTAGGCCTCGGCCTGGGCACCACAACCAATTCCGAAAGGATCTTGATCCAAGGGACAATGATAATAAAGAAGAATCTACGGAAAGTCAAGCTTCTCCGGCCGAGCTAACCATTGATGTCCCGATTGACTATGATCACAATGACTCGAGAATGTTGAAGATTGGGTCTCATCTTAACCGAGAGACACAACAGGAATTGGTTGATTTTCTCCGGGCGAATATCGACGTATTCGCTTGGACACACTCTGATATGTGTGGAATCTCGCCGGACATCGCGAGCCACACTTTGAACATTGACCCGCGGTATATCCCGGTCAAGCAGAAAAGACGTGGTATGGATCCAGAGAGATCTGCCACCCTGAAAGAAGAGGTCGATAAGTTGAAATCAAATGGGTTCATTAGAGACGCTTTATACCCAGAGTGGGTGTCCAATCCCGTGCTTGTCCGGAAACCAAACGGGAAATGGAGAACGTGTATAGATTACTCTGACCTGAATAAAGCCTGCCCGAAAGATAGCTTTCCGCTTCCCCGAATCGATCAACTGGTAGATTCAACCGCCGGACATGAATTATTATCCTTCATGGATGCTTACTCAGGTTACAATCACATACCCATGCATGTACCCGACCAAGAGCACACAAGCTTCGTAACCGACTTGGGATTGTACTGCTACAAGGTCATGCCTTTTGGGTTAAAGAATGCTGGTGCAACTTATCAACGCTTAGTCAACCGGATGTTTGCCGATCAGATTGGGAAAACTATGGAGGTTTATGTAGATGACATGTTGGTGAAATCGCGATACTCTGTTGATCATGTCAAAGACTTGGAGTCAATGTTCAATATCCTCCGGAAATACGGGATGAAGCTTAATCCACTAAAATGCCATTTCGGAGTCGCATCTGGAAAATTCCTTGGATTCATTGTCAATGCCCGAGGAATAGAGGCCAACCCTGAGAAGATCTGGGCTATCAGTAATCTTCAAACTCCGAGAACCATAAAGCAAGTCCAGAGTCTTAATGGGAAAGTTGCAGCACTGAGCAGGTTTATCTCAAAGTCGACCGACAAATGCATTCCCTTCTTCGATTTGATTCGAAAAGGGAAAAGAAACTTCGAATGGACTGCAGAATGTGAGGGCGCATTTCAATCGCTAATCCAACATCTTTCTGTACCACCAATCCTTTCAAAGCCTGTAGATCATGAACAGTTATATCTCTACCTAGCGGTATCTGAAAATGCAATCAGTGCTGCATTAATTCGGAAGGAGGACCGAGTGCAAAAACCGGTCTACTACGTGAGTAAACGATTAACCGGAGCCGAAAGAAATTATCCAAAGCTTGAAAAGTTGGCATATTGCCTAGTCATTGCCTCGAGGAAGATCCGTCCATATTTCCAGGCTCATCCTATTACTGTGTACACAGATCAGCCGTTACGACAGGTCCTCACGCGGCCTGAGACGTCTGGTAGGTTACTAAAGTGGAACATCGAACTGAGTCAGTTCGACATCACTTATACTCCAAGAAGAGCCATTCACGGCCAAGTACTAGCAGATTTTATAGCCGAATTCACTGTTTCTGAAGACTTGCCCGAGACTAGTAAATCTCCCGAATACATCTGGAAGTTGTACACCGATGGTGCGTCAAATGATCGGTGCTCAGGAGCTGGGGTAGTGCTTGAAACCCCCGAGGGACGATCCATATGTTATGCTTTAAAGTTCGAGTTCCGTGCAACCAACAACGAAGCCGAGTACGAAGCTCTACTTACCGGACTAAAGCTTGCCTGCGATCTGAAAATCATCGCTATAGAGGTCTACTGCGATTCCAAGTTGGTGGTATGTCAAGTTCGAGGAGAATATCAGGCCAAAGACCGAAGATTAGCCGCTTATCTAACTCGAGTTCCGGGGATGCTTAATCAATTCGACTACTATGCCATTTTCTACATACCCCGAGAGCACAATCAGAAAGCTGATTCGTTGGCAAAGTTAGCAAGTACGGGTGAGGCTCAGCAGTTGGGGGTTGTTCCGGTTGAAACCCTATCCTCTCCGAGCATTGATCAAAGGGAGACTGATTTCACATTTGAAGCTACCTCTAATAAGGAGTCGTGGATGACTCCTTATCGAGATTATATCGAACGTGGTGTATTGCCCGAGCAACGAAGCGAGAAAAGACAAGTTCTATGAAAGGCCTCACGATTTGTTATTCAAAATGGAGTCATGTACCGGAGAGGATACTCTGTTCCTCTCCTCCGGTGTATCGCGCACGATGAAGTCAAACGAGTGTTACACGATGCACACGAAGGAGAATGTGGCGATCACACTGGGGGGCAAGCTCTTGCAAAGAAAATACTTCGATATGGGTATTATTGGCCTACTGTTAACCGCGACGCTGCAGACTATGCTAGAAAATGTGACAAATGCCAGAAACACGCTCGAATTCCCAGAGCCCCGCCTACCGAGAAAACCCAAATGGTCAGTCCTTGGCCATTTGCGGTATGGGGAATGGATATCATCGGCACATTGCCTCTGGCCAAAGGTGGCGCGAAGTACGCCATCGTTGCAGTTGATTATTTCACCAAATGGGCTGAAGCTGAAGCTGAACCCCTTGCGACAATTACGACAAAGAAAGTAATCAACTTTTTAGTACGTAACATCATCTGCCATTTTGGTCTCCCACATACCATCATCACCGATAACGGAACCCAGTTCGACAGTGCTGAATTCAAGAATTTCTATCAACGATTCCACATCCACAAGAAATTCTCTGCAGTAGCTCACCCTCAAGCAAATGGTCAAGTTGAAGCTGTTAATAAAGTTATCAAGTCCATTCTAAAGAAGACTGGAAAAAGCCTGGGGCAAATGGGTCGACGAACTTCCTATGGCATTATGGGCCTATCGAACAACTCATAAAAATGCAACCGGTCATACCCCATTTTCTCTATCTTATGGTTCTGAAGCCGTTATTCCAGTCGAAATGGAAGTGCACTCTCATCGTGTAACGTATTATGATCCGAAAACAAATGCCATATTACTTGCTGAATCTTTGGATTACTCGATGAGAAGCGCGAAGAGGCTGATTTGAGGGCAGCCGCATATCGAAGTCAAGTCGCCCGACTGTACAATGCCAAGGTCCGTCCACGAACCTTCGAACTCGGCGATGTCGTACTCAAAAGGGTCTATCCGGTTCCTTCGCACATGAAGCCAAATTGGGAAGGGCCGTATGTGATTTCACAAAAGCTCGGAGATAGCACATTCAAATTATCGACCGTTGACGATCTTGCCTTGCCGAGAGCTTGGAATAGCGAAAGTCTTCGTCGCTACTATATATAAAAATCTTTACTTATTTATTTTTTATCAATTTATTCCTTTGCATTTTATTCTAGCATTTCGAGATTTAAATTCGTAATAAGGCAACTGACTTTCCCATATTTTCTCGTTTCAGCAATAAAATGCCATCTCTTCGAGCTAGAGCTGTGATTCACTGAATATGACGTACAATATCACAATGCACGGAGAGCTAAGTTCCATCAAAGCGGTGGGATGTATTCAAATAGGGAGTGACTGTGATACGACCGGTCACTCGCTAAGTGAAACCCGAGCTCGGGGGCAGAACACTACACCAACATTCACAGGGATTGATACACGACAATCCCTCCTCTAACTCCAAATTCCCAGAGTGCGAATTGGAGTGTAAACTTCAACTCTCGGTTCCCGGAGCGCGAACCGGAGTATAAACCCATCGCTCCCAGAGTGTGAGCTAACTCCAAATTCCAAGAGTGCGAATTGGAGTATAAACTTCAACTCTCGGTTCCCGGAGTGCGAACCAGAGTGTAATACCATCGCTCCCAGAGTGTGAGCCAACTCCAAATTCTCGGAGTGCGAATTATAAACTACAACTCTCGGTTCCCGGAGTGCGAACCGGAGTGTAATCCATCGCTCCCAGAGTGCGAGCCAACTCCAAATTCCCAGAGTGCAAATTGGAGTATAAACTTCAACTTTCAATTCCCAGAGTGCAAGCCAGAATATAAAACTCATCTCCAAATTCCCAAAGTGCAAATTGGAACATAAACACCAACTCTTGGTTCCCAGAACGCGAACCAGAATGTAAGTCACTAACTTCAAATTCCCGGAGTGTGAATTGGAGTGTAAACGTTAAATACAGGTTCCCGGAGAGCGAACTAAGTCATAAACGTTGATAATTAATAAGTTCACAGAATATGGACCGAATTGTTGGTTGCAAATTGTGTTAAGTCCCCGAAGTGTGGACATGTATTCCAGGCTTATGACACATATAAGCACGAAATAATCAACACAATACTAAAGCCAAAGAGATAAGAGTTGCTTTTCATTTCATCAACAAACAAAAAAGGGAGTTTGATTACATGATAAAATTAAAAACAATTCATAAAGTGGGTGCCGAATCCACACTTATACACGGCCTAGAAAAGGAGAAGTAAAAAGAGTTTCCCATTCGCAACTACATGGTAAAACGAGAAGTTCACTCCTTCTTCTTTCGGGGTCTCTTCTTCGGAGTTGAGCCGTTAGACCCACTACCCAGCTTCTTGCGAGATTTTTTGTCCTTCTTTGGAGCATCCTCAGGATCTGGCATAATATCCACGTCTTCCTCAGAGCTGGAAGGGATAGAGATCCTTTTGTGAGGACGAACCGGAGGCGGAGAAGCCGTAACAGGTAGCGAAGCTTCGACACTAGAAGTTATAGTTGTGCCGGCGAGAGAAGTAACCATTGAAGGAGTTAAGCTTGGTGGAGCAACATCACCTCCAGAACCACCAGCCGTCGTCACTGCAGCCATTTCAGCGCTTATCTCGGCAAAGATTTCTTCTTCTCGGGAAGATCGAGCAGCGCTGGACACACTGACGGTCGGCATAAACGAGCTAAAAGTTGGGGCAACTCCACCCATTGCAAAGGAAGGATTGGTAAAGGGTTCACAGGGTTGCTTGAGAAGCTCCTTAATCATCTGAACATCAAACGACATTGAACTTCCCTCTCCCATCTCGCCGGTTACGGCAGTAGTTGTAATAGCCTCAGTAACGACGGCTCCTTGCATTGGCTGCGAAGTTTGTGGTATTGGAAGTGCTGGCACATCACTTTCAGTCACTGGTCGAAAAGAAATGAGAATAATTAGTCAAATGATCGGTTCCAAGTTCGACATTGTAGAAACACTTAAGCAACATTTAGAATACCTTCTTTGCCTCGGCTCGGTGATGGGACGAGATCAGAAACGGTAGTTGTACCGAGAGACAGTTCCGATCGATCCGGGTTATAAGCAGGGACAACATGTGGACCAACGGTAGCGGTGACTCCAGACGAGGTCGGGACATCAACTGAAACATCCTCACTATAATGTGCAGCTCCAGAACCCTCGCCAGTCTCCACATGGTGAAAACCAAGTCTCTCTCTCTCAGCAGAAATCATCGCTTCATGGAGAAGTTTCCTTTCCTCCTTACTCAACAAGCGAGACTCAAGTTCAAATTTGTCTACGGCGCCTTCAGGGAGAGATGCTTTCTTGTTCGCCGCCAATTTTTTCCAAGCACTGAGTAGAAGCGTAGAATAATCTCCGAGCCACGAGAGATTCCTGTGCTCAAGCACATTAGCATTGTAAGTGTCAAGAAGATCATCAAACTCGGCTTCTACTCTGAATATCTCTGCTTGAACTCTCCCTTCCACTTCTGCCTCCACCGCTTCAACTTTAGCAACCGCCGCGTCTCGCTCATCTCGGAGAGACACGGCTTGCTCGCATGCTTCTTGTGCGGCCATGTTAGCGTCATCTTTTTCCTTGCTCAAGTCGGCAAACTTGGCCTTCAATTCCTCAAGCTCTTTGACCGCCGCATCCCGCTCGGCCTCAACATTTTTATACCGATGGCCCAAATCTTCAACTAAAGTGCAATGCACTTGTTGCATCTTCGCCATCTCTACTAGCGTCTCATCGACCTTTTTTAGCGACTCCAGTTCGGCCTCGCGAGAAGTTTCCGTTTCAAATTGAAGTATGTCAACAATACGGTTCTTCTGAGCCAAGTCTGCTTCCAGTTTCTCAATAAATTTGGCTCGTTCGAAGGCTACTTTCGAAGCTTTAACAGCCGCCCTGTACCATTCTTTATACTGAGCATAAAAATCCCGGGTATAGCTGAGGGCAGTGTTCACAGCCTCTTCGGGAATTCTTTTGAGATTGGGTGGAAAGATATAGGCGTCAAAGCATATTTCTGGAAAATCTTTCTTCAATTGAGCAATTCTAATAGCCCCTTCACCAGACGGTTCAAGAGGGGCCTCCTCCACAGTTACGGTCGTAGCCGTATCAGTCCTTGAACGATGTGGACCAGGTTTAGAGATTTGTTGAGATGGCTGTTGCCGTGAAGGTTCGACTGCAGGTGCCTGGCCTCTGGATGGCGGAGGAGAACGAGAGGGAGAACGGTACCTTCGGTCCCTATCAGAGCGCTCCTGGCTAGAATAATATTGGGAATGGTCCCTATCGCAATGCTCTTGCTCATAATACCTCCGCTCACGATCTCGGTCAGAATCCCTACGGCGAGACTCGTAATAAGATGAAGAACGATGCACTCGTCGAAGTCTATCAAGTGTAGAAGGACGATCCGACATGGCACCTGTAAAGAAGAGACAATTCGGTTAAATGCCAAGAAAAAGCATTGCAATGCATGTGGAAGTCGTGAAGTGTTGTGAAAATTGTATAAATGCGCAAACCCCTCGACCAACCAGAAGCGTCGATTACACTAACGGGTAAAGATTCGCTTATATCAAGCGCTCCCCGGAGCTCTTCCAACCCGGACCCGTGGTGGAGAGATACGTAGTCCGGAATGGGAATATCATCCAGCCCTGTGAAAAGGTCTCTGGACTGGCGAGGAGAGGCGCTGGAAACAGTAACCCCAGATTTGGAACGGGTTACGACTACAGACTTCCATCTCGTAAACTTAGGTACAGCAGCCTTGCCTTTCTGACCCTCTTCTACTCGTGAAATGTCAGCTGCTATCTCAGTGTCCGTGGGCGTTCTTTCATCGTCGCTCACTTCTCTTATCACAACGCCAGGTTTTCTTTTTGCCACTTTCTTCTTCTTCCTTGAGGCCGATTTCGCCAATCCTTCAATTACAATACTCTGGCCCATCTCAATCAAACCCAATGTCCTTAAGTTATCGTCGGTCAACAGCAAGTCTATGTGCCTTGAATCGCGTGGAACCCTTTGCAAGCTTTGAACGACGCCTCTATAATGCCCACCGGTAGGTCTCGAAATGATGGCTGCAAGAATAGCAGAGTATTAGTGTAAAGTATTAAAAGTGGCCATTCAAAAACGAATTATGATACTTACGTCTGGATAACCATCTCCTGGCAAACCCTGGGGGGCATCGAACAAAAAACCACTCGTTCTTGAAATAACTAAGCCTGGTCCAGGCCCCAGTCACAACCTGACAGTTCCTGACCGCCTCCAGAAAAGTGAAAGACGGGCTATCACCCCTACTCTTGAAATTGAATATGTGCCTGATCTCGTTAGGTCTTGGCGGGCGAAAAAGGCAATCCATAAATATGACAAAGACGCTGTTCAGTAGTGCATGCCCGTTGGGATGGAGTTGTGGAGGAGCGATCCCTAAATACGAGAGAATCTCTCCGATGTATTGGTTAAAAGGTGGAAGAGATCTAGCCGCGCAGGCATGACGGTAGAAGGCAGTATATCCTTCAGGCGAGTTATGTGGTCTGTCACTGGCGCTAGGTAATAAAACATCGTCAAGGGATATGTTATGTTTCAAACATATCCAGCTCAACAGAGACTATGAGATATTGACTGGACAGAATCGACAGGATCTTCGATAAATATGGCCTCCGGCAATTCGTCCGGAGCGGGATCTATGACTTCAGGAGGGATTTCCGGAATCTCAAGCACTGGAAGAGGCGAGCTTTGTGCTTCTTATTGTTGAGAACTCGAAGATTCCATAATTAACTAACTCACCAGAAAGCGACGTCAAATACATAAAAGGCCCATGCATTCCCCCGATGCAAAGTGTATGAGTATGTCGTGCAGTGCAAGTGTTATGCAAAACTTAAGTAAATTTTACAAGTTGAAACAAGATGTCCGAACGACGAAACTTTGGAATTTGAGAATGAAAGCGACCGTCATCGCTGACCGTCACTTTCACACCACTCAGATGCTACTGACCAATTCAAGTATAAATTTGTTATATTTTGTTTAAGTCATAGTGCCATCGACGAGCTCCAAAGGGAAGGTCAAGTAAAATTTGATTATGCAAGGCCGTCGGAGTCAAGTATGCTAAAAATTCAGTGAGTTCGTCAAAGTTCAACTTGAAATTGGTCGTAGTTCAGGTATTGGAGCAAATCAGAAGAGTGGAAGTCCCAGAAGCAAGAACGTTCGAATCGATCGACCCGAATCAACACAAGTCGAATCGATGAACTTTGAATCGGTACGCCCCAACTCCATGTAGTTCGACTCGATGAGACCTTGGAACAAAGGAGCAGTTCAAATCCATGAAGCCCTACATGACTTCGAATCGATCAAAGTTGAACTCCTTCGAATCGATCAACATATCATTACTTCGAATCGATGCATATTAAGCTTCTTCGAATCGATCAGAGTATCGCTATTTCGAATCGATCGCCGCGAGCCTTTTTTCCTTTGCAACCATCGATTCGAAGCTATGCATTCAAAATTGACTCGAATTGCTCATTCTCGGATCGATGCGAAGCAATGAGAGACGACACTCTGATCGATACGACTCGAATGATCTCACTCCTCAGTTCCATCGAGTCGAACCATCTCGTCTAGATCCCACCACTCCTCGAAATTTTCAAGAAGAAAAGGTCGAATCGATGTCAAAGACTTCCAATCCCATCATTCCTTACTCGGCTTGATCCACCAGTTACCTGATTTAGCGAAATCACAAGGGAAATCTTAAAGAAATTCGATCGATTCGTGGAAGACGCGCTTGTTCTAAGCTCTGGAAGATCGATTCGAAGAAGAAGCTACAACAACAGTGAAAAGTAAAAAGTGAAAAAAGAGCCCAGCCTCACGTATTTATATGGATTCCAGGAAAGAAACGGGATGATTCGTCTCCCGGTCAAAATGACCGACCCCAATCGGTCACGTGCTATCAATTCGAACAAGCCACGTTCGAATCCATCACGTTCGAACCCATCGCGTACGAACCCACTGCGTTCGAATCCATCACAATATAGAGCCATTACTTCGAATCCATTGCACGGCTAAATCCATACTTCACTTCGAATCCATTGCCTTCCTGTCTTTTACACAATCGAATCCATCCCAACTTAATCGATGCGAGGCATCATCGATTCGAGGAAGCACTAAGCAGATGCAAGACAATCGATTCGAACATACGTGACTTCGAATCCATCAAGATAGCATTGATGTGGAGCGTCATCGATACGAAGCACTTGAACGAGGACTGAATTGAAAAATTCTATTGATTCGAAGTACCAATTCCGTAACCATCAATTCCATCGATTCGAAACTCTATCGATTCGAACAAACATGTTTCGAATCCACTAGACACCGCGGATGAGAACGAACATAGTGCTTCGATATGAAAAATTACTAGTCTACCTTTTACACCGATTCAGGAGAGGAACGATACAAGAGGATGGTCATAGACGATCATAACAACAACGTTTTAACCCGAATCTCAAATCGGTTCAGGAGAGGATCGATGCAGAATTCGGTAACAAACCAAACTGGCAACAACTTGCAATCACGCAACGTTAACCAAAGTCAAGGTGATACACATATGTGCATATGTTTGACTAATATTTGATCTTTATCATTCACAGGGATCAGATATCCATCTTGTCATGATTTCAACGACGAACAACCGATCACAATCATACGACAGTTGATAACAGCAATAAAGAATATAGCTTTCAGCAAAGCATGACCTAATTGTCCGGCGTTAGATTGAAGCTTTTCAAAGCACGTCATGTTTACACAAGACGTACTTTGGGGGGAAAATGTTATCCCGCCTTTTGGCAAGACCGAGATACCAGGGAACTAACTAGAAAGAGACAGGATCATACATCCTTAGCTTTGAATGATTGTTGGGCAACTACAAATATCGACGAGTTTTTCCCGAGTCCGGATCGGGCTACAATTGATAAGACACGTCAAGAAAAGCTGTAGAAACCAACATTCCAAGTTTCAGGGCAATCCGAGTTCGTATGCTCAAGTTATCGCCAACGGGAAATGGATCAGGTAGTATAAGGTTCGAATCCCTCAGAAATAACATAGGCACGAATCCATCAAGAGGAGGCCTTGGTTCGAATCCACCAGACACGTGTTGCCTCGAATCCATGAGGAGCGCATTTGCTTCGACTCCATCAGGCAAGCATTCACTTCGAATCCATCCAAAGCACTCCCTGCTTCGAATCCATCAGGGACGTGCCTTCGTTCGAATCCATCAGAGGTAGCCACGCTTCGAATCCATCCAAAGCCTTCCCTAGTTCGAATCCATCAAGTCACTTCTTCCTTCGAATCCATCAGATGGCCTCGCCTCGAATCCATCGAGCAAGTCTCGGTTCAAATGCACGAGACATAATCTCGTTTCGAATCCATCAAGAAGGAGACATTCAAATCCATGCAGATGATTAACTTCGAATCCATCGTTGAAGCACATGATCGAACCCATCATTTTCCCCCCGCTTTGACTCCACGCATGCTACCTCGAACCCACTAAGTCAAGGCGGCTAAGATGGTGGATTCGACCCTATGGATTCGACCCAAAGGAATCGGTTCGAACCAAGCTTGTTGGCCGAAAGCGCAATCTTGAATCGATCATAACTTGAGATCTACAAGTCCAAATGCTACGAAATTTTCACAGAAGCTTGCATATACATAGAAGAATGTCCATTCCAAGTTTCATCACGTTTGGACACTTTTTTGATTGATTCAAACCAAGGGTCGAATCGATCCTAAAGTGGGCCCGGATCTCCAGAATTCGACCATGTGGGCCCCCCACACGTGCCAGAAGTGGTCTCCCAGAATTTTAGGCGAAATATCAGCCTCCATCACTTATAAATAGAGCCTCTGGTCATTCAGAAAGGGGATCGGAGAATTTTAGAGAAAAAGCACGTCTAAACGCTGCCAGAATTGCTTCAGAGCACCGCCGCTGCCTTTGATTTCGAATTTTGGCTTATTACATGATGTACTCTGGCATTGAAAAGTTGTATTCTCCGAATATCAAGCAATAAAGTAACAAAACTTCATAATGGACGTAGGCAAATCGCCGAACCACTCTAAATCGTTGTCTCTTGTGCAATTTATTTCCTGCTATTTGAAGTTTTTATTAGATAATCCACGTTTTAATTTACTTTCTTCATTTATTATCTCTTCAAAAACTTCCGACGAGTGTTGTGCCCAATTTTGACACAAACAGTATATATAAATTTTTATTTTAGATCTCAAGTATGTATGTATATATACATATTATAAAGAATGTTTAAAAATCAGAATATATTTTTTAAAAACAAACTAAGTTTAAAACAAGAGTTTAAAAAACAAAGAATATTTTAAGGCTAAAACATCTTTTTAGAAATCATTTTAAAGATAATTTTTGAAGCTAAAGCAGTTTTGAAAATCATTTTGAAAAACTATTTTGAGGTAGTTTTGCAAGCTTCTTCCTGCAGAATATCTCATCACATCAGGACTCGAGAACTTGTACAAAACTAGGATGTTCATGGGTTTGTAAGCCACTTGTCGTAGGTTTGTAAGCTACTTGTCATGGGTTAGTAAGCCACTAAGAAGGTAGAAATGGCTTCCATCCCAAATGAAATTCAGAATGAAGATTTCCGTGCTATTATGAAGTTTTAACAAAACTAGACAGTTATCTTGAAATCTTGATCTTGATACTCATGAGTCTTCAAACTTGATTTCTTCATTCTTGATCTTTATACTGTACAGTCTTCAATAATCAGTACCTGCCATATATATATCCTGCATATTAACATTCATATATACCTAGACAATAGTATTAGTATATAATTATAATAAAATAAGTTACAAAGGTTATTGTCATCAAAACCACTATCTCCAGTTCCTAACAGATGTCCTATCCATCAGTTAGTAGTTACTTTTGTCATCTATGTATATATGTAATGGTATGTGATCTTATGCCGATCTAGACTCCTTTTGTGTACTATTCATATTTTTAGGTGTAGCACTTTATATATGTGTAGTCTACATCATGTATCTATTTTGGATCGATTCAGACTTGTATACATTTGTATTCCATTGTGATGATCTGTGATTCTATGATATGTATTTATCATATGTTGTTCTGGATATTATTATAGCCACCGTAGTTTTTTTTAAGTCTGAACTGTATACATTGATTCCATTTGATTAGAGAAATAACATATTAATTGACGTATCGATTCTTGCTTAAAGTAAAATTCATGAATGGTTGCTCCTAACCAGCCATATTCTCTGCAGAACCAACAATATTACTTTGTAATGTTCTCTTTTAGTATGGATCTCGGGGTGGGTATCATAGCTTGGTATTGGAGCTAGGTTTAGAACAAAATATGATATTATGGAATTGGCCAAAGTGAGCCTTAGAGATCATCCATTAGGAGTTCGCGGGACAAATAGTAGAAATCGTCCCTTTTTTGAATGAAAAAACATCTTTTAGGGAGCCTAGGAATGTTTCCATTCATTTCCACTATTTGATGTTCCTATTATTGAATCATATGATTCCTAAGAAGTCTTTGATCCAATCTTATCTATTCCGGAAGTGTAATTGGTTAGCGACAGAGTAACTCGTTCTAGTACTGAGTAATCCCACGAGCTCAATTGAGACATGGTACTTTACCCATTCAACAAATCATGAAGTTTGTAATCAATCTTTTGATAATTAGAGTCACGCAGCAGTAGCTGTAACAGACGGATGGTTCTACTAGGTACATTATCGAGTAAATTTATGACCAATTGATTTATTGATTAGATGTTTTTTGAATGGGATTCTTTGAGATAACTCTAATTCAATTAAGAAATGTTCCTTCATAATTAGAATTCTATTTGAAGAATAATAATCAAATCGTGCAGTGTCTTCGAATTGGAAATCATCATAGAGAAATTGAATTTCTTAGGTATAAAATAAACAAGGATCAAATCTTGTAATTATAAAATCAATCAATTGGAAATGGAGATAAGTTTTGGTATTAAATTACCAATTAACCAAAAATAAATGATTTATTATTACTCTAAATAAAAAGTTTGATTAAAATTTGTTTTAATTCAATCATCGCCTAATTGGAGAACACCATCCTATGGAGTTTCTATTAAATGGTTAATGGTGATAATTATAAGATTGATATTGTATAATGATATAAGTATTGTTCATTTCAAAAGAGGATTTTTGAAATATATATGTATGATTGTTAAATTTCCCGTTAGGTGCTTTAAGGATTCTTATCGGGGATGTCTGGCCAACGTGCTCGATAAGGATTCCTAACATTCAAACGAGACAAATGGACATGCACATTTACTAAAGTAAGTGTTTTGGAAAATCATATTTTCAGGAAAAGATATCATATGATATTTTGATAAGAAAGTAAATTATTAAAATTAAGAAGATACAATATTTAGATAGATTATCATGTGATATTTTAAGGAATAAAATAAAGTATTAAAAGTGAGAAAATGTATTGTTTAGAAAACTAAAATATCGCTTGAAAAGAAATTTCAATAAAAGTTATATTTGATGTTTATAAAATTTTGGATAATGGTGTATTGTTAATATTTGAAAATTTTATATATCCATTTTCCTTGATGCATATTAAATGAATTTTGTGTGGTAGTTTAGATGATAATGCATATTATAGTATAGTGAAATGAAAACTTAATTTGGATGTCTAGTCATTAATTTGATATTAAGTGTTAGAGTGTTAATTTATATTCTTGAGTAAATTAAGTAATGAAAATTTTGGACTTTTATATTAGCTTGAAAAAATTCATTTGAAATTTAACATTGAGTATAGGTTCAATTTTTTTATTGAGAGAAAATGAGTAAGTAGGAGTAGTTCATTGATTATAAGATGTTGGATATTGAGATTTTTTAGAGATAAGAAATGAATAAGGCAACAAGGTTTGATTATTTGAATTGTGAAGGTGATATAAAAATCAATGTATATTTCCAAAACTTATTTTGGGTTTGATTTAGAATTGATGATATATTTTGAGAAGATTTCTTTTGAAAGAAAATATGGAAATATACATATAATTGAGAGTTTGATTTGGGTAGATAATTACTTCTAATAAGTATGAATTAGCTATCCCATTTAAAATGAGTTCTCAATAAGGAGAAAAATGATTTTTTTTTGAAATTTTGTAATTGAATGTATTGATTTTTGAAATTGGCTGGATAGAAAAAATTTCAAATTTTGAAGTTTTTAACTTCCTAAAAAGCATATCATGTAATGAATAGCTTGTATTAAGACTTTCCTAAATATTCCATGGCTTTGGGTTTCAAAAATGGTTTGAGAGTAGTGGCTTTAAAATGATTTAGCGCTGAAATTTTAGTTCGAAAAGTGTTGTAGTAAAAGAGCAATATCTTGAGATTTATATCTCTAAATGCAGTCAATCTTTTTGTGAAAGAAATTATTTTCAGTAAGCTACAAAACTTTATCACTATTGAAAATTCTATAGGTTTTTTAGTTAAAATGAGTTTGAAAATGAATGGGAATCACTGTCACGATAGTTAATTTCTAAGTTAAAAAGTTGATAGTATTTTAGATATAACTTTCAAACCGTAAATCAACTTTTGATGATCTTTACCTTGACAAAAAGCTTAGACCGAGTAGAACAACTTCTGTTTGACAATTTTGGTGAAATTCTAGAATTTAATGTATGAAATTTTAGTTTAAAGGTAGCAAGTTTGAAATTTCAAAATGTTAGAAAATTTTGAGGTTTTAAATATAGTTGAGTTTGAAGCTCTTCTTATTTTTAAAGAAACTTGGTTGATAAATAATAACTTTATTTTGCAAGTAAGAACTTGGATATCATGATATAATTAAATTACTAAGTGGAAATTTTAATTTTATGTTTGCTTATTTGATTGGAATCTATTGTTTAGGGATTAAGTCGATTGAAAGGTAATTTAAGTTGAGATATATAACCATGCATATTCTTACTATTGAAACTATTAAATTATCATTTTAGTAGTGTATCAATCACATTTAAGATGTTATTTAATAAGATTGGGTTCCTATATAATATAAAGGTTTTTGATGAGAATGGAAGATTAGTTTAAAGTGAAGTGTCAAAAATAACTTAAGGTTGAAAATTATTTCTAGAAAGAGCTGAAAAGAATTAGAATATCTTTTGATCCTTAAAGCGAAATATTATGAAACTTTTTGAGTTAGATAGCTACCTTAGTATGGAATAATTTCTCTTTGAATCGCTTCAGCTAACCTTGCAAAAATTTTGGTCAAAATATCATTTTTCTTTGAACTAAAAACTTAGCCTAGAAACAAATTTTTTGATTAAGCACTAGTTTGTTTGATCATAACTTTCAAACCATAAATTGGATTTAGTGCTTTTATATAACTTAGAAAGTGAAGAAGTAAGGAATTTTTTTAAATGTTTTGCATGATTCTGATGTTTGATAGCGTAAATTGCAATTTTTATCAATAAGCATACTAGTATGTAGTTTTTATTTTTGCATTATTGGCTTTATGTTTTAATGAATATATGCATGTTAACCTTTCTTGCTCTCGACTATTGTTCATGTTGAATTAAGTATAGATGTGCAAAGGATATATTTGGATTAGTTTACGGTGCTAGCCTTCTTTAGCCATGAGCAAATAAAAATGGTCTGCTTTTTATTATAATTAAAGGTATGTTTTGCAATATGCTAGAAGTAGATTTTATACTGTTATCTCCTTATGATCAGGATGCCTCTTTGGAAAAGTAAATTGATACATATAGATTGTGAACCTTCGGATTACTCCTAGTACAAAGGAACTCTGTAGAATTTTTTGAAGATTCCAACACTTATAAATATTTTGAGTCGTATTTAAGGGAAAAAAATGCAAACCATTCTATTTGGTGAGAATTTGATATATTGGACGATTTTGCCCAAGTAAAGGCTAGGTTTCAATTATTGGGTATGTGTATTTTAGTTAATTTTATGTTGTCAATTTTTTTCACTAAGGTTTGAAACATAATCAATATTTCATGGTTGAAAAAGTAATTAGAGAGCAGTAAGTTATTTTGATGCTTTTATTGTTGATTAAAATTGAATTGAAATAATTAGTCATGTTAAGGTATTTTCTAGATTTTCTCTAAGTAGAAGTTGCGAGGGCACAATTTCCTTAAGGGGGGAATCTGTAACAATCCTGTGGTTAATGACCTAATTAATAATTAATTAGTAAATGATTAGAAATTAAAATTTGGATTAACTGGAAAAAAAATTGAATTATTGGATAGTAATTAATTAAGACTTTGAAATTATTTTTGGAGAGCAATAATTAAGAATGGCATCATAAATGTCGATTAGAAATTTATTGAAAGCTAAATTATGTTTGGGGAGACTTATTTTTAAACAAGGAATCATTTATCCTCTCCAAAGCTTGATTTTAGCATGTCATAAAATATGAAAAAGACTTTAGTTTTGAAATTTATTAAGAGATTGAATTCCTTATTTAACTAGATTTAGTGTTAAAATTGGTCAGGAGTTGTAATCGGTTTAATTGGACATTTCGATTTGTTTAGTGCAGTGATATTGGGCTTTACTTAGACTTTATGTCCATTTAATAGGGTATGAGAGAATTAATTCCTTAAGTATTTAATTCCTTTTTTTAGTTTTGTGTTAGGCGTTAGGCTAGCTTTAGGTCCATTAAAAAATTAAATGAGATATAACACTTAAGTAAAATCTTCTTAGTCATAGACCATTGCTCCTCCATCCAACACCTCACTTTAGGAATTAGTACGTGCTTTGTTTCTCCAACTCCAGAAAAAGAAAACAAAAAAGAAACAAAACCCTAGCCTCTACCAAAAATCAAATCAATTCAAATAAATCACTTTAAATTCTCAAATATGAGCTTATGATTCCTGGTATGTTCCAGCACCCATCTCCAAAATTTCATATAGTTTCATTGAGTTTTGATGGGTTAAAGATGGTATTTTCCAAAATTTCATATAGTTTCATTGAGTTTTGATGGGTTAAAGATGGTCTTTTCGCAAGTTAATTTTGGTGAAATCTGGGCAGAAAACGCAGGTTAGTAGAAATATCATAAATATTGTAGAAAAATCAAAAAAATCTAAAATTTGGATATGTTGTTCTCAACTCATGTATGTACCTTTGATTAGAATTTCGTGGAAAACTATTTAGGTTTGCTATGTCAAATTCGCACAGCACCAAGGACGAAATTCGAGGTTGTTTTAGTTGATTTGGCCTAGATTAATGCATGTAGCTTTGAAGCTCTTTGGATATTAAGGTGAGTTTATCTCATTATTTCTAGTCTAAGATGAATGATTGTTGCTGTTATATGAATTTGGTGGAATCTCTAGTTTATATGATATTAATATATTGATGAATCCTTTGTCTATTGGAATTGGATTCTCTATTTGCTGAAAACCCACTTTAAAATCATGATTTTCATTCAATTATAAAAAAAATTCTTGCATATTTGCTAGTTCAGTACCCTAAATCATTAAAGAAGCAACACAGAAGAAATAAGCAAAATACAATCATTGGAGAGCCACCAGAATCTCCTAGGAGTCAGCCTAGGCGAGGAAATCGATGGACTGGTATGCCTTATCGATGCACCGGTTGTAGCCTGGACTTGACTCCCAGGCTGTGCTTTGGTGTTCTTCGATCGACCCATTCTCCACTTGTTTACCCAGTTGGTTCTCTGAGATTGAAAGCTTGATTTTGGTGTTGCATTTCATATCAAATTCATTGATATTTCCATATTTTGATTGTTAATTGATGAATTCAATTTTGGTGTATACCATAGAGTTGTTCTATGGATCTTGGGAGTAAGACACACTTTTGATACACGTTTCAAATCGAACTTATAAAAGGCAAATTTCTAAATTAAATCATTTTATGAAAATCTTTTTACGGATCTAATTTATATATATATATATATATAGTTTATAGTGTTATTCTTTTTGAAAATGGTTTTAAGAATGATTTGGAGCAATGATTTGAAAAGTATACTTGTGTGTGTCTATATATATATATATATATATATATATATATATATATATCCGATATAAATCAATGTCGTATCAAAAATTATTTTAAAGTGAACAATTTTATAAAAACCGAACGAATCGGTCGAATGAGGGATTGATTAAACGGTTAAATAAAACGAGTGGTATGGAATGCCCATGTTTGTTTTAATGGTTAATTCTCAGACTTACTTTTATAAAAATCGAACGAATCAGTCGAATGAGGGATTGATTAAACGGTTAAATAAAACGAGTGGTATGGAATGCCCATGTTTGTTTTAACGGTTAATTCTCAGACTTACTCGACCGAACCATTGCTACACCCCAGTGGAGTTTTCTATTGTATAGTAAATGTTTGGGTAAAACCTATATGGTATGGGGCACATGGTTATTATCTATATAGTTTCTATTTGAAAGTATTTTACACTTTTGTCGACGAGTTTATGACTCATCTTTGGAGTTTATAGGACATGGTCCTAACTTGGTGTTTATAAGTCTCGTACCTATCTTGATGCTTGTAGGATTGGTTCCTATCTTAATGTTTATAGGTCTTGTACCTATCTGATGTTTATAGGAATTGTTCCTATCTTGATGTTTATAGTTCTCGTACCTATCTTGATATTCATAGATCTCTTACCTATTTTGGAGAATATAGGACTTGTTTCTATCTTAATGTTTATAGATCTCGTACATATCTTGATGTTTATAGACTTATACGTCTATCTTGGAGTTACATGCATGTAGGTAAATGTATTTCACCAACCTTGGAGTTTGGTGCCTTCCCCTTTTTCTATGAGATTTTGGATTTCTATTTGAGAGATTTCTAGATTTGATATTATTTGAATTATCACCAAATTATTGTAGGGTTTTTGCTTTTAATAAGCTATCTTGAGTTCTAGTATTTGGTGATTTGAAGTTTTTGATGCATGTTTGATATGTGTCGATATATGACTATATTTGAGAACTAGTTTACTTTATATATCATTCATTTTTACTAACTCCTTTATCGTAGTCTAGAGTGACCCATTTATTATTTTTATAATACTCGAGGTCAGCCTGAAATGTTTTAGGTCCTCTAGCTTGATGCTTTAGAGTGGATGACCAATCAGTCAGCTAGCAGTTATTTTTGTCATCTATGTATATATATGATCTTACATTGTATCTTATGTCGAGCTAGACTCCTTTTGTGTACATATTCAAATTTTGAGGGTCGCACTTTATGTATGTGTAGTCTACATCATATATCTATTTTGGTTCATTTCAAACTTGTATCTACTTGTATTCCACTGGGTCTGATCCATGATTCTGTAATCTGCATTTATTGTATATTGTTATGGATTTTATTCCAGCCTCCATAGTTTATTTTAAGCCTGAATTGTGTACATCAATTTCACTTGATTGAAGAATGAATAACATATTAATCGACGTATCGATGCTCGCTTAAAGTAAAATTCACAGAAGGTTACTCCTGACAACCCTATTCTCTGCACTAATCATCAATGTTACTTTTTAATGTTCTTTGTTAGTGTGGGTCTTGGGGTGGGGCGTCATAACTATAGAGTTGAATATGGATTATATTAGAACTATTGATCATTACTGGATTCTATAAGTCTAAAATGATATAGTTCTTATGAGAGAATTGTTATAAATAAATGTCATAACCGGTTAATGCTTAATAACATGAAATTGGATTTTACCGAAACTAAGTAAGAGATAGATATGGTCAAAATGTCACATCACCTACTAAGTGACGTGTGAACATTAACATTCCAATAGTTCATTGTTAATCGTTGATTGAATTTACACCTAACGATTCACACAAGCAAAATGGTGAATTCTCTTTAAATCAAATGATTTAGTTAGTTTATAATTTTCATAAGTTAATTAAATTAATTAATATTTATGAAATATTAATTATAAAGTTACGAATATGATTTGAGGAATAAATATTATTATGAATATTCATAAGATGGTAAAGGGTTTGAAATATTAATTATATTTATGAAATATTAATTGTAAGATGGTAAAGGGTATGAAATATTATTGTGTATGTTGTGTATAAATTAAGTAATATTTATGAAATATTAATTATAAAATTATGAAAATGATTTAAGGAATACGAATATGATTAGGGCTTATAAGAGTTTGAAGACCACGAAAAGGGCTAGAAATTCTGACCAAAACGAGGGCAGTATAAACCATAAGATGGTGCAACAAAGGGTTGG
Source organism: Allium cepa (assembly GCA_030765085.1). Lineage (NCBI taxonomy): Eukaryota > Viridiplantae > Streptophyta > Magnoliopsida > Asparagales > Amaryllidaceae > Allium > Allium cepa. The sequence goes on from CM060934.1 coordinate 344,808,100, forward strand.
AGATGGAGGGCTAAGATGGAAGAGAATTGATAAGAGATGATGTAGGATATGATCCTAAAATATCTCCAACTTCTCCTTTATATAATCATCACCATCCTCAACCTTTAGAAGAATTTTTTGGTTGCCTCCACTCTCCATTTTGTTGGCTAAATTATTCCTCCTAGTGCTCGAATAGAAATCAAATAAAATCAATTCAAATGAATAGTTATTCAATAGTAAAGGGTCTGCGATTCAAAGAGTTGCAATCTGACGAATTGGGAAGGTTTCATGAGGAAGGGAATTCATTATTGTAACGTGTACTTAAAGGCATTAGTTTACGTAAGTATTTAGTTTTATATGATGCACAGTCTCTGTATAGCTCAATATTGTTCATAAGTATTTAGTTTTATATACGATGCATAATCTCTGTATAACTCAATAGTGTTCTCTCTCTCACACACACACATATATAAATATGTACCACTACATTAGGCACGTCCGTTGGACGTGTGCAAAGAAACTTGAGAGTAATTTTTTTTATTATAAACTAATGGTCAAATGTATAAATAATACTTGACGCAAAAAAATATTTGAGCTAAATACTTTTAATATGCATGGAAAATCGAGAGATCTTGTAAATTTATTTATGGGGTCGAAAGTCGGAGAGACAAATGAAATAGGTAGTTCTGCGCTACATATGCGTAAGAATAATGAACATTTACTTGTAAGTGTTAGATGTAATTTTAACTTTTTTCCTATCGTAGTTTTATAATATCAAAAGCTTCAAGATAGTATTCCGATTATATATAGTTTGTATAGGGGTTATATAATTTCAGAAGCTTCAAACTACAGTATTTGTAATATATATAGAATACTAAAGCACGTTAGATGACATGTGTAAAGAAAAATTATGAACTAACTTCTTTTTTCCGCAAAAATTAATATTTCAATCAATTATTTTTGCAATAAAACAACTTCAAATAAAGCACGTTAGAAGATAGTACAACAAGCTTATTGTAAAAGGTGTGCTGCAACATAAAACAACACTATGATTAGCAACGATCAAGATCATATAGCAGTTAATATTTATAACCATATTTAAAAGGAAATTACCGAATCAATTTATAACGAAAAGGAAAATATAGTGTCTTGATACAATTATGTGCATTTTAAAGGTCTCCTTCAAATTTATGAATTTTGTCCATCAAAAGTGAAATACTATAATATGTAGGTACATAAACTGCTTGGTCCGAAGGATGAACCAGATATGGACAGTTCCAATAAGATTTCATTCTTGAAAAAAATCCATTTTTGGATTTATTTCATCTATTCCATAACCGGAACAAAGGGGGATAACGGAATTCGGGGTTGTTTGGTCAAGTAACGGAAAATCAATCAAATTCATAACTGTCTCAATATAACCTTTTCGACAGTGTCTTGAAATCAAGCAACAGAACTAAGGAAATGACTGAATTAATTTATAACGAAAAGGAAAATATACTATCTTAACATTTATGTGCATTTTAAGGATCTCCTTCAAATTTGTGCATTTTGTCCATCAAAAGTGAAATACTATAATATAGACAATGTCTTGAAATCAAGCAACAGAACTAAGCATTGGAGACTTACCATCAACATAGTAGAATTTCGAGCAAAAATTTTCTTAGCTTGATCATCAAGATGAGCAGCCTAAAATAACAAATGACATTCAGGACAACATTGGTATGCCATTGCATAATGGAAAAGGTTTAATTATACTATGTCACTCACTTGAATAGGGAGAAATATATCAAGAAGCATATGCAAGCATTAAATTTAGCTCCATCATCAGCCTATCTTAAAATCATTCATGACCGTTAGAAAGTACTGATAGTAACGATTTTCAGTTGCAATTTTCTTACAAAAATACATTTGAAAATGTTGTTATGGAAGGAGAAAGACCTCGCAGTGCATTAGCTATTTCGTTATAGAATCTCAAACCAAATTAAGAAAAATTCAGTTGTAATAGTAAATTATTCAACCGCTTGACATTCAAATACCAATGTCTCCAAAGTTGATGATTATACACAAATAGGGGAAGGGGTACACTTTCAAGTTTTGGCTCAAAGAAAAACTTAATTATTAGATTAGCCACATAAATAGCAGAGCTCCCAATGCTTCTTAATCCCTTTCCATCGCTAATAAAGAAATAAAACAATCATTGTTGCAATTAATCGATTAATAACTGAGAATAATTTGATAAATAATCAAACGCTCAATTATGGTTGAATATTTATACATGACAAATTTGGGAACTTAAAATCATGAAAGTTATTTACCTAAATCTACAAAAAGGATCCCTTCATTATTTTGAAATGAGTAACGATGATCGAGTTTAGATTTGGTCTTAAGAAAAGAGGACGTGAGAAAGAGTATGATTATTATGTTGTTAGGTGTGGCAAGCAAATGACGAAATGTCCTCCATTTATTATTAGTATTTAAAAGGATAATTCCGTAATTTCAAAAGATTCAAATGAAGGTATTCTTATTATATATATAGATAGATGTGTGTGTGTGTATTGTTATTATTGAATTGTTAGTTAGGTGAGATTTCTATGGTATTGTTGTTGCCACATATATTGATTGGTTGTGTGTATGAAAAAACATTTTTTATATAATAGATTTGATACACACAGCCAAAATTATTTTATTTCATTTATTATTATTTCATTAATGTATTAATACATATATCAATATACTAATTAGTTTATTTACATGACTAATACTAAAATATATAGATATATATATACAAATAGAAATAATATTTTTAAATTTATATTTATATCAATTATAATTTTTAGTAACTGTAAATAATTTTTTATTAACTATTTAATATTTTAGCATTATTTAATCATTATACTAATTAAAAATTTATATAAAATAAATTATGTTTTGAAAATTAGATCTTAAATTCCCTATAATTAATTTATCATTATAGAAGCTTGCTTTCAAAAAACTAGTTTTAATATTCTTAACAAAATCATTTTGTATTAGACCAAAAGTAATTAATTAACAAAAAATAATATATTTGCTTATAAATTTATCAAATTTTTTGGTAAGCTATAAAATATGATTCTAGATTTAATGGAATTTTAAATCAAAATATATATATATAATTTTTCTATCATTTATTTATTGTTGTTTAACTAATTAATTTATAACATTTATATATTAATATTATAATATTATAACTAAAAGTGTACATGCTGTGTATTTGATCTAGAACATTTAAAATGGGATATTTTTTAATTTTTAATTTATATATATAAACTATTCTAAATCATATTTATTTTTAAGTAATATATTTATATTTATGCATATATTTTATACATATATTTTGTTACTTTAGTACAAACATATATTTATATATATATATATATTTTAATATATATTTAAAAAATTGAACTTATATCTTTTTTGTGTATATATATATATATTTATATTTTATTTAACACTATAAAGTTTAATTATAAATATATTCATAATATTTTCTCATAATATACATATATACAATTACATACACTTAGGTTAATATACAATAAGTATAAATATATACACATATTTAGACAACATACAATATATATAGGATGAGCTAACATGTCCGTTGTGATGTAAATCGCAACATCTGCATACAGGCTTGTTACACCTTGCATGAAATACCATGTTACACACGCACACAAATACGCATATGTATATGATACATATGTATACTTATATATAAACTGAAATAAATTAAATAAATTTATATCAATAATTCATGAATTAAAATAAATTTATATGATAAATATGCTACCCGCACTTCCTCTGACTTCTTCTTGGGAACCATAGACCTATCGAACCTATTATGTTTCTCAAAATAGGGCTTGGGCTTTAGTTGCTAGGCTTCCAAATTCTTAATGCAAAGAGCTTTCTCCATATTCTTGCCTTTCTTTTTCTCTTGTCACTTTATTTCTCTTAGCTCGGCAACATCACAGTCCCTTCTCGTGCTTTAGTCTCCTCTGATTGACTTGACCCCATTTTTCATGGGGAATTTCATCATTAAACGCCAAGGATCCAGAGCTATCATGAAATCAGCCAGGAATGGCTGGCCCAAAAGGCGTTATGCGTTGAATATTCATCTAGATAACAAACTTTTGAATTTGCACCACTTTATGACCCCATCACCTAATTCCATGGACAAATCAATATCTCGATCGATTGGTTCACTTCACTGATAAATCCACAAATCATGGCGTCCTTCATGCTGATCATTTGATCGAACCTCTTCTTAAACAAAATATTCATCGAGCTTCCACTATCCACCAAAATTCGACGTACCATCACAGGACCAACAAAACCATTATCACCATGAGGTCGAAGGTTAGCGCTTTAACTCCATCAGCATGCCTATTCATGAACACAATATCATTAGTTACCATGCTTTACTGCTTAGCCGGAGATCCATCCTCGATGGAAAAGCAATCCTTTTATAGTACATGCTTCAACAAGCTCACTTACTACTCCATTACTAAACTTCCATCAGCGGCCCTTCTTTGCTGGGTCCAGTTTGGTTCCCTTGGGCATTCGGTCCATGGGATCAAGCATTTTTTCCACCATCTTGTAGATTATTGGCATACTTTTACACCATTCCTAAGCATCTTTCCTCTTCGGTTGCTTCCCTCCTAAGCGGTCTTTTATATTGTTTCATTCCTTGTGCTGAAAGGTATATATTTTCCAACATGTCATTTAGAGGCATGCACTCATCGAGCCTCATATTCCTTGGGAGCTTCTTGGATTCATTCTGCTTACCACCAAAGCACTGATTCCTTTTCTTTTGATTAGTCAAATTTTCAACATTTATAGCCACATTACCAAAAATCTCACCGATCTATTTAATTGCCATGTTGCTTTAAATAACCTCTTTTAACCTCCACCGTCAACCTTTCCAATAGCCTAACTTGCCTTTTCTGACAGTAAAACCTAATTGGTTTTCCGATGAGATTCCTCTATAGTCCCTACTTCATCTTCAGCTATTTTCTAAAGTCCACGTCCGAATGTATGCCCCAAACAAATACCATTAACACCAGATCCTCCTTTGGGTTACTAACCTCCATTATTGCAATACTAGACCAATTCAAGAACCTCTTCAATGATACCTTGGTTACTTGAGATACGCTTGCCATGGACGTTACGTCCTCAGTCTTAGCAGTATGGAGCCTAAATTCTCCATAAACTTATTTGTCACCTCAACAAAAGTTGATTTGGATTTCGATGCTAGCCGAGTAAAACCTCACTGATGCAACACCTTCCAAAAAGATAGGAAAATACCTACATAGAACTACATCTGCCACCTTGGCGTTATCTATGTGCCATTCATATTTAAACAAGCGCTGCTTGGGATTGGTAGACTCGTTGTACGGTGGCATTATTAGCATCATAAACCTCTTAGGATACTCCTCTTTCATAATATTCTCTTTACACTGAGTTTTCTTGGCCCAGAACCACATTCCTCATTCTTTCTCTATTTAGTTTCTTCTACCAGCCGCTTAACAATATCTGTTATGTATTCCTTACTACTCTATAGGTCAACGATTAGGAGCTACGCTGAGTATGACTCTGCAAATGATGACAGTTCGCTCGTTGACGTCTAGGTTCTCTAGTCTTTAAAAGAACCACTTTTGCAGGTCTTTTATGTTGCCTGATTGGCTCCATAGCGGTTACCTTGCACATCAACACCCTAAACTCCAACACTAAGTGTAACATCCCCCCATTTTGAGGCTCGAAAATAAGTGTTCTAGATGATACAGTCATCCATAGTATTAATTTCCGATGATAAAATGCAACCATGTTAATTGCATCAATAACATCAGAAGCACATGAATATGAAAATTTTACAAACTTAATTAATTAAATAAAATTTCATTACATTTTAGATATAAAATTTCATATTCATTACATAATCCCATCCGTTGCCCATGTTCGAAGAAAATATAATAATTACAAAATACTCCAAGAGTGATATATGAAGATATCCTCTTGGTTGATCAGAATCTAGTACTTGGCAGTTATAACTTCTGTAATTACATCCACTCAAATAAGAAACAACACAATGGAACATAAAAGCTCCCAATAATAGCTACCTTACCCCATGCAGGTCACCAGAAGTTTATTCATCTAACCTAGAAATCTCTACTCTCAACCTACTCAAATGAGTGCCCAAAAGTTTAAGCGAAAATCAATAACTTTAGGTCAGACAAAAAGTCTGGTGCAAATAATAAAATGCCATCTCAAACCAAATACATATATAATGAGACCATACGTTTAATGGAATGGGTTTTCCCCTTACTGGTAGCTTACCGGAACATGTCAATAACAAATCATACACCTACGACTACAATGATTAAAATAATCATAACATGAGCATATGCATCTATGCAACATGGGTAGGTCTGACTAATCTGTCCTCCTAGGGCTATGCACACCCAAGGTTTACCATTCCTAAAATAGACAATATTTATCTGTCTAACCTTATAGTTTTCATAGGATCGCTGTGAACCTAATGGTTTTGCAGGTCAACCAATAACCTATCGGGCTCACTCGGGCCATGACTAATCTAAATATTCCAAAATCTCTAAATGCAGTTACGAGGATTACTAATCCCTAAATACGGTTAGGAGTAAAAAAAACAATCTCCAATTAGTTAGGAGCAATCAATAAGAAAAATCCCCAAATATAGTTAGGATTATCCCTAAATATGCTTAGGGGAGAAAAACTTAAGCAATATTGTGTGCATATAGAGCTACGAGTTTCCTTCTATGCGTATAAATCATACTAGTCTCACTTATGATAAAACCCTACGTATTGGAATCATGGACCTTTACCAAATAAGGGACTAGCTACTGAAGCATAGGGCATGACCCTACACTATTCCCACTTAAAATCTTATCTAGTTTCAAATATCTGAGTCATATATTTTTTTATTAGTTTAGTGCATCCTAACATATTAGATCTATCCGAGCTCCTGGATGCAATTCTACTCACTCAGGAGTTAAGTCTGACCGTACTTACTACTGGGACTACCTAACTAGTAACTCTGCCTCCAATCCCAAATTGTAATGTTGGGTCATAATAATGTAAGCATGACAATGATAAATATTTAAATTAACTAATCAAATATTAATAAGAACATATAACGTCATTCATCAAAATATGTTCAACCAACAGTCATTGGCATCACAAAATCACTTAATCTTAAGTAATAATTTCCTTTGGTAAATTTATATAAACTTAAGCTAGACATCAATTTATTTCTTTGAAAACTTTTATTTCTATAAATGATTAGTCCTTTAAAATTATTCTTTAAAATAAGGGAAACATGGCCCATTACATAGCCAAAGTCTTATGCTAAAATACAATCCTTTTCCAAAGTGCTTTCTTTATTTAAAATATCAAAAGGAGTCCGTCGAACCTCTAAACTTGGCTTTTAGTTTGCATAGTATAAGGCTTTTAGCCTATAAAATATAAGACATTGAATTTGAAGTTTTCCAGCATCATTGCCATACAATATTTGATACCGAAAATAAGACTTACAGCATTCATTGCCATAAAGCACTTGATACCAAAAATAAGACTTGCGGCATCATTGCCAAAATGCAATTGATGTCATCTTCTTTAAAATTGTGGCTATCTACGCCCTTAATATAAAGGATGTCAAAAACTATAACTTACGGCATTCATGATACGTAGTATGGATGTCTAAAATAAAAGGTAATATGGTTTGATTTTAAACCCCAAAACATTTAAAATTTAAATGCCAATCTAAAAACATAAGGAAACCGCATTCATGTTTTGTTGAGTAACGAAACCATTGATGTCGAAAGAAATGCCGAAATCCTATACATATATACGAACATGTTTATCTCATACCTACTAAAGTAGATATCATATGAATCCCTTCATGTCGATGTTGGAGATCATAGTTGCGGCATGGATATTAGCTGTTACCTGGATTTTAGTACTCCAATCTAAGGACATGGCAATTTTGTAACTAAACCCAAATACTGTTTATTTCCATATAAAGCCATTTCTTTGCACATAACTCTTGTCCTTTATCAATTTTCTATTGGTTAATAAAATATTTCACCATGTTCATTTCAAAAAACTGCTGCAACGTTAATTTACCTTTCCCAAAAAAATTTACAAACCATTCAAATTATATTATTATTTTAATATAATTTATTAGCCTTCAAAGCTTAATAAATTCATAGATTACTTGAGAAAAATCCCCAAAAATCACTAAAAATAAAAATTTACATATTTTATCCTATATAAAAAATTTAGGGCCGAAATAATTATTTAATTTTTTTTATAATTAAAACCTGAAGTTAACACTTTTTCCATCTCAGGAAATTCATAAAATATTCATCTTAACTTGAAAAATTATGAAACTGAAAACGCATCTCCAAATTATTGTTTTACATAACATATTAAAATTTAGAATCAATAGAAGATCAAAAACTTAGGTTTTACCCTTAAAACCCACTAAATCAGTTCCATAGAAATTCCAATAAATCATCATTTGATCCAATAATGATATAATCAATCCATCTATGGTGTATTATCAAAAATCAACTCAGAAATAGATCATAGATCCAAAAATAAACATCAAAACTTGAGATGGATACTATTATTCATCTTAGATTAGATAAAGAGATTGAGATTTGTGGTTGTTTTACTTCCTTAAGCTTTCTCTTTGAATTGCTTTAGAGTTCATCTTCCTTTTCTTCTTAATAATAGTCGGCCTCGATTTATGTTTTACTTGATAATTTTGAAAGTGAGAATGAATGAGAGGAAGGAAGGTTTAGGGAATAAACTAAGGGATTATTCCCCTTTTGCCACTCTCATAAATTCTTTCCTATTATTATGTTTAAAACCATATCATTAATTGATTACGTGAGGCATGACCAAAGTTAATTAACAAATCCTATTCTCCTTATTATGCCACGTATTATTCTATTTAATTTATCTAATTAAATCTCCAAAATAATGTTAAAAAAACTAGGGGTGTTAAATCAAACTTATAGCCATCATCATCTATTATAGATCATTCTCTGAGTCGGACATATCAACGGGCTTAGCTCCAAGCCCCCCTAAGGGTCCAAGATTCTTATCAGTATCAACCTAATTGTGGTTTGTATTGAGTTGAATCCTTTTAGGGAGAGCCCTCCTACATCCTTCAGCAACTCCTATTGATGTCCTAGTAGCCTTTTCTTTCTACTTTTGTTTCCCTTCCCATCTATTCTGACTAGAAAAGAATAAATTCTCTCTTCAGATCTGGTAGGTGAAGTCTCCTTCATGCTCCTTTTGGATCTCTAAGACTGTTGGGTAAGCAAAGCTATGGTAGCAGCCACCTTATCCAAACGAGCATTCTGACGATCAGCCATCCTCTAATTCAGCTCCTACATCATCTTATCAAAATCTACCCTTGTGACCACCTCCTGAGGAGTAGATAGTTCTACCAATGTATGTTGGTTACTAACATTCGTGTGATGAGAAGATCCTTCACTAGCACCAGCTACTGCTCCAGATGACCTTTTGGATCTCCTATGCGCCATTGGTTCCTATATGCAAATTCTTTAAGTTCCTTAATGAAAATCTTCTAGATATAACCTTTGGATGCTCCAATCAAAAATAAAAAGCAAGAACTATGCCTGAGAATTTCTTTTCTTAGTGAAAGCACCAAAATGTTGAGCCTAAAAATAGCATAACACCCAATTTTTTGTAGAAATATAGAAATCTAGTAGAAAATACTCAGAAATTGGAGAGAAATCTAAGATTTTTAAAGTGGTTCGACAATCTCTAGGTTATGTCCAGTGTATTTATTACTTTAGATTATCAATCACTAGCACAAGGATTTGACATGACTAATAGCCTAGAAATTCCAAGAGTGGCTTCCTTAGTGGTTGTGGTTGAGGGGAGATAGAAAATGAAGAAAATAAAGTGCCAAAGGTCCTTTTCCAAATGCTATAGGTGTGGTATATATAAGGAAACCGCCTAATATAATCGTCAGATCTCAATATACTAAATCATACTTCAGATTTGGAAAAGCAAGAAGGGACAATGAAAGAGCCATAGAAGCAACTCGGTATCAACTAAAAATAGCCAATGTCGACCTGTCTTTTGGAAGGGGAACCTCTCCTTCTTTCCTCATTTAGTCTTCTATCTCTGATCTTTTGTGTTCCAATTACTTTTCGTAGATATTGTGTTGATTTCATTAGGTTCTAATATCACATGTACTCGTCTGCTTTTTTTCAAAACTTCCTTAGAGTTATTTACCCATTCCTTGAGAAATGTACCCTACGATACTGACTCAAGCTATATACTTATAAGCCATAGTTTTAGGTGTAACGACCCATAAATTTATCGGTTTGGTAAATTATATTTATTTTTAAAATATTTCAATATAAGGTTTAACAACTCAAGTTATAACGTTTTGAAAAATAAATAATTATGGTAATAAGTGTTTATGAAAAAAAAATTCCTTTGGAAATATATCGTTAAAATAGCCGAAAATCGTTTTATCGATAAATAGCTCTATAATCGTAAAATGTCATGCACAGAGCTAGAACATACACTAATTTTTATAATTGAATAAGAATATGAAATAAAATTTATTTATCTATTTTTTAAAATTTAAAAATATGTATAACATCCTCAATGATGTCCTTATGTATAAATTTTGATTTATGATTTTAAATTGAGATTTAATGATTTAATAATTATTATAATTATTCAAATAATTGTTTTAAATGATGATAATTCATTTTATATAGTAATAAAGTGATAATAAACGACTTATAATAATTTTATAAAGAGATATATAATCTGTTTGAAAATATATAAAAAATCGATATCGCTTTATCGATATAATAGCAATTATCATAAATAATTTTTATTATTAATTTATATAGTTTTATAAACAAAACATGATCACTTTAGTTTATTAATAATGATTAGAAATTTATTTCAATTTTTTTTTACAAGTATATGTACGTTAAGGTATAAATGAAAATGTGACCAGAAATCGGTTCTCCGATTTGCAACGGTTTGTCGAACAAAAGTTGTTCGAAATCAATGCAACGTTGTTTGCATATCATGTACACATATATAACATACAAATGCATCGACTAACATGCACATGAACATATGTGTGTGTGTGTGTGTGTGTGTGTGTGTGTGTATATATATATATATATATACTCTTACACTTAAAAATGCATACATAATATAAAATATATAAGATAGTTTAAGCAAGCTTCCTCCTTAAGCTTATACAAGTTAACATATGCATACATGAAGTGAATGAAGTGATGGAGCACATGGAGGGGGAGGTATTAACGTATGGAATAAGGGTATAAAAAGTGATGTGACGGATAATGAAATAAAGATATTTTTGTGAAGTTTCTTAGCCCTTAAAGCTTCCAAGGCTATAATACATGCACTATTACACTACTTCACTCATTTCTTCATCTCCTTCCTCTTTTACTTTAGTTTTTTAATAGCTTCCACTTTAAGGAAATTTATTAAGAAATTTTAGTAGAAAAGAAATTAAAATAATACTAGTTTATATACATATCAAATCCACCTTAAAATCACTTCAAAACACTCCTCTTCCTCAACATAACCCATGACCACCACCACTCCCCATGCTTGGCCGAGAGCACCACCATCCCTAACCTTGGCCATGAGCTTTTCATTCACCCCAAGTCTAAGCCTAGCCCAATAAGAAGAAAGGAGCAAGTAAAAGAGTTTTGGAGCAAGAAAAGGATAAAGAAGTTTTGCAGGAATAGATTTAGGAAGCTATAGAAAAGATTGGTGGGGTGGAGCCATAGGTACTTGATTTACTTACATTTAGAAAATAATTATATGAACGTTTAAATTATAAATTTAAATGCTTGTTTGATAAAAAATTTCATTATATGGTTGATTATATGGATGTTGATCTGGTTAATAACTTGGTTGTGATAAATTAAAAGAAATCATAATAGAAAATGTTAAATGGTTAAGTAACTAATATGAAAAATTAATGAAAAATAAATTCATATGGATGTGTATATGGAGTTTATTTAGCCTCTTAATGGTTTAGAAAATATAAAAAGGTTGAAAATTAATATTATAATAGTATAATATTATGCAATGATTTAAAAGTGAAAAAGAGATTTAATATAGAAAAATATTGCTTCAAATGTTTGAAAATGATTAATAAATATTTTATAAACATATGAAAGTGTTCTGGTGAAGTTTGAAAGGTAATTGAAAACTAGTCAAAAACAGGTATGTAGCGTCGCGTAACGGTAGTTCGCAATTTCACGCCATAAACGTCAAATGAGTGTATAGAGTGGAATTTAGCTCGGTATTATTCGAGATAAGAATTTTTCGAAATATATATCCATATTTTTGCAATAAAGAAAGAAAAAATCAAGATTTCAATAAGTAGATTTTGAAATATGAGTAAAAATTATTTTTTGAAAAATTGCGTTTTTGCAGTTCGGAATCCAAGATTGGATTTCTTAGGAAATTATGTTTTAAAATTGTTTAAAAGTGTAAAATAAATCTTAAAAATCTATTAAAATATTTTAAAAATGATTTGAGTTATAAAAAATATTTTCCAAATGATAAAAAGTGATTTTGATCAATATAGCTTTAAAAAGCACTTTCCGCAGCACTTTTTCTCAGCACTTTTTCGCAGCACTTTTCTATGACTTTTAAATTTTAGTTTTTAACGCAGGCACTTTTTACCAACTCTTTTATATAAAAAATTAAATGATTAACAAAGTATTTTAAAGGTTATTTGAAGTATTTATGGAGCGGTTAAATGTTAAATGATTTAGAGTCGATCAAATAACTTGAATGACTTATAGGTGTCAAAGAGATAGTGTCTAGGTTTGAGTTTGGAAAACCAATTTCCTGCTCTCCCTGGCTATCTGGACTGGCTCGATGGATGAGATGGTAAATTTGGTTTACACGGATCAAAATTTCTGAAAGTATAGACGTATAATTTTCCAAATTTAGATAATTTGGATTTTACAAAAACGAGATGCAAATTTTTTCCTAACTAAAAGGTGAAACGGTTTGGAATTATTCCAAGATTTAAAAGGTTTTAATTTACGAAATAATGTGATAAATGAGGCTAATTGATTCCATATACTATGAAAAAGATAAAGAAATGGTTCAATGATTATATCTCTAAGAGATGTCTATGAATGAATAAAAAAGATCAATTCAATTGATTAATGATCATATACGAACTTAACATCGTTTTAATCAATGATTGGTATGAAGGAACTAGGGTCAGATTTGGCTAATTCCTATCTGAAAACCATTTCGAACAATTGTATACGTTCGAAATTGAAACATGTCGAAGATGATGATTATTGAAGATCGGGGATCTTCAGAATGTAGGGATTATTGTCAGGGTTCCAAAGGTTTATCCCATATTATATTTATATGGCAGCAACAACTGCATTCTGAAAATATTCATTGTATTGAAGACCAAAAATCTTCATAGTGGAAGGACCGCTTATTGACATTCTATGCGTAGCTCCTAATATAGAGACATTTATTATAGTAATGGTCCTTTCATGTTTTGAAATCTTCAGATTGCAAGGACTACTCGTTACTAATTGTAGTAGGAGGAGTGCCTCGATTTTGTTTAGTCCTAGAACGAACTTGTATGGACGAATGTCTAACAGTGCATTTTTGATTATATTAATTGATCTCTATAAACGTATTATCTTCTTGGTGGCGGAGAAGGCAACTTCTCTTAGCTAACACCCTTTCTTGAGACATACGGGCTCAGGAGTTATACATTGGTAGAAATCAATTGTGTTGTTAAGGAATGGCAATGTGGCATTCTAAGTGGAATGTGCTTTATGGAAGAATAAAGCATGGCTTTGTGAAAAGCAAAGCATGGCTTTGTGAAAAGCAAAGCATGGCTTTGTGAAAAGCAAAGCATGGCTTTGTGAAAAGCAAAGCATGGCTTTGTGAAAAGCAAAGCATGGCTTTGTTAAAGTTAAGCATAGCCTTACGAGCCTCACATCCCAGGAACGATTTGGGATACTATGTGGTCTGCACAACAGATTTCAGGCTATTAAAGGCATTTATTGCCTTAAGATGATGAAATAGACAAGTATTGAGGTTGACGGAGATCGTGTAAAGCCATCGAGCAATACTCTATCCATGGTAGTGTAGCAGTATAGTTCGGAGGCTGACGGAAACCGTGTAAAGCTACTGGAGTGAACTAGTATGGCTATACGTGGATCGAAGGAAAAGGCCACTAGTTTCCAATCATGTTGGAAATCCAATTCCAATAACAGCTTTATGGTTTTGATTTTAGTCCCAAAATAGTTGTAGTGCTTTACAAACATTTCAGCTACCCTTTTGGTATAATATATTCCATCCAGGTATATTCCGTTGTCCTAGTCCGAATATATTACCATAGACTAAGTTCGGGTATTGATACTTTATTCTGAGATATTACTTAAAAATGTTTTCAAAAGAATGTCCTTAAAGATGATATCAAAGTGTTTTCAGTATAAAGTATTTTTGCTAACATAAGGTAAAAACATGTCCGTACTTAGGTATGGGCACGGTCTTATGAGAACGCTAAGGATTTTAACTGGCATCAATTATAAATCAAGTATTCCACGCTAGTTTATCAAGCCTGATCCGGGTATTTTTAATACTCAGGTCAGATCCAAGTAGTTTCAGGTTGAGTTGAAGATGCTTGGGATTTTCAGAAAAGAGCTGGAGATCTTTATCTACGTATAGACATATTCTTTTATCCGCTGCGTCTATTGCATTTTTTTTATTTTTCAACATTTGTATGGATATAAGGTTTATAACTGTCCCAGCTGAATATAGGTTAGACTCTGATATTATATTCAAAATTTTCTACTGTAAAGGTTATTGTTGAAATAATATATGTTATTCTATTTGTGTGAGATTATGTTCTATCTTTATTTTTTCCCTTAACAATCGGGCTTTTTGTCACTTGAATTTGTGGCATGAGGATGTATCAGTGTCGATTTTTGGGGGTCAAAAACCCCATCCTTCACATTAGGTGTCCACAAAGGGCATAAATAATGGTCAGTGCTGAGTAGATCAGTTCAGTACCGTGTCGTTTGCATAGCTCCAATTGTGCTCCAAATTCTTGAGTCATTTCCTATAGTCCTCCTAAGCATATTGCCAAGTTCATGAATCATTTTGTCTTTGTACCGATATGCAAATTTATATAAAGGCAGCTTGCCAAAAAACAGATAACAACGTCTATCGAATGTCTATAGCTGGGTCTGAGTTGAAGCATTAGAAGTGAAACACTACTTAATAGAGAATTTGTCTTCTTGGTTATATGGGTTGATATCATGGTAACCTTTAATCAACTCAATATCTAAGTCTCTACCTAGAGCAGTATGGATAATAATAATTGTTATTATTAAACCAAGGATTTTTTGTTTGGAATTACAAAGTTGAATGTGGACAGTGCTGGAGATTTCATTAAACTCAAATTCTATAAGTCCTAATATGATATAATATTGAAGAAGAGAATTGGTGTAAATAGCCATTACTACCATGTATTGCTTATAACAAGTAAAATTGGGTTTTTACCAAAAGATGTGTAAGCGATAAATTTAGTCAAATTGTCACGACGCTAGCTAAGATGGCCATGAATGTTAATACTTCAATTATTCAATATTAATTGCTGGTTGAATTTACATCTTTGAGTCGCATAAAAGAAATAATGAATACACTGAATGAAATACATGATTTAATCAATTTATATTATTGTAAATTAATTAAATTAATCGAAATTTATGAAATATTAATTATCAAATTTTATTCAATTTGTTTGAATACCACTGGTATTTAATAATGTGCATACATATAAATTATCAATATGCGTACTGATATACGATGTCGTTAGATTGTTTAAATTGGGTATAAACATAATAAGTACTGATTGAGTTTTTATATTAATTAAATTAATTAATATTTATTAAATATCAATTAGTTAATTTTATTGATTTTTTAAATACCATTAGTATATAGTAAAGTGCATATATAAAAGTTACATATGCGTCTATCGATATACGATATTGATTAAATATTTAAATTGTATTTAGATAAGTTAATTACTAAAAGGTCTTGGAAATTTTAGGAGCCAATGTGAGACCATTCTTGGTCAACCATACTTGGTAGAAGAAGAAGGGAATTCAATGGAGATTTAATAAAGAATTAAAGAGTGAAAGTTTAAGGAACGAATTGGAAAGGTTTCGATATTCCTTTAAAACAAATCTCTCTTTATTTCTTTTATTTATTTATTCTAGACAACTATTTTTCCTCTCTCTTCCCTCTATTAGGAAGAAATTTCCATGGCTTCCATAAGAAAAAAATTCTCAAAAATTATTCAAAGTAGAATCAAAATATTCAAGGTGGTATTTCCCTCTATATCCTAGCAAAATTCAGAGATTCATTCAAGTGAATGGAGGTTTTATTCTTCATTTAAGGGAAAATTCTTTGGCTTCATCTTTAGGTAGTTTATATGTGTAAAATTATAATTTTATCTACAAATATGATTCCATATATACATATATAATGTTTTAAAAGTAATTTATATGTGATTTAATCATAGAACATAAGATTTGAAATATAGATTTATAACCAAAACATAATTCTCAAATCAAACTACAAGTACAGTAATATTTGTTCAACACTTATGTGTATGCTTTGATCTTAATATTTCTTTGGATTCTTCTCTTTAGATTGGATTAATCTTGAGAGATAACATTAAATATCTTATAAATACCCATATAAATAAATATTAATTTATCTTATAATTGTAGATTTACAAATATGGTTTAATTTTTTTGATTTAAAATATAAACATCTTAAATCAATGAAATTATTTTCAATTTCATAATTATATACATACATATATCTTTAATGTCAGTATTTAGTGCATTAAGTTTTCTTTCCTAATGTATTACAGATCTTAATTCTGAATAAAACTTGCCAAACCAAACTTAGATTCTTTATTTTGAATTTGGATATTAATTTTAGTATTAATCAATTTAAGTTAAGTGTTTTTATAAAGAATCATTATTATTAATATGTAGATCTTATCATATTTTTCAACTAATTAAACATCTAAGAAAATATGACTAAATTGAGGAAACTGATATATATATATATATATATATATATGCATTTATTGTCTTTGTTGTCTCTCGTTATGTTATTAATGATGCAAAAAATATCTATACATGTATATCTTATTTGTCATGTTAACCATTTATTATCATGTTTCTTTTGAATAACGATTAGGCATAATTATGTTAGATCATCTGCAAAAGAGAAAGGTGTAATCACTTATTGATACCACCTTTTCATCTTTTCCTTTTAGATCTTAATGTGATTACAATTAGATGTTATATTTATATCCTTTTTACACCTTATAGAAATATGAATATATTTGATATATACATAGATTTAAACTTTTAAATCAGTTGAATAAAATAAAGATTTTATTTACAGTTTTTTGAAATGGATCTAAAGTATCTTTAGATTTTATAGGCTTAACCATCTTCCAACTGGCTCGGATCCTATATTGGTATTAAAGCCTAATAGTCTATGTGGTATAAATTAGTCATGTTAAGACTAAATATTTAAGCTTACCTATTTAGGAGAGTGTCAAAAAAAGCAGTGTCTAGGTTGGGATTGGGTAGTCAAGTACCCCGCCCTATCTGGCTACCGTCCTCACTCAAAGATGAAGTGATCCCAAAGGTTATCCGTAATTGAAATTACCCAATCTTAATTTGGGTCTTGTGTGTAACAATCGAGCAGTTTCGACCTCAAATGTCGACACTAATACATCCATGGTATACCGAGCCCAAGTGCTAGAAAGGCATAACATTTGGTTAAAATAAAAAGAAAATGGAGCAGAACAACAAGAAGAATACAATATCAAAATCTCACATGCGAAACGATAACATATAATATATCAAAAGGCCTTTACCAAAAATAAAACTTTGTTATACATACATCAATAAGAGTAAACAAATATATCATCAACCTGGACAGTTATAACTGAATATCCTCGCAAATGCTGATAGATAAAATCAAGTAATGCAATGGAAAATAAGTACAATAGGAAGTATCCAGCTCCTCTCCAAGAGTTGTTATGAACCATAGCTGAATCTGGAAAATGTTCTCGAGCTAACCCGAGCATTATAAGGAAATAACACCCAGATCAATTTGGAAAACCAGCATAAGAAACTCAAATCATTGGAATGTTATGTTTATAAAACCCTTCAAAATAAGATATCTCGTAAGTCAATAAACAAGGATGCGATTTTACCTTACAATAACCAAACCATTTCTATTATAAAATCCAGTGATAATATAACAATGTCTAAGGTGAAATATAAATAATTACATAGTTGTGATGCATGTGAGTGTACATCACTATAATAACTGGTATATAATCACAACAGCTGAGGCACCATGTTACATTAATCCCATATGCATATCCAAGTTTGCTAGAATGGAATTCCTGCACCCTTTATGTTAGCTATACCTTATAGGATATGTCTCCTATCTATGGTTTCCGCCATTACTAATGATGAAGTCACGTTTAACATCCCAACACATGAGTCATAACTCAAATAGATCTCGACACACAAGTTCCCAACTCGAACAGATCCCGAAACCACACATGGATTCCCATATCTCAACAGGACTCGAAATGACACATGGGTTCCTCAACAGATATTGAAATCACACGTGGATTCATATACCTCAATAGGTATCAGAATCACATATGGTTTCCCACTTCCTAAATAGATTATGAACAACTACATGTGTTCGAGCATCTCAAATAGATCTTGAATCTCCACATAGACTCCAGCATCTCAAAATAACCACGAACCAATCACATACCTCTTCCAAAGCATAGAACACGTACATAGTTTTAGAGCGGTTGTGGTTTCAAGTCATCTTATATATGTACACTTCCCCGCTTACTGGATGCTCTAAAAACCAATCGATCAATTTTTCGGTAATTTCAACTCCAGCTCTGTGGAAAATAAACAGACAATACATAAGATCAAAAATCACCTTGTAACCATTTAACCAAATGGATTTCCTTAACGTTTTTCCTAGAAGAGCAAAACGGGTTTAAAATTACAATATAGTATCACTGAAGATAACTGTACCATAAAATTCTTGTGTTTCTTCTAAATATTTCTAGAGTATATTTGATCAAATCAAATAACAATGAGAATAATCACATATGGAAAAATAAGTCCTGTATATTGTCTATAAGCAAGTAACACACAAAGCACGATCAAAACATACAAGCACGATCAAGTCATATAAGCGATTTCTAATCCCCTTTTTAATTAATCTTCCTTTGTTGATTAGAATCCTCTTTCATTTGTAAAACTCAGTTTACTCAATAAACTCTTTATAATGAAACTTCGTTTATTTATTAAAATTAACTATTTAATTATAGCATGAATATTTATTTCACTATTTAAAAAATTATTTACATTCACAAAATGGGTTAAAGACGAATGTTATTAAAACAATGTCATTATTCTCTTTAAAATTTCACTATTAAAGATCTAAGTATTTTACCAAAATCATTCAACAATATTTTACCACTTTAAAATATTATTCAAGGGTTTAAAAAAAAATGTTACTAAAACATTATTTACAAGAAACCCAAAACACTCACTAATTGATAACTTTAAAACTCCATTCTAAAGATTTATTTAATTTTCAGAGTATAATTAAATGGGTCAAAACAAATGTTGCACAAATATCATACTATAAACCCAAAATCACTTTTAAAACTTGCCATTAACTTTGGAGCATTCATAAATATCTATAAGTACTTCGCCACTTATTAAACAAGGTATTATACCCTTTTTAATCAATTTTACAAAACCATATAACGTAAATGTTTTAATCTAGAAACTCGTTTATATTCTTTTACATATACCAACTTCCTTTCTAAAATTTCTAAGTATAATAAAATACCTTTGAAAAGATACATATACATATACTGATTTTTTTATAAAACAAAGGTATTTAATAAAATACTCTAACCATTTGTAAAATATTATAATTTCAAAGCCTTTTATTTAATACGTAAAAATTTTAACAATTTCTAAAACAATTTATATACTAAAATATACCTTTAAAATACTTATACGTATTTGTAAGACATTTATTTAAAAACTATAAAAATCTTCATTATAATTTAAAACCACCACTTTTAAAACACCAAAAATGACTATCAATAATATATTCAAACCGAGGTATTTTTCGATAATAAGTACGCTTAAGTACTTATTAAAAATACGAAGAAGCCCTAGGATGTCTTTCAAAGTTAACTTTAAACTCGCCGACCACAGCGATTCTAAAGTGCATCCATAGCGACTAGTTTGCTTCTAACATTCTCAACTTCTAATTCCAATTTCCACAAATGTCCAAACAAATTACATAAAACACACTAAAACATATGTAGACAAACATATATACATATATATTTCCACATTTTATCCAATTACACATATATCAAATATCAGGAATTTCAACGCACGTTTATAACAACTATATCGCTTCAAACATTTATAACACGCTATCAAACAAGTGAATAAGTAGTTTGGGCCACGATACATGTTATGGACGATCAAAAGAGAGATTATGCTCCATAACAATATTGTCACTTGTTTTATAAAAAAACAAGGCAGGGTCCAAAAGTAACAACTTGCATTGATATAAGTTGTATTTTAATACAACAACTATTATGTATATAATAATATACAATCAACTGTTGAGTAAACTCACCTAAGCACCAAATGTAGAAAACCCAATACGAGTGCAATGGTAAAAACGTCGTCTCAATTGGACCTTGTATGCAAAAGTAATGCATTATATAAGATTTTGAGATTTCAAAACTTAATTAACTAACTAATTTATTTAACTTAAAAAAATTAAAACATTTAACCATCCCACATTGCAATCCCCACCCAACTCACCATAGTTAGCAAACCCAATTGCCAAAATGAATAGTGCATCCCCCTCAATTTATAATTTTCATGCCTACCTGTATCAAAACCCGATCCCCTTTAAGTTTCAACCACCGACGCCATGCTTCGCAGTGACCCACACCGCCTTGCCATATTCATTGTCGTTGCTAATGCCACCATCAGGTCAAATGTGACGCCACTCGACGCTCAATAACATCACCAATAGGTTGATTTTTGAGCCTTATCATAAACATGGGCAAAAACTTTGATTCCTCTTGCCTGACCAAGTCTAGCCACCAGAGGTTCCAACTCTGAAGCTAGTAGCTTCACCTCATCTCTGTGCTTCTTCCAATGCCCTCCATTGCTCACGTCAACAACCAGTTCATTGGAAAAAGTTGAGATGATCGAAAAACACTAAATGACCAACCAGGCCATCCCCAACCACCTAGCAACCTACGACCTCCTCCAAAAATCATGAATCGACGTCACTAACACAACCATTCCCTCCACACTTCAAATCATGATCGTCGAAGTCACACTGATATAAACACCGTCGAGTTTCATCGACAGTTATAACCATCACACTCGAAAAAATAACGAACGACCATTTTTATAAAATACTAGACACAAATACAAACAACTATGTCATTGGAGATTTTGCTAAAAGCTGATGGTTTGGAAGATAATGATTTTTAAAGGAAGGAAGTGGTTTAATTTCAATGTACAGAGGAAAAATATAAAGAAGAAAACTTGTCTTTGTGAATAAATGCATATCCAAGACTATGTGAATCCTAACATATGTATAGACTCAATTCACTTAGTTGCTAAAAAAGAAAAGTAAGAGAAGAGATGTGCAAGTGCAAGTGGAAGGGGATAAGGAAAAAGAAACATCAGAGTAGAGAAATGAGTGAAGTGAAGGGGATAGTGAGTGTAAGTGGTTTTTTGTTTTTAAATGAAAAGGTTTTGCAAACCCTACCATATAATATCCCGTTAGAGTATGAGCTGTGAACAAAAAAAAAATACCATGCACAATAATGTGACAATATCACAAAACAACAATAATATAAAATGGTTGTCTAATTTTGTAAAATTTCAAAAATATCAACGTTTGATGTAAAATACATCAGACAAAAATTAAATTTCTTTCCAAATTAAAAATTTTGAAAAATCATATAAATTAAATTAAATATACTATACTACAAATCAGGGTTGTTATATTCTCCCCCTTAAAAGAATTTCATCCTTGAAATACTAAAACGAGCAACAAAAGTAACAATCACCTATCAATACCCAACGGTGTTGCAATCACTAGCAACCAAAGAAACAATCACAGAACAATACTTATAGTACTGCAATCATTAGCAAACAAGCTCACTCTTTGCCTAGGTTCAAAAATCATCTTATCGCTCAAGGATGAAAATCAATCCACTAAATGTTAAATTACGCTTAACATCCTCACGTATTACTCGGTCAATCACTCATGCTGCCCCCAAAAAATTTGAAGAGTCATTTCCTAATCCATAAGCCAACAAACATAGTATATTATTATACAAAACCTCATATGATATACATATATCATCTGTATGCAATATTAACTTTGATCACTAATTCGATCACGTAATTTCACTTCCGAACCAGTACAGGTCACCTGACCTCTCTAGTGCGAACTCTAATCCAGTCCCTAGATTAGAACCTTATGTTCTCCTTACATGGCCACATACTATGATATAAAACTTTAGGATCATATCAAAAATCTTCATCAAGTATTCGGCCTCAAGAATCGGGTGGAAAATCCTAACTCAGACCAGTGTAAATCAGCTCGAAATCATGAACATGTATCCTAAATTAAGAACCGCCAAGCGAATAAAATGATCTATTTACAACTTACATACTCTATTCAGTTGGTTTCTTAATTGCACCAGTTACTTTTCATTTTTAATCCACATTCAATTATATCTTATAGTATTTCTCATTTAATACTGAAACCATTTATGAATCATTTCTGAAATTTATGTCAAGTTATTAAACATTATATAACTTAAATTCATACTCGTATAATACTCCACTGCATCCTCAAAGTATATACAAAAGGCGTCCAATTCTTTTTTACTTAACATGGATAATCAATCAATTTAAAACTTTTTTAAATTCTATTATCTCTCCCTCTAAGAGTTACAATAAATCAACTTTTTATACTTTTACTACATTTAGCTACAATTCCTTATAATAATTTCGAAGTTTTGACTTTCCAAAATCGTCGAAAATTCCATTTCATTTCAAGAAATGAAAATTACTAATCAACAAACCATAATGAGATGCACAAATCAAACTATCCTACTGCATAAGATACATGAGTCTATAAAATATCTTAAAAGAAAACTTCAGAACTAAACACCTGATTTCATTTCAAATAATTTTGAAATACTATATATACATATTTTCCATCAAATCACATTTCCTAGATTTAAATCAAAATATTTTTTACAAAATAACTTTGTAGCATCCCCTACTTAGAAACTCGAAAATAAATGCCAAAGATGCTTCAGATATCACCGAAATCATTTTCCAACGATAGAAGTGAGTTCAGTACACCCTAACCATGCCTTTCTGATTTAACCAAAATCATTTCGAAAACGATATCAAATATTTCATAAATATTTCTAAGTAACCTGGTATCAATTACATAAACCAACTTTCTAAATATTACTATTGTGAACCCATGCTTTGCACACGTGTATTGCGAACATATTATACTTATATATTCCATAGGAAACGGTAAAAATGGATATACGGCCAAATTTGTACGATGTTTAAAATATGAATATTAGACACGTAGATCGCCTGATTAGTTCCATATGTTGTTTATTAGTTCCCTTGTTTTCAGTATGTTGTATAATTAATATAGAAAAGTCAACATTTTTCTAAAGGATACACATAACTTATTGATAATAAAAAGAAGCATAATGGAATATACAGGAAAGCAGTAACGTATGGTACAGAAAGTATGCCAACCTAAAACTCCAATTTTAAATACCTGACATATTAAACATGCAGGTTTCAGCACAGAAAAATTTGAGAACAAAGATATACAGACAGATGCAACATTGTAGCCTAATCAGCCTATCTTCAACTATAATCAATAGATTAAGGACATGTAGAAAAAATAGAGTTGGTACAACAAATACAACGAAACCACCCTTTCATATCAATGTACCTGAGGGTTAGTTGTCTAAAAAGTATAATGTAATTAGAAGCAGTACATAATTCCACGAATTGATTCATCCATAAAATAGTGGCCATTACAGATGTATATTACGGATAAATAGTACAAAACTGACCAAAAAAATAGGCTTGAAATGAATTTTAAATTAAGACCTCATAAACTTGTATTTATCTTTTATTGTCAAATGACGAAGATAATATTTTAGTATTGGGCATAACTAATTTGTATATAGGTTATATAAATTTATAGGAAACCTACGTGCATGATACACAATACAACAAAAGGACAACAACATCATAGTATAAGAAAACTTTGTTTTACAATTGTTTTGGAATGATGACAGAGGGAAAAAAAAATCAAATATAATAATAATCATGTGCACTAGGTTGACCTTTTGATCATTGACAAATATTTCTTTTCTAAAAAACCCATAGTTACAAAGGCAACAAAAAAATTTCAGTCTTTGCCCTGTAGATTTTTGATATATCATAACAAATTTAAGTTCATGGAAAAAACTCATAGTATTTATATGATATCTATATGGTTACCAGATCACAGATTTTTTTTTTTGATATTTTACTTTCAAAAATAATGATTATTAAAGAATAATTAACACCAAATGAAAATGAAGTTTCAACTAAATTTAAATTTTTATTAAACTGAAAGAATCAATAAATGTAGCAATTGTTGGACGTAGTTGAAATGCTTGACTAAAATATAAAAAAGAAAAGCTGGCAAAGAGCTTATAAATAAACCTGCCGATTAAAACCAAGTTAGATGCCTGCTAAACAAATAAAAAGTATAGAATAGATGCATCTTTCGTTTAAAGTTCAATGAGTGAGGAAAAAGTTGACGGTAGTACACAACCTATAATTGCAACACTAAAGTACGCAATAATTGAATGTAATTGGCTAAATTAAAAATCACAACCAGCAAATCTATGTATTAAATCTATGGTTACAAACATGAACAGAAAATTGATCAATTTGAATAACCATGTGACCAATTAAAATAAAAAATGATAAATAGTAATACAAATTATATGTCAAGTAAATAAAGTTGTGATGATTTGGTAACATGCAAAAATGCAAATGATAAAGTTCCCATAATTTCCTTGCATGATTTGATAGCTTTTGCGATCATATCCAGACCTTCCATTCCAACCTTCCACAATTTGGTACAAAACCACCATCTGCAATCAACATTAATAATATTAGTAACCAGGGCATAAATATTGCACAGCAAATAATAGCAATAATATCAAATTAATAAGCAAAACCAACATGATATCACATACCAAACCCAAAACACAAAATCTTATCATTAACCATGGTGTTTCTGGTAGCCGGTTAGCTAAAAATTCTTACTTTCATTTCTACAACATGCAAATCATATAATAAAACTTAAAATTATATCAAAAGCAAGATTACGTTGTCTTATACCTTAATAATTAAAATCAAACTGTCATACATTATTCTGATCCATTGGAGTATCATCTTTATTTAACATAACAAACGATGCAATATTTGCTCTTGGTTAGACCACTGTTTGGAAATTTGAGCATGACAATTTTCGTTTCGACCACAATAGTCGTTCTTTCTTCCTATTAAAGCTCAAAACTGATAAAAATTGAAATGAATTTTTCTTTTAAACGTTTGAATACTAAATCAATGAACATTTATTAAACCTTTCATCAAACTCATTCCCATTGCTATTTTTGAGTATATTTAAGTTAGCAAGCCCATACATACATCTGTCGAATCTCTAATCTATTATTCCTTGATTTATATATCTTAAAATGACATTTATAAATCATAGGTAATTAATATCATGACACGTGGTTATATTAAAGAAAATTATTATGATTTTGTTCATATTAGTTTTTGCAAAACATATATAACTGACAGCAACTTAGGAAGTGAAAGTACATTTAATATCATTTCTTTTCTTGACAAACCAAAAAAATTGATAACAACCTAGGAGCATTTGCTAATTTGTTAATAATTTATTGGGTAATACCAACTATTAACATTGACAAATGAAAAAAATGTTAGATGCCTTTATTTTAAAACATTATATATCATTGTTTGTAATGTCAAGGTTGTCAATGAGTACCCGAAAAATCCAAAATCCATCCGTATCCATATCCAAAATATAATAAATCATCTGATATCCAAAAAAGGAATACGGATATAGAGATGACCACATCCGCATCTGATAATTATCCGTATGTTTTTTATAAAGAGTACGATTTTTTAAAATTTATTTTAGTAAATGAAATAACTTACTACTTTATCTAGGAAAAAGAAAGTTAATATGTGTACAAAAATAAATATTTCCCGCTTAAAATTATTCTCTAAGCATGTTTATTTTTTTATATATTTTCCGTACTAAATTAGATTTATAATGAATCCAATTCTCTATTTCTTTGTTTTAGATTTATTGTTGTGAACTGACAAAAGAATATCCGATAAATATCTAATATCCATTCACATATTTGGATATGGATATCTAATATCCGAAAATTGTTTCAGATACTAATACGAATATAGCACTATCCAAATCCGTATCCGACCATTTAAAGGTCTTTATATCATGTGATATATTATCTTATGTCAAAACGAATATTTTTGGTAAGTTGCAGAAATTCCGAAACGTAAATTCGCTTATCCTCTAATGTTGTGGGTCATCATCAATACGCGTATATAAGGTATAAAGATAAAGATTTGGATATACCAAATAATTAAAATCATTAATGATAAAAAAAATTCCATTTGTAAGTGAAATAATCAATTCCTAACCCATCTCTTGGTAAAAAATATATATAACATACAGAACTAACCTTACAAAAATTGTACAATTATTAAAAAACTAATATCAGGAAAAACTTAATGCATCATATAGTGTTTCAATTTGTAGGAGACTAAAAATAGAAGAAATATAACAAAGAATGAACAACAAATTTGACTACCAGGTATGTGAACTTGACTAATTAGATAAATTTGACAATACCTAAACCCAACCACATTACAATAAAAGAAAGTTGAGTTTTAATTCAATACAGATAAACCTACAGACAAAAGAGGAAAATAAATTTAAAGCAGATTTAAAATATAAAGAAATGATTCTAACAAAACCATACAAACAACAACATAATGGTAACTGGCATAAGATCAAAGTCATTTTTAGTATAAAATTAAACAACTACAATAAAAGCAACATTTTCTTTTAGTTTACTTTAGAATTTGTACTTTTGTGGAAAAATAATTCCAGATTGATTGTTAATAGCTTTTGAACTATTTGCACTATAGCATGCGTAATATAGATAAGTGCACAAGTTGTACAGGCCTTTATGTCATGTGATATATTGTCTATGTCAAAAATATTATTTTTGGTAAGTTCCAGAAATTCCAAAATGTGAGTTTAGAGCTTGCTTCTCCTCCCATGTTGTGAGTCATCATTAATTCAAATACAGATATGCCTCTGTAAGACATAAAGACAGAGATTTGAATACACCAAATAACTAAAATCACTGACAAATAAAATTTCCATTTGCAAGTCAAATAATTACATCCTAGCCTGTCTTTTGGTTAAAAAATTATATAATACAAAGATATAACCATAGAAACTTAATATTTAAAATTATTAAAAAAATTGAAATTTGAAAAAATATTGCATCCTTTAGTTTTAATTTGTAGAAGAGTTAAAACAGAAGAAATATAACATAGCATGAAAAACAAAGTCAACTACCACCTACATGAACGTGACTAAATAGATAAATTTGACACTACCTAGATCCCAACCACATTACAATAAATAAAGTTGAGTTTGAATTCAGTATGGATAAACCTACAAACAAAAGGAGGGAAAATAAATTTTAAAAAATTACGAATATAAAGAAAATGATTCTAACACAGCCATACAAACAACAACATGATGATGACTGGCGTAAGAGTAAAATCATTTTTGATATAAGCTAATTAAACGGTTACAATAAAAGCAACATTTTCTGCCTATTTTACTTTAGAATTTATACTTCTTCCTAAAATAATTATTCCACCCTAATTGCTAATAGCTTTTGAACTTTTTTCACTATAGTATGCGTAATATAGATAAATTGTAAGTTCAAACTTTTTAAAAGGTTCTTTTTTACATTAAGCGATGTCGTAATAACATCGCATATTTTCTTAGACATTCGTATCAAATACATGCTCATCCACATGTTACTTTACATATTTCAAAAATAAAATAGACAAACTATGTAAGAAAATAGGCTTGATAATCATTTATCTTAGTTTACATTCAAATGCTATCTAATTTGAAAGCATATTATATTTTATTATTAAATTTATAGTGAACACATCTTACATGAATCCTTCATCTTACCTAAAATGCAATTAAATATGAACCTGTTATAAATAGGAGGAAAATACATGCAAAAGAATTAGCAATGCTAATCATTCCCCCTAGTAAGAACCAGCTATAAATAAGATATTATATTTTTAGAAAATAAAGGTGTCCAAATTTCAATGCCTATGATTCATGTACCAAAATTAATTTGAACAATGCATGATGCATTTGCATAAATGTTGTTGTGTGTACATTGGTTAGAATAGCCTATAAATATTAATGTAAAATAAAGAAATAAATATCGGCTACGCAAGATGAATGTCTGTATGTCACAGGAGGTACCTACCAAACATCTAGGTCACATTGTCCACATACCCCAAGACTAATATCATCTTGCATGTAGCAATGTTACTTGGGCATAATCAGGTGATGAGATCTTATGCCTCTTTGTTGTTTGAGACAAAGAATTGGAGAATGAGTGTAGATGTCAATGCTATGTTTCATGATGTAGGAATAAATATTATAGGGTGTTAGTTGACATCTATCTTAAAATAAATGTACTAAAAAGTGAATAGAATAATATAATTAGGGTTGATAATAAAGGGGATATGTCAAGTTTTCAATTGAAGTTATGATAAAGGAACAAACTTTATCCCCTTTATAATTGTTTTCATCCTATAAGTATTCCATACCATATCCTCTTCTCTAGTAATTAAGCTTCTCCTATTTTTAAGATTATTGAACTTCCTAATTATGAGCATGTCAAAATGGGCCTAATATATTACACATCAATTTTCCAAATTGAAACAAACAATTCAAGCATAAAACTAATGTCACAAACAATATTGGATGTATGATATGTTAATTAGTCATTAATAAGAAAAAAGATTAATTGCATGACATCTTCCACACAAATGATCTAATGATATATGTCGTAAAGTTCCTTTACCTTTGAAAATTAAAAATGAGGAAGCATTGTGTCACCATTAGCCATTTTTCATTTTTTGCATCATTTTTCTAAAGTTTCCTTTTTTAATTAAAAATAGCTCTTTTGGAAAAGGTCGAACGAATTAAACTTGTTGGACATTAAAAATAAAGCTCTTTATGTAACACACCTAACGACTAAATGTAAGTGAATTATAATGCAAAGGAGAGTGGTGCATAACTTCTGGAAAGAATGGAAGGGTAAAACGACATGTGACCAAACTTATATGATGTTCAGCAGTAATGCTTTAAATGCACCTATTCCGACTTAACTGATCAATATTTGCTACTCTTATTTATATCCTTACCCATTATTAAAAAGAAAGAACTACCAAAAATACTTGGATATGATATTCAAGGGATCAATACTTAAATAGATAAAAGTTTCCTAAAAATTTACCTAAGAAGTCCTGTAAGCTTCTAGCGCCAACTAGCAGTATCACAATGTCATGAAGATCAACAAAGATCGCCCTGTATCGAAAAAGTGTGCAGTTACAACAATTCAAAACAAACATTAATTATTTACAATAGAAGCTTTAAAAAATGTACATTTTGGGTTAACATATATGGTTATTATCCAACAAACATCAAGCTTTTTAGCTTTGGGCCTGTTGAGTTTAACCAACTGCATGCAGCTAGAGGATCGTTCAGATACACTAAGTTGTTTTAGATGCATAAAACAACAAAAATAGAGGCATAATATTTATGAAGAATAATTTATATAGAAGTATATTTGAGTTTACATACCTATTGTTTTCATAAGAAGATATTTCTTAATTTTATATGGAGTATATTCATTATTCATCAACAAAAATAATTTTATGCTTGAAATTGTTTCCAAATGACCATAATATCACTGAAAAAACCTGCTGAAAATACGTATACCTGCATAGTACATAATGCATCATAAAATCAGTATCCGAAGAGAAATATATTACGGTTCAACGAAAAGAAGGAGAAACACTAAAATTTTACTCTTTCAATGAAAATATTAAAATACAAAATGATTTTACTTTTCATTGTTTTAAATAAATTCAGCCAATGCTCATCATAGATTACTATATGGAAAATATCATGCCCACACATCTAGAAACGAATTTGAATGCGTAATGCTTGTACCGTCAATGTATTATTACTCAATTTCCATGTCATAAACAATTCCAAAATTTAATTGTGTACTACTTCATTTTATGAATTCGGATCTTCTCTGCAAAATAATTACAATTATAGTCAAATGCCTTTGAAGTTCACATGTAACATAACAAATAACATTTTCAAATAGTGCAAATATCAATCGGTAGATTAAATCTCCGCATATGACATGAGTCTTTAGAACCATAGTAATATTCAAAATACCCAATACCCAAGTATCTAAGATTAAAATCCTTATTCAAATCATTCTGTGGTATATGAGGATCGCACAAAATTTTAGCAGGCACATTATGCAATTTTCTAGCTAGCCTATACAGAAAAGCTTAAAGAAGGGAAAAACTGACTAATCCAATAAAACTGAATATTAAAACGTGCCTAAACCCCATCAATATCAACAGCGACGAAATGGCCAGAACACATCCAAAAAGCAGGGCGAAAAGTATGATAGAAATTACCTTCGTTACGATGTTGATAATCGCGGTGGAAGAAACCGGGCAGAACAATTGCTTGGAAACCAGTTCCCTTCAATTTTTAGCTGACGGGACGCCGATGAAGCGGAGAGTAGGCAATAAAAACCCTAGTTTTTAATTTATAGATGAGGTAAAAGGACGAAGCGGAGAGCTGGTAGAAGAGAAATCGCACAAAAGAATCGCATGGAGTTCAATTTTCAGTGGACGGAATTAATTTTGACGTGATGGAACAACGATGAATCAGAGAGCAGGCATGAAAAACCCTACTTTTTTTTTGTAGCGGACAAATGAAGGAGGAATCGAAGAGTTGGTATGAGAAGCGTCAAACAAAAAACGCGACCCATGAGTTTCAAAAAGCAAGGAGGAAACTCCAATAACACAATAGTACAGATAACGTCCTGAATTTTCGACCATCGAAATTCAACACCGAATATGACTACTATATTCAACTGTCGAACATCCAATAGTCGGAAGGATGAATTGTTAGTGTAAAATAAGAAGAAAGGAACATAAAACGGGAAAATAGAATCTCAAAGTGGAATCGACAATATATAATATAACAAGGATAATAAAAACTGTCACTCTAAAATATAGAGTATGTCAGAGTTAAATACGATTTGCTGATAGGCATAAAGTATAAAACAACAGAAAATGGTACACTGCTATAGATAAACCTCCAGCTCTGCTCCAAAGATTACATCTCCAAAGCCAACTTAGGGAAAATACTCGGTCTGACCTAAGCATTATAATAAAATAACACCCGGATAAGTCTGGAATACCAGCATGAGAAAACTCAAGTAATATGGTGAATATATAATATTCTGTGACACCATGTCGCTAACGCAGAATGGGTTTTACCTCACAAGAACAATATCCATATAGACAATGGTGGAAATAAACAACAGGGAAAAAAATCTAAATAAAGATGGGCACAAATATTATAAAAATCCAAACTTGAAACAATGGAAATAATCTTAACGAAAATCTAAACTCAACATATTGGACAAAGCAAGGTAAACATCCAAACTTGAATGCAAGGATAAAACTAATAATTAAACCTCGCAAAGAGGGGTAGAATCTTCCAAGTACAATTAAAGAAAACAATTCGAAGGTTCGAATCAAAAAAGAAAAGGAAAATTTCTAACAAATTTCTAGGAGGATGCACCCCCTTAAAGTATACCTCTAGTAATATACTTCTGAGAAGCTCATTTACTCGGTGACACTTCTCAAAAACCTCCAAGCTGAACCCCGCCAAACCTCACCGAGTACTCGAATACTTCACATCTAATAGCGCTACCAAATCCAATCCAGATGAGATGTGAAAGTATCCTGATGGGAGCAACCCCACATAGCTTAGCCTCTCTCGCGCTTTGGAATTAGTCATTTTTCGGCAAAGGATATCAAAGCTCAAAAAGCAACAAATCGTCTTGAATGATCAAAAATAGTTGAACGGAAATACATAGTCGATAAATCGACTATCGAGAAAAATGATTCATTCACGAGAATTAAATCTCGTACACTTATCACAGATAATTGAATTGAACATTTGAAACATTTGATTTATACAATGCTTGATTTTCACATTTTGATTATTGGTAAAAACACATTGAAGATACTCTTTAAAATATTCTTTTAAAAGGAAAAATTTAAAATACTAAGTTTATTAAAAACAAGTGTCAAAACAAATTACACTTAGATTTATTTTTAAACGATTCTATTAAAAGACACTCTCATTTAAAAACCATTATTTATCAATTTTAAAATAATATTTGTTATCCTAAATTACAATAAAATAATTTAAATACTTTTATAAATTTAAAACAACATTAACCGTCCCGGGGATGATTTCAAAATACTCTTTTTAAGACTTTAAAATCATATTTATTTTCCCAAAAGAAAATAAACTGAAATTTAAAATCCTTTTAAAAAATTTAAAACAACATTAATTATCCCAAAAGATAATTAATCAAATTTACAATTTTCTTTTAATAAACAAAACAGTTATCTTTGTATAAAATAGTTAATTATTCTCTAAACACTTTCATTCAATCGGTAAATTAACATTGAAACACTAAATCAATTATTTGACTTTAAAACACTTTTATCAAATCAATTAATGTACGTTAAAGTTATTTATTAAATCAACTAAAATATTATTTATTAAAAGATGTATTAAATCTGAATAATCATTAATTAAAATGAATATTTAATCTCAAACATTATTAACTAAAATGATTAATAAAATTTAAACAGTATTAATTAAAATAATTAATTAAATTCAAATAATCATTAGTTAAAATGATTTGTTATATTACAAATATCATTAATTAAA
The DNA here is from genome assembly GCA_030765085.1 of Allium cepa. Lineage (NCBI taxonomy): Eukaryota > Viridiplantae > Streptophyta > Magnoliopsida > Asparagales > Amaryllidaceae > Allium > Allium cepa. The sequence goes on from CM060934.1 coordinate 344,841,703, forward strand.
ATGATTTAATTAAATTCAACCATCATTAATTAGGATGATTAACTACATTATAAATAATATTAGTTAAAACAATTAGTTAAATTTAAACAATCGTTAGTTAAAATGATTAATTAAATTTCAATATCATTAATTAAAATGACTTGATCAAAGTCAAATTTCGTTAATCAAATAGATTACTTAACTTCTAAACATCATTAACTAAAATGATTAATTACATTCAAATATCGGAAATTAGGATAATTAACTAAACTCAAATATCATTAATTAAAATGATTAGTTAAATTCAAAAATCATTATTCAAAATGCTTAATTACTTTCAAACATCATTAATTAAATTAGTTAATTAATTTCAAAATCATTACTTTAAATGATTAATTAATTTACATTATCGTTAATCAAAATGATAAATGAATCTTGAAATATCTAGTGAAAATACAAGCTTAAGACAATTCGTACGAATATTTAGGGGAAATGATATTCAATAAGTGACGATGTAGCCAAAAAAAATCACTATAACGACACATAAGCAAATTTGGATAGAATATTACGATCAATTTCAACCAAACGACAACATAACCGATGCAAGGTTGTAAATAACTAAATATTGGCTAGAAACCCCTTAGGCTCTCTTTACAAGTGTTCCCTACAAAATAATAGTTACAGACGTTATATGTATATATAATCAATATGGGATTACTACAATTGAATTAACACGCCGTCGGTTTTTAAAAAGAACTGAGAACTTCAATCAAACAATTTAATTAGCATCCAAGCAATCAACAATAGTTTGTATCAACATAGATATGATATAGTAAATTTGAATGTGAGTTAAACTCACATTGATTCCAGTTTTTTCCGAAGCATTTCGGTTTGAACTAAAACTGAACAAGCGTTTAATTTTAGTCGTAAAATCTACAAGCTCCAACCTCCTTCAAACCAAATCCATTACGAAGATAATGTCCATATGAGTGTAAAGCAATAAACGACGTTTGAATCCAACCCCATATGCAAAAGTTATTCTGTAATATCTTGGAATTTTGGACAATATAAATTTGATAATCTGTGTTTAAATTTATATTCAATTGATAAATTTTTGTTAATAAATTGGATTTGATTTAAATAATCTTCTTTATTGAAATATTTAATTTGTGAATTTATTATTAATAAGTTAATAAATTGTTTTCTATTGTGTGTGTGTGTATATATATATATATATTAAAATAGACAAGTTGTTTTTAGTTAAATTAGTATAGCATAATTATAATGTTTTAAAAATAGAAATTGTGATTTATTTTTGGATTTAAGTTTTTTTTGAAAGTATTTAATAAAATACTATATGATTTTAAATATGTAAGATAAATATTTTATTGGTTTAAAATTCATTCTTACTTAAGTTTGAATATTAAAATAAGGTTAAAAATGTTGTGTTATTCTTTTTAAATATTGATTGATAATTTTGATTTGTAAGTTTAATTTGTGAATTTAAAATACAATTTAATATATGAAACATGTATTCATGTAAGTTATTGCAAACTCTTTTATAAATTCATTTTAACTATTTAAAAGTTTCTTTTTCAAATAATTAATTGGTATATTGTTTTCATAATACTTTGTCTTGTTCTTTAAAAATAATTTACTAAGTTTAAACATTTATTAACATTTAATTTAAATAACAAAACATTTTAAAGACACGTGTATGCATAGTTAAACATGTGTTAAAAAAATTTGTGAGAAAATTAACAAGTGTCCATTCTTTTTACCAAATGTCAAAATTTAGTTTTTATTTTCCTTTAATTTTAATTTAAATCAAACATTGTTATATAAACATGTATTTACTCATTTCTCTACTCTTTCTCATTTTTCATTCTAAAAACAAAGAAATCTGAAACCCTCTTCATAATCATGCAAACACTTACATTTTTTTCAATCAAGTAAACACTTGCATTCAAACTCCTCTTTTTCAATATACAAATCTGCATTTCCATCTTCCAAAAGCCTACATGCAACAATCTTTTAAACATGCAAGACTACTGCAAATTCAAGTTTGCATCTGCAATTTCAAGTTTGAAGGCCTGCATGCAACAGACTTTAACATGCATTCCATTTTCAAACAATCAAACCTGTTCATAAAACTAAGGCTGCATTCATGAATCTTCAAAATCTGGAAGCATCATTTACAAACAAAGATTAAAAGCAAGGAAGGGGTCTGCATTTCTTAGCATTAGAACTGAAGGCCTGCATGCATGAATTTTCAAATCTGGAACCTGCAAATTGAAATGTACTCTGCATTTTGGCATATACAAGTGAGTAACTCAACTTTTTAAGATTTTAAATAGGTAAAAGTTGATTGCATACTTTGATTTAGATATGAAATTATATTATAAATATGCTGTGAATATGTATATGGATATGTTTATGCGTGTGTGCATGATTGATTACCTGAAGCATCCCTGATTTCTCTAATTCAAGCTTCAGTCAGATGCAATACATCCCATTGTCTTTTAATTTGATTCCTCATTTGAGTTATGACTTAAACAAATATGTTTGTTTCATTATAATATTCACATTAAAATTTGTACTTGAGTTATATTACAAATTTTAATGCTCTATTCAAAATGCAGTTTTGAAAATTACTGTGTCTTACATATTAGCTAAGCATAGTTGAAGCTTGAAATGGTTTTGGGTGAATTTGATTTAGGAGATTGTTTATCCATCAAAGATTATAGGAAAAATATTGAATTGGAGTAAAAATTTAATATTGATGTTGAATCTGGGATTTTCCAGTATAAGCCCTAGTTTTTACTGTGTTTGAAAAATTGAGTGATGCGGCTTCCTCTTTGAATCGAGTTCAAAGATTTTTGGGGTAATGGTAGATGGTGTATTGATGGAGGGGTCACCGGAGTATGGAAGTTGATGATGGTCGAGAAGTGGAGAGATTGATGATGACAAGTTTTAGGTGGTGGGGGTTTAGTCTGTTCCAGGTTTGGGGTTGTTTGTTGGTTGCAGAGTTTTGTCTCGAGATAGTCTCGGGATCTTTGAGGGGAAACTCGAAGTAGGAGGGATTTTGACCCGAAGTCAAGTAGGGAGGTTCAAGTGTAGTGTGCTTCAGGATATAACAAAACAGAACCTGTTCTGTTTTCAGAAATTTTAAAAAGTAAAGTTTAAATTTAAATCTGGAAATTGAACTTAGGATTAAACTTGAATCTAAAGATGAATTCAAACAGTTTGAATTCTTATTTTGGAATAATTTAAATGCAGAAATTCAAGTTTGTTAAAAAATAAATAAATGAAGAAGAACAGAAACCTGTTTCAAGTTTTATAAAATTTGAAATAAACTGCAAACCACAATGTTAACTTAGGATTTTAAAACTGAATTTAACTATGAATTTAAATAAGTTTCAATTCTGGTCTTTTGAAATAATTTAAATTCAGAAAAATTTCAAAGTTGATTTTTTTTAAATAAAACAGAAAACTGTTTTCTGTTTTTATATGCAAAGGTAAATTTAAATTTGCAGGTGGAGATCAAACTGAGTTTTTAGTTTGAAATTTTAAATATGAATTCAAATCTGAGTTTTAATCTGGAATTAAAATTTAAACTTCAGTTTTTAAAATAAAGTTTAAATTTAAATTGCTTTTAAATGATTAAATGATTTGCATTTGAATTGAAGGTGTGAATTGTAGAAAGAATTTTAAAGAGTTAAAACTAAAATAAGTTTGGAAGTTGTATTTCAATTTTGAAATTTTAAAGTAATTTTTAAATTGATTTGAATTTGATTTGAATTGAAATTTTAAATTCTTTTAAACTTGTTAATAAAGTATATGTTTCTTTTAGACATATAAGATTAAGTTGTGTGTATTGTTTTAAACTCTTATTTAAGACAAATTTGAGTCTTAAGTTAAAGTGAATGATAAATGGAATTTAAAGTAAATTTAAAAACATTTTGTTTTTAAATACTTAATTAAATAAGAAATGTTTATCTTAAGGATAAATAAAATGAAATGATTGGATTCATTTAAATTATTAAGGTAATTAAGATGAAAATTAATTATTTAATTAATTAATTATGTGGATGTTTAATTAAGTAATTAATGATTTTTAAGTTAATTTATTAAATTTGAGATTAATTAATTAAGGTTAATTAATCTATAATTAAGGATGATTAATTAAATTTTAATTAATGATTAAGATTTATTTAATCAAGTGATTAGAGATAATTTAGATTTTTAATTAACACTTAATTAATTAATAATTAGTGATTAATTAAGTTGTAATTAAATATTATTTAATTGATAATTGATAATGATTAATTTAAGTAAATTCTTAATTAAGTAATTAAGGGATATTAATGAAGTCATTAACTTAAGATTATTTAACAATTAATTAATGTGATTAATTTTGATAATTAATTAGATTGATTAATTAATAATAATCAATTGTTTAAGTTTTAATTACTTAATGAAGGTAATTAATGGATTAATTACTTAGTGTAATTAATTTGATTAATGTGATTAGTTTAGATTAATTAACTTAAATTGGTTTAAACATTTGTTGATTGTTTGATAATTACTTTATGTAATTTATGAATTTGTAACTACTTAAGGAAGTAATTAATTAATAATTATAGGATGTAATGATATAGAAGTAATTGGATTTAAATTACTTTGAAATTAATCAAGGGGATTAATTTAGATAATTAATTAAGAATAATTAATTATGGGATGAGTAATTAAAATAGTTAATTACTGAATGGATATTAATCATGGGTGATTAATATTTATATGTGGATTAATTTCAGATTAATTACTTATGTAATTGATTTATATTTAGAAATTTATTAAATGTAATTAGAATCATTAATTAATTAGTTAATGATGTAATTTGAAATTGATTAATTAAGATATAATTAATGATGAATAAATAATTAATGTAATTAATTTTAGTTAACTAATTAATTTAGTAATTACAAGTTAATTATTTGCAAAGGGTTTAAGTAATTAACTTGTGATTAACTTATAAGCTAATGACTTATTGTAATTAGAGATAGTTAATCAATATTTAGATGATGATTTATAAATTGATTTGAAATCAATTGATGGTTAACTTAAGCAGAATTTTAAATGATGAAGTAATTAATTTAATTCATTTTAAATTAATTAGAGATTGAGTAATTAATTTAATTCATTTTAAATTAATTATAAGATGGTGTGATCATTAGATAGTAGCTTATGTTTGATGAATGGTATTGGTTGCTTGGTATGGTTTGTAATCTCAGTTATGAGATGAGTAGTGTATGTGATATGGATGCATTGGTTGCTTTTGGATGATAATATGGATTATCTGATTATGATATGAATTATCTGTTGATAATGATAAGATTGATTATCTTTTGTGTTGTGAATTATCTATCTGTGTATATTTAGATAATGAATTGAATTGTTTTAAACTTAAAACAACTTGGCCTTAATAAGGCACGCTTTGGATTTCGATGAGACCGGGGTCGGGTTTCCATATTTGGACATCCGAAAACCACATCGATTCCAATTAAACGTTAGGTCGTTAATCCAAGTGGAGCGAGTGAAGACTCGAGGTGTAAGGGCTATACGTCAGTATAACTCTGTGGGTGATTCCGTAATGAGTTGACGGAATAGTACTTATAGATTCGAGATGGTGATTCAGAGTGCAAGGGTTATTATTGTTAACTCTGAGGGTGATTCCAAAATGAGTGTAACGAGATAATGCCTTCGGTTTCGTTCGAACCCGGAACGAACTTGTATGGATTGAATGCTTTCAGAACATCGTCAGGAGGACGATGAGCATTCTAAGTGATATGTCCTATAAAGGTAATCGTAGCCTCAAGCCTCATCAACCGGGAATGGCTAAAATAGGGGAGGTGCAGCAAGGCTTCGTGGGTAGCCCCCACTTGAGAGTAAGATTTACCCCTGTCTAGAGGTCCCTTTATATTTCGGCTGTGTGGACGGTTGATCATGACAACCGTCGGGGTTGTCTTATTCGGAACTGTTCAGTAAGGAACGGGTCCGGCTTTGTGTTGCAGGGGATGAAGGGAGTAATCCTCGGTACGGTGATCTAGGCCACGTACTGTGACGGGCGGTACCCCAGTAGCCCAGCCATTGTATGGAATCCAAAATCCAATAAGTGCCAACGGTTTTGATTGTATTACCCACTTTTGTGGCTAGTAGCTGGAATTTAATAAATGTAACAATTTCGGCTATTTCTTATTTATTTGAAAACCCTAGACCCTATTATAATATCATCAGATTTCCTATCAAATGTTTTGGTTAGCATAAGGTAAAAAAATTTCCATGTTTATGTGTGGGAAGTCTTACGTGATACCCTTTTCTTTTCAAAGGTTTTTCAAAGTTAAGAAATCTTTAACCTGTTACTCACACCAGACCTGTTACTCACACCAGACCCATGTTTGACCCGGAGTTATTTCTGTTTTCCTTTTAACTCTTGGGTACTCAAATTTTTATGAGTAGTCAAGAGAATTCAGGTTAGGATTCAAGTTAGCTTGACGTATTGTGGAGGAGCAAATGGAGCAGGAGGCTTCCGCGTATAGTTATATAGTTTTCCGCTGTGTTGGTATCTCTGAGTGTTTCTGATATGTATTGAGTTGTAATAACTAGACAGGTGTTTATAACTGTCTAGTATGTGTTGTATATGTCCGTGTACTCTGATATTTGATGTATACTATGTAATACTTATGTTATTAATATAATTTATTCGTTCCGCTGTTGAGATTCTTGTGTTGTTTTCTTTCTTCTCTTCTTTCTTTTCTTCTTCTATCCCTTTCTTTCTTTATTCATGATGCGATTTTCTGGGAGTAGAAAGTCGGGTCGTGACATATTCGATCTATAAGTTTCACGAATTAAATGATGTAATTAATTAGCTAATTACACTACTTAATCTAATCCCTCAATAATCCTTCATCTCCCCTCTAATCATCTTTCTCCTCGCTCCAAAGTGCACGCACAGTAGTTTCACTAACCCACCATCATCACGAACTTCAAACAACCATAACTCTTTCATTTCTGGACGGAATCAACCCTCGTTTTTACCAAGGCATCCACCTTCACACGAGCTTCGACCTCGACCCCTCAGATCCACCTTCGCTTTCCCTTAAAATTCCAACCTGCTAGGGTCCATTTGCTTCCCTAAAATGTTGTAGTTCACTGTAGGTGGTTGGAGCCTCCAAAATTTTGGCCATAGGTGCTAAACTCCTCACGAGTTCGTATCCAAGCTTCATTCTTTGAATCATCGACTGTACTACACTAACCATAGCTCCACTATTTATAAAATGATCATGGCTATACATGAACGCACGATATATAAAGGGTATAGAATTGAAGCTCTTGCTAACACGAGTTTAACGAATCAAGATTCATGATTTTTAGCGCACAACTCAATTTGAATTTGAATTTTGAAATGGAGAAAGTTCTCATTCTTAGTTTATGGAACAATAAGGGAAGGGAATATGGCTTGAATGTGGAGGAAGTATGGACTTGAATTGATGGGTTAAAGTCTGATGTGAGGGAGTATAGTTAGGAAGGATAGGGTATATTTTATTCAAAATATCAAGCTTTATGCACCCAAAAATTTCGAACTCCAATCAAGGCATGCCAACTGGCATCCTATACTAAATACCCCTATTCCGCAATGAAACTATTTTCGAGACCTAATTCTAAAATATATGAAAGTTAGCTTTTTGAACCAAGTTATATCTAAAATTAATCGCAATATTTTTCAAGCTCGCACGACCACATAGTACGTTTGATCGTTAAAATACTCGACAACATACAATAATTTATTATTTCGGATATAATCGTAGTGATTTCGTCAAAATCTGAGGTAGTGCCTCAGAATGATAATTTCACATATTTAAATATTGTTTTATATTTTCGATTTAGCCGATGATATTTATCTGAACTATTTATTATTGTAAATAAATTTACAAAATGAGTTCATCGATATTATTTCTTAATTAAAAGAAGTTAAATAAAATATTAAATCCATTTAGTTAATATTTAATTCACAATTCAAATATTTAAATGATTATAATATTTGAATTATAAGTTATTTAATTTCAAAATCCAATTATTTAAAATTATTTAAACATTTAAAATCAAATGACCAAAATTCTGGGTTGGCTCATTCTTCCCCCTTACAAGAATTTCGTCCTTCAAATTCCGAAGGTAGAAAAGATGCCTAAAATAAACCCTTAAACTTTTCAAAATCAATTGGTTAAAATTTGTTATCAAAAATTTTAAGTTCATAAAATTTCGAAAAATTTCGACAGCGTCGCCTTTGGGTGGCTCGATCGAAGCAACTATAAATTTCCTCTATATGCTCCAAACCAACCAAAGAAAACAAAAGCCAAGTGGTTTCCCATAATTGAGGAATAAAATCATTAACTAATTTAAATTTCTAAATCTATTACATTCCTTTTTCCATTTGATTTATACTTTTGCAAGCGGTTTATTATCTTGATGCAATTGCATGTGCATAGGAAATCAAGTGGAAATCTCTTACTTACTTGTACTTACATAATCCAAAAAGTACTCAGGCTGACAAAAAGCAATATAATGTAATTCTACATGCGAAATCTAGCCTGATATAAATCTACATGCATCTCTAGTATGAAATATAGCTACATGCAACCAACAACAATATCACAAACATATGTGACACAATTCAGTGGGTATTCTGTAGTAAATGTTATGCATCCAATTATTTTAAAAGATAAACTTAAAACTAAATGTACGTGTTTTATATTCGATTTTTTTCTTCAGATTTCTCAAAAGAGAAGTAAATTAAAAAACAAGATAAAAAAGTCAAGAAAGGGATCCTCCTAAAAAAGCACGTAAAACTCTAGAACCAAAACAATATGGTGCTTCTCGTGATATTCCGGTACCTCCTAAAACAACAACTGGAGCAAACAATTTATTTATTTCCCAAATTTTCCCCAAAATCACATTTCTAAAACCATCAAGATTTTAGTCATGATAAACAACAATTCAAAGACCTTAATTTATAAATTATAACTTTATAAACTATGGTGTATATAAAGTTATACAATCAATTGATTAAAATAAATAAATCAAATTCTGTAAAGGAGTAAACTAACATTAACAGTCTACCAAATTCCAAAAGGGAAAACCAATCACTTAACATTATTTCAAAATATCAAATGGCTAACAAACAAATATTAACTTTGGTTTAAAACTTTCTCGATTGCCCAAAAACATAGATAATTCACCAAGCATACTATTTTGCTCAGCAGCTTTTGGTTATTGTTTAAAAGGTCATCCAAATTCATTCGGAAAAAATTAAAAGTTATACTCTAAAATTATTAGTTATACCAATTTTGACAAGCACCATTGTCCAAGTGGTTAATTGATTCGGCTTTGGTGCAAGAGGTCACAAGTTCGAAACTTGCTTTCGAACGTTTATTGACATGGGATATGTTGTCCCAATGATTTGTTGTATATAAAGTACCATTTCAAAAAAAACTATACCAATTTTTCTGAATCATGTAAATTTGCATTTAGTATTTTATTCTATACTAAAATAATTTATGAATTATTTCATTAATTTTCACCTAAGTTCAAAAATATTTGATAAAGGTATTTCTTTATAAAACATCAAAACAAAATTTATTTTATTTATTTGTATAATACTCCTCTATATCCTAAGAGCACATACAAACACATATCTCATTTTACTTCTTCAAAGACCTAGATATGGTTCCTTAAAACTGAGTCAACCTATTAACCTCTTTAACTTAGAGTGTTAAGATTAATGTTTTTTTATGGGTTGACCCAAAAACTGCAAATAGTTTACACTATGTAGATGTTGTAAACAATTATATGGTTTTAATAAAACAATGTTTATCAAAACCTTCCTATCCAATTAATCCCAATTTAAACCTGTGTTAATTTATCCTATTTATCTAATGGTAAAAATCTCAATTGTCAAAACAATATCTTATTAGAAATACTTTTTATTTTGAAACCAATTCCATTTAAGGGAACTTAAAAATTAAATACCTAGTCCTTCATTTCAAAAACTCATATTTGAAATCATACTACATATATTTTTATATATAATAACTTACAAATAATTTATTTGTTAAAACTCACTTTGGGTTCGATTAGATTTGAACCCATTACGATCGCACAATGATAAAGAGAATAATTTACTAAGTACCCCCACAACATTTGCCTAAGCGACCTTCTGATCGTCACTAAGAAGGTTATTTAGATTACTATAAAACTAATCGAGACGATTTCCTCCGAATTATCCTAAAGAAAATGAATTTCGTTTAAAAGTTTACTTCCCAAAATATTTTTACTTTCAATTACTTCCAAAAATACTACTATATCATTTCTGAAAATCCTTTAGAAATTATTTTCCAAAAATTCCGAGATTTAGATTCAAAAATCCTTTTTAAATACATTTTATAAACTAAATTTATATAAAATTTCCTTTATATAAAATTTCCTTTATATAAAATTCATTTCATATTATAATAACTCTTCTTTATTATAATTGAATTTTCTCAAATGTCTATTCTCTAAATGTTTTATCCTACCATTTAGATTAGACTAAGCAACTTTAATTAAAGTTTAACCTTAACTTACCATTATTAAAAGGTGAATTTTAACTCAACATTTTCTCCGAACACCTTATAGTCAAATTATAAAAATTAATTCTCAAACAGGTTCATTTATAAATTCAAACAACAAATGCTAATAAATAACCTAAAATAAAAAATCAACATTCAAGAAATGGCAATCAACGCTCCTAATTTAATAGAGCATGACTAATCAAACAATAGTGATAACAAATAAATATTATCACGTATAAACAAACACACTCTATAACTATATAAAGTTTTGAAAATTATTCCTTCATGTATATAAAATATAATCCTAGGCAAAATATTTCATTTGCCAAATTTTCAAAAATCAATATCACGTCCGTTGGCCTTGTTCAAGTGTTTAGAAATCGCTATCGACACCATGGTGTCCTACATCTCCACTAGAATTCATAAACAACTCAATAGACCAATTAACATGATACGTTTTTATAACAATAACAAATACGCTCTCGCATATAATACTCTCAAACTCATTCGAGGGTATTACTAACCCTATCTCTAATGAGCCATACCCTACCAAAGCCAAGTTTCTCACTTAACTTTCAGCCCTGATACTAACTATAACGACCTGCCTTTTCGACCATCGAATGTTGACAACGAATAAGGCTACTATATACAAATGTCGAACATCCAATCGTTGGAATGGCGGATTACCAGGGTAAAATAAAACGAAAGGAATAGAGATTGTAAAACAGAATCTCACAACAGAATCGACAATATATGATATAACAAGGACAAGAAAAACTGTCACTCTAAAATACAAAGTACATCGGAGTTTAAAACAAACCTTATTAGTTGGAAAGTTATAAAATTTTGAGCTTATAATTTGCTGATAGGTATAAAGTATAAAACAGCGAAAAATAGAATACTACTGTAGATAAACCTCTAGCTCTACTTCAAAGACTGCATATCTCCAAAGCCAACTTGGGGAAAATACTCGGTGTGACCTAAGCATTACAATAAAATAACACCCGGATCGGTCTGGAATACCAGCATGAGAAAACTTAAGTAATATTGTGAATATATAAAATTCTATGAGACCACACCGCTAATGCAGAATGGATTTTTACCTCACAAGAGCAACATCTATATAGACAACGGTTGAAATAAACAAGGAAACAAATTCAAATTAGGGTGGGCATAAATAATATAAAAACCAAGCTTGAAATAATGGAAATAAACTGAATGAAAATTCAAACTAGACAGAATGGACAAGACAAGGTAAATTGTCCAAACTTGAACTCATGGACAAAACAATAATTAAACGTCGCTAAGACCGGTAGACTATTCCTATCGTTATTAAAGAAAATAATTCAAAGGTCCGAATCAAATAAGAAAAGGAAATTTTCCAACAAATGACTAGGAGGATGCACCCCCTTGAAGTATACCTCTAGTAATATATTTCTAGGAAGTTCGTTTACTCTGTAACACTTCTCGAAAACCTCCAAGTCGGACCTCTCCAAACCTTACCAAGTATCTGAATACTTCACATCTAATAGCGCTACTGAATCCAATCTAGACGAGATATGAAAGTTTCCTGATGGGAGTAACCCCGCATAGCTTGGCCCTTATCGCGCTTTGTATTCTGTAATTTTTCGGCAAAGGATATCAAAGCTCGAAGAGCAACAAATCGTCTTGAATGATGAAAAATAGCTGAATGGAAATTGATAGATGATAAATCGACTATCGGGACAAATGATTTGTGTATGAGTATTAAATCGCATACATTATCACAGATATTTGAGTCAAACATTTGATTCATATTTGTGCTTGATTTTCACATTTCGATTATTGGTAAATACGCTTTAAAGAGTTTCTAAAATATTCTTTTAAAAGGGTAAATTTAAAATACTAAGTGTATTTAAAATAAGTGTAAAAACAAATTACATTTGGCTTTATTTTTAAACAGTTCTATTAAAAGATTTTCTTATTTAAAAACCATCATTTATCAAATTTAAAACAATATTTACTATCCCAAAATATAATAAACAATTTAAATATCTTTATAAATTTAAAACAATATTAATCGTCCTGGGGGATGATTTTACCATACTCTTTTTAAGATTTTAAGACCACACTAATTTTACCAAAGAAAATAAACCAAATTTTATAATCTTTTTGAAAATTTTAAAACAATATTATTATCCCAAAAGATAATTAATCAAATTTATAATTTTTTAATAAACAAATTGATTATCTTCATATCAAAAAGTTAATTGTTCTCAAAACACTTTCATAAATTAGTAAATTAACTTTAAAATACTAAATTAATTATTTGACTTTAAAACATTTTTATCAAATTGGTTAATTTACTTTAAACTAATTTATGAAATCAATTAATTAACTTAAAATATTATATATTAAAAGATTATTAAATTTGAATAACCTTTAATTAAAATGAATAAATAATCTCAAACATTATTAACTAAAATGGTCAATATAATTTAAACACCCTTAATCAAAATAATTGATTAAATTCAAATAATCATTAATTAAAATGATTAATTGTATTTCAAATATCATTAATTAAAATGATTTAATTAAAGGGATAGTTTGACTCACATCCGTGCTAAGTTTCAAAATAGAAAACGCAACCTTCCCAAACTAAATTTACATTTTCAGTCCCTATTTTCGAATCCGCGTGCGCAAAAAGACCCAAATACCCTTTACGTTTTTAATATTTCAAACGTGTATAACTTTCTGTAGAAATATCGGATCAATATACCGTTTTCACCAAAAAATCGTAAAATTTATGATCTTTAAAATGAGATCCATTGTTGATACCAAAAAACCATATTTGCAGTAAGGCTGCAAATATTCCATACATTTATAGAGAATTCTGCAATTTTTGAACATCATCGATTTTTCTTCAAATATCAGCAATTATACCATATAATTGCAAAATTTTATGCAGTTATATGGAATAACTGCAGACTTTTATGCAATTACTTCATATAAGTGCATACTTTTATGCAATTATGTCGAATAATTGCAGAAAACTCTGCAATTATTCCAAGTAATCGTAGAATTGTCTACAATCATATCGTATAATTGCAGACATTTTTGCTATTATTGCAGACATTTTTGCAATAATTGTAGACATTTTTGCAATTATTGCACATAATTGCAGATATTTCTGTAATTATTGTAGAGATTTCTACAATTATGCATATAATTGTAGACATTTCTACAATTATTACATATAATTGCTGGATGTCTGCAACTATACCATATAATTGTAGACATTTCTACAATTATTGTGTATAATTGCAAACATTTTTGCAATTATTGCATATCATTGCCGAACGTCTACAACTATACCATATAATTGCAGACGTGTCTACAATTATTGCGTATAATTGCAGAATTATCAGCAATTATTGCATATAATTGCAGAATTGTCTGCAATCATACCATATGTTGTTTTTATATATGCACAATGCCACTCATTCGAAAGATAATAAAATTTGCGATTTAATGCTGAAAACGGTTCGTTAATCCGTCGTTTCTACAAAAAGTTATTGCGTTTTAAAGATTGATAATTAAATGAGATGCAAAATTTAATTATGCACGTGAGAATAACATGCACGTATGAAGAATGCAATGGAATAAAGGGCTACTTTAGGAAAGAAATTTGGAGTATTTGAAAATAAGGATGTAATTTATATCTTTTTTTTGGAGGATGTTTTGTGTATTAAGTTTGATTCTAGGGATGCGCCCCTTATTTTCACTTAATTAAATTCAATCGTCATTAATTAAGATGATTAAATAAATTTCAAACACTATTAGTTAAAACAATTATTTGAATTTAAACAATCGTTGATTAAAATGATTAATTAAAGTTCAATATCATTAATTAAAATGACATGATTAAATTCAAATCTCATTAGTCAAGTAGATACTTAATTTCAAAACATCATCAATTAAGAAAATTAATTGCATTCAAATATTAGAAATTAGGATGATTAATTAAAATCAAATATCATTAATCAAAATGATTAGTTTAATTAAAATATCATTACTTAAAATGATTAATTACTTTTAAACGTCATTAATTAAGTTTTTTAATTAATTTCAAAATCATTAGTTAAAATGATTAATTAATTTAAATTATCATTAATCAAAATGATAAATGAATCTTAAAACATCTATTTTGTGAAACTACGAATTCAATACAATTCATACGAAAGTTTAGGGGGGTTGATATTCAATAAGTGACGATATAGCAAAAAATATGGCTATACCGACACTTAAGCAAATTTAAAAAGAATATTATGATTACAATCAATTTCAACTTAACGGAAATAAAAGTGATGCAAGGATGTAAATATTTAAATATTGGTGAGAATTCCCTTAGGGTCTGTCTGTAAGTGTTCCCTTCAAAACAATTGGTACAGATGATATATGTTTATATAATCAATATGGGTTTACTACGATTGAATTAATATGTTGTCCGTTTTAAAAAAAAAAATTGAAATTTCAACCAAACACCCAATCAAACAATTTAACCAACATCCAAGCAATCAATAATAATTTTTAGCATCACAGATATGATATAGTAAATTCGAATTTGAGATAAACTCACATTGATTCCAGTTTTCGCCGAGGCATTACGGTTTGAACTAAAACCAAATGGGCGTTCGATTTTAGCCCAAAAATTTACAAGCTCCAACCTCCTTCAAACCAACTATATTGCAAAGATGATTTCCATACGAAGTGCAAAGCAATAAACGACGTTTGAATCCGGCCTTGTATGCAAAAGTTATTCGATTTAAAAGTTTCAAGAATTTATAGCTAATTACATCACTTAATCTAATCCTCCACCTTAATCCTTCTTCTCCCCCTAATCATCTTCCTCCTTACTCCAAAGTGCACACGTAGTAAGCGCACAAACCCACCATTATCACAAAATTCAAACGGCCATAACTCCTTCATTTCTTGATGGAATTGACTCTGATTTTCTCCAACACATCCTTCTTCACGCAAGCTTTGAACTCGACCCCTTGGATCCACCTCTGCCTACCCCAAAAATTCTGACCTGATAGGGTCCATTTGCTGCCCTAAATTTTGCAATTCACTGTAGGAGGTTAGACCCTCCAAAATTTTGGGCATAGGTGCTAAACTCCTCCACGAGTCTGAATCCAAGCTGATTTGAATCGTTGAACATACTCCTCAAAATCACTAACCCTAGCTCCACTGCCTCTAAAACGATCATAGCTATACAAGAATGCACGCTAAATGAAAGGTATAGAATTGAAGCTCTCGCTAACATGAGTTTAACGAACCAAGATTCGTGATTTTTGGTGGACTATACAATTTGAATTTGATTTTGAAATGGAGAATGTTATCATTCTTAGTTTCTAGAAACAATATATAAGGGGAAGGGTTATGGCTTGAACTTGGAAGGAGTATGGACTTGAATTGATGGGGTAAGGTCTGATGTGAGGGGGTATGGTGAGGTAAGATAAGGTATATATTATTTTATTCAAAATATCAAGCTTTATGCATCCAAAATTTTTTGGAACTCCAATCAACGCGTGCCGACTCATGTTTTAAACTAGATACCCCTATTCTGAACTCAATAGAACTATTTTCGAGACCTAATTCTATAGTAAATGGAAGTTAGCTTTTTAAACCAAGTTATATTTAAAATTAATCGCAATGCGTTTCGAGCTCGCATGACCACACAGTACGTTTGATCGTTACAAAATTCGATGGCGTACAATAATTCCTAGATCTAATTGCGGTGATTTCATCAAAATCCAAGGCAATGTCCCGGAATGATAATTTCTCCTATTTAAATATTGTTTTATATTTTCGATTCAATTATTGATATTTATCTGATCTATTTATTGTTGTATATTGATTTACAAAATGAGTTCACCAATATTATTTCTTAATTAAAAGGAGTTAAATAAAATTATTAAGCCATTTAATATGTAATTCACAATTCAAATATTTAAATGATAAAAATATTTGAAATATAAGTTATTAAATTTCGAAATCCAATTTGTAAATATTTAAAATTAATTAAATATTTAAAATCAAATGACCAAAATTTTGGGTTGTTACAAATATTTACTTTGAAATAATAGTAGTATTATTTTCCAAAATTTTAGAAACTCAATTTCCAAAACACCAGGATTCAAGTTCTCAAATTATCGGTTTAAATCATTTTCATATTTATATACTATACTCATAAACCATCTTTACATAAGTCACTTTCTTATAAAAAATAATTTCTCAAATATTTATTCCAAAATATCATTCTTTCTCGAAGTCTATAAACTTTCATTAAAATCAAATTTTTAACCCAACATTATCACTAACACATGATTATCAAAATGTGAAATTAGATTCACAAGGTGTTCATTTCAATGTTCCCACAAGTTATTATCTACCCAAGCCATGAATTGAAAAGGCAAAACTACTCATAAACTAGTCGAGCACAACTAACTAAACAATAAATGATAACAATCGAATATTATCAATTCCTAACAAACATACACATCACAAATAACTATATTGATTTACGAAAATTATTCTTGTACATATAAAATATAATGCTAGGTAAAATTATTTCATTTACCAATTTCAAAAATAGTACTATGGCGGTTTGTCTTGTTCAAGTGTTTAGAGATCTATATTAATAACGCTAGTAACATCTATTGATCAGAATCCATAAGCCACTCTATAAATCAATCTACACAATACAAAATACCTTTATAACAATAACAAATATGCTCAATCTTATATATATTGCACTTAACTTATAATAAGACATTCAATAACCTATCTATTATTGAGTTATCCCCACTAAAGCCAAGGTTCTCGCTTAACCTTTAGCTTTGATACCGCATGGTTCGGTCGGGCATTTTCGATCCTCGATTATCGACACAAAAACGTCCACGGTATTAACATGCCAAGCACCCAAGTGCTAGAAAGATAGAATGATAAGGTAAAAGGAAAAAAGTAACAGAATAAGAAGAACACGGTATCAGAATCTCACATGCGGAACGATAACATATAATATCTTAAAAGGCCTTTACAAAGAAGAAAACTTTGATATACAAACATCAATCGGTGTAAACTAACATATCATTAGACTGGACATCTACCTCCTCTCCAAGAGCTCCAATGAACCACAACTAAATCTGGAAAACACACTCGAGCTGACACAGGCATTATAAGGAAATAACGCCCGGATTAGTCTGGTAAACCAGCTTGAGAAACTCAAATCATATGGATTGCTATATTTAAAAAACCCTTCAAAATAAGATATCTCATAAAACTACACCATCAATAAACGCTGATGGGCTTTTACTTTATGATAACCAAACCATTTCTATTATAAAATCCAATAATAATATAATAATATCTAAGGTGTAAGATATAAATAATCATATAGCTAGGTGCATGTCAGTGTAAATCACAATAATTCAAGGTATACAATCACAATGCCTAAAGCACTTTACTAATTGTGTAGGATTCCATGGAGGTGCCCTTAATATTTCAAGAACGGTCCCTCTGCACTAGGATTAGAGATATCCTTCTAGGCATCATATATCTCTAGATAAAATATACTACAAGAAAACATATTTGGCCCATGCCTAAACACTTGGCACCGAGTCACATCACTCCCGCACATCCGTAAGTATCACTAGAATGGAGTGCAAGTACCCTTTTAGTTAGCTAAACCCCATAGGTTATGTCTTCTATCTTTGGTTTCTATCATTACCGGTGATGAAGTCGCGTTCGACATCCCAGCATATGAGTCACGACTCGAACAGATATCGATATACGGGTCCCTAACTCAAAAAGTACTCAGAACCACACATGGATTCCCATATCTCAGCTGACCTCAGAATCATACATGGGTTCCTCAACAGATCTTTAAATCACATATGGATTCCTATACATCAATAGATTTCAGAATCACACATGGATTCTCATATCCTAAATAGATCATGAACAATTACATGTGTTCGAGCATCTCAAAAAGATCTAGAATCTATACATAGAATCCAGCATCTCGAACCAACACGAACCAATCATGAACCTCTTCCAAAGCATAGATGTAACATCCCATAATTTTGTAAATATTTTTAATTAAATTTTTATTTGAAAACTTTATTTTTTAAATTATTTAAGATTGAATTTTTGGAATTTTCCAATGTAAGTTTGGAATTTGTTTGTAATTCATTCTCCAAATACAATAAAATAAACATTCTCTGTAAATTTTATATTTTGGTCAACTCTGGTCAAATTTTGAATTCCAGTTTAAAATTTTAATTTTTAATTTTTAATCTTTTCCTCTAAAGCAGAATATATTTATGATATCCGTTCTACTTTTCATTTCGTTAAATTCTGATTTATACTTTTAAAATTGGATAAAATACAGCGCTTTACATGCGATACATTTCTGTATTTTTATTTTTTTATTTTTCCTATCCATCTCTTTCTTTTATTTCTCTATTTATTTGTATAGACTTTTATTGTATTTATTGGAATTTATTTTTTTATATCCTTTTATAAATGGCTGGAGAAAATCAAGGGGCACATGTTACATTGTTTAAATTCTTACCTTTTTATTTCCTAAACTCTTTATTAATTTTCTAGCCATTTCCTCCTCATTCCCAGCCATGAATTTCTCTACTCATAGCCATGCATATCCAGTTGAAATTCACATGCAAAATTTAATTCCTGTCTCTCATTTTCATTTGCATTTAAGAATAAAACATATATACGTTTCTTTCTCCTTAACTTATGCCTTTTCCGTTTTCTAGCATTCACTCTTTTACTTGCCGTCCAAACCATCTTTTAGCCATGTACTTCCTTTTACCATTCACGTACAAGAATATTTCATTTTCATCTCAATATCCTCATTTTTCATTTGCATTTGAGAATAAAATATATACAAGATTCTTTTCCTTTAATACAAAGGGTGACTTTTCCTTTTCTTACCATTCAAGACTCCACTCCTTAGCCGTTTCTTCTTTTCCCTTCTACAGCCGTGAATTACTCTTATCAAATCACATCCAAGATTAATTCCCATTCACCCTTTTCTCATTTTATTTCTAGAAAAAAACATCACAAGATCCATGGCTTCTCCTCTCTTTCTTTCTCCTTTTTCTTTTATTTTCTTTTGCTTTTCAATGCATAACTCGGCCTCTCCACCTATTGTCGACCTCACCACCACTCCACCACCACCATGCCGACCACATCCCCTCCTCGAATCATAGCCGTGACCACCAAGATGAAATCCATTACCAAAGGCCTTGAAACACTAGCTGAACTCCTAGATTTCATCTCCTTCCTCCTATTAGCCACGGCCACACCACACTAACACCACCTACATGCCATGCCATAACCATAAACATCCCTAGCCATGAGTTTGTGATGCCTAGACCCTACCCAAACCCCATGGCCAAGCCAAACAAGCATAGCGCCGAGCCCATGTTGCTTGCGACCTTCCAATTTCCAAGCTTTTTGCCTTCCTAGTGTTTGTAACTTGCTTCTCAAATTCCAAGCCATAGCCGTGCATAGCTTGCTTGTTCCCATCAAGGCCGAGCCTACATGATGATGGTCTAGCCATTTGTTGCTATGGCCGAGCCCCTTGCTGATTTAAAAACAAGGTTATGTTATTTTTAATTCATATATTTTCATTGTTTTAAATCTATAAAAAAATTTGTTGAAGTTTGTACTTATATGTTTGTGTATTTGTTTGCATACAAGATTTGGATCTGAATCTTCATTCACTCAAAATATAATCGCGCCTTGTCGTGCTTTTCGGAGTTTTGAATTTGTGTTTGGATTTGACTCTACCTTTTAAAAAAGGTGAGTTATCACTCTAGACTTACGTACTTATATAATTGTGAAATGATGACAAGTGAATCTGTATAAAGTGATATGTTATTCATATATTCATGTAATGTGATAAAATGATGTTAAATGCTGTTTATATATTTGTTACCTTATGTGATAAGCTATGTTATATTATACTGTTCGTTTTATTTACTGTATCATACTACAAGTTCCCTATCACTATGGGTTGAAATGATACATACCCGAACGGATATTAGAATAAGGAAAATCATGATGAGCTGAAATGATAGGCTTGAGTGATTTTTATTGTATTTGATTTACTTAGGATTGCGGGTTTGAAATGATAGAACTCGGATTTTTTTTAAATTACGGATTGAAATGATACATATTCGTATCACTTGACCTAGGTTATAAAATATTATAGAGGCCTATGGTTATATTTTTAAATCATATTTTTCTAAAAATTTATTTAAGTATTTTAAATAATATTTCCCTAAAAGATTGTTAAGTATTTTGAGTTTATAAGTATCTAAAAAAATTTAACTTAAAAGTTGATTTATTGCTTTAATTATAAAGTTGTATTAGTCTTCTATAAGTTAAACTTTTTTAAAGTTAATAATTGGTTTTAAATTGAATTAAAGATCTTTATTGATGATAAATAACTTAATAATTGAATTTGACTTAATATGGAAATTTTAAATCTAACCTAGTAATTGTTATGAATTTTATTTTATGAAATGGACATGTTTTGTATAATAAATAATGCATTTTGAACCGATAAAATGGAATACAATTTAATTGGACATTTTGTAATAAAATTTATTTAATTAGAAAATCATACTTAATGGATGTCTAAATGAATAGATCTATAAGGAAAAATTGATTGTTATATTGATGATGATAAAATGTTCTTTTGTGAAATGTTATGTTTTGTAAAATAAATAGTTATGTTTTTAAATGAAAAAATGTATCTTAAATTATGACTTAACTTGATAATTGGAAATTGGGTTTTAAATAAAATTATTAAGTTAAGTAAATAAATGAAAATTTAGTTTTATTTATGAAGTGGGTATTTTAAAATAAAGTGCAAAGTTATTTGTTAAAGTAGTGTTAAGAAAGAATGTACTTTTGACTTAACAAATGAATCTTAGTTTAAATTGGATATTTACTGATAAAATTTTATCTTATTAACTCATAATTTGAATGATATCCAAATCAATGTTTTTGAAGTGAAAAATATGATTTTTATATGTTAAAATGGTTTAAAATTGTTGAAATTTTATAGTAAATCTAGAATCGGCATTAGTAGCACTTCAGAAATGTTGTGGTTTTAAGACAGCACTTGTTAAGTGCTGTCATTTCTGGAAATAAACTAGGTTCTGAAATAATAAAGAGCCACTGCAGCACTTTGTAAGTGATGTTGTTGCAGAAACTAAACTATATGTTGAAATAACTAAATAGCTACTGGAGCACTTTGTAAGTGTTGTTGTTGCTGAAAGTAAACTATTTTGAATAACTAAATGGCTACTGAATATATCTACAGTAACACTTTATAAATGTTGTTGTAGCTGAAATTTACCATGTATTGGAAATTTATAATTAAATGAATAAACTTAGAAATGCGACAATTTTAAAATGAATATTAATTGAAATTGAATTTATTTAAGAATTTTCTTTAAATATAGTGATTTGAAACTCATTGAAATTGATGATTTAAGAATATGACTTTATAAAGTGGTTTAGTTTAAGACAATTTAAAGGAATATTTCAAGTTTAATAAATTGAAGGAAATATTCAATGACTTGAAATTTGGGTCTTCTTGAAATGATATCTTTGATTTAGTTTTGAAATGAAAATGATACTATTGTTATATGGTTTTGAAATGGGTATGATATTTTGGTTTTGAAAGTATATACTATTTTGAAATAAATGATATGATTTTGAAATGGATATCTATTTCGATTTTTGAAAGTATAAATGATTTTGAAATAAATATCCATGGGTTATAATAATGGTTGGTTGTTAAAGAGACCGGGATCAGAAGTTGTCATACTCTCTGCCAACCCCAAAAACCACTTTAACAACCGTGTACACGATGGAGATTCCAAAATGAAGTGGGATGGTGGCGACGTTCCTTTGAGGTATATACGTGGACCCGACTCCCGTGAGTTGGCATAAGGTGGCTAAAACAGGAGCGATTCCGGGCCAGTGAGGCAACACCTCTTATCAGACACACTCCTTTGATATTATATTCTAACCTTGAGATTGATTTGGTGGCCACTTTTGATTTTGGGGGTGTGGCTGAGGTGGATGATAGCTGCGCGCTATGCATCACCGCCTGTTCGAATAGTAATTGGTATATCTACCCTGGCATTGCCTTGTGTGCGGTGTCACCTACCCTAGTGCGCCTTGTACGATTTTGGTTTTCTCCCGTAGCCCGTGGAGTATTTAGGGTAGTCTCACGATTTGGAGATGCGCTGATACTGGATGGACTACTGGGACTATTACATGGTAAGGGCTATATGGGTAACCCCTTAATGCTATTTAAAAGTAAGGTTATTTTACTATAGACATCGTTATAATAGCGAAATATTACTACATAGTAAATAGTTTAACAGATCCTTAGAGGATGGGCGGTCTCAAGCATCCTTTAAGTTACTTGTACCTCACATTATTGTTCACTTGAGTTGGTTTAAATTGTATAAGTATGTATGTCCTGACTCGAGTGTTTTGTGTTTTGCTTTACGCTCGGGTCATACTAAGTGATACAACATTCGAGACTCGCCTTCAGAGTTGGAGCTTTGCTTGAAGATCCAGCTATCTATTTCATTTCAGTCATCCAATCAATTCCAGTGATGTATTCTGATTGTATTTGATTATCATATTGAGAATCTGTTGTATCTTGCTTAACTCTGATGTATATTTATATCTTCATGAACTACTATTTCTTTGCTTCCGCTGCATTATATTACTCTATGTCTGTGATCTATGATTAATTTATTTACTGTATGTTCTGAGTTTTGCCAAATTTAAATTACAATTTGGTATTTTGGACAATTCAAGTCCGACATGTGTGGATGCGAACGGTTGAAAATATCGGGTCATTACAATAGAGCACGTATATAGTTTTGGAGTGGTTACAATTCCAAGTCATTTCATATAAGTACACTGCCTCGCTTATCGGGTTCTCCAAACACCAATCGATCAATATTTTGGCAATCTCAACTCTGGTTCTGTGGGAAATAAACAAACAATATATAAATTCAAAGATCACCTCCTAACCATTTAAGCGGACGAATTTCCTTATCATTTATCCTAGAATAGCAAAACGAGTTTATACTACAGTATAGTATCACTGAAGATAATTGTATCATATTATTCTTGGGTTTCTCATACATATTTCCATATTATATTTGGTCAAATCCAATAACAATGAGAATAATCACATACGGAAAACTAAGTCCCGTATACTGCCCATAAGGAAGTAACACACAAACCATGATCGAAACACATAAGCACGATTAAGTCATATAAATGACTTCTAATCCCATTTTTAATTAATCTTCCATTATTAATTAAAGTATCCTTTTATAAGTAAAACTCATTTTAGTCAATAAACTCCTTATAAATGAAACTTTAATTATTAATTATATTGCACTATTTAATCAAAACATCACTCCTCATTTCAACACATTTCGATACTCTCAAAAGTGTTCATATACTTAACGTATTCAGAAATCAATTTTAAAGGGCTTACAACAAATGTTACTTAAACACCATCACTATAAACCCAAAGCTATTTCTCTTATCATTATCTTTAAAATAATCTTTTCAAAGATCTATTTACATTCATTACTATAATCAAAATGGGTTAAAGACAAACGTCGTTAAAACATTGTTACAACAAGCATAAAATCATTTCATACTTTATATTCACTTTAAAATTCCATTATCAAAGGTCTAAGTACTTACCCAAAATTGTTTAACTACCACTTTTAAATATTATTCAAAGGTTTAGAAACAAATGTTACTAAAACATTATTTACAAGAAACCCAAAACACTTTACTTAATCGGTATCTTTAAAACTCTATTTTAAAGATCTAATTACTTTTCAGAAGTTTAATTAAATAGGTCAAAGAAAATGTTACACAAACATTGTTACTATAAACCCAAAATCACTTTTAAAACTTACCATTAACTTTGAAACATTCATTTAAAACTCTTAGTACTTCACACTTATCAAACAAGTTAATATACCCTTTTTAATCAATTTTACAAAACCATATAACATAAGTGTTTTAATCCAAAAACTCCTTTATATTCTTATACAAATACCAACTTCCTTTCTAAAACTACTAAATATACTAAAAATACCCTTGAAAAGGTATGTTAGTCCGTGAGATGATGGTTTTGATGACAACAAGCTTAGAATAGATTATAAAATATAAATATTGACATTATAAGTTTAGATATATATGTATATACAGGATTTAACCATGCAGGTACCAAAATGAAGACTGTACAGTATAGAGGTTCAAGATATCGAGATAGAAGACTCATGAGTATTAAGATTGTCAAGAGTTCACGATTTCAACGTTAAGTATTTTTATTAGGAATTTTGTTAAAACTCATAGAAAAGCACTAACATCTTAAAATCCAATTTATTCGTGGAGTGGAATCCACTTCGAGCCTGTTAAAAGGATGGAACCCTAAGTAGGATGGAACCTACGAAAAATCTAGTGGAATATTTTTTTTGTATCCGCTAACTTTTTATTCAAAATGATTTTTCAAAATTATATCTTGTTTTCAAATGTTTTTCAAAACTTTCCTTTTAAAAGATTCAGAACCCTCTATCCTAATTTTAAATAATTTTAGCCTTAAAATTATCTTTAATTTCAAAGTCAAATTACTCCTGATTTTAAACTATCTTTTAATATAATATACTTAACTTTTAAATATTTATACTTAGATTTAAATATAAAATTATAGTTAAATTCTATATATATTATTCTCTATATTTACTTATGAATTTTAACTATAGTCAAGTATATTTATAAAAGTTTAAAATAGCTTTAATATAAAATAAAAGTTATTTTCAAAGAAAATCAAAACACCAAAAAATCCTTTGGGATGTCGATATGCCCAAGTACCCCATGTCGACATGGTGTTAGTTGAATTCAAAATTTAAATTTCAAAAGAAGTGTCTATACGCCATAACTCTTCATGAATGGACATGGCTGTTGTTCTTCTATAAACAGGGGTTAGTTTCAACGAATTTTATATCAGATTTTTTTGGTTTTTCACTCCTCTTCTTCTTCCACATTTCTTAATACATATTCTTACCATTACTCTGCCGAAATCAACATTGAATCGAACTTGATTACTTCTAGTTTGATTTTCTATCACTATCTCTACAAGGTTCTCAGTGCTATTCAAAGTTATAGACTTCTTTGTAATCTATTAAGCGAGAAAAGGTGTGATTGTAGCCTTGGAAATCAATCAAGAGAGAAAAGGTGTGATTGTAGCCTTGGTAAATCAAATGGGTAAACTTGTGGCCCGGAAATCAAGTATATCTACCCAGAGGATAGAAATTCTGGAGGGTGTACCTCGTAGCCTTGAAACCGAGGGTGTAATTGTACAATTGCTTTTGAAAGGAAATCCGTACTTGTGTTGCGGGACTGGATGAAGGGTAACTCCGAACCAGTATAAAATCCGGTGTGTCCTTTACTGCTTTTATTTTATTTCCGCATTTGTGTTTGTTTCTGTGATCATATCTGTGCCTGTATATTGCATACATCGGTGTCCAAATTAACATAAACTCAAAAAGATTTAGTAATTCTTTATTAACACTATTCACCCCTCCTCTAGTATTAATCCTAGC
Organism: Allium cepa; assembly: GCA_030765085.1. Classification (NCBI taxonomy): domain Eukaryota; kingdom Viridiplantae; phylum Streptophyta; class Magnoliopsida; order Asparagales; family Amaryllidaceae; genus Allium; species Allium cepa. The sequence goes on from CM060934.1 coordinate 344,868,089, forward strand.
CTTAAGATCCGTAATCCGCATTTCTCACAATTGGTATCGGAGCAAGGTTTTCAAAGTTTCATAATCTGATTTTTGAAAAGTTTTCAAAATGGCTACCAACACTAGTACTGTTACTAACACCAGTATCCCTGTCACTAATTCATTTGTAGAGGGTCAGTCTACTGTCAGACCGCCACTTTTTAATGGCAGTAAATATAAATATTAGGCATGTAGGATGAAAATATATTTACAATCTATAGGATTAGACACTTGGAATATCACACAAACTGAATATTCTGAACCCACAACTAATTTTGCACAGTGGACTGCTGAGCAAAAGACTGTTGCACAAAATAATTCTAAGGCAATGAATATTCTGTTTTGTTCACTAGATAAAAATAAATTCCATAGAGTGTCGGTTTGTAAGTCTGCATATGAAATCTGGAAAACTTTGCAAGTTACTCACGAAGGAACAAGCAAAGTTAAACAGACCAAAATTTCCATGCTCACAGATCAGTTTCAATTATTTAAAATGCATCCTAATGAGTCTATTTCGAATATGTATAGTAGATTTCAGGATATTGTGCATTCTCTTATATCTTTGGGAAAGAAATTTTCTGAAGAAGATCAAGTCAGAAAGATATTAAATTCTCTAACTCCAGAATGGGATCAAAAGACACTTGCGATCGAAGAGGCAAATGACATCAGTACTTTAAAGATAGAAGAATTAATTGGAAATCTAATGTCGTATAAAGTTCAAATGATCGGGAGAAGAGAAAGTAAAGCATATGAAAAGAAATCAATGGCATTCAATGCATTGACCGATGGATCAGACTCAAACAGCGATAATGATGAAGAGATAGCCTTTATGACCAGAAATTTTAGGAAATTCTGAAATACAGAAATATGAATAATCTCAAGAGAAACAACTATAAGAATTCTGGAAATCAGAATGTAGTGCCAAATAATGACAAATGTTACAACTGTGATAAACCATGCCATTTCAAAAGAGACTGTCCGTATCCAGATAGGCAAAATTCTCCTACGAACAATGATCCGGCAAAGAAACGAAAGCGTGCATTTACTGCTACTTTAGATGACTCAGACTCGTCCTCAAGTGATGATGATCAGAAGACAGATAATTCGAATTTGTGTTTCACAGCTGTTCATGACTCCGACGAATTCAAAGAAACGGACTCAGAAAAAGTTACACGTTTACAATACGATTGGTTGAAATTGGTTCCTTAGAAGTAGTTGCTTGATTGTTTCATTGATTGATTTTGAATTGGTGTTTGTTTGAATTTTAAATTTTGTTTTCTATTTTTTGTTATTATTTCATTATTTTATTATTATTTTTATTATTTTTTAATAGTATAATAATATTTTCTGAAATATACTTGAAGTTTAATAATATTTCAAATATATATAAGCATTAAAAATAATAATAATAATATATATATATATATATTAGAGAACTTAGGAAAAATCAATTCATGAAAATTCAAAGGCACATGTCGACATGGTCCCTACCATGATGTCGACATGGGTACCTTAATTTGAATTTCAAATTTTGAATTCAAATGTTTGAATTTCCCTCCACCTTTTCACTTCATTCAATTCTCTAAAAAGCTACCTTTTGACCAGAGAATATGTCCTTTAAGAATCTATTTATTCACTATCTTTTCACTCTTATTTTCAAATTCAAACTCTCTCTTCATAACTTCAAGCTCTCTACTCTCTACTTTAATGACTTCTTCAAGCAACCCCTCCACCATGAGAATTTCCAGAAAAAACAAAGAGCAATTATTCAATGATCCGGAGGCAATAAAAGCATACATCAATTATGCTAACTATGCCAAAGTCCACCCCAAAAAATTTGCTATTTTTCAAGATTTTTCTTCTTATGAACTTGATTTTCTTTTTGCAAACGATGGAGTTCTTAGTCTTATTGATGCTTCTCAAAATGATTTTGTTTGCTGTCCAAATCTTGTCCAAATTTTCTATGCTAATTTAAACCGTGGATTTTATCATGGAAATGAGGATGAAATTTGGAGTAGTGTCAAAGGCACTAGAATTGTTTTGAATTGTGATCTTTTGGGTACCATTCTCAATTGAAAGTGTACGGGAATGGATCTTTCTAATTTTAAAATCGACGAAAATGATCGTGAGACATTTCATCACATTTTCGAAGGGATTGATAATTTTGAATTCAAAAATCGAAATTTTCGTCCAAAGGCAAGAATTGTCAATCTTCTTTTGCAACATACTTTGACCCCAAGATCGGGGAATTTTAACAATCCTACTTCAAAAGTTTGCAAAGCTCTTTTTGCTATTTTTGGAAATTATGACATAAATTGGGCGCAAGTTATTTTGGATGAACTTCGTCCTAAAAATCTTGAAATGGGTGAGAATACTTTATAGCATGGAATTTATCTCACTCGGATTTTTAACTATTTAGTGTGGATTTCAAAGGCAAAGAATTTGTTTCTAGGAAAGTTTTCAAACATTCCAACATTTCGCTTATGAAAATTCCTTTTGTTTTTCAACGTTATGAGACCCTTGCCGAAAAAGAAGAGCAATTGGCTCATGAGGTAATGGAAGAAGAGGAAGAGGAAGAAGAAGGGGATGAAATGGAAATTAAAGAAGAAGAAGGTGAAACCTCTTTGGAAAGCATTGACTATCCTCCTAATCCATCCACCAAAACCCTTCTCAAAAACCAAAAGACGATTGTTGGGAATCAACAGATTCTTAAAAGATCCGTTAGTAAGAAGTTGGACAAAATTTCATCCAAGATGAACAAGTTAATTTCCAAAGTCGGCAAGAAACTTGGACTATCTTCGTCGTCATCATCCTCTAACTAGTTTTATCTTTTCGTATCTTGTTGTATTTGTTTTATTTTTCTTTATTTTGAATGTTCATGTAGTTCCTTGTGTGCTTAATCGTTGTATTATCGTAGTATGCAATGAAATGAAATTTCCTTTCTGTTATCTACCTTATTTTATCTCCAGAATAAATGTTAGTATATTATATAAATATATATATACACACATAATTATCCACAAAATCAAATTAGTCATAATTTTTCACTAACCCATGTCGACATCCCCTATATGACAATGTCGACATGTACTGGTCAGAAATTACAATTGATTTTGAATTTGAAATTTGAATAACTACCAAATGTCTATTCACTTCAAACGAATTTCTACACCTATAAATACCTGTATCTTCTAGAATTCTTCACTAAAATTTATTTCTTATCATCTATATCCTTTATTTCTTTCACAAATTCAACTATGGCTAATCCTATTCACAATCTATCAGAAAATCTTGAAGAAACCCTTAATTCGTTCAAGAATATTCTCTCATTTATTCTACGTAACCAGCGTCACTTAGAATTGAGTCAAATGCATATGATCAAGGAACAAGAAAGGCACTTCGATGCGATAATATGGATGATCTCCTCTTTGCACAAGGATGATAACGAAGCACATCCTTTTGTCTCTCTCACCAGTGACAATGATAACTGGGATGCTATTAAGGCAGACCCAATCTTTGGAGAAGAAGGATGGGTGGAAGTTCCACGTAACGTTTGATTTTTATTTGTTTACTTTGATTGATTTGGTCTGGATTGATACTCTGTGTGGATTGATTTCTTGATATTGGTTTGAAGTTTGTTGTATAAAACATATATATATATATACACACACACACATTGAAATGTATATAGTCTTTGATTAGTTATCATGTTCATAAGTATAATTATTTCTTAATCTATATATTATATATTCCGTTGTATAGTTTATCAATGCAGGTACCGAAGCCCAAGAATGAGGGGCAGTAAGTTTTTGGTTGATGGCAAAGGGGGAGAAATATAAAATAGGATAGTTAGGCATAAATTAAGGGGGTTATTAGGATAGAAGTAATATTTTATAAACAAAGGTTGTCATCATCAAAAAAGGGGAGATTGTTTGTCTGTGAGATGATGGTTTTGATGACAACAACCTTAGAATAGATTATAAAATATAAATACTGACATTATAAGTTTAAATATATATGTATATGCAGGATTTAACCATGCAGGTACCAAGAATGAAGACTGTACAGTATAGAGATTCAAGATATCGAGATAGAAGACTCATGAGTATCAAGATTATCAAGAGTTCAAGATTTTAAGGTTAAGTATTTTTATTAGGAATTTTGTTAAAACTCGTAGAAAAGCACTGGCATCTTAAAATCCAATTTATTCGTGGAATGGAATCCACTTCGAGCCTGTTAAAGGGATGGAACCTACGAAAAATCTAGTGGAACATTGTTTTGTATCCGCTAACTTTTTATTCAAAATGATTTTTCAAAATTATATCCTGTTTTCAAAATGTTTTTCAAAACATTCCTTTTAAAAGATTCAATGTAACGACCCAGATTTCTATTAATTAAAATTCATATATTTAATTAATTTTAAATATTAATAAGTGAAATTTATAAGTCGAATAATTTTATTTCGAATAATTAGATTTAATTGGATAATTAAATCGATAATTAATAGTTGAAATTACAAAAATAATTGGAAATTGGGTTTAATATGGTTAAAAATTGAATTGGGAAATTTTATTATATCATATTGGAGTTATAACAATGATATGAAACTTTTAAAATCGAACTAAAAGTTAAATTGTGAAAAAATTGAATATTTTAATATTTAAATCGACTAGTGAAATTAGCCATTTTTCTAACAGTCTCAGAATTGGACGAAACTAGTTCCATTGGATCCGTAATAGTTTGTTATTATCGGATTTCAATTTTCGTAGCAATCGAAGTTTTCGTTTGACCGTGGCAGCTTAAAACGCATCGAAATTGTTTAATTATTAATTTGGCGAGTTAAAATAGCCATTTTTCAAACAGTCTCGGATTTCGACGAAACCAGTTTCATTGGATCCGTAATGTGATATTATTGTATGGTTTCAAATTTCGTGTCAATCGGATTTACCGTTTGTCCAGGGCAAGCCAAAACGCCTAGAAATTTGATTTACCGATTTAATTTAAAATCGAACGTTTATTGACATAACTTGCACAGATGATCGAATTAGCTCTCGAAACACATTCTATTGTGTTCGGAACGCGGGGTAAACCTTAGGAACGCCAACCGGCACGTTTCGTTTGGAGATCGGAAAATCCGGGATGAATAGTGTTTTGGAATATTTTCTATATAAGCCCTTCAACTTTCTCATTTGCAAAAAAAATATAAACCTAACCCTAAACCTAATAGCCAGCCGCCGCCACCTAGTATCAATGGCCGAAATAATATTTCCTTCTTCCTCAATTATCTCTTCATCTATCTACATTTACAACAAACTCTCAACATGAAAAGCGTAGAGCTAAGAGAGATCTTCAATGTGAATGGATATGATCTAAAACAAGTTAACGAATCAACGGCAATTTGCGTTTGAAGGTCACGTGTTCAACCACGTTTTTCGAGCTATATGGTCAACCGAGCTTCGTGAAATTCTGGCCGAGCATGGAGTAGGAAATGCTCTTCGAAGTGGTGGTTGTTGATCAGGGTGTAAGCGATCGTATAGGCTGCGATTTTTAACCCTAAAAGTTGCGTTGGGTTCGGCTTCGTTTGGAGATATTGGGTAACCAACGCGTGCGTGGAGAAGAAGGTGGGAGTGCGGCCTAGATTTGCAGGGAGTAAGATTGCACGGCCAGGATATATTGAGGTTAAAAATAAAAGAAAATTTGTGAAATAAATTTTATTAAATTCGTATAACTTTAAAAATTCATATCTTTTTCATACGAGGTCGAAAACGCACGAAACAAGTTGCGACGGGTTCGTTTGGACGAACACTATGCTATGGAATTGGATTGGAATCGTTTGGAGCTAGTGAGAATTTCGGGTAAAATTAAACGCTCGTTTAATTTTATTCGAAATAGAACGCTGAAACGGAATTAAAACCAATGTGAGAACTTCTACTCAATCGAATAGTTTCGATTTAAATTTTAAATAATTAGATTTAAAATTGTTGATTGAATGTTTGAATGATGATTGTTATCTATTGATTGTTAAAATAGACATTATGCGCCGTTAGTAAGCGGAGGTTATTTATTAAAAACATATACCGCGAATATTTCACAGTACAGTGAAATTGGTATTATTTATGTACTTGGAGTTGATTTCCCGCATTATATAGCGGATGAGACCCTATTGCGTCGTCTATTAAGCGGACAATAATTTATAAATCGCATAATCCGCGATATTCCGCTTTGAACGGAATTGGTATTGTGCTAATGTTTGTGGATGCAGGGAAACAGGTTGGAGGGATCCAACTGGATTCCTCACCAGTATTTATTTGATTACAGATATTTTGATATTTGTTGATTATCATATGATGATATATGATGTCGTTGTTGTCGTGATTGACTATTTTGTGTTGTTGCATCATCGGATCTATTTTTGAAGTTTAAAATAATGGTTTTTTATTTTAAAAACAATTTTAAAGTGATCTTTCAAAGTATACATTTTATTAAAATTTTGAATTGATTCATTTTAAATAAATAAACGTTAAAATTTTAAAGATATAAAAATTATGATTTTTGGTGAAATATAACCAAAGTGTGATTTTTGGAATAAATAGTTAAGTAAATTATAAAATGGTTTAATTTGGAATTTCGAATCATTATAAAGGATGTCTATAAAAGATTTTTAAATTGATATTTATAAATTAATAATATTGGAACTATAAAACGAGTTTGTTAAGTGTTAAAATGAAGTATAAAAGTGGATTTTTAAGTGAATGAAATTATAGACTTATAAATTGAGAAGTTATAAAATGAATAGATGTTGTAAAATAAAAGATTTTAAGTAATTAACTTATAAATCGGATTTTTTGCATTTAGATTGAAATCTTTGATGGAGCATAAATGGTTTATAGATGGGATTTATAAGATATATATTTTATAAATCGAAAATAATGGAATTTTAAAAGGAGTTCTGTTAATGTTGTAAATAAGGTTATAAATGAAATCTTGTAAGTAATAAGATTTATAATTTGTGAAGTTTTAAAAGAACGATTTGTAAATAAATGAATTATAAGTATTTAACTTATAATATGGACTTCTGGTATATATTTGAGATATATAAATTGAATTGGATTAGTAAAGGAGATTTATAAATCGAAGGTTATAAATAGAAATGGAATTTATGGACATTGTTTATAAATTCGAAATCAATGGAATTTGATAAATTAAATATAGAAAATTATTGAAAGAAGTATATTCGTGATTTTGGATAGCGAACTATTCTTTATATAAAAAGTGTAGAAATACTGAATTGGGTAAATATGGTATATTCACGATTTTGGACAGTGAATATATTATTAAAGAAAATAGATATGTTTTTGGGAAAGTGATAGTATGAAATGAAGTTAATCGTTTTAAAGTGTTTACAAATGTATTGACTATCGAAACCATAGATTTCAACCTTCATTGTTGAAATAGACGTTTTCGAGAAATAGAAAGAAATGGTAGACTATAACACTGTTATTATAGTAGATGATTTCCGTAAGGAAATGTTTTATATAGTATTGGGATTTATATATTTATCTTAATTCCGAATCCCTATACTAGTGATTTTTGGTCGTCGTAACGATGTTTTACGTAACATTCGTTTTGGCCCAAACAAATGTGTTTAAGAGAATGATTTCTTAAAGAATGAAATATATACTTAATTTCGATTTAAGTATATGGAATATTTTCCAAATGTTGAAAATAAATGGATTTGTGAATTACTTATTATTAAATAAGTATGGAAATGTTTTCTAATATGAAATGAATGTTTCGAGATTTTATCTTTTGAAGATAAAAATAAAAATGAATATTAGAAATCGATTTGGGAAATCGTATATTCATAGATATTTTGGAATTGTAAATTCACTGTGGAATTTATAAACGAAAATGGGAATTTGATTAAAAATAAACGTTGATTTATTTTTGAAGTGTGGGAATTAATTTACGGATTTGGAACGTAAATATAAAGTAAATCGTTAAGGATTTATTTAATTTGTTTAAATGAACCATTTTGAAATGAAAGTATTTCCGCGTAAGGAAAATGATTGAAATTTGTTTTCAAAAGTGGTACAGGTGAATCTATTTTAAAATTATCATGTTCTTTGTTTTAAAGATAAACTGTTTTAAGTTCTCACACCAGCCCCATGACTGACTCGGAGTTTATTGTTTTCTTTCCTAAACTCTGGGTGCCCACCAATTTCCACACGGGCAGTTAAGAGTTAGGTTTATCAGGATATTCGGGAATTCAGAAGTTGCTGGAGGCAAGTTGGATGGCATGGCATATTCACTAGTATATAATATTTCTTTTCCGCTGTTTGTTGTTGTTTGTTGTTGTACACTCTGATGATGTAATGTAATAACAGATATAGTTCTTTTGTTTAAAGATTATTCATTTATCTATTATATGTTGTTCCGCTGCGATATGTGAGATTCTGTCATTGTTTCTATTGTTTTCTTTTTCTTTCTCTCTTCTTCTATCTTCTACCTCTTCTTTAACCCTAACGGTACGGTTTTCCGGCCTTCGATTACTTGGCAGTTGATACAGTGGACGTATTGATGTCGGTTTTCGAGCGTCGAAAAGTCGCGATCGTCACATTCAAAACCCTCTATCCTAATTTTAAATAATTTTAGCCTCAAAATTATCTTTAATTTCAAAGTCAAATTACTCCTGATTTTAAACTATCTTTTAATATAATATACTTAACTTTTAAATATTTATACTTAGATTTAAATATAAAATTATAGTTAAATTCTATATATATATATATTATTCTCTATATTTACTTATGAATTTTAACTATAGTCAAGTATATTTATAAAAGTTTAAAATAGTTTTAATATAAAATAAAAGTTATTTTCAAAGAAAACCAAAACACCAAAAAATCCTTTGGGATGTCGACATGCCCAAGTACCCATGTCGACATGATGTCAGTTGAATTCAAAATTTAAATTTCAAAAGAAGTGTCTATTCGCCATAACTCTTCATGAATGGACATGGCTGTTGTTCTTCTATAAATAGGGGTTAGTTTCAACGAATTTTATATCAGATTTTCTGGTTTTTCACTCCTCTTCTTCTTCCACATTTATTAATACAATTCTTACCATTACTCTGCCGAAATCAACATTGAATCGAACTCGATTACTTTTAGTTTGATTCTCTATCACTATCTCTACAAGATTCTCAGTGCTATTCAGAGTTATAGACTTCTTTGTAATTTATTAAGCGAGAAAAGGTGTGATTATAGCCTTAGAAATCAATCAAGAGAGAAAAGGTGTGATTGTAGCCTTGGTAAATCAATTGGGTAAACTTGTGGCTCGGAAATCAAGTATCTCTACCCAGAGGATAGAAATTCTAGAGGGTGTACCTCGTAGCCTTGAAACCGAGGGTGTAATTGTACAATTGCTTTTGAAAGGAAATCTGTACTTGTGTTGCGGGACTAGATGTAGGGTAACTCCAAACCAGTATAAAATCCGGTATGTTCTTTCCTTAACTGCTTTTATTTTATTTCTGCATCTGTGTTTGTTTTTGTGATCATATCTGTGTCTTTATATTGCATACATCGCTGTCTAAATTAACATAAACTCAAAAAGATTTAGTAATTCTTTATTAACACTATTCACCCCTCCCCCCTCTAGTGTTAATCCTAGCCTTAAGATCCGTAATCCGCATTTCTCACAAGGTATACATGCATATACTGATTTATATATAAAAATAAGATATTTAATAAAATACTTTAAACCATTATAAAATATTACAATACAAAATGGTTTTATTTATTAAAATCTTTAAAAATTTCTAAAATCGTTTATACACTAAAAATATACTTTTAAAATGCCTATACATATTTTTAAGACATTTATTTAAAAACCATAAAAACCTATTTTATAATTTAAAACCATCATTTTTAAAAATTCGTAAATGATTATCAGTTCTATATTCAAATCTTTATATTTTTGACAATAAGTACGCATATAGTACTTATTAAAAATAAAACAAGCCCTAGGATGTCTTCCAAAGTTAACTTTATAATCGTCGATCATAATGATTTCAAAATGCATCCATAACAACTCTTTCGCTTCTAACATTCTCAACTTCTAATTCCAATTTCCACAAATGTCGAAACAATTCCTTTATATTAAACATAGCAAAACGAGTGTAGCCAAACATATATACATATATTTCCAAAATATATATAACTTATCCAATTTAACATTTGTCAAATATCAAGGAATTTAAAGCACGTTTATGACGACTATATCGCTTTAAACATTTATAACGCACGATCAAACATGCAAACAAGTAGTCTGGGGCACAATGCATGTTATAGATGATCAAAAGAGAGATTACACTCCATAATAACATTCTCACTTGTTTCACATAACGAGGAGGGGTCCAAAAGTAACAACTTGCATTGTTCGGTTTATAAGTTATATGTTAATACAACAATAATTATATACATAACAACATACTATTAACTAGTTAATAAACTCACCCAAGCATAAATTAACCGTAGATGTAGAGATAATCCAAATACAAGCGCAACGACGAAAACGGCGTCTCGATTGGATCTCGTATGCAAAAATTACACATTATTTAAGATTTTGAGATTAAAAACTTAGTTAACTAAACTAATTTATTTAACTTAAATAAATTAAAACACTTACGCGTCCCATATTGCAAGCCCAGCCCAACTCACCATAGTTAGCAAATCTGATCCCCATAACGAACAGTGCATCTCCTTCAGTTCATAATTTTTGTGCCTCATTGTATCAAAACTGGATCCCTTTTAACCTTCAACCGCCAATGCCATGCTTCACTATAGCCCAAGTCGATGTGCCATCTTCACCGCCATTGCCAGCACAACCCTCCAACCAAGTGCAACGCCAATCGATGCTCCATAATACCGCTGATAGGTTGATTTTTGAGCCCCATCATAAACATGGTCAAAAACCCTAATTCGCCTCATCTGACCAACTATGGCCCTAGAGACCCAAGCTTTGATGCCACCTACCTTATCTCCATGCTCCTGCTGATACCCTCCATTACTCGCTTCGACACGCAGTTCGCCTTAAAAGTTAAGATGATCAAAAAACACTAAATGACAAACCACAGCAATCCCCAACCACCTGACAACCTAAGACCACCTCCTAAAACCATGAATCAGTGACACAAACACAACCATGCCCCCCAATCTCCATATCATAATCATCGAAATCACACCAAGTTAAGGTTTGTCAACGACTCCGGCCACCACACTCGAACAAATAATGAACGACCACTTTTTTAAAATACTAGACACAAATACAAACAGCCTTGTAGTTTGAGATTTTTGCTAAAAGCCGATGGTTTGAAAGATAATGATTTTGGAAGTGAAGGAACCGGTTTAATTTCAATGTAGAGGAAAAATATGAAGAAGAAAACTTGTCTGTGTGAATGAATGCATATCCAAGACTATGTGAATCCTAAAATATCTATTGACTCGGTTTACTTAAGAGCTAAGAAATGAAAAGTAAGAGAAGATATGCACAAGTGCAAGTGGTAGGGATAAGGAAAAAGAAACAGTAGGGTGGATAAGTAAGTTAAGTGAAGGGGATGGTGTGCGTGAGTGGTTTTTTTATTTGTAAATGAAAAAGTTTTGAGGCACCCCACTACATAATATTCTGTTTGCGTATGAGCCACGAACAACAAAACTAAATATATGATCGTGCACAATAATGTAACATGATCATAAGACAACAATAATGTAAATTGGTTATCTATTTTTGTTAAATTTTAAAATTTTCAACCTTTGACGTAAAGTATGTCAAATGAAAATTTAATTATTTCTCAAATTAAAAATTGTGGAAAAATCATATAAATTAAATCAAAAATACTACAATAAAAATCAGGGTCGTTACATTATGCTAATTTTCAAAATTTATTTGAAAATTTAAAAGATATTTTGAATCTAAAAGTTAAATTTTAAATATGAAACAAAATTTATAAAAATTAAAAAATGCATTTTCAAAATTGTTTTGAAAATATATTAATATTCTGGATATTATTTTAAATTTAGTTAATTGGATTAATTAAATGAATAATTAATTTTATGTTAATTAATTAAATTAAAACATATATATGTTGATATATATGTATATATGAACAGTGTAACATGTACATATATTTATCTTAAATTATTTAAGGTAAATTTAAATAATTTCCAATTTATTAAAACATATAATTAAATTTGCTTTTATAAATAAAATATTTATTTTATAAATTAATTAATTAAATATTAATTAATAAAATACGATATACATATATAATGATGTATGCATATGAAATTATAAGTGTTATAGCCAATATTCATCTTAAGTTGTTTTTAATGAATAAAATAAAATTTTGAATTTAAAGAATAATTTAATTAATTAGTTAATTAAATTAACAAAATAAAATTAATGAAATACGATTTAATTAAAATATACATAAGACTACCATTTAAGTTAATTAATTGTAAAAGTTTATATATGGAATAAACTTATATAATATATGAAAGTATAAAATCAAGTGGAATTTGAATGAAACTTAGATGATATTTAAGGAATAAGTATATACATATAACACATATACTATGATTTCAGATGTGAAAAGAATTAAATTATTCCCTAAATCGATATCACTCAAATAAATATATCAAAGATTATGAATCTATAATATAAAATGTCCTCTACCATTTGTATATTAATATATTACTTGCTTTTTTCGCATTCCTCAAGCTAGTGATGTTATGTGTAGCACTATTAGAATATTGAATACACGAGATAAGATAAATGTACATATTTATTGAGCTTTCTTGTAACGACCTATATTTTTGATAATTAAAAATATTAGATTTAATAAGATTTTGGAATTTAACATTGTAAGAAATCAAAATTTATGACTTATAAATAGGAAAAAATTTTATAAGAATATAACTTAATAGTGTTGATTGAATTAACATTGACAATTATTAATGTAATTTCAATAAATGGTAATAATAAAGGTTTAATGAAGAATAAAATGAATGTTGTATTAAAAAGAGAAATTACATATATTTAATTGAAAGTGGTAATTATATAACAGGAAATTAGTTTTGCTAAGTAATTTATAATCCTTGTCTCTAACCAATAAATTAATAGGTTTGAATTAGTAAGTTGTAATAATGGGTTTATTCTCATCTTATAATTTAATCCATTGAAATTAATTTGAAAATCAATGTAATTAAATATTACAGTTAATATGAGTTAAGAAGATAACCTTAGAATATGAATGTAATAAAATGTAAACTGTATATTAACAATTTCATAAGGCGTTGGCTGATTTAATAATAAGAGTGTAAATTGAAATAAAAAATTTGATTGAAATTAAAATATAATTAACTGGGATTTTATTGTAGTTGTAATTAAACACTGAAATCGGTGCAATATTTAAATATTAGTTTTGACATGGAAAATTTATTTTAAAAAATTATAAAATTCTATGCAATCAAGAATGATAAAGTTGTTAATTTTTAATTTAAATTTAAAAGTGATTAAATCAATTTAAAATAATTTATTTAATTAATGTGCAAATGCAACAGCCCGCAAACCCGTACCTCTTGAGTTAACACTATTCTCCACTATATCAACTCAAAGTAAACAAAAATACAAACCATTAGGGTTAAGAAGAAGTAGGTAGAAGAAGAAAATAGAAAACAATATCAGAATCTCACCATCGCAGCGGAACAATATATAATAGTTAAATGATTGATCTTTATACAAAAAGAACCGGTTTTTACATTACACATCAGATTATAACAAATTTATAGCGCACAACTAGACAGTTATCATAACATGTCCTCACAAATAGACTATGTGGTTAATCATACACAGTGGAATATTCATCAAATACGTATGATACATCTTGCCATCCAGCTCGTCTTCTAAGCTCCACAGCATTCTATCATGTGTCTATAATACTCGGTATCGAGCATTATAGTGAAATAACACCCGAGTCAGTCTGGAAAACCAGAGTGAGAAAATACCCTCAATTGGATTGTTAAAGTTTTCAAAATCCTTTGAAATCAAAGGTATCTCGTAAGACCACTCCACAATAAACCTGTCGGGTTTTTACCTTACGATAACCAAAACATTTTTATCAAATCCGTCTGATATTATAATAGTGTTTATAGGAAGTAAAACAGAATCTAGCTGAAATGCTTGCATCTCACGTTTCAGCATATTTGGGCACAATCAAAACCGTACAAGTGCTTATTGGAGATTAGATTCCATACAATGGCAGGGCTACTAGGGTACCGCCCGTCACAGTACGTGGTCTAGATCACCGTACCAAGGATCCACCCTAATCCCCTGCATCATAAGACCGGAGCTATCCCTTACTGGATAGTCCGAATAATATCATCCCATAGTTGGGATCAACAACCGCCCACACAGCCGAATAAAGGAACATCTAGATAGGGATGACTCCCCTGTTTTAGCTATTCCCAGTTGATGAGGCTCGAGGCGATGTGTTACCTTTTTAGCACAAATTCACTTAGAATGCTCGTCGTCCTCCTGACGATGTTCTGATAGCATTCATCCATACAAGTCTGTTTCGGGTCTGAACGGAACCGAATGCACTACTCCTACTACATCCATTTTGGAATCACCCTCAGGATAAGTAGCGATTAGCCCTTGCACTTCACTGCTCCGTCTTCGACTCCTAGCTCTTGTCTTCCTCACGAAAACGTTCAAACTGGATCGAAGTGATTTTCAGAAAGTTGATCCCGATTTCGGTCTCTTCAAAACGATCAGTGCATTGGCCAATATTGAGAGTTGGTTATTTGACTATCAATTGACATCTACAAACAATCATCAGATTTAAATAATTTTCCAAATTATTTATTTCAAAATATGTGATGACCCGGAATTTTGGCAATATTAATTTGATGATCTTCTAATATAATGGTTTAAAAGTTGCAAAACTGGTATTTTCAAACAAATGAAATAAGCTTGCTATTTTACTATTATTCATACACACACACACACACACACACACATAGTTTGTGAATAAAACTATAATTCGGAATTCAAAACAAATATCTTAAAAATAATCTAGATTTAAAACTCTACATTTTTAAACACTAGAAATATTTATTTATTTATTTATTAATTTTTATATATATATTGCGATTTGGAAGCTATGGTTTGAATTCAATAATTCTCAAAAGATATTTAAAGTTAAATTCTATATTTTAAACCACTAAAGGCAATTATTTATTAAAGAAAAGTATAATAGCTTTAAGCCTAAAATAAGATTTAATAAAGGTTTAATATATTTCTTTTAAAATTTTACATAAGATAAATATAATTAGTTAAAGTATAAATATAAAACATAAAAACATAAATAAAAATAAAATATTGTATTTGGACATTTGTAAGCTAGGTGTGTCGTGCAAATAGCAAGTGGCATATTTTATTTTAAATTGGAAAATGATAATAATAATAAAAGGAGATCATAAGCTAAATTCAGTTCAAAAATCTTTTCATATATCTATTTCTCAATCTTTTTCTTTCTTCCATCTTCTAAATTAAAACCAAAAGGAAATCAAACTAGATCAAACCCTTTCAAATTTCAACTAAGAAAAAGCAAGCAAAGTAGATTCAAGACCAACTCAACTAAATCAAGTTACAATTTCAAGGATCAGATCAAGTTAAGTGCAGATTTCAAATTTCAAGGCCCAATTCTCTGTTCATCATTTTACTGTGAGCAAACAGTCATTTTTTTAAAACTTAATCTACTTTATATCTGTTTGCATGTGATAAATAATTAAAGTAAGTGTAGAAATGTTGAATGGATGTATTTTATTTGAAATATAGTGAATTACTATGTGTATATATCTGTGCTTGTCTGTGTATATGTACATTCAAGCTTTGTTCTTGAATTAAGGTTCAAATCAACCTAAAGAAATTCATATCTCTTCATCTATACAATTTCTGGCTAGGATCTCTAAAGGAAAAGTGATTGTATGGATGTTGTTTCATTTTTTAAAATAGTTTCAAGTATATATATTTAGTAATTATTTCGAAAATAAGAAATCACAGTAAAGAACAACTATAGTCAGAAAATCGATTGTCGGGATTTCATGTTTTGATTATATATTTGGATTTGTTTTCGAAAATGATGGATTTTGATGGTATAATCTAGATTTTTAAGGTTGGGATTGAGGATAATTCGCGATATGAATGGTATTTGGTTTTCTATTGATTCTCGATGATTGGCGAAGGGCTGAGCGTCGAAATTGATGCTGGAGGTTGCTCGTGTGTCGAGGATCAAGGGAAAAATTGTTGGAGGATTTATCGATCGTCAGGGTGGCTTGGCGACGGTGATTTAGGGTTTAATGAGTAGTTTTGGTCGACGTTGTTGTCGAGGCAATTTCGTCATCGTGGGTGCATCAGGATGGACCGGAGTGAGGGGGATAGAAGTGTAGATATATGCCGAAGGTCTGGGTTTGGCGGCATGGTCTATGGTGATCGGAGTTGGGCGATGCGAGGCGATTTTGGCTAATAGGTTTCGTGCCTGATGGTGTTCAACTGCTCGATTTCAATGTACCGAGTTGAAGGAAGTTCTGGGTGGTCGTATGGTTGGAAAGGGTCATAGGGGACCGGGGGTCGGTGGCAATGAAGGCTGGAGCAACGACGATTGGATGTACAGGTGCACATGTATCTGTGTGTATCTATGTTGCTGTAGGATTAGAGAAGAAGGAATGAAGAAGATGAGCCTCGGGTGGGAACTTGGGGGAAGTGTCGGGTGTGTACGCGATTTTTGGAGAGAAGAGAGAGTCAAGGAGAAGAAGGATTTCTCGGGTTAGGCTCGGGTTGGTATAGAGGGTGACTCGAGTCTGTTTTATAGGGTATTTACAAGGTTTTAAATTTAGAAATAAAACAAGTTTTTGAAACAATTTTCTTATTCTTAAATAATAAATGTTTTATTTAAAGTTTTGGGTTAGTTAAAGATTATAAAATAAATTATTTAAATTAAACAAATTTAAGACATTTTAATATATGTCCTTCATTTTATTTAATTCTTAAGTTTACTAAAGTGAAATTAAATAGTGTAATAAGTAGTTGATTTAAGAAGGTGAAATGTTTTTAACTATTAATTAACTTAAAGTCTTAAGTTATTTCTTATGTTAATAATAAATTAATTCCAATAATTAAAATAAAATAAAATAAATGGTTTGCAGTTAATTAATAACAATTAAGAAGGGTTATAAATAATTAATTTATTTTGTGTTAAATTAAATTAATTATAAATTGTGTGATTAATTTATCTTGCTTATGGATGATTAAATTGTACTAAATGCTTGGATTGATTAATATCTCTAGTCTGTTAAATTGTGATATTCTATGATGCGAAATGCCTGGATTGATCTGTTAATAAATACGAATTATTTATTTAATTAGATATCTGTGATGAATTACTATGTGAATATGATATTCAGAAATTAAATTGTATTGTTTTCCTTAAACAACTTGGCTTAAGGTATGGCATTGAATTCAAAGAGATCGGGGTCGGATATCAACGATATCCAGAACCACTTCGATTAGTAGCTACCATAACTCTTTATAGATTGATTTTAAATCAAATAGACTGGAATGGAATAAATTAAGTGAACTTGGCCATTTAAACTAAGTAACGGTACTTAGATATTATTTATAAGTGTTTGGCCAGAGCAAAATAAGAACTCACAGTAATGTACGAGTTACCCTGGCATTTCAAAGAAGTTGTAACCTAAGTATGTCTTATTAAATGGGTTTACTCACGCTGGTTTCAGCCTGACTCGGGTGTTACTTTAATGTAATGCTAGGGTCTACTGAGTATTATAGATTTTCAGGTTAGGACGTTCTGGAGCTCAGGAGGCGAGCTGGATGGCATGACGTATGGAGTATATTCCGTTGTGTAATATAATTTGTATTGATTGTATTCTGGGACAGGTTGTCATAACTGTATGGATTATTATGAATGAATTATACTATGATATATTGTCTAAAAATTGACAGTTACAGCTTTCTTTATATCAATGTTGTTATTTGATATTATATTTTATCCCGTTACGATTGTGAGATTTTGTGCTTTTGTTTTCTGCTTCTTCTTCTTCTACCTCTTTTTCTTCTTTTCCCTAAAAATCTGGAATTTTCGACGTTTGATTGCTCGGCACTTCTATAGTGAATGTATTAGTGTCGAAATTTTAGAGTTGAAAATTTTGAGTTGTTACATTTGGTATCAGAGCAGAAGGTTAAGCGAGAACCTTGGCTCTGGTAGGGATTACTCATTTAAATAGGGTCAGTAGTACCCTAGAATGAGTTGGGAGTATTATATGAGGGCGTACTTGTTATTTTGCTATATAATGATCTTAAAAACGGTTTTAAAAGTAGTTTTTATATAAGCTTATATTTTGATATATAAAGCAATATTTTTTCTAATTATTATAATATATTAAGGTAATTAGTTGTTGATTGTTGGAATTAAATACAATAATAAGAATTAAGTGGTAATACATACATACATACATACATACATACATATATATATATATCCAAGTAGGAATTGGATAATATGAACTATACAAATAAGATAAGTTGAGCTAAAAATGGATCCAAAACTGAATTTAAATCCTAAAAAATTTAAAAAAATTGAAAAGTGTTGAATTAAGTTACCCTGATTTTATTTTCCAACAAAATATGAGATAATATATCATGAATTGGTTTCCAGATATGATTATCTTGGTTATTATCATAAAATGATTGTTGTATCTTAATAAAGGGATATTTATTTTGAAATAAATAATGATAAAGCAAAATGAAATGTTTTAAGGAAGCAACAATTTAGATAAATATGACTTATAAATTGAAAAGAATTTAAATTGTGAAGTTTTAAATCTAAGTCCAGAAAATTTAAATTGTTTCAAAGTATTAAAAGATATAATAAATAATATTATTCAGGATATTTTTGAATGTTGGAATCTTATTATTTTTTCAAAAACAAGAGTTGTTTTGAAAAGTTCAAGGGAAATTGATGAATTGAAACACAAGAATGGTTTAAAAATTAAAAGTATGACTTGGTGAGAAAATAAAACAAATATGTATATATATGGATATACATAATAACAAAGTTGATTGGAAGTAAACACTAAGTGTTGAGTTTTGAATTTTCTCGATGTAAAAACCCAAAGAGAAATAAGTTTTTGAAGTTATAAGTGAGAAGGGATATTGATAAGAAGTTTAAAATCTGAAATGGAGAATTCAAATTGAGTAAGGTTGACTGGATTAAATAAATTGAATTTAACCTAGGAGAAGTTAAATAAGTTTAGAACGAACAACCTGGATTGGAAATTTCAAGAAGAAATTGAGATTTAATTTAGGGAAGTTAAATGGGTTGAATTGAAATGGGAGTTATGTGTGATCTCAAAACGGGTTTGAGTTTTGGAAATGGGTAATGGATGTTTTAAATAATTTGGATGTTTATTTACTTTGACATATCCAGTTATCATCCTGTTGTTATTAATAATCTATGAACCTACGAATTGAATTATTTTGAATGAATTAAGAAGTAGATTGAGATAATATATAACCATTACTGAAATTAAATGGAATTAAACTTTATTTTGAAACTATTTAAATGATTTTGACTTTTAGAAATAAAGGTTGAACCTATGAAAATGAGATCACTTTGAACTTAAGATTTAAATGTTAAAAATAAACTGGCAAACTGAAATTGTTTGAGAAGTGGTTTCAAAGTCTGAAGTTAAAATTAGGTAATAAAATGGAATTTTGAAATTTGGACTCAGAATTAAATTGTTTAAAAATTTAGGTTGTCAATTTAAAAGTAAAGGTTAATTTGATTTAAGGGATTAAATCAACATTTAAAAATTTAACTCGAATTTATATAATTCGAGATGGTTTGAAGTTGAGATTGGAATTGGAATTAAATTCAAATAGAAAATTGAATTGAATTAATTAGAAGTGAGATTGAAGTTGAATAAGTTTAAATTCAAATGGGAATTGATTTGAATTGGAATTGAATAATTTTAATGGGACGGGAAATTGATTGGAAGTGGAGATTGGGAAATTAAACCAGTTTGACTCTGAAACTATTTTCAAATAAATTGTTTTATATAAACCGTTTTAAATCTATTTTTCCTAGCTATTTACTATACAACCCTTCTTTTTAAAACCCAAACTATCTTATACTTATTTTACAACTATTTTGAAAACTAATTACTATTTTACATCTGCTTTACAAACAAATTACTATTTTACAACAATTTTGCAACTATCTAACTATTCTACAACTATTTTATAATTACTTAAATATTTTACAGCTATTTACAACTAATAACTTTTTACAACTACTTATCTATTTTAAACTTTTTCAAGCTATTTTCTAAATTCAAGCTGGTTAGAGTGCAAACTGTTTATGATTAAATACCAATTGAGATAAAAATTGAAGTGTTAACCCAAATGGAAATTGAAGCAATTGTAAATAAGTGAATAGAAGTCAAAATGAGTGTGAAGTAAAAGAAAATTGATTTAGCTGATAATCAATGAAGGTTAATACGTAGGATGTACGTATATTATTCTATTCGCATAACGATTTGATCCAGATTTGAGCACAAAATTTCGAGATAGTATATCGACCCGAGTTGGGATTTTTCACTCGATTTTCGACGGCGAACCCTGGATATGGATTTTTTATTGATTCTGGAAATTCTCTATCATAGTTATGGCTGTGCAAGGAGAATGATGTTTTCTGATCAAGAAACCATATCTGAGTCCGCACTAGGAAGTCGGGTGAACAATGCTAGTTCGGAAATGGAATTGTGTAATCAAGTGAGCAATCAAATTTGATATTGCGTACAGATGGTATATGTACATTATACATGCTTGAATGAAATATATATTGAAAATTTTGAAAAGAAATATAAAAATGATTTTGAAATGGAAAAGCATATTTTGAGGAATATATGATGAATAAAAGTGGAAGTTGGATATCTCTATAATTGAAGTTCACTTTATGAAAAGTAAGTAAGATAGTAAATAACTTTATAAAATAAATCAAACTTGAATATTTGATTTGGCATAAATGAAGTATGTATATATATATTTGTTATATATAATAAACTCCCCTTGTTGAATCTATAATCAGAAGGAAGATCTTTGAAAAATATTTGTAGTATAAAAAGGAATTTATATAAGTAGGAAGTGATCCAAAATTATTTTTTTCTAGTTAAAAGAATAAACTTATGTATGTATCTACATATATAAATGATTTTATGAGAATGATTTTGGGAAAAAGGTTTTTGGAACCCATTGATTTTGAAAGGCTTTTGGTTTTTTTTAAAAAAATCAATTTTGGGAATTTGGAAAGCCAAGTTTGGAAACTATCGATTTTGAGATATCAATTTTGTGTAAAAGGAGATTTATATGTGATACATATAATAGTATGATTTGAAAGATATTATATGTGTATAGTATAAAATGTTTTGAGAATGCTATGGGGAGAAAAGGCGCTTCCATTAGAATTGAAACTTCTAGTAGGAGATCCATGGGGTGGTTCTGCCTTGAGCCCTAAGGGGGTTCTAAATTGATCCTAAGAGGATTTCCGGAATAACTAAAGTTCGTGAGGATTGTGGTTAGGGTAGCAAAAGTCGAGGGCGCTGATGCCTACAGTGACATTGGGGTTATGCTGTGACGACAGTGTAATTCGATGTAACTGCGATTTACTGCACACCATAGCGAAAGTCGAGGGGTAGTGATTGCCTACGGTCTACGTTTGTTTTCGCTATGAGAGCGACGTAACATCGGTAGACTGCGATCTATGAAGACGTAGCGAAAGTCGTGGGGCAGTGAGTGCCTACAGGCTACACTGGGACTCGACGGATGTAGTTTGCGATCTATGTGGTCTGTGTGGTGGAGTTTCATTTGGCAGCGAAATTCCAAAGCATTGATGCCTACAGTTACATGGTTTTTGCCATGACGGCAACGTAACTCTGGGTGTAGCTGCGATCTGTGACGGTTCCATGGTGTAATCGAGGGGCGTGGAGGCCTATAGTTTTCTATGGTTTTACCGGGATGGCGACATAATCATCAGGTTAACTGAGACCATGGAGGTGGTGATGATTTCCAGAGCATTCTCATAAAAATGTTTTCTATATTTTCACAAATGTTTTCTAAATATTTTCACTGGGTGTCGAAAACGGGTCTACTAAGTACTTATAGATTTTCAGTTCGACGCCTGATCAACGTATGACCGAATTTTTGTAAGAACAAGGATGGACTTTTTGAGACACCGAGTTATAAAAAGTGTTCTTATAAAGCTATTTTGGTAATATTATGTAGATTTTAAAGTGTTTTGAAACTTTAGAATAAAAAGGAGTAAAGAGTTAAGAATGTCTAAGGAATAATTTAACTGATAATTAACAGTGTAATTTAAACTGTTCTTTGTTCCTTTTCGAGGACGAAAAGATTTAAAGGGGAAGGAATGTGATGACCCAGAATTTTGGCAATATTAATTTGATGATCCTCAAATATAATGGTTTAAAAGTTGCAAAACTTGTATTTTCAAACAAATGAAATATGCTTGTTATTTTACTATTATTCATATATATATATATACATATATATATATATATATGGTTTGTGAATAAAACTATAATGTGGAATTCAAAATAGATATCTTAAAAATAATTTAGATTTAAAACTCTACGTTTTTAAATACTAGAAATATATATACATATATATATATATATATTAATTTTTATATATATTGTGATTTGGAAGCTATGGTTTGAATTCAATAATTCTCAATAGATATTTAAAGTTAAATTCTATATTTTAAAAAACTAAAGATAATTATTTATTAATTAAAAGTATAATAGCTTTAAGCTTAAAATAAGATTTAATAAAGGTTTAATATATTTCTTTTAAAATTTTACACAAGATAAATATATTTAGTTAAAGTATAAATGTAAAACATAAACACATAAATAAATAAAAAATTGTATTTGGACATTTATAAGCTAGGTGTGTCATGCAAATAACAAGTGACGTATTTTTCTTTTAAATTAGAAAACGATAATAATAATAAAAGGAGATCATAAGTTGTAATCAGTTCAAAAACCTTTTCATATATCTATTTCTCAATCTTTTTCTTTTTTCCATCTTCTAAATTAAAACCAAAAGAAAATCAAACTAGATCAAACTCTTTCAAATTTCAACTAACCAAAAGCAAGCAAAGTAGATTCAAGATCAACTCAACTAAATCAAGTTACAGTTTCAAGGATCAGATCAAATCAAGTGCAGATTTCAAATTTCAAGACTCGGTTCTCTGTTTATCATTTTACTGTGAGTAAACAATCATTTTTTCAGGCTTAATCTGTTTTATATCTGGTTGCATGTGATAAATAATTAAAGTAAGTGTAGAAATGTTGCATGGATGTATTTTGTTTGAAATATAGTGAATTACCGTGTGTGTATTTCTGTGTATGTCTGTGTATACGTATATTCAAGCTTTGCTCTTGAATTACAGGTTCAAATCAACATAAAGAAATTCATATCTCTTCATCTATACAATTTTTGGCTAGGATCTCTAAAGGAAAAGTGATTGTATGGATGTAATTTCATTTTTAAAAATAGTTTCAAGTATATATATTAAGTAATTATTTCAAAAATAAGAAATTACAGTGATGAACAATTATAGTCAGAAAATCGATTGTCGGGATTTCATGTTTTGATTATATATTTGGATTTATTTTTCGAAAATGATGAATTTTGATGGTTAATCTAGAATTTTAAGTTTGGGACTGAGGAGAATTCGCGAGATGAATGGTATTTGGTTTTCTGTCGATTCTTGACGATCGGCGAAGGGCTAAGCGTCGAAATTGATGCTGGAGGTAGCTTGTGTTTCGAGGATCAAGGGAAAACTTGTCGGAGGATTTATCGATCATTGGGATGGACTGGCGATGATGATTTTGGGTTTAATGACCAGTTTCGGTCGATGTTGTTGTCGAGGCAATTTAGTCGTCGTGGGTGCATCAGGATGGACCGAAATGAGGGGGATAGAAGCGTAGATATGTGGCAAAGGTCTGGGTTTGGCAGCGTAGTCTATGGTGATCGGAGTTGGGCGATGCGATTTTGGCGACTGGGTTTCGTGCCTGATGGTGTTCCACTGCTCGATTTTGATGTACCGGGTTGAAGGAAGTTCTGGGTGGTCGTATGGTTGGAGAGGGTCATAGGCGACTGGGAGTCGGTGGCGATGATGGCCGAAGCAACGGCGATTGGATGTACAGGTGCACACATATCTGTGTGTATCTATGTTGCTGTAGGATTAGAGAAGAAGGAATGAAGAAGATGAGCCTCGGGTGGGAACTCGGGGGAAGTGTCGGGTGTGTACGCGAGTTTTGGAGATAAGAGAGAGAGTCGGGAAGAAGAAGGATTTCTCGGGTTGGGCTCGGGTTGGTATAGGGGGTGACTCGGATCTGTTCTATAGGGTATTTACAAGGTTTTAAATTTAGAAATAAAGTAATTTTTTAAAACAGTTTCTTTTTCTTTTAAATAATAAATGTTTCATTTAAAGTTTTGGGTTGGTTAAAGATTATAAAATAGATTATTTAAATTAATTAAGTTTAAGGTATTTTAATATATATCCTTCATTTTATCCATTTCTTAAGTTTGTTAAAGTGAAATTAAATAGTGTAATTAAGTAGTTGATTTAAGAAGGTAAAATGTTTTCAACTATTAATTAACTTAAAGGTCTTAAGTTATTTCTTATATTAATAATAAATTAATTCCAATAATTAAAATAAAATAAATGGTTTGCAGTTAATTAATAACAATTAAGAAGGGTTATAAATAATTAATTTATTTTGTGTTAAATTAAATTAATTATAAATTGTGTGATTATTTTATCTTGCTTATGGATGATTAAATTGTACTAAATGCTTGGATTGATTAATGTCACTAGTCTGTTAAATTGTGATATTCTACGATGTGAAATGCCTGGATTGATCTGTTAATAAATACGAATAATTTTTTTAATTAGATATCTATGATGAATTACTGTGTGAATATGATATTCTGAAATTAAATTGAATTATTTTCCTTAAACAACTTGGCTTAAGGTATGGAATTGAATTCGAAGAGATCGGGGTCGGATATCAGCAATATCCAAAACCACTTCGATTAATAGTTACTATAATACTTTATAGATTAATTTTAAATCAAATAGGCTAGAATGGAATAAATTAAGTGAACTTGGCCATTTAAACTAAATAACGGTACTTAGATATTATTTGTGAAATAAGTGTTTGGCTATAGCAAAATAAGAACTCATAGTAATGTACGAGTTACCCTGGCTTTTCAAAGGAGTTATAACCTAAGTATGTCGAATTAAATGGGTTTACTCACGCTGGTTTCCAGCCTAACTCGGGTGTTACTTTAATGTAATGCTTGGGTTAGACCGAGTATTATAGATTTTCAGGTTAGGACGTTATAGAGCTCAGGAGGTGTGATGGATAGCAGGAACGTATGGAGTATATTCCGCTGTGTAATAGAGTTTGTTTTGATTGTATTCTGGGACAGGTTGTCATAACTGTCCGGATTATTATGAATGAATTGTACTCTGATATATTGTCTATAAATTGACATTTACTGCTTTCTTGTATCAATGTTGTTATTTTATATTATATTTTATCCCGCTGTGATTGTGAGATTTTATGCTTTTGTTTTCTACTTCTTCTTCTACCTCTTTTTCTTCATTTCCCTAACAATCTGGAATTTCTGGCATTCGATTGCTCGGCACTTCTATAGTGAACGTATTAGTGTCAAAATTTCGGAGCCAAAATTTCGGGTCGTTACAAAATATCTTCGCAAGCTGTTTTTCTACACTTTGACTCTTTGAAAATAGTTTTCAAGTCGCTTTTCTCTTACAGAATAAATTTCCAAATATTGTTTATTTCCACTGAAATTCACCAAGTCTTATTACTTAGATTTTAAAATAATTTAAATCACTTTATTCAATATATATACTTTAAAACATTTAATATGAAAACTACTTAATACACTTTATTTAAAATACTAGTTATGAAACTTTATAATAACTTCTCATGTAAACTTAAGTCAAAACTAATTTAAAAATAAAAGTTATTCTATAAGGTATAAATAATAAATAGTTATCTTTAATTAATAATACTAGTTAAAACTTTTAAAATAATGTACTTATATAATTAACTTAATAAATATTTATCTTTATAAAAATTTAAAACAACTAAATAATAATTTCTTTAAAAACATCCTTTTAAAAACAACTTTAAACCTCTAACTTATATTTGAAAATCTTACTTTGAAAAATATACTTGGGTTTTCAGGAAAATACACTTTCCTTTCCACACTTTTAAAAATAAACCACTATTTATTTATAAACAAATCACCATTTCCTTATAAATTCCCATCTTGAATTTATATTTCCAAAATCGTCCTCGGATAAATATTTCACTTTATTTATAAACCGTGTTTGTAAATTTCACAATCTCATTCTCCTTTACTCACAGTTTCAGCACTTAGTCGGTTTTCAAATCGATTTCCAAAACCAACTCCATTTTAAGTTAAATTCCTTTACTTATCCAAATTTATTTCAATACCCATTTATCCCGTATTTACCTTTGTTTATGATTTAAATTCTTATTTAATTCGAAAATACCAATTTCATACTTTATTTCAAATTTTCCTTATATTTCCCAAAATCATTCAAATCTTGAATTTTAAAAATATATTTCTTCATACTTACAAAACAATATTGCTTAAGTCCTTATTTAAAATAAAATCCTTTTTTCTCATTTATTCAAATTTCCTATTTTCCCATCCTTGAATTTAATATATAGAATTTAAAATCAAACCTTTATCCCTTTCCCAAATTTATTCCTTTGATTTATTTGAATTTACTCTAATTATTTTACTTAAAAAAAAATTATTTCCTTTAAAGAAAATCAAAACTTATATATTTCCATTCTCTCAAATACCCGTATATATTCAACCAAGCCATAACATTCAATAATTTCAATTTCCAATATAATCAATATAATCATCACAGATTATCACATAAATCACATTGCTGAATATAAAATAAATTCAACTTTTCGGGGAATCCAGTCGGATTCCTCCAACCTATTTTCCTGCATCCACAGATGTTGGCACAATAATTTAAAATACCAATCCCACTTTGAAGTGGAATAACGCGATATATGGGGTCATCCGCTATTATGCGGGGCGCATAGGGTCTCATCCGCTATATAATGCGAGAAATCAATCACTTCAATATATGTGTGTGTATATATATATATATATATATATATATATATATATATATATATATATAAACACTATTATATAATATCACATCCAGTCAATTCAATCATTCAACCAATAATTTAAATTTAACTATTTAAATCTAAATGGCAATCCAAATGAGTGAGATTAACTCACCTTTGCTTTTTAATTTGCAATCCACTTCCGTCCCGACTTGTTTTCTTCAGGATTGAAGACCTTGTATAACATTATAGGGTTTATTAATACTTGGAAAAATCGGACAACTAATTTCAATTTAATTTAACTAAAAACTTCCCTTTTTAAAAAATCTTTTTAATAACTATGATAGATTAAATAAGTTAAATAAATAAATTCATCACTAAATCCATTGTTTGAAATGACTAGTAAATTAAAAATGTATATATGAATATTTATATTTCTTTTGAAGCTATGTATAAATATTATATGTAGGTTTTTCAAAATAATCTACTTTTATATAAACTCTTATACTCCCAAAATCTTATATATATATATATATATATATATATATATATATATATATATTTACTGTTTTACTATTTTCTACATGCATGTATATATAAATTCTGAGCACTTCTATATATACTGACTACAAAATTTCCATAAAAAATAAAAATTATTTAAAATTAAACAATAAGATTTTAAATGTGTAGGTGTATGTGTATATATATATATAGATTTATACTTATGTTTCTTTTTTGTAAATAACAAAATGAAATTTATTTACTATGACACATATCTAATTTCTGTATATATATATATATATATATATATATATATATATATTATTAAAAAGAAACTACCTCGCTGCGAACCGGAAACCAAAACCATCGAGCTCTGCTAAAAATCACGATACGAGATTTTGGCCTCGTCAAGCTCCTCTCTGTTGCATCCACCATCAAGCTGAACCCTAACATCACCAAACAACTGCGACATCACCCCACTCGAGCTCGCGAATGCCGCCATCGCGACTCACCCAGCATTCCACCACCCGGCATGTGCAACCCGACCTCACTCTCCCAATCGCGACTACGTCCCTCAGATTTGATTCGAAGCAACCCTCCTTTCTTTGTACGAAATAGAGAATAGGGAAGGCGAAATCACGATCCTGATTTCGATTTTGAGAAAGGCCGAAATTTCTTTTTGCAGGCTAGACTTATTTTAGAAGAGCAAATTTTTGATTTGTTTCAAGAAAAACGCTCGGCCATTAATTCGATTTTGAACGAAAAGGGTTTTCGTTTTAAACGAATTTTAAAATGCTCATCTATGATTTTAAAGAAAGGAGACACGTGTGAAATTAAACAGAGAAAAGGGAACAGGTGCTCTCAAGGTGTGGACAAGTGTTGGATGAGGTCAACAGTAAATTAAAGGGAATATATATATATATATATATATATATATATATTATATTTGTATTTAAATTTAAATCGTCTCGATTCCACAACTCAAAATCTTGACATCCTATCGAGGTGTACCACTAGGAGTTTATAATGTTATACCCCTATTTTGAACGTACTGGAAAAGGTTTCGTGGCCTAGCTCGATCGTATGGAGAAAATAGCTTTTTGACCTAGTTATTATATTAAATTTTGATATAGATTTCAGCGTGTTTACATACCGTATGATCACACGACAACTCCAAACACTACGAAAATTGAAATCTAATAATAATACTAATACGGATCCAATTGAACTAGTTCCGTCGAATTCCAAGACTGTGCCTCGGAAGGCTATTTTTAGATATCGATTTAAATGATATATTTTCAAAACTTAACAAAACACTTTTAAATTTAATTTTAACACTTCTGTTATCTTTCGTATCATCACTATAAATTTTATAAGCCTTTAAAATATTTATAACAAGAATAAATCCGAGATTCACGATTTTAACCAATTTTTCAGTTGTTAAATCCAATTACTTAATTATTCGAATAAATAGTGATATTTGAAATTCAAGTTAAACTAACTTTCAAATAATTAAAATCAATTAAATATTCCAATTTCAAATATCCATAAATTCCGGGTTGTCACATTCCTCCCCCCATAAAGAATTTCGTCTTCGAAATTACTAGTTAAGAGGAATGGTCCAATATCCATTAACTTTTTCCCAAAATCAAACGGTTTTCAACAATACCCAAAACAATCTTTTATTAAAGACACTATCACCCTTACTAACTTCCTAAACTCATCCATAAGTTCCAAACAATATTACTCCCTCAACTATTCAAGTTATAATTCAAATCCAAATTAAAATTATCAAAATTTTCTCAAAATTTTTCTAACTCTCTAAATTTTTGAAAAATTTCATCAGTGTCTCCTTTGCGCAGCTAGATCGGTACAACTATATAATACCTCCATAGGCCTCCAGATTTCAAAAGAAAACAAAATGCCAAGTGGCTAGATCAGAAAACCATCAAATTTCATACAAAAAATTAAATACATATCTTTTTGCGAGTAATTCAAATTTATCTTCTGAAATCCCAAAACATCGATTTTCTTTACCTTAAAAACACATGTGTATCCTACTTAGCAATAATATCCAATTACAGATTTCAAAATCAATTTATTCACTTCTTTTTACGAAATTTCAATATCTTTTCTACTTAAGCCGTACGATGCACGCATATCATCCGTACGCAATATCAAATCTGATCGCTCACTCGATTACACAATTTCACTTCCGAACTAGTATATTTCACCCGACTTCCTAGTGCGGACTCAGATCTAATTTCCTGATAAGAAACCATCATTCTCCTTGTGTAGTCCTAAACTATGATAGAGAATTCCCAAAATCAATCAAAATCTATATCCAAGGTTCGCGCCGAAAATCAAGCGAAAAATCCCAACTCGGATCGATATAACTATCTCGAAATTCTGTGCTCGAACTGGATCTAATCGTTATGCGAATAAAATAATATACGTACATCCTACGTATTTATCTCAATTAATTATTAACTATATCAATCCATTTTTATTCACATTTATTTTGATTTCTATTCGCTTATTCCCAATTTCCCGTCTACCCAACTTTTATTAATTCTTCACTCAATTACTAACTTAGTATATTTTTTCAATTCCAAATTTACTTAAGAATTTTACCATCCACTTTTTCAATTCAATATAAATATTTTATACAGCTCCTTATATTTACTTTTACTTTACCATTTAAGCTTTTATATCTATTTTCATTTACCATAAATTTTCAATTCCATTTTGAATTCAATTTACTTTCCAATTTTAAAAATTGAACTATATTCATCTCAAACCATATTTAATTAGCCATTCCTTTAATTAGTTCCACTTACTAATTTATTTTAAATCTCAATGGATTTTATTTTCAAACTTTAATTATTTTTAGTCTACTTTGACTTAATTTTTCAACCTCACCTTACTTTGCACAATTTAAATTAAGTATCATTCCAATATTCAACTTCAATTCCATTTTCTTACCCACTTAAATAAATTAGTTAACCTACTAATCTTATTTTACTCTTTTAATTTTGACATAATCCAGATTTAAACATTATTCAAATGTTTAGTACCAATTCCCTTTAGTTATAACCAAATATTTTCTTATTCCCAAATTTATCTCCAATTTAATAAATTTTATTTCGAAAACTATCTCATTTAGCTTACTTGGACTTATTTCCTTAAGCTAATTCAGTTACATCCCATTCTATTCAAATTTTGAAACTTTCGTATGTTTTCCAATTTATTTTCATTCCATATGCTAACCTTCTTTCATTTACTCAATTAAATTGGCTTACCCTTCTAACTTATTTCGTTTCCGCACTTATTATAATTTAACTCTTCTTCAAGTTAAAATTTTCTATTCTAGAAAATTTCAAATTTTACTAGTTATCAAACCTATTTATATTTCCATAAACATTTTAAATAAGATTCCAGAACAATTACTCAACATTTCAAAATGATTTTTGAAATCAATTATATCCAAAATCCTTTGGTATTATTATCTCTTGAATTTTTAAACCAGACTCAATTTTGCAAACAACTCCAATTTAAAACATTTTGGCAGTAATTCCTCTCTTGGAAACTTGAAAATAAACATCGATGATGCTGCAGTCATCACTGAAGTTATTTTCCAACGACCGAAAAGAGTTTAGTGCTTTTACTCTTTTAAAAACCTTTTAAAATAAAATATTAAATTTCAAATCCCACCAGATTTCAAATCCAATTCAAAAATATTTTCCGAAATACTATAACTATTATTTCTCCAAAGCCTTTGAAAACCCTTTTCAAACCCAAAGGAATTTAAACTTTTTCCGAAATTTCAAGTTTCAAATCCTTCCAATCTATATTCAAAAATTACCGTGGAATTTATCTTTTTTTAATTATAAATCATATTTATAATTCACATTTACAAATCCCATTTTGTTATATAAATTCTTTTCCTATCTTCTGGTTATAACATTATTTCTTATTTCAATTTCCATATCAAAATGATAATATTTTCATTATCACTTCCTAACAACCAAGCAACCATATACTATAATAATTTACAATAATTATTTTATATACAAAATTAATTTTGGGAAAAATTATTTCATTTACCCACCTTTAAAAACAATATTTTGTCGGTTTATCTTGTTTAAGAGTTTAGAAACCCCTATTGATGACATGGCGTCCCACATATCGACCAGAATCCATAAACACTCAATCGATAAGTCAACATAGTATAAAAACAATTTTTATATTCATTAACGAATACGCGCTCATATCTATTAATACACTCAAACTCATTCTAGAGTACTTACGGACTCTATTTCCGATGAGTAATCCCTACCAGAGCCAAGGTTCTCGCTTAAACTCCAGCTCTGATACCACTGTAACAGCCCGCAAACCCGTACCCCTTGAGTCGACACTATTCTCCATCACATCAACTCAAAGTGAATGGAAATACATATCATTAGGGTTAAGAAGAAGGAGGTAGAAGAAGAAAATCGAAAACAGTATCAGAATCTCACCATCACAGCGGAATAATATATAATAATTAAATGACTAATCTTTACATAAAAAGAACTATATCTGTTTATATATTACATCATCAGAGTACAACAAATTCATAGCACACCACTGGACAGTTATCATAACCTATCCTTACAAATAGACTATGCAGTTAATCATACACGGCGAAATATTCATCAAATACGTGCGATACGTCTCGCCATCCAGCTCGTCTTCTGAGCTCCACAGCATCCTATCATATATCTATAATACTTGGTCTGACCCAAGCATTATAGTGAAATAACACCCGAGTCAGTCTGGAAAACCATAGTAAGAAAACACCCTCAATTGGATTATTAAAGTTTTCAAAATCCTTTGAAATCAAAGGTATCTCGTAAGACCACGCCACAAATAAACATGTCAGGTTTTTGCCTTACGATAACCAAAACATTTTTATCAAATCCATCTGATATTATAATAGTGTCTATAGAAAGTAAAATAGAATCTAGCTGGAATGCTTGCATCTCACGTTTCAGCGTAGTTGGGCACAATCAAAACCGTACAGGCGCTTATTGGAGATTGGTTCCATACAATGGCAAGGCTACTAGGGTATCGCCCGTCACAGTACGTGGTCTAGATCACCGTACCGAGGAGCCACCCTGATCTCCTGCATCACAAGACCGGAGCTACCCCTTACTGGATAGTCTGAATAAGATCACCCCGCGGATGGGATCAGCAACCGCCACACAGCTGAATAAAGGGACATCTAGACAGGTATGACCTTACCCTAATTGGTTGCTAGCCACTTAGCCTTGCGTGCACCTCCCCTGTTTTAGCCATTCCCGGTTGATGAGGCTTGAGGCTATGCATTACCTTTTTAGCGTACATTCACTTAGAATGTTCATCGTCCTCCTGATGATGTTATGATAGCATTCATCCATACAAGTCCGTTCCGGGTCCGAACGGAACCAAAGGCACTACTCCTGCTACATCCATTTTGGAATCACCCTCAGGATTAGTAAAGATTATCCCCTGCACTTCACTGCTCCATCTTCGAATCCTAGCTCTTGTCTTCCTCACGAAAACGTTCAAACCGGATCGAAGTGGTTTTTGAGAAGTTAATCTTGATCCCATCTCTTCGAAACGATCAGCGCATTGGCCAATATTGATTGTTGGTTATTTAATTATCAATTAACATCCACAAACAATCATCAGATTTAAATAATTTTCCAAATTATTTGTTTTAAAATATCTTCGCAAGCTATTTTTCTACACTTCAACTCTTTGAAAATAGTTTTCAAATCACTTTTCTCTCATGGAATAAATTTCCAAATATTGTTTATTTCCACTAAAATGCACTAAGTCTTAATACTTAGATTTTAAAATAATTTAAATCACTTTATTCAAAATATATGCTTTAAAACATTTAATATAGAAACTACTTAATACACTTTAATTAAAATGCTAGTTATGAAACTTTATAACAACTTCTCATGTAAACTCAAGTCAAAACTAATTTTAAAATAAAATTTATTCTATAATGTTTAAATATTAAATAATTATCTTTAATTAATAATACTAGTTAAAACTTTTAAAATAATTTACTTATATAATTAACTTAATAAATATTTACCTTTAAAAAATTCTAAAATAACTAAATAATAATTTTTTTAAAACATTCTTTTAAAAACAACTTTAAACCTCTAACTTATACTTGAAAATCTTACTTTGAAAAATATACTAGGCTTTTCAAGAAAAAGTACACTTTCCTTCCCATACATTTAAAAATAAACCACTGTTTATTTTTAAACAAATCACCCTTTCCTTATAAATTCCCATCCTGAATTTATATTTTCAAATTATCCATTGATAAATATTTCACTTTATTTATAAATCCTGTTTATAAATTTCATAATCTCATTCTCCTTTACTCATAGTTTCAACACAATCGGTTTTCAAATCGATTTCCAAAACCAACTCCATTTTAAAATAAATTCCTTTACTTATCCAAATTTATTTCAAAACCCATTTATCCCGTATTCATCTTTATTTATGATTTAAGTTCTTATTTAATTCAAAATTACCAATTTCATACTTTATTCCAAAATTTTCCTTATATTTCCCATACTCATTCAAATCCTAAATTTTAAAAATATATTTCTTCGTACTTACAAAACAATATTGCTTAAGTTCTTATTTAAAATAAAATCCTTTTTTCTCATTTATTCAAATTCCCTATTTTCCCATCCTTGAATTTAATATATAGGATTTAAAATAAATCTTTTATCCCTTTTCCAAATTTATTCCTTTAATTTATTTGAATTTACTATAATTATTTTACTTAAAAATTTCCCTTTTTATTTCCTTTAAAGAAAATCCAAACCTATATATTTCCATTCTCTCAAATGCCCATATATATTCACCAAGCCATAACATTAAATAATTTCAATTCCCAATATAATCAATATAATTATCACATATTATCATATAAATCACATCGTTGAATATAAAATAAATTCAATGTGTGTAGGAATCTAGTTAGATCGCTCCAACCTGCTTCCCTACATCCACAGATGTTAGCACAATAATTTAAAATACCAACCCACTTCGAGGTGATATATCGCGGTATATGGGGTCATCCGCTATTATGTGGGGGCACATAGGGTCTCATCCGCTATATAATGCGGAAAATCAATCACTCCAATATATATACGTATATATTATATAATATCACATTCAGTCAATTTGATTATTCAATGAATAATTTAAATTTAACTATTTAAATCTAAATGGTAATCCAAATGAGTGAGATTAACTTACCTTTGCTTTTTAATTTGCAATCCACTTCCATTCCAACTTGTTTTCTTCACGATTGAAGACCTTGTATAACATTATAGGGTTTATTAATACTTGGAAAAATCGAACAATTAATTTCCATTTAATTTAACTAAAAAATTTATTTTTAAAAAAATCTTTTAATAACTTGCTAGATTAAATAAGTTAAATAAATAAGTTCATCACTAAATCCATTGTTTGAAATGACTAGTAAATTAAAAATGTGTATACGAATATTTATTTTTCTTTTGAAGCTACATATAAATATTCTATATAGGTTTTTAAAAAATCTATCTTTATATAAACTCTTATACTCCCAAAATCTTATATATATATTGTTTACTTTTACATGCATGTATATATAAATTCTGAGTACTTATATATATATCGACTACAAAATTTCCATAAAAAAATATAAATTATTTAAAATTAAACAATAAGATTTTAAATATGTAGGTGTGTATATATATAGATTTATACTTATGTTTCTTTTCTGTAAACAGAAAAATGAAATTATTTACCACGACACATATTTAACTTCTGTATTTATACATATACAAATTAATAAAAATAAACTACATCGCCATGAACCGAAAACCAAAACCATCGAGCTCTGCTAAAAATCACGATACGAGATTTTGGCCTCCTCGAGCTCCTCTCTGTTGCATCCACCATCGGGCCAAACCCTAACATCACCGAATAACTGCGACATCGCTTGGCTCGAGCTTGCGAATGTCGCCATCGCAACCCACCGAGTATTCCACCACCTGGCATGAGCAACCTGAACCCACTCTCCCAATTGCGACTACGTTGCTCAGATTTGATTCGAAGCAACGCTCCTTTCTTTGTATGAAATAGAGAAGAGGGAATGCGAAATCACGATCCTGACTTCGATTTTGAGAAAGGCCGAAAAAAAATTTGTAGGCTACACTTAATTTAGAAGAGGAAATTTTTGATTTGTTTCAAGAAGAACGCTCGGCCATTAATTCGATTTTGAACGAAAAGGGTTTTCGTTTGTAAATGAATTTTAAAATGCTAAGCTATGATTTTAAAGAAAGAAGGAGATGCATGTGAAATTAAACAGAGAAAAGGAAACGCATGCTCTCAGGGTGTGGACAACTGTTGGATGAGGTCAACAATAAATTGAAGGGAAAATATATATATTGTATTTAAATTTAAATTTAAATTCAAATTTAAATCGTCCCGATTCCGCAACTGAAAATCTTGACATCCTATCGAGGCATGCCGCTAGGCGTTTATAATGTTATACCCCTATTTCGAATGCATTGGAAAAGGTTTCAAGGCCTAACTCGATCGTATGGAAAAGATAGCTTTTTGGACCCAGTTATTATATTAAATTTCAATATAGATTTCAGCGATTTATATACCGTATAATCACACGACAACTCCAAACACTACGAAAATTGAAATCCGATAATAATACAATATTATGATCCAATGGAACTGGCTTCGTCGAATTTCAAGACTGTTCCTCGAAAGGCTATTTTTAAATATCGATTTAAACGATATATTTTCAAAACTTAACAAAACATTTATAAATTTAACACTTCCACTATCTTCAGTATCATCATTATAAATTTTATAAGCCTTTAAAATATTTTTAAAAGCATAAAACTAAGATTCGCTATTTTAACCAATTTTCCAATTGTTAAATCCAATTATTTTATTATTCGAATAGATAGTGATATTTGAAATACAAGTTAAACTAACTTTCAAATAATTAAAATCAATTAAATATTTCAATTTCAGATATCCAGAAATTCCGGTCATTTAATTATCGATTGGAGTCTCTATTTGGCCAGAATTCAGCGAAGAAGTTTTAGGCGTCTATTGTAGGTTTTGCAAATCTACCATGGATCGTCAACCATTCGACAATTGGAAGTTGTTGCAACGTAGAGGACGACAAGTGGAGCAGATCCGTGTGGTTGAAATGTCAAGATCAGCCACGAATTCTCCAAAAATTGGCAATCAAGGTGGCTTGTGGCTCATGATCGAAGGTGACTTCTGGGGTCGCGGGTGACATGGCGAGGTGCTGGAGGGACGACGTGGAAAGGCGGAGGCAATGGCGATGTCTGATCTTCGTTGCAAGGCTCGGGGCGAGGGCATTTGGTCAATGCCAGGTGGCGGCGTTAGGTTCGAGGTATGCACAATGTCTGTTGGGTTTAGGAAGGTAAACCTAATTACTAAATTACCCTTTTGTCTTATTTAATTTAATTTTAAATTTTTGAATGTTCTAACTATCATAACTTTCCCACACGAGCTTGGATTCGCATGCGGTTTCTTCCATTGTATTCGTATTAAAATTTCAGACGACAATGGAACTGGTTTGGTTGGATTTGGAGACTTTTCAAATTTGGGCGTTCTTTTGGGTTTTAATTCGACTAAAATTAAAAGGTGAGTGTCCAAACCACTAACAAATTACTAAAATATTTTGATGTTCGTTAAATTGAAATCATGAAGTGATTTGAATTTATTGATTGTGGTTTGATGGTTTAAAATTGACATTTATATTGAATTGCATCGCTAGTGTAATTTATTTGGACAGTTAAACTGAAATTGAAATTGACATTTAGATTGAAATTGACACTTAAATAGAAACTGGGATTTAATTTTCTAGTTAAACACCCAAGGATTTATAACTAGTAATCTGTTATTATATATGACTATTTTGGATGTTGATTATGATGGATGCCTAATGATTGATATGTTAAATGTTTGGATGTTTTTTTATGTCGATCTATTCTTGTTATTCACCCTAGATGTTTTATGTTGATTTATTCCTGTTATTCATCCTGGATGTTATGGGCATCAAATAAATCTGAAATTAAATAAATTAAGAAATAGGTTGAAATGATAGATACCTATGACACCTGATTTGGATTGAAATGGGGGGTGTGTGTGTGTGTATTAAATTTTAAAATTAAATTTTACTAATCACTTGGCCATAGAATAGAAAATTATATACGGATACCGTTGGTCGATTTCAAATTATTTTCTAAAATTGTAAAGTATGTTTTGATTTAATAAATCTGATTTTAAATTTAATTTAAAGATTTTATTTAAAATTTATATTTTAGTTAATATAAGTTTTAAAAAATCAAAATTTTAAGATTTTAACTTATAAATTTATTTAGTTTTAAAATATATAATTTAAATAATGTAATATAATAGAAACACTTTAAAAAAATTAATTTAATAAAATATTCAATATGGTTTTAAAATATTTATTTAAAATAATAAATACAGACTTTTATATAAATTTAATAGATAAAAAAATTTGCAAAAGATTTTAGAATTTTGTAAATGTTTTGGTAAGGAATTTATAAAAGTTTTGTAAAGGATTTTATAATGGATTTTATAGAAGTATTTTATAATGGTTTTATAAAAGATTTATAAAGGTTTAAATGATTTTGTAAAGGGTTTTATAAACGAATTTGTATGAAGGGTTTTGGAAGCATTTTAAAGGAATTTGCATATAATTTTATGAAAAGGGAAAGATTTATAAACTGTTTTGGAATTTATAAATAGCTTGATAAATGGTTCGAAAGCATATAAATAGTTTATAAATGGTTTAAGAGAGATTTAAAAATTATTTCCAAAATTGATTAAAAGAAATCTTCCTTGGTATTTATGAATATATTTATGCTTTTGGAATAAGTTTATGGATATCTTGATATAAAGGTATAAACTGTCTTCTGGATTTATTATTAAAAATGTTTTACAAAATGACCATGGTACAAAATAAGCGTTTGGTTGTTAAGGAGACCGAGGTCGGATGTTACCATACTCTCTGCCAATTTTGAAATTGCTTTAACAACTGTCACGTGGTGGAGAATCCAGAACTAAGTAGGATGTTTTGGCAAACGCTACTGGTATGAGGAAAGAATGCAGCCTTGACCTTCGGGTCAGCTTGATATGACAAAAACAGAAGCCATAACCAGACCAAGTGAGGTCTCTCCTCCTATCAGAAATGCTTTTTTATACTGTATCTATTACTTTGAGATTGATTGGTGGCCACCCTCGATTTGATTATAGGAGTGTTGTTTCAAGGTGGGCGGTAGTTGCGGCTATGCGTTATCATCATCCTAGTTTCGCAAAACGGTAGAATCCTACCTTAGGCATTATCTTGCGTACCTTGTCATATGCCTTATCAAGCCCACTATGATTTTGGTTTGTGTCATACATACGAAGTGTCCCTGATAGCCCACTAGTTTATTGTGGAGTTTACAATACTGTATAGACTACAATGCTTATACAAAATGTGCTAAGGGGGATATGAGTAATGCCTTAACGCTATTTCCAATAGTATACTTTACCGATAGACAATATATATATAGCGTATACAACTACATATAGATAGTTTGACGGATCCTTAAGAGATGAAAAAATCCCATAACATCTCTTAAGTTATTGTACTCACGTTATACACCGGATAGGAGATGAGAATCACGTAACATCCACGTGATATTAATTTGACTTACATGAGAATATTTTACTTTTGACCCGAATGTTTTGTCTTTTCATTATGCTCGGGTCAGTCTGAGCTTTTCAGTGTATTGAAGTATAACGATCCCGGTTTTGAGTCAAAATTTATTTGATAATTAAAATAAAATTTTGAATTAAATTATGAGTTAATTTTAAAAGTTCCAAAATAAATAGGATATGTGTTTAATTTATATAAATTATAAATAGAATTTTGAATTTGAAATTCAAAAATTAAATATCTTATAAATAAATTAGATTTTAAAACTCTATATTTAAAACTAATAAGAATTTGTTTTCTAATTTTAATATATATGTCTATATATATATATATATATCTGTATTTGGAAGTTATGGTTGAGAATAATATACAAATTTTCAAAAGGCTATTTTGAATATATATATATATATATATATATATATATATAAAGTATGTATATGATTACTTATTAAATGTATAATTAGAGTTTAAAATCATTTTTCTTTTAAAAAGTTATAAAAGTATAGATAATAGGAAAATGTACAAATATAAACATTCATTCATTTAAAAATATAATAACTTGAATTTAAAATTTAAAATTTAAAACAAGAATGAATACAAAGCTTTAATATGTATATATCTTTTAGAAGTAATAAGTACAAGATTTAAAATATATACATGTGCAAAAAATAACTAAATATAGTTGGTAAATATATAAAAGTTTAAACATAATACATCTCCTTTTATATTTTTTTGGTATATATAAATATAAATAAAAAGTATATATGTATTTAAAATTAGATAAAAATAAGATACAAAATTTTATAAAAATATTAAAAAGGCCAATTTACAAATGTAAGTTTAAGGTAATATGTATAAACACTTGTAAGGAAAATAAAACATACATAACAAGTGTTAGCTTAGCAAAATACAAGTGGCAAGGTGTATTTGTTTTTCTTTTTAAATTTATAATGTATATAAACATCAAGGTTAAGAAACCAGGCTTCATACTAACAAACCTGGAAAACAAAGGAAAATAAAACCTGAGAATAAAACTAGAACAAAATCAAAAATAGAAAAGAAAGATCAAAGAAAAACAAAAGAAAATCAGAATGAATTCAACAAATTTCATTTGTTCAACCTGGTTCATGAGTAAACAGCAAAGCCACTCAAATTCAAACTTAAATCTGATCAAAAATCAAAGATCAGATCATCTCAGTGTAGATCATTTTGAACTTAAAGCAAAGTTCAAATTCAACTAGAAACAAAAGGAAATCAAACAGCTTTAAGTTTTAAAGTCGCCCTAAAATTCAAATTAAAGAAATCAAAAATCAACAGCAAAGCAAAAGAATCAGATCAAACAATCAACACTACTTCAACCTGAGTGAATTCAGAAATCATCTCAACTAGATCAAGCTATGGATTTAAATCAAACAACGGGGAAAAATAATCAAGTTCAAATATCATTCCAGGCTTGTGTTCTCTGCTCTTCCCAAATATAGGTGAGTAAATTTACTTAAACCTGTGTATATACATCTTGATTCTTGTGGTAACATTTGGATTATGCAATGATAAATGTTTGTTCAGTTGTTAAGTAAGCCTACATGTATATATGTGCATAAAAAATGACTGTGCATGTCTGAGTTGTTTCTCTGTTTGAATAACAGGCTTAACCCCTTAATATAAATTTAATATCTCCTCATGCAATCAATTTTAAGTTATGAATTCTAAATGAAAAAGGATTATAACGATGTACTATCTAAATTTAAAAATGAATTTGGGGTGTTTATTGGATACTTATTTATAAAATGATAAATCACAGTAATAATTCAAAATAGGTCAAAGATCAAAGGTTGGGAATTCTTGTTTTGATTTTACAATCAGATTCAAACTTCAAACTGATGAACTTTGATATAAATATTAAGATTTTTAGATTTGGGAATGCTGAGTATTTGCAAGTTGAACGAAATATGGTTTTCGTCGATTGCCGATGATCGGCGCAAGGTTGATCGTCGGGATCAAGGCTGAAGGTGATGTGAAGGTTGGAGATCATCAGAAAAAATGATCTCTGAAATTCTCGAACATGGTGGTAGCCTGACGAAGAAGAAATAGGGTTTAGAACCAGTTTTGTTCAACGTTGGTATTCGAGCTCGTGCAGCGGCAACGATGCATCGGACTTGGCAGCGGTAGGGGGGAAATGTAAGGTGATCATGTGGCGAATGTAAGGCCATGATGGCGTGGTCTGCGATGATCGGACTCAGGCGATTTAAGGTGGTTTTGATGATGGGTTTTGTTCCAATTAGTGCTTGAGTGCTCGATTTTTATTCCGGACGAATTCATCAGAACTGGGTGATTGGGTGAGTCGGGGAGGTGTTCAGTGATGTATAGATGCTCGTGGCGATGATCGAAGAAGCTCCGATCATCTACGCACTTGTACGTGCATTCTTGGGTCTGGAAGATAAGAAGAAGAAGGAGGAGGGTGGCTCGAAGTTGAGCTCGGGAAAATATGGATATGGCTCGTGAGTATCCTCGGGTTGTTCATGTTGGTTTAACACAAATCATAACAGATTTAAAAAATTTAACAGAACAAAATTTAAAATGAAAAGAAGAAAAAGATTCAGGATTATTCTTGGGTAAAATTGCATCTAGCTTGGGTGAAAACCCGAAGTGATCTCGGATTTAGATGTATATCAGTTTTGGAATTTAAATTAAACAAGTTTTCATTAAATCAAGTTTAAAATATTTTCTTGTTTAATTCTTTTAAAAAAATAAGAAATGTTTTATTTTGGTTTGGAATTAGTTAATGGTTTAAAATAAATTATTTTCAATTTATTAAATTTAAGGTATTTTATATAATGCCTATTATTTTAAAATTATTTTCAAAAGTTTATTTAAATAAGTTTAAACGATGTAATGTAATAGTTTTAAGTTACTTAAAGGGTTTTTAGTTGATTTGTATGTTATGAATATTTGTTTTCAAAGGTTTATCAAATAAACTTGAATGAAATTATTAATGAATAGTTTATCTTTTAAAATAATTAAGGTCTTTAGTAATTTCTTAATGAAATTTAAAAAGATGATGATAATTACTTACTTAATTAATGGCTGATTAATTAATTTAATAAATAAAATGATAATTGAGTAATGATTAAATTTAATCAAGTAATTAAAAGGATAGTTACTTAGTGCAATTAAATTAAAGGTTGACTAACTAATGTAAGTAATTAAGGATAATTAAGTACTTAAAGATAATTACTTAATGAAAGTAATTTGAGGATAATTAATTAATGATTAAAGGTTAATTAATCAAGTGATTAGAGAATAATTAACGGAAGGATAACTAATTTATGTGTTTAATTAATTAAGGTAATTAATTTGAGGATAATTAATTAATTTAAAGATTTATTGATGTACGAAAGAAATTAAGGGATGATTTATTAATTAAGGGTTAATTAATTAATGTAATTAATTAAGGATAATTAATTATTAAAGGTTAATTATTTAATGATTAAAGGTTGATTGAGATATTAATTGAGATTGATTAATTAATGATTAAAGATTGATTAAGTTATTAATAAATGATTAAAATGGATTAATTAATTAAAATAATAACAAATGGTTTGTAATTAATTAATAATTAACCAGGATTAGTAAATTATTCATAAGTAATTAATCTGGTTTAAATTAATCAGGTGATTAATTGATCTTACTTATGGATGTTTGTATTGTATTGAATGCTTTGAATTGTTTGATATCCCTGATGTGTGATGTTCTGTGATATGATTGATCTATGAACTGTGATTTATTTATCTGTGATGAATTTACATACTTACTGTGAATCTATGAATAAAGATAAGTGTTATGGAATTATACCGCTTGTCGATATTGTTGTGCTTGAATTCATGATGGTTGTGATATGTTGTTGTTGTGTGTAAAACCCTTGGACTACACCACACACACACAATTATGGATTGTTGAAACCTCGTTTACGACGTTTCATACTTATTTTGACTACGACAACTATATAACTTGATTTTCTATACTAACTTGTTTTTGCAGGAATATTTACAAGACCGGATTCAAATGAACTTCATGCTGCATATAAGTTGTTTTGAGTCGTTATTTAGAATTGAAATAATGTTAAAATATCTCCTATGGATATATATATATATATATATATATATATATATATATATTGACACATACACATAAACACATTCACAAAAGAAAAATGAATTTTCAGGTGAAATTCAGACGTTTGAAATGACCAATTCAGACGTCTGGATATGTAACTAAATTTAAAATTTCTACAATATTCAGACATCTGAATTAGAAATTTCAGACGTTTGAATCTGGTCAAAAATGACCTATTTCCTTTCTGGTATGCACGTTACCAATTTCAGAAGTCTGAATTATTATTTTCAAACGTCTGAATTCCTACAATGGCTATATTTTTGAATAGACACTTCTCTTTCATGAAGAGATACAACCTTTTATTAATCGATATGTCCATACTCTTTCATGACAACTATTCACGAATGATTGTACCTCTTTATACTCTATATAAACAAGTTAGAATCATCTGTTTTATTTACCTAATCGATCTAACT
This sequence comes from Allium cepa, assembly GCA_030765085.1. NCBI lineage: Eukaryota > Viridiplantae > Streptophyta > Magnoliopsida > Asparagales > Amaryllidaceae > Allium > Allium cepa. The sequence goes on from CM060934.1 coordinate 344,912,422, forward strand.
CTTTCTATTCTTATACTACTCTGATTCTAACACTTTTTTGCATTCAAATTTATTCAAAATCATTCATCTACTTCCATATTCTTCACACACACACACACGCGCGCGCACACACACACACAGAGATATATATCAAAAGGAGAAGATTATAGGAAGATTGTACTATCAAGAGACAAATTAATGTTATTGAGAACACATTGTGTCAAATACCTTCTGTATAAGTTGAAGACCTGTTTTGCGATTCAGGCAAGTGAAGTCCTCTTCGGCTGTTGAGGCATCGAAATCATGTTCTGTTGTTCAGGTGTTGTAAACCCGTTCCTCCAGGTTAAGTGAGGATTGTTGTTAGTTGAAATTCTAGAAGGAGTTTGGGACTGGACGTAGAACGGGAAGTTCGAACCAGTATAAAAATTCGTGGTGTGCTTGTTTTATTTTACTTATTTTCATTTACTTTGCTATTATCATCTGTTTCCACATTTAAATTTTATTGTATTCCATATTACATGATCCTAAGTAATAGCTAGCTAAAGTAGTTACTTTCAATTGGTATTAGAGCGAGGTTTCTTATGACCGTTACACAGTTATTTGATTTCTTGCTAATATGGAAAACAACACCAGCACTACCACTAACATTGTCACTAACACTAGTTTTTATTGAAGGTCAATCTACTGCACGACCTCCACTATTCAATGGCATGAACTACAACTATTGGGCAACACGAATGCGTATTTATATGCAAGCCGATAGTTTTGATGCATGGAATGTCATACAAACAGAATATACTGCACCTGCTACTGAATATACTACATGGACAGCTGCACAAAAATAAGATGCTTCTGCTAATGCTAAAGCTATGAATATGTTATTTTGTGCATTAGATAAAAATGAATTTAACCGAGTTAGTATATGTAACACTGCATATGAAATATGGAGAACACTTAAAGTGACTCATGAAGGTACTAACAAATTTAAACAGAGTAAAATATCTATGTTTAAGAATCAATTTCAAAATTTTAGGATGAAACAAGATGAATCTGTAAATGATATGTACTCCAAATTTCAAGATATTCGTCATTCTTTATTAGGACTAGGAGAAATATGCCCCGATTTTGATATTGTTTCAAAAATCCTTATCTCTTTAATGGATGAATGGGAAAGAAAAGTCTTAGCTATTGAAGAAGCTAATGATCTTTCTTCCATGAAACCAGAAGAGTCGATAGGAAATTTAATGTCCTACAAAGTGAATTTGAATGCTAAAACAGTACAAGCTCAAGACAAAAAGAATATGGCATTTCATGCAGAAAAAGAAAAATCGGACTCGGATGAAGAAGACTTAGCATTCATACTAAAAACTTCAAAAAGTTTTTGAAGTACAGAAAAGGAAATCGAAACAATGGGAAAAGAAACTTCAACAACAATGCAAATAAGCCATCTTCATCTATACTAGAATGCTTTAATTGCCATAAGAAGGGGCACATGCAAAAAGATTGTCCAGAACAAAAGAAGACATATCATAATAAAAATCGAAAGGACAAGTTTAAATGAAAAGCATTTTGAGTAACATAGGATGATTCAGATTCTTCTTCTTCAGAAGGCAACAGTGATAGTGAAAAAGAACAAGCAAATATTTGTATCATGGCTATAGAGAATGAGGTAAACGATCTTACTTTTGATGATATGATTGAAATTAATTCAGAACTTCTTGATACCTTAAAAAGTATCAAAAGAAAATATAAAGAAGCTCTAGAAAATTAGAGAAAAGCAGAATTCGAGATAGATATGCTTAATAATGAAAAGAAAATATTAGAAGAAGAACTTGGAAAACTTCAAGATATATTCTCTAATGATAACTCTCAACTTACTTTATTGAGTCAAGAAATTGAAACTCAAAAAGAAAAGAATGATTCTCTTGTCTATGAAAATCATGAGCTGAAAACTAAGATCAAAATGATAAATTAGATAATACTTGCCTGAAAACCAAGTTAGAAAATATTACTAAAAATGTTTCTAACTTTAATAAAGGTCGAGAAACTCTATCCAATATTCTTGAAAATTCTCAATCCACTTCTAATAAAAAGGGACTAGGATATCCTAAGAAATCAAAGACTCCATCTAGAAAGGAAATTAGAAGAAATATTTTGTATCCTACTACTCATCCAAAAAGGAACAATAACTTAAAAACATAAAAGTATGGGTTTCTAAAACAAACAATAGTTTGATTAGGAATAAATATATAAATACCTTTTTGGAAACTGTTCATAAAAATAAAAATTGTATTTTTAAAGGGGATACTGAACCTAATTGTGTTTGGTTGATTAGGAATAAATATATAAATACCTTTTTGGAAACTGTTCATAAAAATAAAAATTGTATTTTTAAAGGGGATGCTGAACCTAATTGGGTTTGGTTTCCTAAGACCTAACTCTTAGGACCCTATCACAAAGGGGGTACCAATGTTATTATTATTTTTTGCAGGACCCACTTAAAAAGAGAGGAAAATGGATACTCGACAGCGGTTGCTCAAAACATATGACTGGAGACAAAAATATGCTATCAAACACTACTTACTCAGATGGAGGCTTTGTCACTTTTGGAGACAATTACAAAGGATATATCATTGGAAAAGACGACGTCAGTAATGTCGGTACATCTAATTTACCTCTTATTTCTAATGTTTTATTAGTCAAAAATTAAAACACAATCTTTTAAGTATCGGCCAATTATGCGATAAAGGATTCAAAATATCTTTTTCTGAAGATAAGTGTAGCATTTTAGATAAAAATCAAAATCTTATATTTGAACGAAATAGAGACAGAAATATCTATGTTCTGAATATGAAAATCAATCACAATTCAGATATGTGTTTAATAGCTAATGAAAATGATCCTTGGCTATGTCAAAAAAGATTCTGTCATATCAACTTCAAAACTATAAACAAGCTTTCTAAAAATAATTTAGTTAGAGGATTACCAAAAATGAACTTCAAAGTGAATCATATTTGTGATGCATGTCAATTAGGAAAATTAACCAAATCATCTTTTAAATCTAAGAAAGTTATTTGTACTTTACAACCACTTGAATTACTACACATGGATCTATTTGGGCCAACCCAAGTTCAATCCTTAAACCACAATGGATATGTGTTTGTAATAGTAGATGATTTTTCAAGATATACTTGGACCATTTTTATGAAAAATAAAAGTGATACGTTTGAGCATTTTAAAATTTTTGTCAAACGAATTCAAAATTTAAAAGGTTTGAAGATAAAGAACATAAGAAGTGATCACGGAGGAGAATTTAATAACGAAGTTTTTGACCATTTTTGTAAAAAGAAAGAAATTTTTCATAATTTTTCGTTCCCTAGAACTCCACAACAAAATGGAGTTGTAGAATGTAAAAACAGAACTTTACAAGAATGTGCACGAACCTTATTAAATGGAAGCACTCATCCAAAACACGTTGGGGCAGAAACTGTTGCAACTGCTTGCTATGTTTTGAATCGTATTTCTATTCGACCTCTAACAAAAAACACTTCTTATGAACTTTTTACCGAAAGAAAACCAAAGATTTCTTATTCAAAGTTTTTGGTTCAAAATGTTTTATATTAAATACAAAAGATTAGCTTGGAAAATTTGATGCGAAATCCGACGAAGGAATCTTTCTAGGATATTCAGATCGTAGTAAAGCTTATCGTGTATTTAATAAAAGATCAAATACTGTTGAAGAAACATTACACGTGTCTTTCGATGAAAATTTTCAACAAAAACCAAGTATAGAAGATGATGAAGATTTTTCGGATAACATTACAAATACGGAAACTACAAATTTTGAAAATGATGAAAACATTGTTTATAATTATAATGAAGAATTAAGATCTCCACCAAAAATATTACGGGATCATCCTGTACAAAATATTATCGGGGAAATTAATTCAAATGTACGAACTAGAGGTCAACTAAATCAGATGGGCCACGTAGCATTCCTTTCAAATATTGAACCAAAGATTCCCAAAGAAGCTTCCACGGACAACTACTGGATAATTGCAATGCAAGAAGAGCTAAACCAATTTGAACGCAATGAAGTTTGGGAATTAGTTCCTAGACCAAGTGATCAAACTGTTATTGGAACTAAATGGGTCTACAAGAACAAAGCAGATAAACAAGGTAACATCACTAGAAATAAAGCAAGGTTAATTGCACAAGGATACAATCAAGAAGAAGGAATTGACTACGAAGAAACGTTTGCTCCGATTGCAAGACTAGAAGCAATACGAATCTTAATGGCCTATGCATGTTTTCACAATTTCAAACTTTATCAAATGGACGTTAAAAGTGCTTTTCTGAATGGTTATATAAAAGAAAAAGTGTAAGTTGAACAACCTCCCTTATTTATTCACGAGAAACTCCCTAATCATGTTTCTAAACTTAAGAAAGCTCTTTATGGTTTAAAACGAGCACCACCTGCTTGTATGATCGACTAAAGACATATCTAATTTCTTCGGGATTTCAAATTGGGAAAGTTGATCAAACACTTATTATTAAACATTCGAAAAAGATATTTTAATAGTTCAAATTTATGTTGATGATATCATTTTTGGTTCTACTAATGACAAGTTGTGTCAGGACTTCTCCGATATAATGACCAAGGAATTTGAAATGTCACACATGGGAGAACTAACATATTTTCTTGGTTTACAAACTAAACAACTTCAAAATGGCATCTTCATTAATCAAGAAAAATATTGTGATAATTTAATCAAACGATTCGGAATGGAAAATACTTCTGCTAAACCAACTCCAATGAGTACAACACATCTTGAAAAAGATGACAGTGGCAAAAGTATTGACCAAAAATTATACCGAAGCATGATTGGATCATTACTATATTTAACGGCAAGTCGACCTGACATAATGATGAGTGTCTATTTGTGTGCTAGATTTCAAGCCAATCCAAAGGAATCACATTTAAGAGCAGTAAAACATATTGTGACGCCCCACCTCTATACCCACGCGAGCCAAGAACATTACGGTGAATGCTGTCAACTAGCACGGAGAATAAGGCCGTTGAGGAGCGACCATCCGTGTAATTGCTTTGTGCGAGCATCGATATGTCAGATAGTATAGCATGCAATTCTTTTCAAGTGGAAATCCGACATGCCGACACAAACTCAAAGTTACTACACGGTGGCTATAATATCTTCGGAAACAAATACAGAAATAAACATAACATAAATCAGTCACAGATAATTCATATCACAAAGGCGGAAATAGATATGAATATTACACATGAAAGTGTGCATCAGAGTAGTGGTCAAACAAGATCCACAATATCAAAAAGAATAGATACAAGTGCTAGACAAAAGAATAAGTATACATCATAGAGTCTGTATCTCAAATGTATACAATAAAAACTACTAAACTAAAGTAGTTAGCCAAAAGTCAGAAGATGGTCCGATAAGGAGTCAAGCAGAAGCACCTGTAAAATCTCAGTCTGACCCGAGTATTATTTAAGAAGAAAATAATAAACGGATCAGTTTAGCTATAAATATCAGATGAAGTGATATATAATAAGAGATATGACATAAACATATAATAATCACAATGCCAAGCTGTGATAAATAAGTAATTGAAAATCAACAAGAGATTAATCAATATCACAATAATCTACTCAAGATAAAAAGGAATGTCATACTCCTAATTTCATTCACCAAGCCACAATAAATGACATATATATCAATGCCCATCGTAAAAGTTGGTGAAACATAAATTCCAGAAATCAACACACGAAATCCAGGAATCACAATAAAAAGGATGGCCAATCCCACAAACTGGACATCGACGCACCTAGAAAGACACGTCCCATGTACAGTCGAACATCGACACACCTAGAAAGATATGCCTCATGCTCTAGCATCGACGCACCTAGAAAGATACGCCCCATGCATAAATAAACATCGATGCACCTAGAAAGATACACCCCATGTAATGTCTAACACCGATGCACCTAGAAAGATACACCCCATGCTAAGTCGAACATCGACGCACCTAGAAAGACACGCCCCATGCATAGACGAACATCGACGCACCTAGAAAGATACGCCCTATGTCCCGATTTATTGAGCCGATTGCTCCACGAAGTAAATAAACATCGATGCACCTAGAAAGGTACACCCCATGCATAAATAAACATTGACGCACCTAGAAAGGTACGACCCATGTATAAACAAACATCGATGCACCTAGAAAGGTACACCCCATGCATAATAAAACATTGACGCACCTAAAAAGGTACGACCCATGTGAGAAATGAGACGAAGCTCAATAAAATGAGGAACAGTCCTCCACATAAACAAAGAGACATCGCACATTGCTAGTCTAAACCACAAAGATGATCGTCATGATCAACAAGAAGTGTCAATTACAATAAGCTAGTAAATATATGAGCTTAGCTTCATGTCCCATAACCACTAGCTTAACTTAAATATTTACGAACAAATTGTAGATCTCCACTAGAAAATTGTCACAAGAGATTCAATCGAACAAGTCCAAGAATTAACCGACGAAGTAAACGCAAGCGTTTCATACCACTTGTTTTACTAAGTCGTTTAATTAGATTTCTCATACGAGTGAGGTAAAGGTTTATATACTAATAGATTGAAAAACGGTTTTAGAAAACGAGCTTTGTAATAAAATAGTGTTGAAATCATTTGAAGAAAGAGTTTTGATACTTACTACTAGTATAGGAAACCTTTATATTCTTAAAGTGACAAATCACAAAGAAGATTGTAAAAACAATCAATCAGTAAAATTCACATTCAAAGACGTGAATAAAATCCAAAGAAATCGATACCGAATCCATCGAAATGGATATTCCAAGAATTCCCGAAGAAAATAAGTCATCAAAGTCAATAACAAATGATAACAACAAATAGGGAAATAACACAAATCGATTAAAATTGGAAATTCAAACAACTAGGCGAAATAGGCAAAAATGCACCAGGTCGGTCGGCCGGCTACAGAGCTCGGTCGACCGGACCCTGTTCCAAAAAAAGTCTCGGGAAGCAGGTCGATCGGCCGAACCCTGTACTCGGTCGACCGAACCTTGAACAGAGAAGTGCTTATGCACTTGGCAGCAGGTCGGTCGGCCGGCAGCAGAGCTCGGTCGACCGGACCTGATGCCAGCCTCTTCCCGGCCCATCCTAATGAGATCCAATCTCGACCAAATTACATTCGCTCGAGCAACGGCGCTAAGGGTTTATGCCAATCGACTACCCGGCCCTATAAGCTCCTCGATGCATCACCAAAAACATGTTCAAACATCAAAGTTATGATTTTTAAAGAATTGAACGCAAAACACTAAAAATTGGAATGTTTACCTAATCAATCCAAACCAAAAGCAAATGCACACGAATAAGCGTTAGGAATTCATACCTAACAATCGAAGAGAATTATAAGCATAGATGTGAGATTAAAAATCTCACCTTTGAACCTAAATCAATGAAGGAGAAGCTTTAAGAACAAGCTAAGATCAATCCCTCTTCAATCTCAACACTAGAAGCTTGAATCTAAGCTTAAAAGAGAAACATTTTCTAAATTTGGTTTAGGAATTTTCTGAAATCAAAGAGAGAAAGAGTTGGAGAAGAAGAAGGAGATGCTTACCAATGGATTCACTTGAGTTTGGAGCAAGAAGATGGATTTGCTATTGGAAACTAGGGCTTAGGAATTTCTATTTCCCATTCTCTTCCACCATTGTTGCTAAAGCTTGAGTGTTTAAGCAAAGAGGAGAAGTTATGAAGAGAAGGGGGTTGGGCTGAGCTAATAAGGGTGCAGTCCAAACCAAAGTCATAAGCGGGAAAAAGTAGCAAAAATCAACTATCCCCAAACATATCGAAGCTTATACTCAAAAAGGTCGCAAACGTCATTTTGAACTCAATGGGGGTGGTCTCGAGTCCCAATTCGACTATTTGCAAAAAGTAGGTTTTCGGACCAAAATCCGACGAACGATAAAATATTTAAATAAAATATTTAAATATAAAATCGATAAATATGCGGGTTGTTACACATATATTACGTTATCTCACTAACACCAAGGATTTTGGTCTGTTCTATCCTAAAGAATGACCATTCGAGTTAGTTTCATATAGTGATGCTGACTTCGGTGGTTCTCGAACAGATTGAAAAAGCACAAGAGGTATGTGCCATTTTATTGGAAAATCACTCGTATCTAGGTTTAGTAAGAAACAAAACTGTGTTTCTCTTTCTACATGTGAAGCAGAATATATTTCTTATGCTTTGGCTTGTACTCAAGTAATCTATATGCAACAGACACTTAAAGATTTCAATATATACTTAACAAATTCAACTATATATTGTGACAACTCTAGTGCTATTAACTTGTCTAAAGATCCTGTCAATCATTCACGAACAAAATATATTGACATCCGTCATCATTTTCTTCGTGACAATGTTGAAAAAGGAACAATAAATTTGGATTTTGTTTCTTCTGAAAATCAGTTGGCTGATATTTTTATAAAACCTCTTTTAGAAAATGTTTTTATAAAACTCAGACGAGAGCTTGGTATCGTCTCTCTTAAAAATCTATGATATCTTTTATGAGATATTAATATTTTTTGATTATCTTTTCACTTCTAAACTCTTCTCTCTTAGGTAACTAATAATAACTTTCAATTTTCACTTCTTATTTTCTTTTCATATCAACGTGTATATATTACTAGTTAAAGCATTTCAGCCACAAATTCCTTTAACTAAAAGTTCTATTTCTAAACTTTTCTCTTCCATTTATACACACAAATTCTACTTTTCTTTCTACTAATAGAGCTTTTACAATGGAATTCAACATGATTCTTCTTCTTCTCTCTATGGTATCAAACAACAATTCTGATTCTGACAATTCTCCTTCTTCGTATTCTACATCCTCTATAGAATTTTGGCTACTCCAACACCACGTGAACAGAATAAACCTCATCCACGAACATTCTGGTTATACTCCAGAAAAGAAGAAATCTCGACGGTTTCTTTTCTTCGATTCTCCATCAACCAAAGAAAAAATATCCGAGATTCATCACTACCAGAAAGAACCGTTGGATTTGCAACGAGAGATGTATTACGAACAGAAAGTTAATGCCAAACGACTCAGTTTCATTGAACAAGTGGCATTAAAATTCTACGGTGCGTCTCCGAAGTAAGATGTAGTTCAACCTTCAACTTTGAATCCATGGGAGCCGAGTCCACAGCGTCCTCCGGTTTCTCCAAACTCTTGGGAACGTCAACCATACTGGTCTCCATTGCGACCATACACGGAGATAACCAAGATCGAACCAGAAGAATGCAAGACTCCAAGTGATTTGGACGAATGATTTCATTTATCTATATCTGTTTTTGAATGATCATATTGTGTATACTATATTTCATTCAAATATTAATGTAATCCTTTTTCTTTTGTCAATATTTTGTTAAAACTGTCTAAAATACATTTTTACATATATTTCAGATGTCTGAAGTAGTTGTTTCATACGTCTGAATATTGTTGAAAATAGATTATTTTTTTTTACAGATTCAGACGTCTGAATCAACAATTTCAGACGGCTGAATATAGCCTAAATACACTATTTTCTTTCTGACTTGAATTACTTCAATTCAGACATCTGAATTGCTTATTCCAGACGTCTAAAATCTACTGCCTACTCAAATTTGAAATGCCTTTGCACGAATTTCAATGTAACTACCCCTTTATTTCACCTAAACCCTTCTTTTATCTTCACTCTTCATCTTATTTTTCGGTCATTACTCCATTAAAAATCAAATATTTCTTCCTCATACTCACAAATGGCTCCAAAATCAAAAAGATCAAGGCCATCCTCTTCATCATCTACCCCAAACATCGATCAGTGGCTTTGGAATGAGAAAGCAAGACAACGTTTTGCTCAAATGAATAGATCTGATTTCTTTCCAGGAGCTTTCATCAAATTTAAAGAATTCGAAGCTTATCGGATTCAACAAGTTGTAAGAGTAAATGGGTTAGAATCACTTGTTTCTTTTGCTGCAAATAATATCAAAATTAATCATCTTTTGGTTAAATTGTTCTATGCTAACATGAATTTGGATCATCATACTCCTCACAATCGCAACGATTGTATTTGGACATTAGTATGTGGAGTAAAAATCTATCTACCAATTGCTAGACTTGGTGAAATCCATCAATGTCCATCAATGGGGAATGATTTGGATGAGATTGATGTTTCTTTAAACTTGGATGATAGAGACGAGGTCTCACATCAATTCTTGAACGATGATATTACTAGACTTACTTCAATACAACTCCGCCCACAAGCTCGTATACTCCATAGAGCTTTGATTCGATCCGTCATTCCATGGACAGGAAGTTACGAAGTAGTGAATAAAAGAAACTTCCAAGCCCTATATGTTATCTACTTCGGTCAACCAATCAATTGGGCTTAAGTGATTTTGGAAGAATTTATGGATGTTAATCGTCGAAGACGATATAAGACTTTTCATTATGGTGCTTATATAATAAAGATTCGTCAAAATTTTAACATTCCTTTTCCTGATTCCGAATTCACATCAATCAAAGAACTAGGGTCAAAGACATTAGGTCGTATGGGTTTTCCAAAACGACCGGGGAGTTTGGCATATATTTCTCTTCAAGAATAGGTTTCCAACCGAGATCAAAACCGGCCCCAACCTCGTCCTCATGTTCCACATGCTCAACCAATTGCTCCTCCCTCAGAAGAGGAAGACAATGATGATATAGTGATTCTTTCTCCCGACTCGAGCTCAAGGAATGCTTTAGTCACTCTTTCCCAAAACCAAGCAAACTTAAAAACCGAATGGTAAAACTTGAAAAGAAAACTGAGAAACGTTTTAACTCCATTCACGGCTTTCTAAACAAAATTTGGGAACGTATTGGTTGCTCCACCTCATCATCTACCGGAGTTTTCAACCCCGCTCCATTCCAATGGTCATCCAGCTCGGGGACAACAATGGTGAAGATGATGATGATGATGAGGAAGTGACTCAAGTCCTAGATTTTGATTATCTTTAATGTTATACAGTTTATTTTGAACCATTTTCGTTGTTTGTTATTTTCTATCATGAACTCCTTAGTTTGTTGCTGATTTGTAGTTTGTTTTAATTCAAGATTGCTTTATCTGTTGATTACCTTTTTGCGATGTCAAAGGGGGAGAAGGTGTTGACATTTTCTATCTATTCTATCTAGCTTTTTGGCGGGGGAAGCTTTTAAATAGGGGGAGTATATGTGTGTGAGTGTGTGTATCGTATTATATAGTTGTCATCGTCAAAAAGGGGGAGAATGTTGAAACCTCGTTTACGACGTTTCATACTTATTTTGACTACGACAACTATATACGTTGATTTTCTATACTAACTTGTTTTTGCAGGAATATCTACAAGACCGGATTCAAATGAACTTCATGCTGCATATATGTTGTTTTGAGCCATTATTTAGAATTAAAATGATGTTAAAATCTCTCCTATATATATATATATATATATATATATATATATATATATATATATATATTGGCACATACACAAACACATACATTCACAAAAGAAAAATGAATTTTCAGGCAAATTCAGACGTTTGAAATGACCAATTCAGACGTCTGAATATGGAACTAAATTTAAAATTTCTACAATATTCAGACGTCTGAATTGGAAATTTCAGACGTCTGAATCTCGTCAAAAATGACCTATTTCCTTTCTGGTTTGCACGTTACCAATTTCAAAAGTCTGAATTATTATTTTCAGACGTCTGAATTCCTACAACGGCTATATTTTTGAATAGACACTTTTCTTCCATGAAGAGATACAACCTTTTATTAATGGACATGTCCATACTCTTTCATGATAACCATTCACGAATGATTTTACCTCTTTATACTCTATATAAACAAGTTAGAATCATCTGTTTTATTTACCTAATCGATATAACTCTTTCTATTTTTATACTACTCTGATTCTAACACTTTTATGCATTCAAATTTATTCAAAATCATTCATTTACTTCCATATTCTTCACACACACACCCACACACACACACACACACATATGTATATATATACATATACATATATATATATATATATATCAAAAGGAGAAGATTATAGGAAGATTGTACTATCAAGAGACAAATTAGTGTTATTGAGAACACACTGTGTCAAATACCTTCTGTATAAGTTGAAGTCCCGTTCTGCGGTTCAGGCAAGTGAAGTCCTCTTCGGCTGTTGAGGCATCGAAATCATGTTCTGTTGTTCAGGTGTTGTAAACCTGTTTCTCTGGGTTAAGTGAGGATTGTTGTTAGTTGAAATTCCAGAAGGAGTCTAGGACTGGACGTAGAATGGGAAGTTCAAACCAGTATAAAAATTCCTAGTGTGCTTGTTTTATTTTACTTATTTTCATTTACTTTGCTATTATCATCTGTTTCCGCCTTTAAATTTTATTATATTCCATATTACACGATCATAAGTAATAGCTAGCCATAGTAGTTACTTTCATGGATTTCATGGGAAATTGATTAAGTCACAGATATTTCGAATTTAATATTATTTTATCCAAAATGGTTTTAAAATTGGAATTTTGAATTCAAAATGGTTTGGAAAAGTTAAATCTGAGAAACTTTTGAAAGGAGTTTTGAAATTAAAATAATTTGATTTGAATTTGAATTTAAGATTTTGAAGTTGAATTCTATATACATATATATTTGAAAACTATGGTTTAAAAAGTTATACAGGTTATAAAATGTATATATATGGATTTTTAACCATTTTTGAAGTTTTTAAATAAATTATTTTGGGAGTTTGAATTTAACTCAAATAGAACTTGCCGAGGATACGACAAATCGCTGACTTGCTAATGTATATTTTGAAAGGCTATAACTTGAGTAAAATGAATTTGATTTTCTCGAAATGTAAAGCATTTGTTTTCAAATGATAATGGCTTTCATATAACGAAAGAATTTCTAGTTTTTATTAAAAGGATTCCAAGTTGTGTGATTTGAATTGTAAATAGTTTTGAAAGCTATGAATAAATCTTTGTTAAAGATTGGTAAAATTTGTTTTCAAAGTAAAGAGGATCTTAAAAGTGAATCTTTTTGTTTAAAAGATTAAAAGTGGAAATTTGTGTAAACCATTCAAAAAGAAAGGTTTTGGGCTTTAAGTTGTGACTTAACTAAGATCCCACTGTATCCATATGCTTTTTAAAATAAGCACTCATTATTCGGTTTAGCCGGGAGTGGTCTTTATGTCATCTAACCCATTCCAAATAATTATACGACGAAATGGATAGCATTTGAAAACGGTAGTGAAGACCGGGTATTTTCGAGAACGATAGGATTACCTATGGATTGTCTCTGCATCGAATGGCCACGGTATAGAGATCTCCATATGTGATGGGGAGTCCGATCGGGATTGTGAATACCCGAATTTGCAAGGACTTCTTTGGAAGTGCCTTCGGTTCCGTTCAAACCCGGAACGGACTTGTATGGTTGTATGTCTGACATTACACTTTGAGATATAAAGCCGATTTCTATCAAATACATTTCTTTTGGTGATGGAGAATTTATTCTCTTAGCTTAACACCCTTCTCTGAGACGTACGAGCTCAAAGGTTGTGTAGTTGATGGTTATTAGTGATATGCTCGCAATTTGGTAGCGTGGCATGCTGAGTGATGTTGATCATTTGTTGATCGAAGCATGGCTTTTATGAAAAGAGTAGCTTTGTGGAAGAGACTTCGTCAAACCTCACAACCTGGAAATGGTCGAAAAAGGAAGAATGCAGCAAGGTTATGAGGGTCGCACCCTTTAGGATATGTGCATTTCCTTCTAAATAAAAAGTGATATCATGGTATGGAGTCCAGATATTTAACTTATTTGGTTGTTGAAATTTGTTAGCTTCAAGGCCTCGGATAAAGGTCGGTGACGACCGAGAGATGACATACTCATGTCAGTAGTTACCTAGTTACAGAGGTAAGCCGACCTTGTGTTGGCAGAGAGCTGGTTAAGTTCTCGAGGCGTCCCTCCAGAGGTGTTCCTGTTCGGTGAGGAAGTTCCTTAGCCTGGACATTGTTGGAAAATCCAATCATTCAATACGTGCCCTGTATGGTTTTAGTTGTAGAACCTGTCATCTAATATGGTAGCTATAGTAGGCATATTATAATGGTACATATGCTGGCTAAGATTAATATTATACTTGAAAATGTTTTCTGCACTATGCAATAATAATAATATCAAAATGATTTTGCGTATCAAGCATGTTTGACTATCATAAGGAGAAATCTCCCCCAAGTGTGCGATTGCATTGTGTGTATGCTGGGAGACCTTATGGTAGTTTCATTTTCCAAAAAGCATAACGGATTTCTTTTTATTTATTTTGTTTGTTTTTGTTCAAATAAATTGTTTTCATTTGCTCACACCAGTCCTATGACTGACCTAGAATTTATTGCTCCCTTTTTAAACTTTAGGTGCCTACAATTTTCCACACGGGCAGCCTAGAGTCAGATTTTCAGATAATCAGCTAGTAGATGTAGCTTTTGTCAATCTTTGAAGTCTTTGGATTTTGGGGTTGCATTTGTTTCACTTCAGCATGATGGTAGTTCGAGCTTTTGGTTTGGAGCTTTGGAGTTTTGGATTGGAGATGTAGTTTGTGGATTCACTCTCTTTTGAAGATCATGTTGGAGTTATCTCTTCCATTGTTGTATCTTTCTGTTGTTGCATCTATCTATGATACTGTTGTTAATCATTTGTATCAGATTGTCGTATCATTGTTGTGTATCAATAAAATTATTCTGTTCTGTTTCCGCGGTATTGTTATCGCCTAATGTTGTTATAAGCTCCGACGAACTAGATTCGACGTTTGAATCTGCGGCATTCAAATACGGGTGAAGTATGGATGTCGATTTTTGAAGGCCGAGTCAGGGTTGTTATAGTGGTATCAGAGCTGAAGATTGGGTAAGAACTTTAGCTCAGAAGTATAATGCATTAAGTGACTCATTAGAGATAGGGATATAAATGTCCTAGAATGAGTATATCTCTAAGATATCCGTCTGTATGCCTCGGTAAATTCTCTTACTATTCACTGATAGTGAGTATGGGTGCAAGAAGAGGATGAGGTAGGGGACAGGGGAGTACCACTTCAAATGGTCAAATCTTGTAACATGAAACAATTTTTCCCATCAACTTTCTTTCATCATCGTTCACTCTCAATTCTTTGGCGGTTTCCTGGCAGCTACAAGAAGAAGCTTTCGTATGTTTGTGGTCATGCGAATCTTTGTTTACGTTATAGGAAAGGTTCCTATTTCGTATTCTCTTCATCAGTTTTCTATCAACTTTTCTTTTTTAACTTAATAAATTTGAAATTTTATTTGAAATAAATTGGTTAATAAAATATGGAACTAAATTAGATTGTATCAATAGAACAATTTCAGTCAAAACCAAATTTGAAAATTTTGCTGTGATTTCTTGAGAGGATGCAAGTCTGAAGTGGGACAAACTGGTATATACTTTGGAGTATTCTGGCCTGAGTTTGGAATCCAATACCTAGTGTTTGAGAATTATGGAAGATTGAATCCATTTATTTATTCTTTAGGGTCCAGATATATTCTGCGAATGGCTAGTTATCCTTTGGACTAACCAATGCCCTGCATATTTCATAGGTCGGATGACCCGAGTATCTTATGGAGTATTGAATAAGATCATTCTCGTATCTATTGATGATATTCTGATTTGGTAAGTCAAATATATAATTGATATTTAGTTTGATCTGATAAACCCATTTCTCTATCTTTGATGTATTTATCTGTTCTTTGTTGTCTCCCTGTCTAGCAAATTTCAGGGATGAAATTTTCTTAAGGGGGGAATCTGTAACGATCCCGGTTTAGAGTCAAAATTTATTTGATAATTAAAATAAAATTTTGAATTAAATTATGAATTAATTTGAAAAGTTCCAAAATAAATAAGATATGTGTTTATTTTATATAGATTGTAAATAGAATCTGGAGTTTGAAATTCAAAAATTAAATATCTTATAAATAAATTGGATTTAAAAAATCTATATTTAAAAGTAATTAAAAAAAAATTCTAATTTTAATATATATATATATATGGAAGTTATGATTGAGGTTAATATACAAATTTTCAAAAGGCTATTTTGAATTTATATATATATATATATATATATATATATATATATATATATAATATGTGATTACTTATTAAATGTTTAATTAGAGTTTAAAATCATTTTTCTTTTAAAAAGTTATAAAAGTATAGATAATAGTAAAATGTACAAATATAAACATTCATTCATTTAAAAATATAATAACTTGAATTTAAATTTTAAAACAAGAATGAATACAAAGCTTTAATATGTATATATATCTTTTGGAAGTAATAAGTACAAGATTTAAAATATATACATGTGCAAAACATAACTAAATATAGTTGGCAAATATATAAAAGTTTCAACATAATACATCTCCTTTTATGTTTGTTGGTATATATAAATATAAATACAAAGTATATATGTATTTAAAACTAGTTAAAAATAAGATACAAAATTTTACGAAAATAATTAAAACATGTCAATTTACAAATGTAAGTTTAAGGTAATATGTATTAACATTTGTAAGGAAAATAAAACATACATAACAAGTGTTAGCTTAGCAAAATACAAGTGGCAAGATGTATTTGTTTTTCTTTTTAAATTTATAATGTAAATAAACATCAAGGTTAAGAAATCAGGCTTCATACTTCACAAACCTGGAAAAACAAAAGAAAATAAAACCTGAGAATAAAACCAGAACAAAATCAAAAATAGAGAAGAAAGATCAAAGAAAATCAAAATGAATTCAACAAATTTCATTTATTTAACCTGGTTCATGAGCAAACAGCAAAGCCACTCAAATTCAAACTTAAATCTGATCAAAGATCAAAGATCAAATCATCTCAGCATAGATCATTTTGAACTTAAAGAAAAGTTCAAATTCAACTGGAAACAAAAGGAAACCAAACAGCTTCAAGTTTTAAAGCCAACATAAAATTAAAATTAAAGAAATCAAAAATCAACAGCAAAGAAAAAGAATCATATCAAACAATCAAAACAACTTCAACCTGAGTGAATTCAGAAATCATCTCAACTAGATCAAGCTATGGATTTAAATCAAACAACAGGGCAAATAATCAAGTTCAAATATCATTCCAGGTTTGTGTTCTCTATTATTCCCAAATCCAGTTGAGCAAATTTACTTGAACATGTGTATATACATCTTGATGCTTGTGGTGACACTTGAAGTATGCAATGATAAAAGTTTGTTCAGTTGTTAAGTATGCCTGCATGTGTGTGTATATATATATATATATATATATATATATATATATATATACACACACGTGCATAAAAAATGACTGTGCATGTCTAAGTTGTTTCTCTGTTTGAATCACAGGCTTAACCCCTTAATATAAATTCAATATCTCCTCATGCAATCAATTTTAAGTTATGAATTCTAAATGAAAAGGGATTATACCAATGTACTATCAAATTTAAAAATAAATTTAGGGGTGTTTGTTGAATACTTATTTATAAAATGATAAATCACAATAATAATTCAAAATAGGTCAAAGATCAAAGGTCGAGAATTCTTATTTTGATTTTACAATCAGATTCAAACTTAAAAATGATGAATTTTGATATAAATATTAAGATTTTTAGATTTGGGAATGTTGAGTATTTGCAAGATGAACAAAAAATGGTTTTTCGTCGATTGTCGATAATCGACGCAAGGTTGATCGTCGAGATCAAGGCTGAAGGTGGTGTGAAGGTTGGAGATCATCAGAAAAATGATCGCTGAAATTCTCGAACACGATGGTAGCCTGACGATGAAGAAATAGGGTTTAAGAACCAGCTTTGTTCGACGTTGGTATTTGAGCTCGTGCGGCGGCAACGATGCATTAGACTTGGCAGCGGTAGGGGAAAGTAAGGTGATCATGTGGCGAATGTATGGCCGTGACAACGTCGTCTACGATGATTAGAGTCGGGCGATTTAAGGTGATTTTGATGACTGGGTTTTGTTCCAGTTAGTGCTTGAGTGCTGATTTTGATTCTGGACGAATTCATCAGAATTGTTTGATCGGGTGAGTCGGGGAGGTGTTCAGTGATGTGTAGATGCTCGTGGCGATGATCAAAGAAGCTCCAATCATCTGTTGTAACGACCCATAAATTTTTAATAATTAAAATGGTTAAATTGATAAAATTTTGGTAATTTAATATGAAGAAAAATAAACTTTGTAATAAAATAAGGAAGGAATGCCAAAGTGGAAATGCATATTTTATTCATAAGGTAATATAAAAGAATGAAATTATCTGAATGATTTTGAGGATTTAACCATAATAAATGTACACATTTAACAAATTCAATATAATTAAGAACAACTATTAATACAAAGGAAATAAATTAAATAAATCCATCAGGTCATTGCTTGATTTCTTGCCTTTTTCTACATGGCCTCTTTATTTCTTGCTTTAGCCATACAAACTCTTTTCCTAGCCGTATATTTCTCATTTGAAAATCATATACAAGAAGATTTATTTCTCATTTCAAAACTTCTCATTTCATTTGCATTTAAGAATAAAACATATATACGTTTCTTTTTCCTTAACTTAGGTCTTTTCTGTTTCTTAGCATTTACTCTCACTTTGCTTACATCCAAACCATCTATGTATCAACCCAAATATTTTAATAAATGTTTTATTTATTTAATTTAGATGATTTTGTTATTTAAAATATAAATTTTGGTGTGGATTATAATTCCACACATGAATTAATAGAATATTTTCCGGAAATGTGAATTTTGTCAATATGGTAAAACTTTGACTTTCAAATTTAAAAATTTAAAAGTTTTAAAATTTGAATTTTATCTTTTATTTTGAAAGCAAATAAAAATTTAAAAATACTGCTTTTCGTTTCGTTGAAATCTGATTTATAATGCGAAAGTTATGCTTTTTTAACTATTGTGTGTAATTTGCTATATTTAACAAAATTGTTTACTTTAAATTATATAAGTTATATTTTATTTGGTCATGTAATGTTCTAATTTATGTTTTCAAGGGTAAAATAACTTGTTTTGTATATATCTTGGTTTTAAAACATTTTAAAAGTGTAATTGACATTTTCCAGTGTCAGTTTGTTTACAATTTCTAATTTCCAACTTCAATTAATTTAAGAAATTGTTTATTTAATTTTATATTATTCTTAAGAACTTATTTTATTCTCATTCTCACTTTAAGTTGTTTCTCAAAGATTTATTTTAAACCATTTCTAAGAAGAGTTTTAATTTTCCAAAGTTAAGTGGATTGTGTTTGCAATTTTCTTAAGCTAGTTTCAATAAATTAAGAAAGATTTATTTATCTTTCTATTTTCCTAAAATATAATTATTTATTTTCTTTTTCACTTTATTCCAGTTTGTTTTGTTTTATTCGCTGATTTTTGTTTGTTTTAAAGTGTGGTAGAAATTTTTCCAAAAGCTAGTGGTATTGTGTGTAAATTTTTAAGCCTTGTTTCAATTTAATAAACTATTTCTTTAATTCTTTTCCATTTTTTTCTTGAAATCATTTATTTATTTCCTATCTTAACTTATTCCTCAAAATCCATAGACGTTCCTTACATGTAGCCTATCAATTCACGTGAAGATAGGAAGAGTTCTCATTTTCTACTTATTCTTTTTATTAAATAGGAATCAAATCCCTTCATTTTCTCTTGCCATTTTAAACATTGATTGCTTGACCGTTTCTTCCACTTAATTGCCGTGAGTTTTCACACTTTATTTCTCACGCAAAAACATCTCCTCTCATTTTATTTCTCACGGCTAGGAATATGGTAATGGCCTTCTCTTTTTTTTCTACTTTTTTTCTTCTTCCAAACTTTTATTTAAACTGTATATATTTGTACAACATTTTGTTCCACTTTTGTTTCTTTTAAAATTGGTTATATACTTTTTAAATTAAGTAATAAATATTGTGCAAAAACAAATAAATTTTACATTTCTTTTATACGTATATACATCAGTTTCTTAGTTAAATGATAAATAAATCAAACTGATGTAAACAAATCAAATTTTGAATAAGGTTGTAAGTAGTGTATAAATAAGCTATTAAATTACACGTTTTAATTTGTACGTTTATTTTTGTTTTTGTATAATTTATTTGATGTTTTAAATGGTACGTTATTTGATGATATATTCTTTACCGTATATAATTACTAAATAAATAAGAAACGTATAAATTTAAAAATACGTTACTTCTGTTTTAAATTTGGGCGTATGTTTCGATTAATAATTGCATCTATAATAAGCGCTCATTAATTTCTTACCACAGCTAATAAAAATCAATTCAAACTGTGCCTTACCATTCGCGTGTAAAAATATTTCCTTTCCATTGCTTCATTATATTTAATAGGAATAAATGCCTTATTTCATCTTGTCGTTTCAAACAAAAATTACTTGCCTTGTCATTCACGTGCGTCAATATCCTCTTTCCCTTTTTCTTCTTTGTAATTGATAGTAATAAATTCCCATAGCCATTTCAAAAATCATATTTTTTTCTTGCCATTTTTTTACCTAATCAACGCAAATACCTCCCTCTTAAATACTAAACCCACATACACAATTCCGTTACCACATCATTTTGGTTTCATCTTCTTCTCGCATGAGCTTCTCCCTTCAGGTAATGGTCGCATACATTTTTCTTTTATTTTCTTTTTTCTTTCTTGTTTTTCTTTTGTTTCCATTGTTTCGCTCCAACCAGGGCTGAGCCACTTGTGTTCATATTATCTTATTCAATTTTTCCAGTTTGCTTTATTCAAATTTGATATTCGTATGTGTGTGACCATACTTAGTTTTTATTTATTTTGTTTCAAGATCTGAATCTGGTTGTCGCATCCCCTAAAATATGATCGTGCTTTCTTTGCGCTTTTCGGTGTGGATATCGTTATTTTTGAATCAAATCTCCAGCGTCGTAGAGGTGAGTATTCACGCTTGACAAACCTACTTATAGAATTGTAAATTAATAACAAGTGGAATTGTAGAATGGTTATATTTTATTTTACTTGCCTGTGATATAAATTTTATGATGTTAAAACCCTGTTATAAAATTTTCACATCATCTGTTATAGTATATGCTGTTATAATGTTTATTTATTTCTGTTTATCACACAGCAAGTTCCCTGTAGAATAGAATTATTATGGGCTGAAATGATAGGTCTGAACGATATTTATGTATTTATTTATTTATTTAACTTGGGATTGCGGGTTTGAAATGATAGAACCCGGATTCTTCTTTGTAAATTACGGATTAAAATGATATATTATCTGTATCACTTGACCTAGGGTAGAAAATATTGTACAGACCCGTGGTTATTTTATATATATTTTTCTAAGAATTTTAAGTATTTTTAGACGTGTATATTATAATACTTTGGTTTAAACTGAATTAAAAATGATTTTAGTGATTTTTCTACAAGTTAAATATATAAATAAATAAATGGTTAAGTTAGAATTTGAAGTATAAATTTTATGTTGGAAATTTTGATGGAATTCAAGTTAGGTAAACAAAATATGATAATTTAATATAAATTGGAATTTAAAATAAATTTATAAAGTGTTATTGAGTTTCTATGACTGCTTAAAGAAATGAATACTTAAAAATGAAATTTGAAATATATCTTAATTTAAAAATGGAAGTTGGTTTAAGAATGAAAGGTAAGTTAAGAAATAGATTGAAAATTAAGTTATATTTTGAAATGGTAATTAAAATTTATTGTTAAGTTGATTTTGAATACAAAGAATAGAAAATTATGTATTTGACTTCAATAAGTGAGGCCTGGAGAAGTTGATATTTATTATTGAAATTTACTTTATAAAAATCATAAAATTTTGGGTAATTTAAAAGACTATTTCAAAGTGGAAAATTTGATTTTTATAAGTTAAATTGGTTTTAAATGAAGTTTAATCATTGATGAATTTTTATTAAAGTCTGAAATTTAATTAACTTTAGATCTGTTGTAAGGGATGTTGTCGCACTTTGTAAGTGCCGTAGTTGATGCAAATGAACCAAATGCTAAAATTAATTAAGGGCTATCGCAGTACTTGGTAAGTGTTGTGGTTGCGAAATTTAAACTAAACCTGAGTAAATAAAAGGGCTACTGTAGCACTTGTTAAGTGTTGTAGTGGTTGAAATTGAGATTTTGAAAATTGGATTCGTAAATATAATAACTTCACTTAAAACAAGGTTAAAATGAAGTATTTTGACTTAGTATTAACTATTTTGAAATTTATAACCACGGATAGAAATAATGTTTGGGTGTTAAAGAGACCGGGATCGCAAGTTGTCATAATCTCTGCCAACTCCGAAAACCACTTTAACAACCGTGTACGTGGTGGAGATTCCAGAATGAAGTAGGATGGTGGCGTCATTTCCTTTGAGGTAAATACGAGGACCCGACTCCTGTGAGTTGGCATAAGGTGGCTAAAACATGAGCGATTGACGGGCTAATGAGGTAGCACCTTTGATCGGACACATCCCTTCGATTTTATACTTTGACTTTTGGATTGATTCGGTGGCCACTTTTGATTTTTTTTTTGATTTGGGGGTATGGCTCGAGGTGGGTGGTAGCTGCAGCTATGCGTTACCACCGGCCCGAAAGCTTAATTGGTATATTTACCCTGGCATTGCCTAGTTGGGTCATGTCACCTACCATACCGAGCCTTTACTACGAGTTTCTATTTGTGTCGTACCTATTGAGTATCCTCTGGCATCCCCCCGATC
This sequence comes from Allium cepa, assembly GCA_030765085.1. Lineage (NCBI taxonomy): Eukaryota > Viridiplantae > Streptophyta > Magnoliopsida > Asparagales > Amaryllidaceae > Allium > Allium cepa. The sequence continues at coordinate 344,935,291 of CM060934.1, forward strand.
AGGAGGTATTATGGTACTATATAGACTATTGGCATTATTTGTGTTAAGGGCTATATGGGTAGCCCCTTAACGCTATTATAAAGTAAGTTTATTTTACAAATAGACACTATTATAATAGCAAAATATTACTACATAGTAAATAGTTTGACGGATCCATAGAGGATGGGCGGTCCCAAGCATCCTAAGTTACTTTCCTTTATATTACAGTTCACTTGAATTATCTTAAATTGTTGTGACGACCCGGAAATTTTGACAAATTATATTGGAATAATTAATTGATTTTTAAATATTTAAAAGTTAATTTTAACTTGAATTCAAGATATTAATATTTACTGGATAATTAAATTATTGTATTATATAGTTTAAATATTGAATTTAACAATTGAAAATTGGGTAAATTGTTGAATCTGAAATTTCTAAACATGTTTAAAAAATTTAAAGGCTTATAAAATTTATAATGATGATACTAAAAATAATAGAATGGTTGGAATTTAAATTAAAGGTGATTCGTTCAATTTTAATAATATATCGTTTAAATTGATATTTAAAAATAGCCTTTCGAGACACGGTCTCGGAATTCGACAAAACCAGTTCCATTGGATCCATAATAGTTAGTTATTATCGGATTTCAATTTTCATAGCAATTAGAGTTGTCGTATGACCCTGGCAGCTCAAAACGCTTAGAAATCGTTTTAATCGATTTAATTTAAAATCGATCATTTACTTCCGTAACTCGTGCATATGGCCAAATTAGCCTCTGAAACATGTTCCATTGTGTTTGGAACACGGTTAAAACCTTATAGTCGCCTAGCGGCATTCTTTAAAAGGAGTTCGAAATTTTAGTAGCAATTAAGCGAGATGTTCTGAGAGCTTTATAATATAATAAATTTAGGGTCAAACGATCAAAGATATTTCTCATTCACAAAAGCGTACTCAGGAAGCCTTACACCAAACTCTATTTTATTACCGTCCCCCTCTCTACTAAATTCACGAAACAAATCGTTCAGAAAAGAAAAAAAATGGTGGCCGCGATTTGGGTGTTCGCTCGTCGCGTTCCACGTCCAGAAATTCGCGAATCAAGGTCGCGATACTTGGGCCGACTTAGCACGGCCTGGAGGAGGGTTCATTGTGGATTCGCGCTCGCCTGGAGGCACCGCGACATAGTTCAGAGATGCCGCTCTCCAACCTAGGGTTTGCGCACGAAGCCAGAGGAGTCGCGAGGCGAAGGCAGGGCGCAGCGCGACGTGGTGATGCCGGAGGGGTTGTTCAGGATGGAAGGAGTTGTTTCAAGGCATGGGTGGACTCGAAGGCGACAAAGTGATGCTTTGGGCTGAAGCTATGGTGAGGGAGACGTAGAGTTTTGGCAGTGAGGACAAAGGTGAGTAATCTCTGTTCCGCAAAATCTATTTGCAGTTTGAATTTGAAAGAATACAAAGTTTAAGTTTAAATGAATTTGAAAGAAACATTTTAAATGTGTTTTGGAAATGATCAGTAAATTAGTTACTATTATAAACTGTAATTAAATAAGTCCAATTTGTTAATTGATGAGTAAGAATTTGTTTCGAGTAATTAAAGATAAATTTAGTTAAGGTCTGTGAATCAATGATGTAATTAGAAGTTAAATAGTTTGTAATTAAGAATTAATTAACGAATTTAACTTGTAATAAGTGATTAACTTAAGGTAATTAATTTTATTAATTAATTAAGGGTAATCAATTGTGGAATTTGAAAGGTATAATTACTTTATGTAATTTATAAAGTGAGGTTACTTAGTGAGGTAATTAGTGATACCTGAAATTACTGGATGTGATAAATTAATGGACGGATAATAAATGGAAAGATAGATTCACAGGTTGAGATAAGTCAGGAATGATTAATGTTGCGGTTTAATTAATGATTAATCAATTAATATAATTAATTTAGCTTAGTATAAATTGAAATATAATTGGAAATCATAAGCTTATATAAGTCATGAGGTATTTAAAGACTGACAAATTAAAATTTGATTAATCATAATAAGCGACTTATGAGAATTAATTAATATAAGTCATTAAGGATTAATGTAATTGATATAGTTAATTAATTTATGAGGTAATTGAAGATTACTTATTGATTTGGTTAAGAATAATCAATATCGTGATAATTAATTAAAGATAATTACTTGAATGCAATCGCGGGATAATTAATCCAGTGTGATTAATTAAGATGAATAATGAAGGGATGGATTAATTTATTGATTTGAATAAATTGATATGGAATGAAGGAATCCAAGTGGATGAGGTTAGTAATTCGATTAGGTTAGTTAAATAAAATTGGAAGAGATTAAGCTTTGCTTATAAATGATTGAATGGTATTGAATCCCTTGCATGTGTTAATATCACTATTCTGAGAGGTTGTGTATTTCATTTGAATAACTTGGGATAGGATGGCATGAGTTTCGAAGAGACAGTGGTCGGGTATTGGGAAATATCCGAAACTACTTCGACTTTTTATAATTTGATTTGTGAAATCAATAGGCTGGAATGAAATAATTTAAGTAAATTGAATTATTTTAGTTTGGTACTTAGAAATTGATATGTGAAATAAGTGTGTTTATAGCAAATTGTGAATTGGATAATTTGACATATTTTACCCTGGGTTTATTTAAGTTGATTGCTTTGGTATTCATGTTAGTTGGATTTACTCACGCTGGTTTCCAGCCTGACCCGGGTGTTACTTTGGTGTAATGCTCGGGTCAGACCGAGTATTACAGATTTTCAGGTAGGTACGTTCCGGAGCTCAGGAGGCGAGCTGGATGGCTACAGCGTATAGAGTATTTCCGCTGTATTTATATTATTATTAATCTGAGTCATGATAATTGTATATATTCAGTGACTGAATGTAATGTAAACTCTGATGTATATTAAATGTAATCAACAAATATAGTATTCTTCTGTAAACTATTATTTATTATTATATTTTATCCGCTGCGAATGTGAGTTGTTGATGTTTTCTGTTCTTCTTCTTCTTCTATCTCTTTCTTCTTTCTTCATAACTATCTGGGATTTTCGAGATCGAAAATTCCGGGTCGTTACAGTTGGTATCAGAGCTGAAGGTTAAGCGAGAACCTTGGCTTTGGTGGGAATTACTCATTGAATAGAGTCTGTAGTACTCTAGAATGAGTTGAGTGTGTATATATATATATGAGAGCGTACTTGTTATTTACTTATAAAGATTTTTAATGATTTTATATAAAAATATAAATTTAATATATATAGCAATATTTCCTTCTAAGGAATATCTAGATGATTGGTTGTTAAATTATTGAAATTAAGTTAAGAAGTAAAATAAAATACGACCAAATTGAAACTTACAACCAAAGTTGAAGAATGAACTTATATAACAAAATGGAATTTGAAATATAGATTGAAAATATAATTTATAAATTGAAACAAACTTCATAAATAAATGAGATTATAATTTGAAATAGAATTCCAGAGAATATTTGAAATAGAGTAAGATGAAAATTCCAGAGTAATGTTTAAATGTGAATTTGATGGATTGGGAGTTTGGAATTTTGGGAAAAATTAAAATTCCTTTGGGTTTGAAAGTGATTTCCAAGGGTTTTGAAGAAAGAATAGTATTATTTCAAAAATATTTTTGTGTTTGAAATTTGGGAGATTTGAAATCAAAAATATTTGGAAATGTTTTTAGAGAGATAAAAGCATTGAACTCTTTAGGTCACTGGAAAATAAAGTCGGTGATGACTGCAGCATTATCGATGTTTATTTTCGAGTTTCTAAAAGAGAAATTGCTACCAAATTGTTTTAAATTGGAATTGTTTGTGAACTGAGTTTAGTTTTGAAATTCAAAGGGATAATTGAATTCGCCAAAGAATTTTGGAAAGTTGAATTCTTGAGTGATATTGAAATTTTGGAGATTTGTTTAAACTCTGGAGTCTTGGTTAAATTGTTTTGATATAAACTTATTTTTCTAAGCTATCAAATATATACAACCTTTCTTTCTTAAAGCTAAATTATTTTATGGTTTGGAGTTATTTAACCATTTTTCAACTGTTTTCTAAACTAATTCCTATATTTCAACTATTTCACAAACTAATTTCTATTTTACAACCATTTTGCAATTATCTACAATGTTTGGAACTATTTAACCATTCCTCAACTATTTTACAATTAGTTAACTATGTTAATAGCTAATTTGAAAACTAATAATTATTTTTTTCAACTACTTATCTATTTTTCAAAATTTCCAAGCTATTTTCTAAATAAACCGGTCGGAGTTCAGACTGCTATGGATTTAATACCCAACTGAGATAGGAATTGAAGTGATAACCCAAATGGGGATTAATGTAAAGGTGAATAAGGAATGTGAAATGGTTCTTTTGAACTGAAAGAATATTTTGAGAAATATGAAATGAATAAAGATGGAAATTGGATATTTCTATGGTTTTTGAGAGTGTTTGGAGTATAAAAGGTGTGTTATGCAAGAAAGTAAGGATCCAAAGTTTTAAAAATATATATATATATATATATATATATATATATATATATATATATCTAAATATATATAAAGGATCTTATGAGGATTTTGGGAAAGGCTTTTGATTTTTGGGTAAAATCAATATTGAGTTTTGGAAAGCCTATTTTGAGAATTATCGATTTTGAGATAATCGATTTTGTGTAAAAGAGCTTTGTATGAGATTCATATTAGGTGTATGAATTGAAAGATACTATATGTGTATAGTATAAAGTGTTTTGATGATAGCTCTGGGGAAAAAGGCGCTCCCTTGAAATGGAATTCTCAGGAGTGCCACCGAGTGGTGCTGCCTTGAGCCCCAAGGGGGGTTCTAAAGTTGATCCTGTGAGGAGTCCGGACAAAACTAGTTCCTGAGGATTATGAGTTGAGTTTACCATAGCGTAAGTCGTGTGTGCCGCGGAGAACCAACAGTTACATGGACTTTTGTTGTGACTGCAACGTAACCCAGGATGTAACTGCGACCTATGGTAACATAGCGAAAGTCGTGTGTGCCGTTGAGAGCCAACAGTCTGCGTTTGAGTTTATCTCGGTAGACTGCGACCTATGTAGGAGTGGAGAAGTTTCATTTCGACAGCGAAAATCAGAGGCCGCTGAGAGCCTACAGTTACATGGACTTTTGCTGCGACGGCAACGTAACCCTGGATGTAACTGTGATCTGTTGTGGGTTCCATGGCGTAATTGAGAGGCCGCGAAGAGCCTGCAATTACATGGACTTTTGTTGTGACTGCAACATAACCCTGGTATGTAACTGTGACCATGGAATGGGGGTGATGATTTTCAGATCATTGTCCCTAAAGGTATTTCTCTATTTCAAAAAAACTGTTTTCGATATTTTCAATAAAATTGTTTTCCAAGTATTTTCACTGGATGTTGAAAATGGGTCTGCTAAGTACTTATAGATTTTCAGTCCTACGCTTGATCAACGTATGACTGAATTTATGTGAGAACAAGGATGGACTGTTTAAGACATCGAGTTATAAGAAATATTTTATAAAAAGCTATTTTAATTATATTACCGGAATTTAAAGACATTTCTGAATTTTAAAATGAAGGGGAAATGAATTCGAATTATAAATAGAATTCGAATTGGGTTTGATAATGGATTAAATAAGAAGAGGTGTAAAAAAAATTAAGTTGGCTTGAAAGGGTGATGGTTTGACTTGCAAATAAAATTCAAGTGTGATATGAATAATACTTAACATAATTTGCAAGTAAGTTTGATATAATGGAAGTGTTGTCGAATGAAATAAAAGTGAATTATAATAGAAATGGTTTGGGCTGCAAACAAAACCCAAGTGAATAGAAATAAATTGAGAATGGCCTTGTATTAATAAAATGAATTCGAAATAAACAAGTAAATTACAAATTTAAATGGGATCACTGGGATTATATAATAAATGGATGAAGCCTGATGAATAAAAATTGAATCAAACTTTAATTTGAAATTGGATTATCAGACTGAACTTAAGTTCGGTGGCATATGTGCTTGGATATTGTTTTGATAAATTGAGAAGGTGGATTAAATTTAAAATGAAAGAGACGGGCTAACTGAATTAAATGGAATTTGATTTAATGAGAATCAAATTTAATGGATGTGAACTTAAGTTGATGTTGGAATAAATTAAAGTAATTAACTTAAGTTTAAAATTTATGGAAGCTTGGCTTCGAATAAGGATAAAAGCCCATTAAATAAAAGCTCAGTTTAAATTAATTTGGGAATGGCTAGTAGTATACAAGATTGGAATGTGTTGAGCTAAATGAAATGGTTGTTAATTTACAAGTATTGAATGTGCCAAGTTTAATAAATTGTTTTTGAATGAATCCAAGGCGGAGGTAAAATGAAATGCAATGAATGGTTGGTGAATAAATTAAAAATGAAATGAAATTAAGTATAGAATGAATTGAGATTAATTTGAAGTAGATATACAATAAAATGAATACTCTTTTAAACGAATGAGGTCGAATTTGCATTGGATAAATTGTCGATTAATGTAAATGAATTAATTAAAATCCTATGGGTTGAAAAAAGTTAAATAACTTGATTCCGGAATCAATTGAATGGAGTATGAGTTTGTTTGGAATTTTAAATGAATTAAAGGTAAGTAAGTGAGTTGTGCGTTTCTTAAATTGAATGCAAGGGTAAGTAAAGCGAGTAAAAGCAAATAAATTGATTTTTAAAAGCAATTAAAGCGAATATGAGCTTGTTTCGCTTAAAAATGAATTGAATGTAAGCAATTGAGGTGTAAACCAATGAAAATTAAATGAAGTGGCTTATGAATTTGTTGGAAGTAATTGGAATTAGCTTTAAATCATATAAAGTGCTTATGGAAAAACATTTGGTGCTTATTGTTTATGTTATGCATGTGTTTGGCTATTGAAATACTTATATGTTTAAATTGAGTAAGTACAGGTATATGGAAGCAGTTTGGCTATTTTGGGGTATGCTAATTGCTAAAATAAATAAGCTGCTTGCTTAAAATGCTAAATAAGGTACGCCTACGCAATACGAATAGGAAATATGAACTGTTTTTGCTTTTTTCCGACCGTGTGGGTCGATGTATACATATTTATATATATTGTCAAATTCAAAAGCTCCTCCGTATAAAGGAGACTCTGCCAAAATTTTCTGAAAATTTTGGGGAGTTAGAAAAAATTTTTAGAAAATTTTGATTAGTAACAAAATAATTTTGAATATGAAACTGAAATAAACTAGTAAATGAAACTAATATGAATCAAATTAAAAGAAAAATAAAATTTAATATTAGAAATCGAAAATAAATTAAATTCATATGAAACGGTGAAAACTAAGTCGAAGAGAAGTAATTGTGAAGGCTTTTGTAAGGAAATGAATACAATGATTTGAAAGGTTACGATTGGATATTGTTGTTAAATAGAATATGCAGGTACTAAAGGGAAAAGGAAATTGGATTTGATTCCAAATGATAAATTTGAATTGCCCGACTAAAAGGTACGTATTTTGATTCTGAATGAAATTGGATTGGGTTTTTGATGTAGCCACTTGGCTTTTGTTTTCTTTTTGGAATTTGGAAAGCCCGTAGAGGCATTTTGTAGTTGTACCGAGCTAGCCGCGTAAAGGAGACGCTGGCAAAAAAATTCGTAAATTTAGAGAGTTAGAAAATTTTAAGGAAATTTGGATAATTCAAATTTTAGTTTTAAATTGAAATGTAGATGATTAAGCAAATGGGTATTGTTTGAAACCATAGAAGGTTTGGGAAAGTTGGTTGATGTGATAATGGTCCTTTATAAAAAGATAGTTGGTAGAATGCTAAATTGTTGATTTTGGAGAAGCAGCAACGGGTATTGGATCATTCTTCCTAACTAGTAATTTCGGGGACGAATTCTTTTAAGGGGGGAGGAATGTGACGACCCGGAAATATTGAAAAATTATATTGGAATAATTAATTGATTTTTAAATATTTAAAAGTTAATTTTAACTTGAATTCAAGATATTAATATTTACTTGATAATTAAATTATTGTATTATATAGTTTAAATATTGAATTTAATGATTGAAAATTGGGTAAATTGTTGAATCTGAAATTTCTAAACATGTTTAAAAATTTAAAGGCTTATAAAATCTATAATGATGATACTAAAAATAATAGAATGGTTGGAATTTAAATTAAAGGTGATTCGTTCAATTTTAATAATATATCGTTTAAATTGATATTTAAAAATAGCCTTCCGAGACACAGTCTCGGAATTCGACAAAACCAGTTCCATTGGATCCATAATAGTTAGTTATTATCGGATTTCAATTTTCATAGCAATTGGAGTTGTCGTTTGACCCTGGCAGCTCAAAACGCTTAGAAATCGTTTTAATCGATTTAATTTAAAATCGATCGTTTACTTCCGTAACTCGTGCATATGGCCAAATTAGCCTCTGAAACATGTTCCATTGTGTTTGAAACACGGTTAAAACCTTATAGTCGCCTAGCGGCATTCTTTAAAAGGAGTTCGAAATTTTAGTAGCAATTAAGCGAGACGTTCTGAGAGCTTTATAATATAATAAATTTAGGGTCAAATGATCAAAGATATTTCTCATTCACAAAAGCGTACTCAGGAAGCCTTACACCAAACTCTATTTTATTACCATCCCCCTCTCTACTAAATTCACGAAACAAATCGTTCAGAAAAGAAAAAAAATGGTGGCCGCGATTTGGGAGTTCGCTCGTCGCGTTCCAGGTCCAGAAATTCGTGAATCAAGGTCGCGATACTTAGGCCGACTTAGCACGGCCTGGAGGAGGGTTCATTGTGGATTCGCGCTCGCCTGGAGGCACCGCGACATAGTTCAGAGATGCCGCTCTCCAACCTAGGGTTTGCGCACGAAGCCAGAGGAGTCGCGAGGCGAAGGCAGGGCGCAGCGCGACGTGGTGATGCCGGAGGGGTTGTTCAGGATGGAAGGAGTTGTTTCAAGGCATGGGTGGACTCGAAGGCGACAAAGTGATGCTTTGGGCCGAAGCTATGGTGAGGGAGACGTAGAGTTTTGGCAGTGAGGACAAAGGTGAGTAATCTCTGTTCCGCAAAATCTATTTGCAGTTTGAATTTGAAAGAATACAAAGTTTAAGTTTAAATGAATTTGAAAGAAACATTTTAAATGTGTTTTGGAAATGATCAGTAAATTAGTTACTATTATAAACTGTAATTAAATAAGTCCAATTTGTTAATTGATGAGTAAGAATTTGTTTCGAGTAATTAAAGATAAATTTAGTTAAGGTCTGTGAATCAATGATGTAATTAGAAGTTAAATAGTTTGTAATTAAGAATTAATTAACGAATTTAACTTGTAATAAGTGATTAACTTAAGGTAATTAATTTTATTAATTAATTAAGGGTAATCAATTGTGGAATTTGAAAGGTATAATTACTTTATGTAATTTATAAAGTGAGGTTACTTAGTGAGGTAATTAGTGATACCTGAAATTACTGGATGTGATAAATTAATGGACGGATAATAAATGGAAAGATAGATTCACAGGTTGAGATAAGTCAGGAATGATTAATGTTGCGGTTTAATTAATGATTAATCAATTAATATAATTAATTTAGCTTAGTATAAATTGAAATATAATTGGAAATCATAAGCTTATATAAGTCATGAGGTATTTAAAGACTGACAAATTAAAATTTGATTAATCATAATAAGCGACTTATGAGAATTAATTAATATAAGTCATTAAGGATTAATGTAATTGATATAGTTAATTAATTTATGAGGTAATTGAAGATTACTTATTGATTTGGTTAAGAATAATCAATATCGTGATAATTAATTAAAGATAATTACTTGAATGCAATCGCGGGATAATTAATCCAGTGTGATTAATTAAGATGAATAATGAAGGGATGGATTAATTTATTGATTTGAATAAATTGATATGGAATGAAGGAATCCAAGTGGATGAGGTTAGTAATTCGATTAGGTTAGTTAAATAAAATTGGAAGAGATTAAGCTTTGCTTATAAATGATTGAATGGTATTGAATCCCTTGCATGTGTTAATATCACTATTCTGAGAGGTTGTGTATTTCATTTGAATAACTTGGGATAGGATGGCATGAGTTTCGAAGAGACAGTGGTCGGGTATTGGGAAATATCCGAAACTACTTCGACTTTTTATAATTTGATTTGTGAAATCAATAGGCTGGAATGAAATAATTTAAGTAAATTGAATTATTTTAGTTTGGTACTTAGAAATTGATATGTGAAATAAGTGTGTTTATAGCAAATTGTGAATTGGATAATTTGACATATTTTACCCTGGGTTTATTTAAGTTGATTGCTTTGGTATTCATGTTAGTTGGATTTACTCACGCTGGTTTCCAGCCTGACCCGGGTGTTACTTTGGTGTAATGCTCGGGTCAGACCGAGTATTACAGATTTTCAGGTAGGTACGTTCCGGAGCTCAGGAGGCGAGCTGGATGGCTACAGCGTATAGAGTATTTCCGCTGTATTTATATTATTATTAATCTGAGTCATGATAATTGTATATATTCAGTGACTGAATGTAATGTAAACTCTGATGTATATTAAATGTAATCAACAAATATAGTATTCTTCTGTAAACTATTATTTATTATTATATTTTATCCGCTGCGAATGTGAGTTGTTGATGTTTTCTGTTCTTCTTCTTCTTCTATCTCTTTCTTCTTTCTTCATAACTATCTGGGATTTTCGGGATCGAAAATTCCGGGTCGTTACAGTTGGTATCAGAGCTGAAGGTTAAGCGAGAACCTTGGCTTTGGTGGGAATTACTCATTGAATAGAGTCTGTAGTACTCTAGAATGAGTTGAGTGTGTGTATATATATATGAGAGCGTACTTGTTATTTACTTATAAAGATTTTTAATGATTTTATATAAAAATATAAATTTAATATATATAGCAATATTTCCTTCTAAGGAATATCTAGATGATTGGTTGTTAAATTATTGAAATTAAGTTAAGAAGTAAAATAAAATACGACCAAATTGAAACTTACAACCAAAGTTGAAGAATGAACTTATATAACAAAATGGAATTTGAAATATAGATTGAAAATATAATTTATAAATTGAAACAAACTTCATAAATAAATGAGATTATAATTTGAAATAGAATTCCAGAGAATATTTGAAATAGAGTAAGATGAAAATTCCAGAGTAATGTTTAAATGTGAATTTGATGGATTGGGAGTTTGGAATTTTGGGAAAAATTAAAATTCCTTTGGGTTTGAAAGTGATTTCCAAGGGTTTTGAAGAAAGAATAGTATTATTTCAAAAATATTTTTGTGTTTGAAATTTGGGAGATTTGAAATCAAAAATATTTGGAAATGTTTTTAGAGAGATAAAAGCATTGAACTCTTTAGGTCACTGGAAAATAAAGTCGGTGATGACTGCAGCATTATCGATGTTTATTTTCGAGTTTCTAAAAGAGAAATTGCTACCAAATTGTTTTAAATTGGAATTGTTTGTGAACTGGGTTTAGTTTTGAAATTCAAAGGGATAATTGAATTCGCCAAAGAATTTTGGAAAGTTGAATTCTTGAGTGATATTGAAATTTTGGAGATTTGTTTAAACTCTGGAGTCTTGGTTAAATTGTTTTGATATAAACTTATTTTTCTAAGCTATCAAATATATACAACCTTTCTTTCTTAAAGCTAAATTATTTTATGGTTTGGAGTTATTTAACCATTTTTCAACTGTTTTCTAAACTAATTCCTATATTTCAACTATTTCACAAACTAATTTCTATTTTACAACCATTTTGCAATTATCTACAATGTTTGGAACTATTTAACCATTCCTCAACTATTTTACAATTAGTTAACTATGTTAATAGCTAATTTGCAAACTAATAATTATTTTTTTCAACTACTTATCTATTTTTCAAAATTTCCAAGCTATTTTCTAAATAAACCGGTCGGAGTTCAGACTGCTATGGATTTAATACCCAACTGAGATAGGAATTGAAGTGATAACCCAAATGGGGATTAATGTAAAGGTGAATAAGGAATGTGAAATGGTTCTTTTGAACTGAAAGAATATTTTGAGAAATATGAAATGAATAAAGATGGAAATTGGATATTTCTATGGTTTTTGAGAGTGTTTGGAGTATAAAAGGTGTGTTATGCAAGAAAGTAAGGATCCAAAGTTTTAAAAATATATATATATATATATATATATATATATATATATCTAAATATATATAAAGGATCTTATGAGGATTTTGGGAAAGGCTTTTGATTTTTGGGTAAAATCAATATTGAGTTTTGGAAAGCCTATTTTGAGAATTATCGATTTTGAGATAATCGATTTTGTGTAAAAGAGCTTTGTATGAGATTCATATTAGGTGTATGAATTGAAAGATACTATATGTGTATAGTATAAAGTGTTTTGATGATAGCTCTGGGGAAAAAGGCGCTCCCTTGAAATGGAATTCTCAGGAGTGCCACCGAGTGGTGCTGCCTTGAGCCCCAAGGGGGGTTCTAAAGTTGATCCTGTGAGGAGTCCGGACAAAACTAGTTCCTGAGGATTATGAGTTGAGTTTACCATAGCGTAAGTCGTGTGTGCCGCGGAGAGCCAACAGTTACATGGACTTTTGTTGTGACTGCAACGTAACCCAGGATGTAACTGCGACCTATGGTAACATAGCGAAAGTCGTGTGTGCCGTTGAGAGCCAACAGTCTGCGTTTGAGTTTATCTCGGTAGACTGCGACCTATGTAGGAGTGGAGAAGTTTCATTTCGACAGCGAAAATCAGAGGCCGCTGAGAGCCTACAGTTACATGGACTTTTGCTGCGACGGCAACGTAACCCTGGATGTAACTGTGATCTGTTGTGGGTTCCATGGCGTAATTGAGAGGCCGCGAAGAGCCTGCAGTTACATGGACTTTTGTTGTGACTGCAACATAACCCTGGTATGTAACTGTGACCATGGAATGGGGGTGATGATTTTCAGATCACTGTCCCTAAAGGTATTTCTCTATTTCAAAAAAAAACTATTTCCGATATTTTCAATAAAATTGTTTTCCAAGTATTTTCACTGGATGTTGAAAATGGGTCTGCTAAGTACTTATAGATTTTCAGTCCTACGCTTGATCAACGTATGACTGAATTTCTGTGAGAACAAGGATGGACTGTTTGAGACGTCGAGTTATAAGAAATATTTTATAAAAAAGCTATTTTAATTATATTACCGGAATTTAAAGACATTTCTGAATTTTAAAATGAAGGGGAAATGAATTCGAATTATAAATAGAATTCGACTTGGGTTTGATAATGGATTAAATAAGAAGAGGTGTAAAAAAAATTAAGTTGGCTTGAAAGGGTGATGGTTTGACTTGCAAATAAAATTCAAGTGTGATATGAATAATACTTAACATAATTTGCAAGTAAGTTTGATATAATGGAAGTGTTGTCGAATGAAATAAAAGTGAATTATAATAGAAATGGTTTGGGCTGCAAACAAAACCCAAGTGAATAGAAATAAATTGAGAATGGCCTTGTATTAATAAAATGAATTCGAAATAAACAAGTAAATTACAAATTTAAATGGGATCACTGGGATTATATAATAAATGGATGAAGCCTGATGAATAAAAATTGAATCAAACTTTAATTTGAAATTGGATTATCAGACTGAACTTAAGTTCGGTGGCATATGTGCTTGGATATTGTTTTGATAAATTGAGAAGGTGGATTAAATTTAAAATGAAAGAGACGGGCTAACTGAATTAAATGGAATTTGATTTAATGAGAATCAAATTTAATGGATGTGAACTTAAGTTGATGTTGGAATAAATTAAAGTAATTAACTTAAGTTTAAAATTTATGGAAGCTTGGCTTCGAATAAGGATAAAAGCCCATTAAATAAAAGCTCAGTTTAAATTAATTTGGGAATGGCTAGTAGTATACAAGATTGGAATGTGTTGAGCTAAATGAAATGGTTGTTAATTTACAAGTATTGAATGTGCCAAGTTTAATAAATTGTTTTTGAATGAATCCAAGGCAGAGGTAAAATGAAATGCAATGAATGGTTGGTGAATAAATTAAAAATGAAATGAAATTAAGTATAGAATGAATTGAGATTAATTTGAAGTAGATATACAATAAAATGAATACTCTTTTAAACGAATGAGGTCGAATTTGCATTGGATAAATTGTTGATTAATGTAAATGAATTAATTAAAATCCTATGGGTTGAGAAAAGTTAAATAACTTGATTCCGGAATCAATTGAATGGAGTATGAGTTTGTTTGGAATTTTAAATGAATTAAAGGTAAGTAAGTGAGTTGTGCGTTTCTTAAATTGAATGCAAGGGTAAGTAAAGCGAGTAAAAGCAAATAAATTGATTTTTAAAAGCAATTAAAGCGAATATGAGCTTGTTTCGCTTAAAAATGAATTGAATGTAAGCAATTGAGGTGTAAACCAATGAAAATTAAATGAAGTGGCTTATGAATTTGTTGGAACTAATTGGAATTAGCTTTAAATCATATAAAGTGCTTATGGAAAAACATTTGGTGCTTATTGTTTATGTTATGCATGTGTTTGGCTATTGAAATACTTATATGTTTAAATTGAGTAAGTACAGGTATATGGAAGCAGTTTGGCTATTTTGGGGTATGCTAATTGCTAAAATAAATAAGCTGCTTGCTTAAAATGCTAAATAAGGTACGCCTACGCAATACGAATAGGAAATATGAACTGTTTTTGCTTTTTTCCGACCGTGTGGGTCGATGTATACATATTTATATATATTGTCAAATTCAAAAGCTCCTCCGTATAAAGGAGACTCTGCCAAAATTTTCTGAAAATTTTGGGGAGTTAGAAAATTTTTTTAGAAAATTTTGATTAGTAACAAAATAATTTTGAATATGAAACTGAAATAAACAAGTAAATGAAACTAATATGAATCAAATTAAAAGAAAAATAAAATTTAATATTAGAAATCGAAAATAAATTAAATTCATATGAAACGGTGAAAACTAAGTCGAAGAGAAGTAATTGTGAAGGCTTTTGTAAGGAAATGAATACAATGATTTGAAAGGTTACGATTGGATATTGTTGTTAAATAGAATATGCAGGTATTAAAGGGAAAAGGAAATTGGATTTGATTCCAAATGATAAATTTGAATTGCCCGACTAAAAGGTACGTATTTTGATTCTGAATGAAATTGGATTGGATTTTTGATGTAGCCACTTGGCTTTTGTTTTCTTTTTGGAATTTGGAAAGCCCGTAGAGGCATTTTGTAGTTGTACCGAGCTAGCCGCGTAAAGGAGACGCTGGCAAAAATTTTCGTAAATTTAGAGAGTTAGAAAATTTTGAGGAAATTTGGATAATTCAAATTTTAGTTTTAAATTGAAATGTAGATGATTAAGCAAATGGGTATTGTTTGAAACCATAGAAGGTTTGGGAAAGTTGGTTGATGTGATAATGGTCCTTTATAAAAAGATAGTTGGTAGAATGCTAAATTGTTGATTTTGGAGAAGCAGCAACGGGTATTGGATCATTCTTCCTAACTAGTAATTTCGGGGACGAATGCTTTTAAGGGGGGAGGAATGTGACGACCCGGAAATTTTGACAAATTATATTGGAATAATTAATTGATTTTTAAATATTTAAAAGTTAATTTTAACTTGAATTCAAGATATTAATATTTACTTGATAATTAAATTATTATATTATATAGTTTAAATATTGAATTTAATGATTGAAAATTGGGTAAATTGTTGAATCTGAAATTTCTAAACATTTTTAAAAATTTAAAGGCTTATAAAATTTATAATGATGATACTAAAAATAATAGAATGGTTGGAATTTAAATTAAAGGTGATTCGTTCAATTTTAATAATATATCGTTTAAATTGATATTTAAAAATAGCCTTCCGAGACACAGTCTCGGAATTCGACAAAACCAGTTCCATTGGATCCATAATAGTTAGTTATTATCGGATTTCAATTTTCATAGCAATTGGAGTTGTCGTTTGACCCTGGCAGCTCAAAACGCTTAGAAATCGTTTTAATCGATTTAATTTAAAATCGATCGTTTACTTCCGTAACTCGTGCATATGGCCAAATTAGCCTCTGAAACATGTTCCATTGTGTTTGAAACATGGTTAAAACCTTATAGTCGCCTAGCGGCATTCTTTAAAAGGAGTTCGAAATTTTAGTAGCAATTAAGCGAGACGTTCTGAGAGCTTTATAATATAATAAATTTAGGGTCAAACGATCAAAGATATTTCTCATTCACAAAAGCATACTCAGGAAGCCTTACACCAAACTCTATTTTATTACCATCCCCCTCTCTACTAAATTCACGAAACAAATCGTTCAGAAAAGAAAAAAAATGGTGGCCGCGATTTGGGAGTTCGCTCGTCGCGTTCCAGGTCCAGAAATTCGTGAATCAAGGTCGCGATACTTAGGCCGACTTAGCACGGCCTGGAGGAGGGTTCATTGTGGATTCGCGCTCGCCTGGAGGCACCGCGACATAGTTCAGAGATGCCGCTCTCCAACCTAGGGTTTGCGCACGAAGCCAGAGGAGTCGCGAGGCGAAGGCAGGGCGCAGCGCGACGTGGTGATGCCGGAGGGGTTGTTCAGGATGGAAGGAGTTGTTTCAAGGCATGGGTGGACTCGAAGGCGACAAAGTGATGCTTTGGGCCGAAGCTATGGTGAGGGAGACGTAGAGTTTTGGCAGTGAGGACAAAGGTGAGTAATCTCTGTTCCGCAAAATCTATTTGCAGTTTGAATTTGAAAGAATACAAAGTTTAAGTTTAAATGAATTTGAAAGAAACATTTTAAATGTGTTTTGGAAATGATCAGTAAATTAGTTACTATTATAAACTGTAATTAAATAAGTCCAATTTGTTAATTGATGAGTAAGAATTTGTTTCGAGTAATTAAAGATAAATTTAGTTAAGGTCTGTGAATCAATGATGTAATTAGAAGTTAAATAGTTTGTAATTAAGAATTAATTAACGAATTTAACTTGTAATAAGTGATTAACTTAAGGTAATTAATTTTATTAATTAATTAAGGGTAATCAATTGTGGAATTTGAAAGGTATAATTACTTTATGTAATTTATAAAGTGAGGTTACTTAGTGAGGTAATTAGTGATACCTGAAATTACTGGATGTGATAAATTAATGGACGGATAATAAATGGAAAGATAGATTCACAGGTTGAGATAAGTCAGGAATGATTAATGTTGCGGTTTAATTAATGATTAATCAATTAATATAATTAATTTAGCTTAGTATAAATTGAAATATAATTGGAAATCATAAGCTTATATAAGTCATGAGGTATTTAAAGACTGACAAATTAAAATTTGATTAATCATAATAAGCGACTTATGAGAATTAATTAATATGAGTCATTAAGGATTAATGTAATTGATATAGTTAATTAATTTATGAGGTAATTGAAGATTACTTATTGATTCGGTTAAGAATAATCAATATCGTGATAATTAATTAAAGATAATTACTTGAATGCAATCGCGGGATAATTAATCCAGTGTGATTAATTAAGATGAATAATGAAGGGATGGATTAATTTATTGATTTGAATAAATTGATATGGAATGAAGGAATCCAAGTGGATGAGGTTAGTAATTCGATCAGGTTAGTTAAATAAAATTGGAAGAGATTAAGCTTTGCTTATAAATGATTGAATGGTATTGAATCCCTTGCATGTGTTAATATCACTATTCTGAGAGGTTGTGTGTTTCATTTGAATAACTTGGGATAGGATGGCATGAGTTTCGAAGAGACAGTGGTCGGGTATTGGGAAATATCCGAAACTACTTCGACTTTTTATAATTTGATTTGTGAAATCAATAGGCTGGAATGAAATAATTTAAGTAAATTGAATTATTTTAGTTTGGTACTTAGAAATTGATATGTGAAATAAGTGTGTTTATAGCAAATTGTGAATTGGAAAATTTGACATATTTTACCCTGGGTTTATTTAAGTTGATTGCTTTGGTATTCATGTTAGTTGGATTTACTCACGCTGGTTTCCAGCCTGACCCGGGTGTTACTTTGGTGTAATGCTCGGGTCAGACCGAGTATTACAGATTTTCAGGTAGGTACGTTCCGGAGCTCAGGAGGCGAGCTGGATGGCTACAGCGTATAGAGTATTTCCGCTGTATTTATATTATTATTAATCTGAGTCATGATAATTGTATATATTCAGTGACTGAATGTAATGTAAACTCTGATGTATATTAAATGTAATCAACAAATATAGTATTCTTTTGTAAACTATTATTTATTATTATATTTTATCCACTGCGAATGTGAGTTGTTGATGTTTCCTGTTCTTCTTCTTCTTCTATCTCTTTCTTCTTTCTTCATAACTATCTGGGATTTTCGGGATCGAAAATTCCGGGTCGTTACAACTATATAAGTATGTATGTCCTGACTCGAGTGTTTGTGTTTATTTCTTACACTCGGGTCAGCCTGAGTATCAGTTCGGACTTCATTTCCTGGAGCTAGGACTTCTTAAGATCATCTTATCGAGCTGCTGTCTATTTTCTATCCAGTCGTTTATCTTAGCCTATGTAATTGAGATAAATGAATTTGGGATTTTCTTTGGTTGTTTCAAACTGTATTTGGTTTTTGAGACTATGAGATAGTGGCTTCATGAATTACTGTTTTCTCTACTTCCGCTGCATTTCTTACTCTGTGTCTGTGACCTGTGATTATTTATTTATTGTATATTCTGAGATTTGCCAAATTTTATTTACAACTCTGTATTTTGAACAATTCAAGTCCGACATGTGCGGATGTGAATGGTTGAAAATACCGAGTCGTTACATCTATGCACGTGTACGTGCATTCTTGGGTCTGGAAGAAAAGAAGAAGAAGGAGGAGGAGGAGGGTGGCTCGAAGTTGAGCTCAAGAAAATATGGAGATGGCTTGTGAGTATCCTCGGGTTGTTTGTGTTGGTTTAAAACAAATTATAACAGATTTAAAAATTTTAACAGAACAAAATTTAAAATGAAAAGAAGAAAAAGACTCGAGATTGTTTTCAGGTAAAATTGCATCTGGCTCGGGTGAAAACCTGAAGTGGTCTCAAGTTTAGATGTATGTTAGTTTTTGAATTTAAATTAAACAAGTTTTCATTTAATCAAGTTTAAAATATTTTCTTGTTTAATTCTTTTTAAAAAAATAAGAAATGTTTTATTTTGGTTTTGGAATTGGTTAAAGTTTTAAAATAAATTATTTTAAATTTATTAAATTTAAGGCATTTTATTTAATACCTATTATTTTAAACTTGTTTTTAAAGTTTATTTAAATAAGTTTAAACGACGTAATGTAATAGTTTTAAGTAACTTAAAGGGTTTTAAGTTGATTTGTATGTTATGAAGATTTGTTTTCAAAGGTTTATCAAATAAACTTGAATGAAATTAATTAATGAATAGTTTATCTTTAAAATAATTAAGGTCTTGAGTAATTTGTTAATGAAATTTAAAAAGATGATGATAATTACTTAATTAACTAATGGTTGATTAATTAGTGTAATAAATTAAAGGATAATTGAGTAATGATTAAAGGTTAATTAATCAAGTTAAAAGGATAATTACTTAGTGTAATTAAACTAAAGGTTGACTAACTAATGTAAGTAATTAAGGGTAATTATTTACTTAAAGATAATTACTTAATGAAAGTAATTTGAGGATAATTAATTAATGATTAAAGGTTAATTAATCAAGTGATTAAAGAATAATTAATGGAAGGATAATTAATTTATATGATTAATTAATTAAGGTAATTAATTTGAGGATAATTAATTAAGTTAAAGGTTAATTAATTAATGAAAGAAATTAAGGGATGATTTATTAATTAAGGGTTAATTAATTAATGTAATTAATTAAGGATAATTAATTAAAGGATAATTAAATTATTAAAGGTTAATTATTTAATGATTGAAGGTTGATTAAGTTATTAATTGAGATTGATTAATTAATGATTAAAGGTTGATTAATTTATTAATAAATGATTAAAATGGATCAATTAATTAAAATAATAACAAATGGTTTGTAATTAATTAATAATTAACCAGGATTAGTAAATTATTCATAAGTAATTAATTTGGTTTAAATTAATCAAGTGATTAATTGATCTTACTTATGGATGTTTGTATTGTATTGAATGCTTTGAATTGTTTGATATCCCTGATGTGTGATGTTCTGTGATATGATTGAGCTCTGAACTGTGATTTATTTATCTGTGTTGAATTTACATATTTACTGTGAATCTATGAATAACGATAAGCGTTTTGGGATTATACCGCTTATTGATATTGGTGTGCTTGAATTAATGATGGTTGTGATATGTTATTGTTGTGTGTAAATCCCCTGGACTACACCACACACACATAAATATGGATTTTACGGGAAATTGGTTAAGTCACAGATATTTTGAATTTAATATTATTTTATTCAAAATGGTTTTAAAAGTTGAATTTTGAATTCAAAATGGTTTGGAAAAGTCAAATCTGAGAAACTTTTGAAAAGGATTTTTGAAATTAAAATAATTAGATTTGAATTTGAATTTAAGATTTTGAAATTGAATTCTATATACATATTATTTAAAAACTATAGTTTAAAAAGTTATACAGGTTATAAAATGTATATATATATATGGATTTTTAACCATTTTTGAAGTATTTTAAATAAATTATTTTGAGGTTTGAATTTAATTCAAATAGAACTTGCTGAGGATACGAGGTTCGCTGACTTGCTAATGTATATTTTGAAAGGCTATAACTTGAGTAAAGTGAATCTGGTTTTCCCGAAAAATAAAGCATTTGTTTTCCAATGATAATGGCTTTCATATAATGAAAGAATTTCCAGTTTTCATTGAAAGAATTTCAAGTTGTGTGACTTGAATTGTAAATAGTTTTGAAAGCTATAAATGAATCTTTGTTAAAGATTGGTGAACTTTGTTTTCAAAGTAAAGAGGATCTTAAAAGTGAATCTTTTTGTTTAAAAGATTAAAGTGGAAATTTGTGTAAACCATTTAAAAAGAAAGATTTTGGGCTTTAAGTTGTGACTTAACTAAGATCCCACTATATCCATATGCTTTTTAAAATAAGCGCTCATTATTCAGTTTAGCCGGGAGAGGACTTTATGTCATATAACCCATTCCAAATAATGATACGACGAAATGGATAGCATTTGAAGACGGTGGTGAAGACCGGGTATTTTCGAGAATGAAAGGATTATCTTTCGATTGTCTCTGCATCGAATGACCGTGGTACAGAGATCTCCATATGTGATGGGGAGTCCGATCGGGATTGTGAATACCCGGATTTGCGAGGACTTCTTTGGAAGTGCCTTCGGTTCCGTTCGAACCCGGAACGGACTTGTATGGTTTTATGTCTGACATTACACTTTGAGATATAAAGATGATTTCTATCAAATACATTTCTGTTTGTAACGTCTGAGAATTTTCGTTCTTCGAAAATTCGACATCGATACTCACTTTATCGACTGCCGAGAAATCAAAGGCCGAAAACCGAGATGTTATGGGTTTTAAAAAGAATTTAAGAAAAGAAAAGAGAAGAAGAGAGAAAAAGAAGAAACAAGAAGATAGAAAATTTTAAAAATAGAAGAAATAGAAAGAAAAAGAGAATAGAGGAAAAAGAAAACAAAAGACAGAAAAGAAAATAGAGAATTTGAAAATAGAAGATAGAAGCATTTTAATAATAGAACGGACAGAAAGGAAACAACAGAACAACAACAGAATCTCACAATTCGCAGCGGAACAACATATAATAATAAATGAATAATCTTTAAACAAAGAACTATATCAGTTATTACATTACATTTCATTTCATTACATCATATCATCAGAGTGTACAACAACATACAACATCAACAAACAGTGCAGCGGAAAAAGAAATACTATATACTAGTAATACGCCATGCCATCCAGCTTGCCTCCAGCAACTCCAGAATATCCAGAATATCCTGATAAACCTAACTCTTAACTGCCCGTGTGGAAATTGGTGGGCACCCAGAGTTTAGGAAGGAAAACAATAAACTCCGAGTCAGTCATGTGACTGGTGTGAGAACTCAAAACAGTTTATTTAACTTTAAAATCAAAATAGGAATATATTTTTTTTTATTCAATTCGCAATGCTTTTAAAAATGAGACTACCATAAGGCCTCCCGCACACACACACAATGCAAACGCAGAATCGGAGGAGATTTCTCCTTATGATAGTCAAAGATGCTTGATACGCATTTAAAATAACATTTGATATTATTACTAGTGCATAGTGTAGAGAAAAATTCATTTCGAAAGTAGAATATAAATCTTAGCCAACATAGACATTTCGAACTATGCCTACTATAGCTACCATCCAAACAGTGGTGACCACCATAAGTGAATGGCAGGTTCTACAACTAATACCGTACAAGTTTCGTATTGGGAATTGGATTTCCAACAAATGGTCAGGCTAAGGAACTTCCTACTGCCACATGGGATCGCCTCTGGCTGGACGTCCCGAGAACTTAACCAGCTCTCTGCCAACACAAGGCCGGGTTACCTTTATCACTAGGTAACTACTACACGAATATGGCATCCCCCGGTCCCATCGGACCTTTAACCGAGCGCTCGTCACCAACAACACCACACAGTAATAAAATATAGTGTTTCAACATGAGTAAGTATCTGGGCTCCATACCATGATACCACCCTTTCCAGAAGGAAATGCACATACCCTAAAGGGAGCTACCCCTCATAACCTTGCCGCATCATTCCTGTTTTGACCATTACCGGGATGTGAGGCTCGACGAATTCACGTCCACAAAAACATACTTTATACAAAAGCTATGCTTTGGGTCAACAAATGATCAACACAATGATCACTAAGATAGACGATCAAATAAATGATCCTATCACAAATAATCAACACGATGATCATTTCAGCATCACTCAGCATGTCACATTACCAAACTGGGAATATATCGCTGATAACTTCAACTATATAACCTTTGAGCACATACGTCTCAAAGAAGGGTGTTAAGCAAAGAATAAATTCTCCGCCACCAACAGAAATATATTTGAAAGAAATCGGCTTTATATCTCAAATTGTAATGTCAGACATACAATCCATACAAGTTTGTTCCGGGCTCGAACAAAACCGAAGGCACTTACAAAGAAGTCCTTGCAATCCGGATATTCACAATCCTGATCGGATTTCCCATCACTTATGGAATCTCTATACCAGGACCGACCCAGTGCAGAGACAATCGATAGGTCATCCTATCGCTCTCGCAAATACCGGTCTTCAACACCGATCTTCAAATGCAATTCACGTCGTATCACATATTCGGAATGGGTTATACGACCCCATGGTCCTTTCCCGGTTAACCCGAATAGTGAGCGCTTATTCAAAAATAAGTGTGCATTCAAATTCAAACAATCATATCAAATACCCAATCAAAGGGAAATATTGATAGTCGGCTATTGAACTATCAATTGATATGCATACATCACCAGATTCCAAATAATTTTCCAAATTATTTATTTTCCAAAATATCTTTATAAGATATATAATTTCAACACTTCAAAAATAAATCAATATTTATTTTCAAACAAATTCCACTTTTCACATATAAATTCCATAATGAATTTATATTTCAAAATATCCATGCATATTCGATTTCAATAATTCATTTCAATTTATCTTCAAAAAGATAAATTCTAATTATTCACTTCATATTGGAAAACATTTCCATACTTATCAAAAATAAGTAATCGACAAATCTTTTTATTTTCAACCTTTGAAAATATTCAATATACTTAAATCGAATTAAGTATATTATTCATTCTTTAAGGGAAATCATTCTCTTAAACATTTTTATTTGGGCCAAAACGAATGTTGCGTAAAACATCGTTACACGTCCAAAAATCACTAGTATAGGGATTCGAAATTAAATAGATATATAAATCCCAATACTATACAACCCATTTCCTTTCGGAAATCATTTACTGTAACAACAGTGTTATAGTCCACCATTTCCTTTTATTTCTCGAAAACGTCTATTTCAACAATAAATGTTGAAATCTATGATTTCGAATCTCAACACGATTAAAACATCGTTAAATCGTTTTAATTCTATTTAAAACATTCACATTCAATACATTTTCTTTAACGTATTATTCACTATTCAAAAACGTGAATATACTTCATTAACAAATTTCATCCTTTCTATTCATTTTATTTTAAAGGATTATTCACTGTCTAAAAACGTGAATATAACTCCATTTATAAGTTATAACAATTAACTTATCAAAATAAGTCGTTTGCGAATTTATAAAACAACGTTTATAAATTCCATTTCCATTTATTTCATAACAACTTCCTTTATAAATCTTCTTTATTTACCTATTCGATTTATAATCTTAATTATAAACCAAAAGTCCAAATTATAAGTCAAACACTTATAATTTATTTATTTGCAAAAATCGTTCCTTTGAACTTTACAAATTTTATAAACCTATTGTTTATAAAATTCCATTTATAACTTCACCGTTATATAATTCTATAAATTTCATTCATTAATGAATTTCATTTTCACTTCATTCAAACACTTATAAAGACTCGTTTTAAAATGTCAATATTTCGATTTATAAATATCCGTTTATAAATCTCTTAATATAAATCAATTAATATTATTCTTTAAAACATCTTTTAATTTCCTTTATAATTTCATCATTTCGATTTATAAAATAATCAAATTTTATAAATCCTATATTTAAACTTTTATCATATATTCAAAAATCCAATCTAAATTATTTTATAAAATCATTAGTTCATATTTCTCAAAAATCGACTTTTAATCGTATTTCTAAAAATCAGCTTTTTAACTATATTTCACAAAAACCATAATTTTTATAACTTTAAAAATTATAACGTTTATTTATTTATAATGGATCAATTCCAAAAATATAGTATATTTTCAAAATCATTCTTAAAATCATTTTAAAATCCCAAAATCTGGGTCCAATGATGCTACACACCAAATAGTCAATCACGACTAACAACGATATCATATATCGATATGATAATCCATCAAATATCAAAATATCTGAAATTAAATAAATACTGTTGAGGAATCCAGTTGGATCCCTCCAACCTGTTTCCTGCATCCAAAAACATTAGCACAATACCAATTTCGCTCCAGTACGAAATTATCGCGGTATATGTTTTTAATAAATATTATCCGCTTACTAACGGCGTAATAGGGTCTCATCCGCTAAACAAAAAATGCGGGAAATCAATCAACTGCAATATATACATATGCCAATATATATATATTGCTATCATATATAATACCAATTTCACTGTTTATGAAATATTCGCGGTATATGTTTTTAATAAATAACATCCGCTTACTAACGGCGTATAATGTCTATTTTAACAATCAATAGATATCATTCATCATTCATACATGCATTCAAATATTTTAAATCTAACTATTTAAAATAAAATCGAAATCTATTCGATTGAGTGAGAAGTTCTCACCTTGGTTTTAAATTCCGTTTTAGCTTTTATTTCGAATAAAATTAAATGCGCGTTTAATTTTACCCGAAATTCTCACTAACTCCAAACGACTCCAAACCAACTCCATCGCGTAGTGCTCGTCCATACGATTCCAACGCAACTGAGTTTGCATTTTTTCGACCTCGTATGAAAAAGTTATTGATTATTGAAGTTTGAACATATTTATATTAACAATTTACAACAAAAGCTTAAATTTTTATAACCTAAGCTAGTGCAGGCCGTTGATCCATCAAGCTCCAAATCTGGACCGTCCCTTACTATCTTCTTCCCCCTCTCGTTCATCTCCAGGAAAAACATATGGAGGCCGAACCCATAAACATGAATTAGGGTTGAATTATTCTCCCTCCATACACGACTATACACGATCACACCACAGCCATCGCGAAGCACTCGATGCTAGCTACCCACGCCTACCACCATGGCCAACTCGGCCTCCCATAGGCACGCGCGCACGTCCCCTTACAGCCCACACACGGCCACCATTTGCTCCGCCATCGTTACTCCATTCCCGATCATATCCGTATGGATTTCAAGCTCTCTTCATGCTCTACCTTTTTCGTGTTGAACACTTCTTCTAATTCCTTGTAGATTGGGAGAGATTGAGAGATGAAGGAGATGGATTTTCAGCCTTACATTCTAATAGTGGCGGCTGCAAATAAAATTAGGGTTTAATTTCTTTTTTTTTTTTTTCAAGTGGGGAGGGGTGCTATTTATAAGGAACCGTTCGACACTATTCACCCGGAAATTCCGAACTCCGATTTAGACGCCGTAACCAGCGTACCTAGGGTTTATCCCACGTTCCGGACACAATGGAATAGGTTTCGGAAGCTAATTCGGAAGTATGTGCGAGTTATGGCTGAAAACGTTCAATTTGAATTAAACCGATTTAAATCGATTTCTAGGCGTTTTAATTTGTACCGGACAAACGGTAAATCCAATTGACTTGAAATTTGAAACCTTACAATAATATCACATTACGGATCCGATGAAACTGGTTTCTTCGAATTCCGAGACTTTTTGAAAAATGGCTATTTTGACTCGCCAAATTTAAATTAAAAACGATTCGATGCGTTTCGAGCTGCCACGATCAAATGATAACTTCGATTGACACGAAAATTGAAATCCGGTAATAACTAACTATTACGGATCCAATGGAACTGGTTTCGTTCAATTCTGAGACTGTTCAAAAATTGGCTATTTTACAGTCGATTATTAAATATTAAAATATTCAATTTTCACAAATTTACTTTTAATTCGATTTTAAAAGTTCTAAAATATCATTCTAACTTCAATATGATAAAATAAAATTTTACAAATCATTTTCAATCATATTTAACTCTATTTTCAATTATTTCCATAATTTAACATATTAAATTATCGATTTAATTATCCAATTAAATCCAATAAATCAAAATAAAATTTATTTGACTTAAAAATTCACTCATAAATATTTAAAATTAATTAAATATTCAATTTTTAATTAATAAAAATTCTGGGTCGTTACACTGTTGGTGGCGGAGAATTTATTCTCTTAGCTTAACACCCTTTTTTGAGACGTACGAGCTCAAAGGTTATGTAGTTGATGGTTATTAGTGATATACCCCTAATTTGGTAGTGTGGCATGCTGAGTGTTGCTGATCATTTATTGATCGAAGCATGGCTTTTGTGAAATGCGTAGCTTTGTGGACGAGACTTCGTCAAACCTCACAACCCTAAATGGTCGAAACAGGAAGAATGCAGCAAGGTTATGAGGGTTGCGCCCTTTAGGGTATGTGCATTTCCTTCTGGATAAAAAGTGATATCATGGTATGGAGCTCAGATATTTAATTTATGTGGTTGTTTGAATTTGTTGGTGTCGAGGCCTCGGATAAATGTCAGTGACGACCGGGGGATGGCATACTCGTGTCAGTAGTTGCCTAGTTGCAGAGGTAACCCGGCCTTATGTTGGCAGAGAGTTGGTTAAGTTCACGGGGCGTCCCTCCAGAGGCGTTCCCATCTGGTGAGGAAGTTCCTTAGCCTGGCCATTGTTGGAAAATCCAATCATTTAATATGTTCCCTGTATGGTTTTAGTTGTAGAACCTGCCATCTAATATGGTAGCTATAGTAGGCATACTATAATGGTACGTAGGCTGGCTAAGATTAATATTATACTTGCAAATGTTTTTTGCACTATGCATTAATAATAATATCAAAATAATTTTGCGTATCAAGCATGTTTGACCATCATAAGGAGAAATCTCCCCTAAGTGTGCGATTGCATTGTGTGTGTGCCATGAGACCTTATAGTAGTTTCAATTTCCAAAAAGCAACGGATTTCTTTTTATTTCTTTTGTTTGTTTTTATTCAAATAAACTATTTTCATTTGCTCACATCGGTCTCATGACTGACCTGGAGTTTATTATTCCCGTTCTAAACTCTGGGTGCCCACAATTTTCCACATGGGCAGCTTAGAGCCAGATTTTCAGATAATCAGCTAGTAGATGTAGCTTTTGGCAATCTTTGAAGTCTTTGGATTTTGGAGATCGCATTTATTTCACTTCAGCATGATGGTGGTTCGAGCTTTTGGTTTGGAGCTTTAGAGTTTTGGATTGGAGATGTAGTTTGTGGATTCACTCTCTTTTGAAGATCATGTTGGAGTTATCTCTTCCATTATTGTATCTTTCCGATGTTGCATCTATATCTGATAGTGTTGTTAATCATTTGTATCAGATTATTATATCATTGTTGTGTATCAATAAAATTATTTTGTTCTGTTTCCGCTGTGTTGTTATCGCCTAATGTTGGTATAAGCTCCGGCGAACCAAATTCGACGTTTGAATCCACGACATTGGAATACGGGTGAAGTATTGATGTCGAGTTTCGAAGGTCGAGTCAGGGTCGTTACATGAAGACCGTTATATTTTTGGAGGATGAAGACGGAGATGGATATACTATTTATTTTATATATTCCACTGCATCATGTTGTTCCGCTGCATTATCCTATTATACCTGTTGTATGTATAACTCTGGCAGTATTGTAAAAGTGCAATCAAATGTTATTTGTAAAATAGCTTCATGAACTGTTTATTTGATTATTATATTGTTTCATTCCGTTGTGAGATTCTGTGTTTTGTTTTTATTCCTTTCTCTTATTTTTTTATTTAGCCCATTGACAATCCTCTCTTTTGAATGGTTTGAATTCGACATTTGTGCTTTGTTGTCGATTTAAACCATCCAAAAAGGTGGGTCGTCACATTTCCCTAAGGTATGTGCATTGTAGTTAGGCCGTCACAAAATGATGGGTACAAGTGAATAATATCTCTTGATTTGTTGAGCTTTCCTCAAGGTTAAGATGAAACTAGGACAAAGACCATGCATTAGGAGTTGTATAAGATACAATCAATAAGGCAAGCGAGTCATAACACCCACTAGAGGCATTTACATATTTCTATGTTTTTGTTAGGATTTTGAGAAACATAAAAATCTAATGGGAGCTTTATTAGAAAAATGAAATGGTAATGTTTATCCTATCTAATATTGTAAAAACATTTGTTATATAAAGTTCAAATAATCTACATTAATAAATTTATGCAACTAATACAATTGATAAAAGTTTATCAATTGAAATGTACAATTGAACTAAATAAATGATTGACAATGAAATATAAAATATTCTTACCTCTAAATCATTTGACATGTTTTCACTACAAAACCCACGCAAAACTCGATTTACAGAACCACTAAAACATTCATGCCTCAATCACTTAAGAATATATTTGTCTGAGACTATGTATTGTCTGCTATGATTTTGAACTCTTAAGAAATACAGGAATATGGGTATTTGGTCCATATTAATGGTGAACGATCATAGTTCATAAAGTATGAAATTTCATTGAAACTAATTCAGTGGAAATAAGCAAATAGACCATTATGTGAAATCGTATATTCAATATGATTGATTACAATAATAATTTTCTTTAAATGGTTTGAACATTTTGGATAGGAATTTAAGAGCGAATGTAACTAAGGTGCAGTTGGGATGAAGGGAATGAATAGTCAGCTCTGCTTAATGAATGATGTCAGAAATGAGAATTGTACAAAAAACTAGTACATACTTAATATGGAATAAAAAATGTAATTCTTATTCTAGTCATGTTTTCATATAGTTTTATAAAAGTCATTTCTATGAGTTTAAGATATTTGATCGAAAACTCTCTGCTGCAATCTAGATATAGTAAAAGAAATAGCCCATAATAAGTGGTTGAATGGAGCTTCACATTTCATACACTATTATAGTAAGTGCGAAAACAGTGGGATCATGTCATATAATACTTATAAATAGATGCATCAAGGCATAAAAAATTATTTCCGTAATTATATCAAATATTATTTATGAAATAATAAATAATTTCAGTATTGACTGAAATGGTGATAATTTATTTTATGATGAATGTTTTATGTACTCATAATGAGACAAACCTTTTAGAATAATGGTATTTGTTGCATTAACTAAATAACAATGAAATATTTATAACTTATTATAGTTATTTTGGAATAAGGACAAAGCCTACATTTAATAGGAGCAATATAAGAGTTGGTGAACTCTTCAGATTGATACATAAAAATTATGCAGTCGAAAGTCTAATAATACCAAAATAATTCCATATTCTTCACTTAATTCACAAATGAAGTAAAATAAAATGAACATGTGTATTTGATACACAAGTATTGTATTTATGATAAGTTCATCGAATATAAAATGAAAATATAAAATGTAACATGAAAAGAAAAGAATAAAACTCGTTTGATCCGATAGGTGATTATATAGCAAAATGGTTCCAAAAGTACCTAAAAATGAATAAAATTCAATCTCAAAAGACACACCTTCTTATGATACATAATGATGTATCGATAAGGAGTAATTAAACTCTATTAGACAAAACGTGATTGACAATGGGTGAAATTGAGTTAACTTCTTTCTGTAAGGTCGTTTGCATAAGAGTAAGTATATAAAATGTACATAAGGTTAAAGTTTAATTTCATCTAAAGAATAGTTTATGAGATCATACAAGAGGAACCTTTATAAGAAACCCTTACATTTCTAGGTCAAGATGTCGACGGATCGCGTGAGTCCAGATATAACATTCCTCATTCAGAGGCCTAAAACTAACTGCTACGGATGCTACAGTCATCCATAGTTATTAATTTTGGTGACCAAATATGGCAATGTTAGATACATTGATGCAACAAAAACACATGGATATGAAAAAAAATTAAAATCATATAAATTTCTCATTCCACAACGAGTCACATTTCAAATTCATTACATAATCCCAATTCGTAAACCATGTTCAGAGAAATATAATTATTATAAAATACGCCAAAACCGACATATGAATATGCCCTCTTAGTTGATCATAGTCTAAAAAGGCAATTATATAATTTTTCCTGTATATCCAAAACACAACGGAATCAAGCAGATTGAACTCCTACTAGTTAATTTGCCTCCTACACGTCTTTGGAAGCTTATCCGTCTAAAGGAGAACTTAAAAACCTTAACTCGTTAAACTATTCAAAACCAATTAAGCACTCTAGAGTTTAAGGAAAAAACATAAACTTCGAGCCGGACAAAAAGTCTGCTATGAATAATCACCTATCATCTCGAACCATATAAATATCCAGTAAGACCACGCTGATTAGCAGAACGGGTTTTTCCCTCACTAGTATCATAACTCAATTTATAATAACCATATTGTGACGACCCATAATTTTTGGTATTTGAATTTGAAACTATTTAAGTGATTTTAAATGTTTGGAAGATAGTTTAATTTGAATTTCAAAATTTACTATGAAATTTGCAATTTAAATTATTGGATTTAATTTATTGAAGTTGGGTAAAATTTGAATTTTCAATTTTAAGCTTGTTAAAAATATTTCAAAGGCTTAGAAAATCCATATTGATAATACTGAGAATAATGGAAGCTTCATAATTTAATTTGGAAATGTTTTGTTCAGTATTGAAATTTTATCGTCTAAATCGATATTTAAAAAAATAGCCTTCCGAGGCACAATCTCGGAATTCGACGAAACCTGTTCCATGGGATCCGTAATAGTTACTTACTATCGGATTTCAATTTTCGTAGCAATCAGAGTTGTCGTTTGACCCTGGCAGCTCAAAACGCATAGAAACTATTTTAATCGATTCAATTTAAAATTGATCGTTTACTTCCGTAACTTGCGCATATGATCGAATCAGCCTCCGAAGCACGTTCCATTGTGCTCGGAATGCGGATAAAATCTTATAAACGCCTGGCGGCAAGCCTCGATAGGAGTTCGAGATTTTGAGTTAGGTTATACGAAATGTTTTGAATATAAAATTATAAAAAAAATTAATTAGAAAATCACTACAGCCTTCCTCCATACGCCAACAACCCATCCCTGTCTCCCCATTTCTTTACAAATCTCACGCAAAAAAAATCATTTCAAAAAGCGGAAGAAAATTTTAATGGCCGAACCGAAATCGTTCTTCTTTTCCTCAGCTAAAATCATGGCCGAATTAAATCCCAGTGCCTCATTCTTTAATTCATAACCGCCACTTCCTTCCCTTCTTTCCCCAAATCGAACGAACGAAAACCCTTCGTTTATAAAGAAAAAAAAGTAGGTCGCGCGCGCTCGCGAGAGGAGCTCGAGGCTTGGCATGACGACAACGACAATCTGGTAGCTCGAGGTGGTTGAGTTCGAATGCTCGAAGGCTCACGGTCGATTTGGAAAGCCTTGCTTTGAAGTCGTTGATGAAGCCTCGACCGAGTGAGGGTTTTTCGCGTGTGTTGGTGGGTTCGGCCAAGGCAAGGATGAGGCTATCTGAGGTGGGTCGTGCGATGTTGGAGGGTTGTCGCGCGTGCGGCAACGTGGTCCGGAGGCGAGGTGGGAGGTAGTGATGGCAGTAAGGTATCCTCTATTTTATTTCATTTTTTATTTAAACTTGATTTATAAACATAAGTATATGTAAACCAAAACAAAAAAATCACAGTAAGGTTTAAACTTATTTTTGTTTTGAGTTCAGTATACGTGTATACGTGTGTGTGTGTGTGTGTGTGTGTGTGTGTGTGTATACATACAGTAAAGGTTGTAAAGCAATCCCAGTTTAAATTGATGAACACATACATATATAGGTTAGAGAAAATTTATAAATTTGCAATGAACAGTAAATATATATATATATATAAGACTTTGGGAAAAAAAATATGAGAGTTTAAAATTTGTGTAAAATTAGATTTTTAAACCTATAAAGATTTCTTTTATATGCGGTTTGAAAGTGAGAAATAAAATACAATCTACTAGTTTACTTTAAAAATAATTAAGGTGGTTAATTTTGTTCAATTACGTTATTTAGTTTATTTTAATTACTAAAAGATTTTTGTTAAAGGAAATGTTTAGTTTAACTTAAAAGTTAGTTAAGTAAATTTATTAATGACAACTAAATTGTTCGATTTGTTTTTTTTTTGCAAGGCAAGCGGGGTTAACTGGTCCCTTACCAGTTTATTGAAAAAAGGAAAGTAACTATGAACATGCTCGTGGTCAGCAAAACAGTAACAGAAAAAAACAAACAAAGAAAAAAAAACACTCTGGAACAAAAAAGGAAAAAACAAAGAAAAGAAATACAGGACATAGGGATAACATGATAGTAAGAGAGGGAATGTGAAACAAAACACACCAAAGAGTTAAGGTCTACCTTCGGCCAACTGATGACTGAAGCCATATTTGCTTTCCTTCATACCAGAGATTATAACATTCTTAAGAACTTCCCATAGTTGTTGCATACTCCTACTTCTTTCTTCAAAAATTCTCAAATTTCTTTCCTCCCAAACTAAATTCAGGTACTTCTTAAGAAAGAAAAAGAAGATAGTTCTTCTATCTTTCCTCCACCTTGTTGATTTACTAATAAGGTCCCACTCTAATTCAGACAAGCCATGTTTATGATCATCAGCAATTCTTCTAACTAATCTTCCCCAGAGTCCCAGTAAATCATTGCAGTCAAAAAATAGACGAGCCACTGACTCAACCTGCAACTTGCAATAAACACAGAGGGGATCAACATTCATTCCATAACTCAACAATTTGTTCTTTGTTAACAAAGCATTCTTGATAACCTTCCACATCATCAGGTTGTCCCTTACAAGAGAGGATGTTGACCATATAACCTTGTGCCATACTGTTGAAGTCCTTCCAGTCACATTAGTATGAAGGTCATAAGCAACAGAGATAGAGTGCTGCTTCCCACTCCACAGAACATCTTCCCTAGCTGCCATACCATAGTGTTGATTCTGATATAAGTTCCAAACAGCCCTTATGTCTTGATTACAGGTGTAGGAAAGAATCAACTTGCCCTCAACTAAGTAATCAATTGCTTGAGCATCCCTCCTTATGCCTGCCTGTTCAATCTGATGGGGATTAAACACATTGACCATCACTAAGCCTTCAGCCAACCATGGATCATTCCAAAATTTGATGCTACTGTTTTGTGAGAGCTCATACTTGATAAACTGTGTGAAACTAGTTCTCAAACCCAGTATACTCCTTCATGTCCAGCTACAATTCTGGGGAACAGGCATTGTCCAGAAATTCCTACTACCCATGTTAAATTTTCTGGTCCATTCAACCCATAAGGAATCAACACCACTTAGCAAAGAATTTAAGTGAGCACTTATTGCAGCTTTATTCCAAGTTTGCAAGTTGAAAATACCTAGACCACCTTTCTTTTTTGGCAATTCCATTTTAGCAAAGGAGCATGAGATGATTTTTTTTAGAATGAATAGAGCCTGTCTAGAAAAATCTTAGCATGCCAATTCTTACCATGTTCACCAGCTTAATGGGAAGAATGAACACTCTTGACCAGTACACCATCATTGAAGAGATTACAGACTTGATGAGCACAAGTCTTCCATCTTGTGAAAGAAATCTATTTGCCCATGAGGTCATTAAGTTACAGATTTTTGTATAAAGAGGCAGGCAGTGTCTAGTAGTAATTCTTGAAGTACATAATGGAATACCCAAATAATTCATGTTATTATCCATTTGTTGTAATCCAGATATGGAGGTTATTCTATTAGCTTCCTGAGAAGATATGCCAGAAGTGATAATATGTGATTTGTTTGCATTTAATTTCAACCCAGTCATAAGGTAAAAATTATCAAGGGTTGCAATAATATTTTCAATTGAGCTCTGATCAGGCTTAGTAAAGATCATTATATCATCTGCAAATAAGAGTGATGTAATTTGGAGGTATTTGCATTTGTAATGGTACAATATATCCTTCTGCACATATTTTCTTGACAGCATATTAGTTAGAACTTACATAACTAGAATGAATATATAAGAAGTGATAGGGTCCCCTTGCCTGATCCCCTGTTTGCTGATGAAAAACCCTGAAGTGAAGCCATTATACTTAATTGAGTAAGATGGAGTAGAGATATAGCTGTATATCCATGCTACAAAAACTTTGGGAAATTTCATCAGAGCCATTATTCTCACTATTGATATCCAGTGTATACTATCATAAGCCTTCGTTAAGTCCACCTTTAGCATAGCATTTTTGGAAGCTTGTGCACGTCCATAGCCTTTTAATAATTCATGAGATAGCAGAATATTATCAAGGATATTTCTCTTGGGAAGAAATGCAGACTGATTTCTGGATATAATTCTGCTAAGGACAACAACAAGTCTAGAGGCCAAAACTTTTGAAATACACTTGTACATAACATTACAACAAGAAATTGGTCTAAATGATGCAACAGATGAGGGAGTCTGGACTTTAGGAATAAGAACCAAATTTGTTGCATTCACTTGTTTTAGAAGATTGAAAGTATTGAAAAAGTTATGGACTGCCTTTAGAAATTCCTTCTTGATAATATCCCAACTATGGATAAAAAATTTGACATTGAATCCATCAAGCCCTCCACTAGATTGCCTATTCATAGAAAATAGAGTGTCTTTAATTTCCTTATCAGTTACCTTTATGACAAGATTGCCAGCTTCCTCTGGGAGCACTTCTGGTAATTGTAATTGGGATAGATCTTCAATTGTTGGGATGAATTCATCTTTGTTACCTAACAAATTCTTGAAAAAGTTAAGGAGAGCAATGTCAACAGCAGCAGCATTGGAGTGCAATTCCCCTTCCTCATCAACAATGTTATTAATGTGTTCCTTAGCCTGTTTAACCTTAATGGCAGCATGAAAACAAGTTGTATTGTTGTCCCCCTCAGATGCCCATTTTTGCCTCAGTTGTTGCCTCTTCATATTGCCTTCAGAATTCAAAGCTTCACTTAATTGTTCAAACAAATTGTTCGATTTGTTGAATATTAATATAATCATATAATTGTTTATATAAGGTCAAAATTCGGGGAATCGGGTTGAGTTTGGACAGGATTGCAACTTAAAAGCAAAGGTGAGATCTTCTCACTCAAATTATAATATTTGAAAATTTCAGTTATTGATTTATGGTTGAATTGTGATAGATAAATTTAATTGTTGATTGTGTGCTTGGATGATTGAATTATAATAATTATTCACTGGAAGATATTATATATATATATATATATATATGTATGTATGTATGTATGTATATAGTATATATTGGGTGATTGATTTCCCGCATTATATAGTGGATGAGACCCTATTGCGCCGCACAATAGCGGATGATATTTTATAAATCCCATATACCGCGATATTCCACATCGAAGTGGAATTGGTATTTAATTGTTGTGCTAACGTCTGTGGATGCAGGGAAAACAGGTTGGAGGGATCCAACATGATTCCTCAAATAATTGAATTTATTTTAATATTGTGTGTTGATCATTTATAATATGTGTGTGACTATTTGTGACTGAGACTATTGAAGGCAATAATTTAGCCGAACATGTTTTTGGTATCGTAGGATATCAGAAATAAATAAAATTTGATTTTTTCAAATTTAGTAGAAAATTTATAGTAAATTAATTTTAGAAAATTGAATAAATTAAAAGGAAGGAATTTGTTTCAAAAGATAATAAATTTGGTGTTGAAATAAATTTAGAAATCAATTTTGGAAATTGATTTTGTATTTGTAAATAAATTTGGAAACCAATTTAGAATTTAATTCGGTGCTGAAAATGAATATTTAGAAATCGATTTGAAATCGTATATCAATGGATATTTAGAAGTTTAAATTCACAATGGGAATTTATAAAGGGAAAAGGGAAACTTTTTTGAAAAATAAACATTTGGTTATTTTTAAAAGTGTGAAAGGAATTTACAGATTTGGAATGTAATTTAAAATAAATCGAGAAGATTTATTAATTGATATAAATGGAAAGAGAATTCTTCCTTGGAAAGCCGAGTATATTGTTAAAGTAGCTTTTGAAGTATAAATTTAAAAGTTCTAGAAATTGTTTGGAAAAAAATTTATTGTTGGAGAAATTATTTTTTGGAATTGTTTTAAATATTCAGAGTAAAGATTTATTTAATTAATTATAGAAGGGATTATTTTAAAGATAAAAAAATTGATTTTTGATTTAGGAAATGGATGTTTAAGTAAGTTATATCCTATCTACTAATTTTATTTAAAAAAATTAGTTTGGATTTGAAGTTCTATATGAGATATTGGTATAAAGTTTTCATAGCTAATATTTAAATGATTTTAAAATATTTGAACTCGGCAAATTTTCAGTGGAATTAAATAAATATTTGGAAATTTATTCCAAGTAAGAATGGTGATTTGAAATTTGTTTTTAAAGTATTGAAATGTGGCAAGTAATTTGAAATTTGTTTTCAAATGTTGAAGTGTGAAATATATCTTGCGGAAATATTTTGAAAATAAAAAAAAAATTGAGGAATTTATTTAAATCTGGTAATTGTTGTGAACGTTGATTGATAGTTAAATAAGCGACTATCAATATTTGCCTTTAAACGACAATTGAATTTCGATGCCACCGGGGGTCGGATTCCAAGTGGATATCCGAAAACCACATCGAACCTTTGTGATTTGTGATAGATCTTTTATTTAAAAGATCGAAGTGGAAAATTGTTGTGATTTGTTTGAAATCTGAATGAACACTTATTTTTAAAAATAAGCGCTCGTTATTCGGATTAGCTGGGAGAGGAACTTGTGTCATAAAACCCATTCCGAATAACAAAATGACGAAATGGGGTATTTTCCACACGGGCAGCCTAGAGTCAGGTTATCATTATTCAGGAGCATAGTCAAGAAGTTGCTGTGGAAATCAGGAGTTGGAGCTGGATGGCGAGGCATATCACTTATATATGTAATATTTCTTTCCGCTGTTTGTTGTTGTACACTCTGATAATGTAATGTGATGTAATGTAATAAGTGATATAGTGATTCTGTTTAAAGATATTCATTTATCTATTATATTTGTTTCGCTGCGAAATGTGAGATTCTGTTATTGTTTCTGTTTCTTCTTTCTTTCTTCTTCTTCTACCTCTTCTTCTTTAAATCCTAATGGTTCAGTTTTCCGGCATTCGACTGTTCGACATTCGATACAGTGGACGTATTAATGTCAACTTTCAGGCATCGAAAAATTGGGTCGTTACACATATAATGTGCACCTGCATCCACAATGGTTAAGGAATAACATAATAAAAGGTAAAATGATGATATGCAAACATGCAATATGCTCTAGATTACCCGTACCCATTAACCTGACTATCTGTCTTAAATTATAGTTTCTAGAGTCACTATTAACCTATTAGTTTTTATAGGCTGGCTAATAAACTGTTAATTGTTATGGAATTCCTATCCACCTTTATAGTTT
The DNA here is from genome assembly GCA_030765085.1 of Allium cepa. NCBI lineage: Eukaryota > Viridiplantae > Streptophyta > Magnoliopsida > Asparagales > Amaryllidaceae > Allium > Allium cepa. The sequence goes on from CM060934.1 coordinate 344,973,700, forward strand.
TCATAGGATCACTATGCACCTATTAGTTCCTACCAATACTATCATCCAATCATAGTTTTCATAGGATCTTTATGAACCTGTTGGTATCTACTAACAACTTTCTCCAATCATAGTTTTCATGGGCTTACTATGAACCTATTGGATTCTCCAATAACTTCTCTCATATCATAGTTTTCATAGGATCACTAAGAACCTATTGGCCTCTGCCAATACTAGTTTCATACATAGTTTTCATGGGATCACTAAGAACCTATTAGCCCTTGTCAATATTTATTCCATACATAATTTTCATGGGCTTACTAAGAACTTATCTAAACCAATAATCCTTTGATCAGTCTTTGGGCATCCTATATTCTGGTCTGTCTGACCTTCTAGATGTAATTATACTCACACAGGGGTTAACTCAATGATTATTAACTACTGGGTCAACCTAGCTGGTTATTCTGCCTTTAACACCCAAAATGCAGTTATAGGTTAATTATAAAGTGAATATGTTTATAGAAGAAGCATACATAATAACTTATCATAACATAATAATACAAACATCTATGGTTTAATTTCCTTGTGATTATTTTTCAAATGAAACATAGTTAATACCCTTAACCCACTATCTATAGCAAGGAAAGTTTCTTTGAAAACTCTAAAGTTAAATGCCATTTCAAAACTCTTTCATATTTCAATAGATTTATCTAAAAAAATGATATTAGGTTTCTTGTTTGAAAACTAAGGCTTTCGAAACCTTAGGCCTTCGCTTTTAAAACCATTAAAAACAAACCTTTTGAAAGTATTCAAAACTTCCTTTCAAACACTTAAAGATATAGCTTTCAAAACACTCAAAATATTCCTTTCGAAACCATTAAAGATATGCCTTTTAGAAGAATTAAAACTTATCTTTCGAAAGCACTTTGTTCAAAGAAAATTAATGGAAGCGTAGTATCAAAACCATCTGAAAGTATCTCTTTCGAAATCACTAGGTTTAACATTAAATATAACTGGTCGGTCAAAGAAAACAACAGCGAAAGTGACGAAAAGGTAGCTTCGAAGCCAACCTTTTGAAACCATTAATAAAAGCGGCTACAAGAACCCTTTCGAAAGCATTGTGAAGGCAACTTCAATATTAATAAAACGAAAGTTTTCCTTTCAAACTCATTGTTATAAGGCTATAAACACGACTTTTATTTAAGTTGAAAGGTATGAAAGCTACAGCTAGGTATCGCATAGGATCAAAATGCGGCAAGTCATTCTAAAGCTTTTTTTAAAAACAAAGTAAGCGGCAACTCTTTCAAAAGCTCTTTTTTAAAAACAAAGGCAAACGGCTCTTTGAACAAAGTTAGATTGATTGGTTCAAAAGCTTCAACCCCTTCGAAAGCATCTTTTAAAAACTAAGGAAAGTAATATGTTCGAAAGCTTATAAGAATGACTTCAACCCCTTCGAAAGCATGCCTTTGATACAGTCCCTTCCGCCTTTCTCTAATCCGATATGTATCAATGGCTTGACACCATGTGTATTGGTTTCGAATGGGTTCATTAGCAGAAGCATGGTGACAAAAGCTAGCTTAGGGAAGTTGCAAAGTTGTAAATTAAACAAAACTGGTTTTATCGCCTTTCAAAGAAATTCTTTTTTACCTAACTTATCCAATTTTTCAATATGTGGTTGGTTGCTAAATTCTTTATCAAAATCCTTTTCTAAAAAGGTTGCCGAATTCAATAATTAATAATTAAAATCATTTTAACAAATAAGCCATTTCTTTCAACAAAACATTTATACATTTAAGTTCTTCAACTTAAATAATTTAACACCCATATTAAAACACTTAGGAAAGATCCCCAAAAATCACCATATTTCAATTTTATTATCTGTTCCTACATATGCAAATTTCAGACTTGAAATCATTATATAATTGCCTTAAATAATTTAAACCAAAAATTGTTTATTTCTTCCGTTCAAAATTCATAATAAATTATCCATAGCTTGGAATATTATGAAAATTTAAAACCATCTCCAAAATAATGTTTTACATAACTTATTCAACCATTATGTCATTCGAAATCAATTTACATAATTTAACCTTAAAATCGAGATATATCATTACACACAAATCCTTGTTTAAATAAAAACATGTCATATAATTAATGCATATCCTCATTCATCAATCTAAATGGTTTTAAACCTTAACCGAAAATTAAAATATTCAAAAAGACATATATGGGATGGTTTAGATTATTATTCACCTTGTTTGGATAAAAAAATTGGGATTTATTCTTGCTTTATCTTCCTAGCTTGAATCTTAGCTTCTAATTGATTTTAATCTCTTCTTCTCCTAGGGTAATGGCCAACCTTGCTTCTCCTTTGTTTAAGTTTTTGTTTTATGAAAGATTTTAATGAGAATGAGGTAAGGGTCTAGGGGTTATAGGGTTGTAATATACGACCATTCCCGTATTACTCTTGCCTTATTCTCTTTGGTATTCACTTATAAACCATTTGATAAGTCCATTTAGTTAAGGCACGACCCTAATTAGTTTTCAAATCTCAATCTCCTTATTACTCTAGTCTCTACATTATTCTGTTTAATTTATCTAATTAAATCTTCTAAATAATGCTATTTAAAATTAGGGGTTTACATAAGAGGCTGCACGTAATGCTTTCTTATAAGGGATCTTGTGCGGACTACAACAAAGAAGTTTAGGACCAATCAATATTGATCGATCGATTTTTATGAACATAATCATAGTAAATTAAAACAGTTTCATGCATATATTTAGATATTTCATAAAATGTTTATGAATGTTATTCCATGGCATTGAGAGATTGATGTTGTTTCTAGAAACGCCGACTTCATAACAAAGGAATTTCTTTTAGAGATTATTGGTAGTAAAATGGATTTGGATACAATTCAAAAGTAAACTGATAATGAATGATGGAACAAATTAGCTAAACTAGATAGATACAACACATTATAATGTCTAATGATAAATCTTGCACATCAAATAGAAACAATGAATTTTATTAATGTCGAGAAAAAACTTCCTCTTCCTTAAGTAAGCCATTCAGAGTATTGACTCTAAGATGTGGCAGATGCGCATATCTAGAATGGATTCGAAGTACGTTATCAAAATATAATTTTGATATTGTAATCCAAAAGGATCTTATCCATCTGCTATAGTAATGTATTCAGGAAGAAGATCAATGTTGTTGGCATATAAGCCATGTTGATCAAAATAACATAGTCAATTTCAATTGTTGAAACTAACATAATAGATTTGTCATTCAAAGTGCTCTAGCGCATTTGGATTTTACCCATAAAATTTACCAGTCGGTATGACTTTGAGTTTTGGTACATATATGTTAAAAGTAAAATTCTAAATAATTATTTAGAACAAACCGTTTGCATATAACAACCAAAATGTCTTAAAGTCATGAGAGCAATATGTAACGACCCGGAAATTTCGATCCCGAAATTTCCAGATAGTTAGTGAAAGAAGAAAGAGAAAGAAGAAGAAACAGAAAACTCAAACTCAAAATCTCACATTCACAGCGGATAAAATATAATAGCAAATAAAATAATAGTTTACAAAGAGGAACTGTATCGGTACATTTTAATTTTCACATCAGAGTTACAACATTTTCATAACATTGGACAGTTTAAACAACATGTCCTATATAAATAACAATATATATCACAGCGGATAAACACTCTATACGTTCCTGTCCTTCAGCTCTCCTCCTGAGCTCCAGAACATCCTTACCTGCAAATCTGTAATACTCGGTCTGACTCGAGCATTACATCAAAGTAACACCCGGGTCAGGCTGGACACCAGCGTGAGTAAACCCATTTAACATGGAGTATAAAAAGCATACAACTTATATAAACCCGAGGTAACTTATATCAATTTACAACTTCACAAGTTGTTATGGACATTACTTATTTCACACGTCAACTTCCAAGTGCCAACTTAGATTAAATGGTCCAATTTATTTAAATCATTCCAATCAGCTTGTTGATTTCACATATCAATCTATAGAGAATCGAAGTGGTTTCGGGTATTTACTAATACCCGACTCCGGTCTCTTCGAATCCAATGACATTTTAACCTAAATTATTCAATTAAATACAATTCAACTTTATTTACCAGCTAACATTTTCCCACATCAACTCATAATTGATAGATAATCACATTATCACCATCCATCCAACATATCTTATCACGAAGCAATTCATATCAGAGATATCAACCAGTCCAAAGCACTCAACATCATTCAATCATTAATAAGCAAGATTGATCACTTCATTAATTACATTAATTAATGATCCTCAAATTACTTCATTAATCACAAACAGTAATTACCAACTTGTGATTACTTATCATAATTAATTAACTTCTTAATTAATTATATTAACCTTTTGGTTAATTAATCTAATTAATTAATCTTTAATTACTTCATTAAGTAATTATTATTCAATTACATTAACAAATAATCCTTAATTAATTACTTCACAAAGAAATTACCTTCATATTAATTACGCAAGTAATTAATCTCAAAACTCTTCCATACTTCAATTAATTACCTCCAGTAATTTACTTATCTTAATTACTTCTCTAGTAATTATTCCTCATTGATTACTTATTAACCCATCCAATGATTAATCTAAATTAATTAAACTTAATTGATTAATATAAACTAATCAAATTAATTAATTAATTACAATGAGTAATTAATAACTTTAATTACCTTTATAAAGTAATCATACTTAACTAAATAACATACTTGATTATCTAAATTAATTAATCCAATTAATTATCGAAATCAATTACATTAATTAATTAATAAATAATCCCAAGTTAATGACCTTCATTAACTTATCAACAATTTCCTTATTTAACTTAATTAAGTACTTAACTTAAATTAATCATTATTAATCACAAATTAATAAATCTTTAATGATCATTTAGTTAATCACTAATTATTTCATTAATTGAGATTTTAACTTAATTAATCTTAACCTCTTTATAAATTAATTTCTAATCATTAATTAAAACCTTAACTTATTTAATTAATGACCTTAATTTCCAAATTAATTAATCTTAATTAATTAACTCAAAATCCTTACTTAATTAAATAAATAAATTATCCATCTAATTACCTTACAAATTTAATAAACCAAAATCATTAAATCTTTGATTTATTTTAAAATAAAACATTTCTTATTAATGATTACATTATCATTGACGAGCAAAATTTAAAATACTTACTTTAAAATTTGTTTCCAAATTACATTTTTAATTTAAAATTTAAAATGAAAACCAATCTTAACCTTAACAAAGTTTTAAAAACATTAAACTTTTAAAATTTATACTAAATAATTTCTTATTTTATAAAGAAGTTTAAGGAAATTTAAACTCACATTCATTTTAAAATACAAATATGCTTCAACACCCAAAGTTATTTAACATTTGAAATTTTAGAACTTCCTTAATTTTCAAACATGGATTCAAATTGATCCCGATTTCCAGATTTAAACTTATGTTTAAACCTCTAATTTTATTTAAAGTTTTGCTTTAAATTCAAACTATTAAAACAATTCAAAGTTGTTTAAAATATCTTAATTTCAAAACTTACATTAGGTCAAACTAAGATTCAAATTAGGCTCTGAATACAGATTTTAAAACTTGGTTCAAACTTTGCTTAAACCTTTGCTTTACCTTTTAAAAATTTCATTTTAAATTTTCAGAACAAACAGGTTTGAAAACCTGTAACCATTTTAAAATACCCGAGCCTCTACTTCAATTGCTCCAAGTAAGACTATACAAAACTTCGAGCGAAAACTCCAATTACTCGAGTAAAACTCGAGTCAAAAAAAAACACAGCAACCCCCAAACTAAAACACCGGACACCATTCTTCACCGTGCATATGCACGGTGGTTGTAGCCACCTACGGCCACTACCCAGGCAACGAACAAGTCGTCGACCATCCCTGCATCACCTCGCGATCATCAAAAATTCATCATCTACTCGAAATCAAATTCGAGTTCCCCCAACCCAAATTGGAAACCTGGCTAGATATAGGAACAACATCATCAAACCTGGAAACTTGCTCGTTTCCTCAACTCCGACCACCGTGTCGATTGCAACTCCGGCCACGTCTACATCAATGCTCCAGCTACCCATACCCTGAATCCCAACACACTCGACCACTTGGAGAGGCCGTGATGATCAAAAATTGCTGCACCCTTAAAATCTAGGTTTAGGAACTAAAGACAGTCGCCGCCGCCACCACCGTTCCTTAATCACCACTGCAATAATTTTCCCATCATCACCGTTTCCCCTACTATCACCAGAAGCAATCTCAACCTCCCTGACCTTCGAGAGCATCAGCAAAACCCCAAAAACCAATTTCCACTATAACAAAAATTGTTCTTTAAATCCATCATTAAAATTTGTGATTTGATTTTTAAAAATCAAGATTTTGTATAAGCATTCATATGTTAATCCTGAATTAATGATTTCAAGAGTTTGAATTTACCCAAAACTTAAACTTCTCTGCTTATTTTGATTTCCTGAACAATACCCAATTTATTTCGACTCAAACAAATTTTTAAACTTTGATTTAAGATCAAACATACAATCTTTGTTTATGACACAAATCCTAATAGTGACTAAATACAGAGATAAAGAATTTTAAAACAAAGCTTGAGTCCTAAAATTTCTTAAAAACTGGTAATAGAGAAGGTTTACAGTCATTCACATGCATGCATATCCAAAATGCACAGAAATTTCATCAATAAACATTCACACAAAACATACTTATTTCAAGGAGAAAAACATGTAACATATCATACTTAATCTTCTTAAATTAGTGAAGTTACTCACCTTATAAAAGCAAGGAACAGAGCGGAAGACAGAAACTAAAATTTGTTTTCCTGGCTTATCGAATTTGTGCATGTTGAATAAATCTAGCTGATGTTGAAATTCCTTGTGCATTTTGAATTTTAATCCGCTGTTGCTGATTTGTTGAAGTTTACATCTTGTTGCTTCTTGCCTCTGATTATTGAACTTGCTTTTTAACTTCTTGTTTTCAGATCAGGTTGTAATAGCAGTTAAGGTTCTTGCAATCTTTCTTCTTTTATTTGTGATTGTTTGAAGCTTTTGCTTATCTCAGATTTTACAGTATTTACTTCTTTCCCTTCTTTTTTTTAATTTGTATTCAATTTTGTTGAAGAGAATAAAGGAATTCTCAGCTGAAAATAAAAGTCTTCTTTTTATTTTACAATTTAATTTTAATCTTTATTAATCAAGAGAATGACATTTGTCACTTTAATGCTCTAATGATCTTACACATATGCACATGTTTACAAGTGTTTAAATGTTTTAATTAATGATTTACAAATGTTGTTTTCTTATTCATAAATTCATCTAAACTATGTATATGTAATTATGAAATATATATAAGTGTAATGTGTATATATCTCATATAAATAAGCTTTAGATTTTAATAAATATTCAAAAGTGAATTCATGTAAACATTTATGTATAACTTATATTTTTGATTCAAATTAAATGCATCATGTATTTATAAACTTGAGAAATTAATATGTACATATAAATTTTAACAAATCTATTTCCACTTGTATATATTAATTTTATTTAAAATCAATATATATTTACAACCCATTTATTATTATTGTTTAAAATAACAATTTTATCAAATTTTAATTAATTTATTAAAAAGATTATTACATCTTTGGGTTTGAAATCATGGGTTATCATAAATAATTGAGTTTGTGAGTATTGGATATGATCAAAGAAATAATATGAATGGGTTATTTGATAAGAATCAGAGTTAAATATGCATTTTGATGGGGAAATCAAATAATTTGAATTTTAGTTTAAATGTAAAGAAAGCGTGTGCCTATAAGAAAGAATTTTAATATGTACTAAAATATATTTATAAAACTATAAGTAAACAACAAATTTATGATTGTTAATGATTTATTCATGTTAAGATCATTTCCCTTTAGTTCTTTAATACTCAGCGCTGGTTTTGAAAATGGCATCTTTTATAATTAGAATAAAAGGATGGTCGGATTGTCCCAAATGATAATGCAGACATGACATTAAATTGTTTTACGTAGAATATGTAAGATGGGTTCCTTATGCATTAGCAATAGAAATTATCATACATATTATTTTTTACAATATCACGCTTGTTTCATGTATTTGATATATAGAGCAAGTAAAAAATCCAAATTAAGACCACTTAATGATAGTTTAGAGTGTGCTCGAGTATTTATGAATACTAGATAATTATTTATAGAAATAACGAATTCCTTATAAAGGAGTACACAGACTCAAACTTCATTAATGATATCGAGTATAGTATGTCAATCCTCAATTCATGTTCAAATTTAAGTTAAGAACTTTAACTTGGAATTATTCCAAACAATAAGTAGTAGCCGATTCAACCAAAGGCTATTATAAAGTAAGAAGTATAAACGAATGTGCAAATTTATAACTAAGCTGAGGGTGATCCCAAATGTAGAGAACCCATGACATTATTATATGATAACAATAGCTAATTGGAAGTCAAGAGACATACCCCGAATAGTTCCACATGATAACAACAGTTTATCAGCGTTAGAGAGAATTAATTGATAGAGTGGATAATTAAAACAATGTAGCATACTAGTTCACTAAGGGACTGACCTGATTAGTTTCTAAGAAAACCAGTTGATGACGTTGGAATAAGGTGCCATGGTTGAGCCCAAGTGCAAGTGGGAGATTGATGGAGATAAGCGTATACCCTAGGGGAAATATACAACTTGTTACATACATCTAACTCTGTGACCAATCTTGTCAAAACAAAAGGTATTTGTCTTTCTATTATATACTTATTATATAGTGATACAAATAATTAAATAATAAATTGAAGTATATAGGTGGAAAATCCTTAGCTGATATTTTATGTGATAGTAATTAAAAGATGTTGTAGTCAAGATAATTTTGTCACATCAAAAATAACATATTGTATTAAATATTCACAGTCAATATTTCTTGAGAAAGAATATCCATTCATCCATTGAGATTAGAGTATGTAATGATATTCAAATATTAGGCGATGTATTGCTCGTGGCTGCTAAGAGAACGAAGAGGTTACAAAGTGATAGCTATTGGATATCTGTGGAATGACTCACTCGAGAGTTCTCTATTGGTCAATATATCTAAGGTCAAATAGACAATTCTAAATGATGATGTTACACAGTTCCCTTGACTTGAGAATATCATGAAACTTCAATGTGGACACTCTACTTTGATCATATTTAAATCATGGCATGGCATCCATCGAATGACTATAGTTGAGTATGAGTTGAAGCATTGAAAGTGAAGCGCTATTCATTAGAGAATTTGTATCCTTAGTTATATGGGGTTAGTAACACGGTCAATTGTAGTTAACTCAAAATAAAACTCTTTGGCTATACCAGTATGCATGGTAAAAATTGTTATTATTGAACCAGGGTTTTTTCATCTGGAAGTACAAAGTTGAATATGGGCTATGTTGGAGTTTTGAGAAAAATATATTCCATACATCATATGTAATATAGTTTTGACAAAAAAGATTAGTGTAAATAATCATTGCCACGAGGTATCGTTTATAATAAGTAAAATTGGATTTTACCCATAGACATATAAGCGGTAATTCAGCCAAAATATCACATCATTAGCTAAGATGACAAGTGAACGTTAATATTTGAATTGTTCAAATATTAATCCCTAAATGAATTTACTGATTCGCATAACCAAAATGATGATACTCCAAATAAACTACATGATTTAATTAATTTATAATCATTGTGAACTAATTAAATTAATTAATATTTATAAAATATTAATTATTAAATTTTATTTGGTTTATTTGAATGTCGTTAGTATTTAATAAAGTATGCGTATAAAGGTTGTAAATGTTTGTACCAATATACAATGTTGGTAGACTGTTTAAATTGAATTTATATAGAATAAATACTAAGTGTGTTTTTAAATAAATTAAATAAAATAAATAAATTTGTTAAACATTAATTATTTAATTTTTTGGAATTCGAATAATATTTAATAAAGTGCATATATAAAAGTTGCATGCATGCATATTAATATTTAATAAAGTGCACATACCACTAATAATTTGTCATGTTAACCATTTATTATCACATTTCTTTTGAATAATGATTAGGCATAATTATATTAGAACATTTGCTAAAGCGGAAGGGTGGTCAATTATCGATACCACCTTTTCATCTTTCACTTTTAAATGTTAACATGATTACATTTAGATCTAATATTTATATCCTCTTTACCTCCAGAAATATGAATATATTTGATATATTCATAGAGTTGAACTTTCAAACACGATTGAATAAAATGAGGATTTTATTTATAACAAATTTTAGATTGGAACTAAAATATCTTTAGACTTCATAGACATAATTAAGAACCAAAATGGAAACACACATTCAATCTACTTACGACCAACCCGGTTCCTATAGTGGTCTCCTTTATCCAACTTCATAGACAAGTCAATACATCCAATAGGCTCTGTGGTGTCTCTAGTAAATCCTTATGTGCAAGATTTACATGGCTTCAAGTCCTTATGACTAATCTTCACCCGATCAAATATTTTCTTGAACATATACCGAGCTTTCATAATCAATTGAAACTCGATGCACTATCGTTGGCCCTTCAATGGCCATTATCATTGTGGGACCAAGCGTCGATGCTTTAATCCTATTAACATTGGAAAACAGTGTCATTATTCATCGCTCTTTGTTGTTTCGCCAAAGCTTCGTCTTTGACAGCGAAACAGGTTTTCTGATGCACATGTTTCAGCAAACTACCATACCTCTATAATTTTTTGGCTTTTCTCTATTGAATAGGTCCTCTAGATATGATATTTATTACAATTCTTCTCTTAGGCTGCCTTGGTCCCTCTCCATTACACCTAGGCCGATCCATTCGAGCATTTTGCCCTTAGGGTCTATCATTCTATCCGCCATCTTATGGATCCCTCGCATATTGTTGTGCTTCTTTTTTCGAATCAAATCTTCAATTCATCCCTTCAATGTCAACACTCATTGGTATTATGCCCATGAGTCTTAAGAAAGTGACAACACTTCCCCTAGCATCGTTCAACTTCTATTGCCTCCTTCTGAGGTCACTTTGTAACGAACGACCTTTTTGACTCTCGAATGTCGACACTAATACATCCACGGTGTTCACATGTCGAGCATCCAAGTGTTGGAAATACAGTACGTTAGGGTAAAATAAAAGAAGAAAAGAAAAGTAACAGGAAAGAAGAAAATACAATATCAAAATCTCACAACGGAACGATGACATATAATATCAAAGTGGTACTTTTACATAGGAAATCAGTATAGTACAATAATCAAAGTAAGCTAATCTATCTTCAGCCTAGACAGTTAGAACAACCTATCCTCATAATTGTTGATATAAAAATAAACAAGTAATGCAACAGAAATAAAATCTACAGTAGTTAGTCATCCAGCTCCTCTTATAAAGCTCCAATGAATCATTAACGATATTTGAAAATAAACAAGGGCGACCCGAGAATTATACGAAGAATAACATCTGGATCAGTTTGGTAAACTGGTGTGAGAAAACTCAAACAACTTTAATTATTACATTCGTAAAACCCTTTTAAAGAATAAAGGTATCTCGTAAGACCATGACACAAATAAAAATGGGCGGGGTATTACCTTACGATAACCGAACCATTTATAAGAAAATTTAGTAATATTATAATAATGTCTAGGGTGTTTAATATAAATGTAAATCATAGCTGAAATGGTTACATTGGTTACATTTGACAGATATTTAGGTATACAAACAAAACCGCTAAGGTACGCTCGTATAAATGGATTTTCCACGGAGACCTCCTCAATGACATTGATCTCCTATGACAAGCATCAGAAAATACCTTCTGAGGGCCGTATATCTCTAGATAAAATATACAATAAGGTAAACACAACTGGGCCATCATCCAAACACTCACATGAACAATGTGTATCAAGTACCATCAACTCTCCATGCATAACATATCAGATAAGCATACTCTACATATAAGGTTGATGCACTCCTCATAGGTCGACTAAACCCCAAGATCATGCATCCTACTTGCCTTTAGTCATTTTTCTGATGTCGAGGCTACGTTTGGCATCTTCACATGAGTTTACAACAAAAATCGATCAAAAAATGAATCCCACATGGATTCCATGATCTCAACAGATTTCCGAAACCACATATGGTCTTCATTACTCACTTCCAAAACATAGAACTTGTATAATAGATTTGAAGTGATATTCGGTAAGTAAAATACTTACCGATCCCGGACTCTTCAAAACCAATCAATGAATTTTCGGTTAACTCGATTCTTTTAGAAGTAATTGAAAGCTAGAGGCGTTTTGTATCAATACTCCTCCCCGAGGGTTCTTATTGGTATAAATCCATGAAGCATCTTGTATACTTCCTAAGTTAAGTTTGGCCAAGATCGGTAGTCGACTAATCGATTACCGAGTCTTGAACGCTTGCTTATGGGAATCAAGATTCCACGCTTTACACGTTTCTGACCTTTAAGCTTAGCTATTCCTTGGCCTAGAAGAATGCCGATAGGTTAAAGCTCTATTGCTCCATTCCTACCTAAATATTAGTCTTGACTCTCACAAATAGAGAAGCTTACTCGTTCGACTTATAATGTTAAGCATATTAGAACTAACATCCCATAAACAATCAAATTGAGATCATTACAGAGTTGTTACTTATCATCCAAGTATAATTAAGTCACATAATTTTTTTTTACCCTTTTTAACTAATTTATCCTTTATTAATTAAAACCCTTCTTTTTACTAGTAAAACATCTTTTCCTGATAAAACTTCTTGTATAAACCAAGACTTCCTTTATTAATTAACACTCTTTTATCAGTCAAACTCCTTTTTTATACTCGTATAATTATATAGTATTTCTCTTTATAAAGGACATATAGATGTCTTTATAAATTTAACTTACTTTTTTTCTTTTAATACTTAAAAAGCGTTCATATACTTATTCCAATGGAATAAGTGTATTCACAAATCGTTTAACAAGTTTTACTTACTTGAAATATAATCAAGGAGAGTAAAACAATTACCACTGAAACATTGTTAAAATAAACTTCTTTTCTTTTATAAATTAAACATATAATATTTTCAATCTCTTAATAAAAGATTTCAATTCTTGTAATTATCTTTAAAATTCAGTTGTTAAAGATTTATAATATTTCTTCAAAAGTATAATTCAAGGGTTTAAAAACAAATGTTGCTAAAACATTATTTACTACAAACCCAAAACCGTTCTATTTAAGCATTTTCTTTAAGACTCTCCTTTTAAAGGTTTAATTAAATTTAAAGGTTAAAGACAAGTGTAGCTAAAAACAATTATCACAACAACCCCAAGACTATTTACTTATCCATTAATAACTTTAAAAATTTATTTAAAGATCAAAGCATATCCACACTTATTAATTAAGGTAATACACTTTTAAGCAATTCCGCAAAACCATTTATTTTAACTTAAGTGTTAAAATACAAACTTCCTTTATTATTTTATAAAATACTTAATTCAATATTTAAAACTTATATATATAGGTATCTTTAAAATACTTGTTAATATGTTAAAATAATTTTAAACTAATTAAAATATATGATAATTGTCTACATAGAATATTATGTAAAAATAAGAAATTTTGAAATACATAGAAAAAAAAGTTTTAATTTTAAAGCTACTTAGTTTAAAAATTCATAGTTAGTTGTTAAAAACATATTTCAACTTGAAACCAATTTTAAAAGTGGAAATTAGCCCCAAGGGCCTCTTTAGCAAGTGCAATTAACTTTTTAGGACACAACTGAAATAATTATTTCTAAGGACAAAATACAAATTAATTAGTTTCTAAGGCCCAAAAACCTATGAAATTATGTCCTTGAAAGTAATTTGACTACTAACTTTGTCGTTAAAAGTAATTATCTACTGACTTTGGTCTTAAAATTAATTTTTATGGATGTATGTCCTGAAAACTAATTGGACTGCAAAGTTTGTCCTTCTAATGAAATGAAAACAATCCTAAAAAGATTAGAGAAAAATATAAAATTTAAATATCATTTTTAAACAACTTAACTGCAAAGTAGCATTTCTGCAAATGCTACAAAATAATTCACAACAGCTTAAACGTGTTTCATAAGAAAAGACAGCACTTCAGAAGTGCTACCAAAAGTCCTATGCTGTCGTTTAATGTGAATTTGCTACAACTTTGCACCTATATTTCGACGCCTTGACAATTGATTTTTTATCCATTCTTTTTGCAATTGTTAGTATACTTTGGGTACTTGAAAAACATGGAGAAAAATCCCAAAGAATATTTTTAATTATTTTAGAGAATTTTCTGAAAACAAGGCATTTTACCAAATTGCACTTATAGCGACTATTTCGCTATAATCTTTGGTATTCCATTCAACTAGCTACCAAATGAATTAGGATTCAAAATTTCCTAATAATAATAATATATTATTTGCTTCTTAAATATGAAAAGAAACCTCCAAAGAAGTTCATAGAACAATATCGTTATTTTACTAAATAAAAAGAATCATTATAACGACCTTTTTACTTCAATATTTTGTTACTTTGATTCACTTCTTCTATAACTTTGCAAAACAAATTGTTTGTTTTTCTAAACAATTATAGAAGTGTAAATAATAACCAAACAATTTATTATTAATATATTCCATTAAATCTTCATTTTCATAATTTATAATTCAAGGGATTCAAATTGCGCTTATAGCAACTATCGCTGTACGAACAATTCCGTATTCAATTCAATATCTTGCGTCATTCTCTTTTTTACACATATGTGATTTCAAATTCAAACCGTATCACTACTAAACATGCATTAACATATGTACTAATAGTCATGCCCAATTTAGATGTTTAATTTAGCATAATTTAAACAACATAATCTCATTCTCTTTAAGCCAACTACTTTAACAAATCCAATGCTTTTGGAAGCATATAATAAAAGGTTATAACTTTAAGTAGTTAGTGTCTATTATTATATATAATAGCAAACATTTTAACATGTGATTAACAAGCAGTTATCAAGTGTTATAACAAACAATATTATCAAGTTAATAACTTGAGTCGAAGTGAGATTAACTCACTTTTGTATGAATCAACTTTCATTTTTTTCCTACCAAAATTCACTAAAGGCACTCTACACTTTCTTCCTTCAACAATAAGCCAAGAATCAAGCACACCAAGAGAAGAGAGGGGATAGAAGTGCATGGCCTAGGCAATGTTGCGTTCCTTTGCTCGCGGCCTAGATGGGCATGGAGGGAATGACTTCACTTCTCTTGGGTTTTAGTTGATGGAATGATGTTGCAAGGTGTTTTAGGATATTAGAATGAGTTTGGAGAAGAAAGGAGTTGGTTTGATGTGATTTCTAGAAAATTAGAGGGGAGGAAGAAGAAGATGAAAACATTACTTAGAAGCATATTTGTGTAGAAATAAAGTGAATGTGTGTGTGTATTTATAGCTTAGGATTTTGACGCAAAAGAGTGCAAAACCCTTCCTTAGCCATGAAGCAAAAGGACTTCAAGCATGCAAAGCTATACCCTTACATATACCTTACCTATTACACACCATACTCTTAAATAAAGCCTTAATTTAGGGGTCCTTTAGTCCTTAATGTTTCCACTTACTTTTACTAAATTAAACTTAGTTTAGTTAACCTTTAGCTTAGGAAAAAGGTGTGTTTAATTCTTATCACATGATAACTATTCAAGTTGCAATATATTTACACAACTTGTATTGAATAAAAATTTGAGTTTTAACAAAACATTTTACGGTCACATTTTCAATATTTATCCAAAGTGTATATTTTGTGAACATATTTCAAAAATAAGTTTTCTAACATTAGTTTTTACTAAAAAGTGTTTAACAAGATTATAAAATCATATTAAATCATATTAAATCTTGGACATAAATATCTAAATAATTTAGATAATTGTATATGAAGTGTTCGATATTCCAGATCATTACACACTTCTTGTAATTCTCCGTATCTTGCATGAAAAGTAGACGTTCTCAACAATATCATTCAAGGGAGTGTAATCCCCTAGCCTCATATATCTCATGTTCTTCCTGGTGTCCTGCTACTTCCCACTAATGCTTTAGTTTTTCCTCTTTGCATTATTGTTTCCAATATTCACAACAACATTTCATTCGCTCTCACTAGTTTGTTTGATAGCAACATTGCTCTTACTACCTCATTGGTAACCTACCACCAGTCGGTCCCATGGCCACATCTGTTTTTTCTAAGCACAAAAAGGGGGATGTCTTTCGATAGGACTCTTCCATAGTAGGTGATTGCCTTCTTTTGAGTCATCAACCAAAGTCTGCATTCGGGTGAACCCCCCTCCCCCCTAAAAAAAAAAACTAATGCCATCAAAATAATATCCTCATCTGGATTTCCTACTTCAGTGCCTATAGCGTTGAATCATTTTAAAAAATCCTTCAAAGTCTTACCAAAACTTTGATGGATAAGGATATCACATTCTTTGGTTGAGTAGTATTGAGTCTGAACTGTTTGTTAAACTTCTTCGTCAACTCGTCGAAAGATGATATGCACTATGATCAGGCCCGGCCCAAAGGGTAGGCGAGCAAGACTTTCGCCTAGGGCAACACCACCGAAGATGGAAAACGGGGCAACAAAATTTTCAGTTGCGGTTAAATATAATTGATTTATCAAAGCAACAGGTTAAAAAAATCATTAAATGAAAGTGTGGTGCAATGGTTTCCAACTTGTCTTTGCCTTTTTGGCAAAGGTTCGAATCCTGCCATTGCAAATTCTACTTTTCCCTTTCTAATTTTTTAAACTTCGGCTAGGGCAACGTATGCTGTAGGGCCGGCACTGACTATGATGCGAGCCGAGGAAACCACATCATAGCTACCTCATCTTGGAATATGAAGAAGCACATGCACCTCACACCATCGGTAGCACAGACACTATTCGTATCACTGCATCCAATTTGCAATAGCACAGTGCAACATGTTCGCAATAGCACGGTGCAACATGTTCGCAATGGACTTGGGCCATTGCACTGTTACAACGGCTTTGTTCCGTTGCGGAGTATTTGTCAATGGCCTTGAGCCGTTGTAAGGTGTAACACTAGAATAAAATTTGGATCAAAACAATACACGCCTTAACCTCCAAAAATTTTGACCTCCCGCTCCTTCCTAATTTCTCATGGACAGTAGGGCGATTACCCCAAATCGCACAAAACCCTAGCTCCACGTTCTTTCCGTTCCTCTTCATCACTTCCTCCTCCCCCAATCCCAAACCCTAGGTGCTAGAATCAAAGTCACCGCTGCAATATATAAATTCGTAATGAAGGTTATGTTGAAGGATAACCTTCCTCCTCCCCCAATCTCAATGCAACCGCTGCAATCTATAAATGCGTAATGAAGGTTATTTTGAAGGATAACCTTCCTCCTCCCCCAATCTCAATGCAACCGCTGCAATCTATAAATGTTCATGCCTTGTGAATGTAGCATAAGCTTTATCCTACCACAAAGCATAATGAAGGTTATGTTGAAGGTATTTTTTTTCATTTAGTCCCTTGCGGTTACCAAAATTTATGTTTATTTAATTTTGATTTATAATAAAATTTACTGCAAGAGTTGATTAATAAGGGGGCATCTCTTGATTTTAATTTTAAGGTTGAAGCATTGCAAAGTAAGAAGAGTAAAATAATTATGGAAAAAGGATTTAAATTGGGTAGAAAAATAATGGTAGTTGTTGATTCTAGTAAAGAAGCAAAAGTTGCATTGAGATGGGCATTATCTCATGGTGTGCAAAGCTATGATAAATTTATTCTTCTTAATGTTATCAAGTCATCTTTAGAACATGATAAGAAATTGTTACTGTTTTCATATATAGTGACTTACCTATTGTACTATCTCATGCCATACGACCCACCTGTTGCTTGTTTGGTGTCAAAATTTACAATTATTCACAATTTAGATGATCCCTTCTTCTGAATGTACCCTTTTAAATTATTTATAATTGTTTCAGTCAGATTTTGTGAGACTCCATGAAATTTTTTAAGCCCGGTAACGTGAAATGTTACTCCTGAAGGACCATCTGAACTCATTCATGAGTAATTTATGCACTAGCAATCTTTTTTCACCAATGCGGTTTACATTGCCTGCCTTTAGATGATCAATTTGAGAATTACATTGGATTAAAAGAAAATTAAAATACAAAATCATATGTTAGAGAAAACCTGAAAATTATATCCTAGCATAAGATCCGATCATGCGTAAGTATTGAACAATGAGAATAGTACAAATAATTAAGAATTTCAATCCTGTCCAGCTTGACGAAAGGTAAATTGTAACTAGAAAACAAATCTTATAAAGCAGAAATGGTAAAATTGTTCATGACTCAATACATTATCTGAGATATTAGCTCATGTATAGGGGCTTTCAGAGTGGTGCATCTAGTATTCCTAAAATGGGATATCTAAACCAGAATTAAGATTACTTAATGAATTTCCATCCAAATTATTTTGCTTCATAATCTAAAACTGGTTCAGATACTGAAATTTTTACCTAGACCTAATTAAGCTTAGTCACAAATCATGCCAGATGGGACTACCAACTTACAACCTTGAAACCATTGACAGTAACCCTAAAATTCAAAAATTCACTATTATCAAATTTTGTTACCTCTAAGAATTACCAAAGGACCCACCTGTTGCTTATTTGGTATCAAAATTTACATGTTTATTTTAATGCATTGCAATTTATGAAATTATATACTTTAATTTACATGTTTAGTTTGGTTCCTTACCTTTAGTTTTGCTTGCAAAGTATTTTAGCTGTTTAATGAGAGTAATTTTGACTGGGAAAGAAACACACTAAAGTTGAAAGCTTCTCGTTATGGTGGTGTTAGTGGGGATAGTTTTTTTTTTGATATTAGGTTCGATGGCACAGAAGAAAAAACATTATTGTTGTATGCAGTTATAGGAATTGAATTGCGCATTCATTATTTGTCTACGAGGAATCTAGTTTAATGAGAAATTTATTGACCAAGGTCCATATCTCTTAAGTTTTATCAATTGAAAATATGAGAGCAGGGAATTTTGAAGGCTTGCTAGAGCTTTATTGTTTCCAGATTCAAACTGAACAGTTAACACACAAGCCATTTTGACTGAACTAAAATCTGTGCAAAAGTAATAGGAGTTCTTAGGGACATTATTCAATGAAATACCCTATATTACCTTGAATGAGACTAAAGCTATTAAAAAACAAAGGAATGTACCAAAACCTGAAACTATCTTCTCTTCTTGAAGATGCGACACTAATCAAATTTTCCATTCGACCATTATTTTTTATGCCTTATATTATTTTACTTCTGTTGTTGAATAATGACTTTTTGATTGTGTCATAATCAAACTACCTTTTATAGCATACTTGAATTTTGTGTATATATTGACATTAGATCGAATTTTTGGTATAGCTTTACATTTTAGTTTCAATATTAAATTTAACCTTTATGTTCATTTTATTGTTTATTTTTTCTTTTTCCCCAAAAACATCTATCAATAATAATAATAATAATAATAATAATAATAATAATAATAATAATAATAATAATAGTGGCGGCGGCGGAGTCATAGCAGCGGCGGCGGCGCATGATTTCTTGCTAGTTTTCAGACACACACATTCTCTCTCTGTATCTCATGTACACACACGTTGAGCTATAAGAAAGGGTAACTAGGTAAACTGTAGTCTTATTTATGTGATTGTTTTTTTTAATATCAAAGTTTTTTTTTTGTTTCTTTACACAAACCTTTACCTTAGATTGGTGCAAATGATTTACTAATATATATCTGCTAGATAGGAACTGCGAAGTTGTGGAAGTTCTGATGGTATCAACTAGTGTTGCATATGGTATATACATGGCAGTTTCAAATAACCATAGGTATTTTTTTTTCTTTTTTCTTTTTGTTTTAGTAGTTATAATTCTTAGTTTTCAATTTCATGCCCATGGAATAGTTTGATTTAATGATGTTTTCTCGATGGTGACAACCGTTTAACTATATTTATTGTTTCTTGATTACCCTTTCTCCTACAACTTCCAGGCAGCCTATGCTTTACAATGTCTAATGTT
Source organism: Allium cepa (assembly GCA_030765085.1). Lineage (NCBI taxonomy): Eukaryota > Viridiplantae > Streptophyta > Magnoliopsida > Asparagales > Amaryllidaceae > Allium > Allium cepa. Next base: position 344,993,968 of record CM060934.1, read on the forward strand.
TCATCCTTTGGCAACATAGCTTTCTTTTTTCATTGTTGCTCTATGTAGATTAAGTTGCACAAGTGTGAACCCGTGCTTCGCACACGGCTGTTCATAAAATTGTTGATCACAAACTAAATCCAACCACTAAAAGATAGGGTGTTCACAACAAAACTATATAAAGTTATTGAAATTGGCGAAAATCTATCAGGTTTGCATTTATCGTCCACAATAATATTCATAACCCTACCAATTTTTATTCAATAAATGCTAAGAAATCTGCTCAATTAACATCTTAAAATTGGGGGAAGAAAAGAATATTTGATAAGTATATGCTTTCAATTTAAACAATTAGGGGAAAAAGGGTGAAAATAAAAATAGTACAGATGTGTCATTTTAAAAAACACAACATATTAGAACCATAAAAAATAGAACTTTATTTATTTCTAGATTATTACATACCGATTTCTAAGATTAATTGTAATCTTCAACTCTCAAAGACAATTTAATTATATAAAAATTATGGTAACAAATTCGTAATTTATCATTACAAATTTATGAGGCCTTGTTCGTTGGATATTTGTTGACCATGTTTACCCGTATCTATTTATTTGTGCAATTGACTTGGTTGAAACATAAAGCACTCTTAGTTTGGAATAAAAGAAAAATAATTTATTATTTCTTTTCATCAAACTTTTAGTTATTTAATCATAATTTACATAGCATATCCACTAAAAAAAATGATTTGTAATACTTTTGAAATTCAATCTGACGGTAGTGTAAAACTCAATCTGGCAACTGTCATATGTACAGTCAATTGTTACCATTTTTAAGTTAAATGATTCAACTTCAGCACAAAATATTTTCATTCAGTCTATATAAAATCCTAATGCACATTGCTTAAAACCACACAAATTATATAAAAAATCATGAAACATAAACCAGAAGTCATAATAATAAATCACAAAACCAAGAAGATAAAAAACCTACATAAGGCCAAGACTACCTTAACAAACTTTTCACAGTTGATTTTTCCAACACCATCAACATTGACCTCTTATATGATCTTCTCGATCTCTTTATCAATAACCATCTCTCCAAGATTGGTCATCATATGCTGAAGTACCTTAGGGGAAATGTAGCCATTTTTCATCTCTTCCTTGCAGTCCATGTCCTTCATTTTTCGAGCCATGAGATTGAGAAACTCAGATAAATCAAGTGTATAATTACAGTCGGTGTTAACTTAGTCCAGCATTTCTTGAAATGTGCCTTTAGTCTGAGGTTTGGCCGAGTGAATGCATCACCTTTTCTAGTCCTTTTACTATGCAGGCATCACCATTTATACCAAATAAATTGCAGGCTTAAACCTCTAAGATCTGCTCGTTGGTGAGCAAATCTGCCATGGCCTGACATTTTGAAGCGTGAAACTGAATGGAGATCAACTGTAGAAAGGATATGAACAAATGTAGGTTAATTGCTTGTTGCTTCATTAAGAAATTAATGTGAACTTGTTGCCTTGTTATTGTGGATGCCATGTGTTCGAGAATGATAGTTAATGTATGCAAATTAAGTACTTCGGAGAATGAAGTGTTGGTGAACCATAGATTCCTACTCTGATGAGTGGGTATACGATCACTCATGAAACAATGATTGAGCAAAGTCTTGAGTGATTCTGATAGATAAGGTAAAATCTTTGTCATTGTCACATTTATTAGCGTTTTCCATGATAAGTGGTAAGAATTAAATATTTCCAACGGAAATTACAGGAAGATGTGAATATTACCATTGAGAACAATATAGTAAGTGGAATGACTTGAGCAAACTAATATATAATAAAAGTGTGATAATTTAGGGTTTGTGTTGCATTTAAAACTTTAAATTTGTAATGATATCACTCTTTTATTCAATAAAAGCATAAATTCTGAAACTAAATATAAGAAATATATGAAAAGCAATCAAGTCAAAATATTTTTCATCTTGGAAACCATCAATCAATTTGCAAAGATGTAGATGTTACTATATTTGAAAACCCATTAGAAACTAAGAAAACATCATTTTGATCTAGATCGTTTGGACAACTGAATATAGATAGATACAATTAAAAAAATGCTATATATGTTCCCACAGTTAATCGATAAAATATATTCTTTAACCAATACAAAGATATTGCATCAAAAAAGGTCGTAATAAAAACCACAATTTAGAATAGATCATTTACCTAAAACCAAAAATATACGAAGTCCAACCCGAACGATAGAATGTAGAAACATTATAAATAAACCATCGTGCAAATTTATAGTAAATGTAAAAAAATTTGTTTACCAAATTTGTCATTTAAATATAATTCCCTGAATACAAACAAAAAATGCAATATAACCTTAACCAAGAAATTGCAATACAGATGATAAGTTAATAAACAATACATCTGTTTGGTTATTAGTGCCTTGTTTATCACTAACACATTATGTGGCTTCTTGATCACTAACAGAATATAGATAACTGTAATTGTTCATCAAAAATTTAATAATATTGTTAGAGTTGTCAGGTAGATCGCTATCCACAAATCTACATAATAATTGATTAAATTTGCCCAAAAATTAATAGCTAACTACTTATTACTGACATAGATTAACTGTAAAAATGTCGGAAATGCAAACTCATCTTCACACAGGATTCCCTTAGAAATCAAATATCAATGTTTCAAATTTGGTATTTTATCAATTAAATAAATATCACCATTTTATAGTGAGATATCGAATAAATAAATAAATATAGTTATGGCAATAAATAAATTGAGCAGCTGATATAAAATGGGACGTCAGTGGTTTCCAAAGTTATATTGCTTGTAGGGCAGTAACTGAAGTAGGAAAAATGATAAGGAAATGGACAATCGTTAAAACAAACTGAAGAGTCAACATTAAATGTGATACATCTAGGATATCAATTAAAAGGGATCAACTGATATTAATAATGAAATACAGACGAAAAACTGTAGCTATACCACAGAATATCAACTTACTTTCTTTAAGTAACAATTTCAACATGGCATGTACTTACATATACATAAGTCCATCAGGCTATGTCGTCACTACTCAATTGACGTCCAGAAAGCAATCAACACAATCGCCCAACATTTCTTTGTAATGATCGGTTATGTTCTCACCGGTGGCTGTACAGTTAAATTATCCCTTTCAATAATAATATCCAACCCATAACCAAATTTCAGTTTCAGATTGGGCTCATACCTTAATATCAATTTAAAACCAAATATAATTGATGGATAAGCTTTATATATTTGAAGAGCTGGATCCCCATGCAATCATATCGCAGATTTGTCAGTACATTTTGTTCACATGGTTAAAAAATTTCATTTATTTCCAAGTTGAAGCAAGTCCAAATAAAATCTTATGTCATATTAAGGTTTGCAATTTATTTATTTTCGACATGCAAGTAATAAAAAAAATCCAAAACGGCAACTTAGAAAGTTTAAAATATTTTTTAAATAATCATAATATCCTATTTACAGAGGACGTGAAAGAAAAATATTACCTGAAATGCGCTGCCTCTTAGAATCATTCTCATCAGTATTGTACTAAAGTGTTCCATTCTTCCAATCCAGTTTTGGAATAAATACTGTTTATTCATAATTTGTGCTTAGCAAAATTTCAATTTGATAACAATAGGAGTGGTGCTGAAGCAGAGCTACAATTGAATGAGAATATTGCTTCTGTGCATATAAAAATAAAGAACAAAAATTAAAAGAACAATTTTTCCAAGACAAACAACGATACGCAAGTTAATAAATCTCTAAACCTCAACAATAAAAAATTCAGTAAAAGGTAATTTGAATGCGGGCAGTGCCAAATCACTGCTGGCCAAGGTCAATTTTTTTTCACCAAAACGTATTTTCTTAGTGATAATCTACATGGAATTTATACACAAATATATAAAACTACAGAATCACTTTCTCTGATATTAACAAATGCATTACAACTGGAATTTTTCACATCTGTATGTAATGCGTGAGTTCTTGAATCATGTTTTGAACCTTGATTGTTCAGATTATAAACAGCCAATTCATGGGCAAATTATATCAAATATTGATAAGAAGAATATTGTTCGTTATTACATAGTAAGGATGACAAACGGATGATGTTTGTATCAATTTAGCGCACACTGTTTGCTTAGGTTAACATCGAAGATAATGAACAATTTAACATGATAGAATTTTGGGCTACGGAATCACATTAATTGCAGAATGTAAAATAAAAATTCAAAATTAAATGTATGAGATGCAATAGTGAGATAGCACAACCAAAAGTTGAGGCGCTCGTAGGTTAATGCAAGCAAACACGGATTAATACGCTATTCACTCCCATGCAAATGAAACTTTCAAATTTGTAGCAGTACCAAGAATTTTTTTACGAAGTAAATCTGCGTAATACTTGATTAATATGTTGCATGCACTAAATTTGCATTAATATATTGTTATTTAACAAAATTATCAACTTATTTATGGTTCATGCCCAACTTATATTCAATAGTTAACAACTGGTTTAGTTTGATCGTAAATAGGTAATCAAAACTTAAATTTAAGAAAAATAAAAAAAGAAGCTAGTAAATGACAGTAGTGAAAAAAAAATACCTGTGCTATGGTCAAATTATGTCCATTTACAGCAAATCCACCTATACTGTGAAAAAACAGTACACATGCTAGCTGCGCACGCTCACTCATTCCGATTGAAGCAACTTCAGATCAGAATCTTCGTCTCATGTACCATGCATAACTGGTGCATATGCTTCATTCAGCCCATGGTAACTACCATGGGCTATTGATGTATGCAGGCTTCAATAAGAATTCATTCATCCTGCCAGTCCATTGAATTCTGCCACTGCAGGTAGGCTTCAAGTGTAGGCTTAATTTATTTTTTCAATTCTATGATCATTCATAGTTTTATGTGTCTCACGTTGTGAGCATGCTTCAACAACAGTTCAGTTTTGACATTCAACCTATTAGAACAGCCGACATTATTGCTTCCAATTTTCTTCAGTCATGTATTATTCATTTTTTGATAAATCTGAGACTTTATCCCCCCTCATGTCCACTTAGCTAGCACACTCGAATTGTGTTTCGAATATTCATTCATGTCCATTGTTGTCCAATCTATGTTTATTGATGTACCGTGCTTCAACTGTCAAGTATCCATTGAATTCAACCCAACCCAAATTTTGTATTACCTGTTTTATTTTAGTTTTGAGCTGCAGGGATTAGGTTCACTTCAGTCCTCGGTTTGCTTCTAGACAAATGTTTCAACAGTCATTCAATCTTCTGCTCGATTGGTACCAGTTTTCAACCAATTACCTCTTCAGCATTTAAGCAGTCAGCCCTCAGTTTGTTTGATAACTATCGCCTTCAATGCCTCAGAACTATTTCAGCCCTTTGTTTCTCTTTGGTGTTCTGTTTCAGCAGTGTTTCAATGCCACTGTAGTTTTTTATTATTGTTTTAGTGTTTTAATCCCCGGTTTCTTTCCAATGTTCCAACATCTTTTTTGATGATTTCAGTCATTAGTTTGTTTCAATTCTCCGCAGGTGGTCTGAAGTACAATTAAGCATCTATGACATAGTGCTTTTGTAATAGGCAATACTAAAGAAAACCACGGCTGATCCGTCAAAAAAATAATCTCGCTCTTGATAGTGGACTCAAAAGTTGGAACCTTACGAACAAAAATAGAAAAAGAATGTATTATTCTTAGGGAAAAAATTGTAAGCAACTTGTAGTTCTAAAAGAAAGGCCAAACTTTAGAAAGCTGATGCTCGAATAAATTCTCTGGTATAAGTGCCTCCGAGTGAAGGAAATAATTATATTCCTCGTATTAGTTTATTACCATAAGTGGTATTGCACAGTCTATAATGCAAAATATCTCAAATTTACACAATAATTCAGGCAGTTAACATCGATAATGCCTGTAAACATAGAGTTATTTCTATATTACTTAAACTAATGTAGCCAATTTAGTCGACGAATTGGATATTCATATATTCTTCTCAGTGTTAGTATAAACTAATATAGGAATATGTAATATTAGTATATTAGTAGGAATATTGATATATTCCTATATTAGAAATACTGATTGATTGATTTAATCGCTTATAATCGCATAGTTCTAGTTAAGCAATCAATTTATTGAGGTAGTTTTTATACAAACCACACTCTTTAAAAGCAATTAATGTATTCCTACAAACATTATTAAATGGTCTAAACATATGAGATCAGTATTTACCAATAACATTATATAAAAAGTCAAAAACTATATGTTGTTTGGAAGCAAGCAAAAGACTAACTGAATATCAGTAAGCATGTTTTGAAAATGGATTATAGATAATATATTGTCCTAATTATGCTGGTATGCCCTAATTCATTTATTCCAATAAAGTGCATAAAGGCTATAAAAGCAAAAAATATAAGTAAAAATTCTATTCAAATAGGCCTAAAAAGTGAATAAAATTAAGAAAACTAAGCATACCATGCTTACCTATCAAATTGAGCTATCTTCTTTAGCATTTTACGACCACTTCTTCCTTCCGCACCAACTACCGTGGGCCGTGGCATCCAATCGATAGCCGACAAAGCAAAAATAGCTGAAAAGTAAAATATATTTATATCATTTTCCTAAGTTAAAAGGTCACAAAATTATAATCACAATAGGTCAAAAGTATGAACTAAGGGGAAAAACTTTAAGCAATAAATAAACACAGTGAAATGAAAAGGAAGCAGCAAATGAGTTGTAGAGAACAAATTTGAGGTACATCATTTTTCAGTTACGACTACTATATGTTGTAACACACATAGCTGATATGATATGTAAAAACCTCAAAACAAAATCTGAAAAATAATAATTCAAAACTCACACTTATACATTTTTTATTGTGAATTTTTCTTCCCTTAGGAATAAGATGGATTGGATGCGTCATTGCAATGAATGTGAAACAATGTTTAGCAATGATACACACATACACACACTACTTTCCACCTTATATTGTCTTTTCATTATGATTTAAAAGCCTATGGCTGATACCAAATCAAGTCGACATTTTTTTGTTAGCACGGAAGAATTAAAATAATGAACATACACTTAGTGTAAAAATGGTTTTCCAAGCACGATGACAAAAATAAAATATTAATCTTTATGCATCTAATAACATATATAAGCTAAATGCTGGTTTTGTAAATGCTAATTATCTATGCTGGTTTATGTAGCTACATAATTTTAGTGAAAACTAATGGTACATTCAAATGCTTTGATTTTTGGTATTAAAGTAATTGATGTAGGAAACACACGGGTATTGTTTTGATACCGACAGAGAACATGCCCCTATACCTAAGGCTTATATAGTAATACCAAAATTTGAAAACTACTTCCTGATTTCAACTTCAAATATGAACACAATAAGATCTAAAGGTCTAGATATATTGTGTCAAATTTTGTGTGTTATTTTAGGTCTCAATAGCCACTCCTTCCGTTTAATTATACCAATGACAGAAGAAAAAAAGGAATTGGTTAGACATTTTACTGGGAATGGCATCCTAGTTGTATATTTTAATAAATATCATCCTTATATGTGAATTACAGTGTCATAAAAGTTGTCCCTTTTTTATAAATTAAATTAAATTGCAAAATTTATAGGCTGCAAGGTTAACCTGGCTACTGACTACGATGCCCTATTGCCATCTTCTCCCAGGAGTCCTCTTTTTCCCTTTTCTAAATGTCCAGCCAGTTGGAGTGAATCCAACTATCAGGTTGAACCGATTATACTATTCAAATTAAAATAGCCATAAATACAACAATTTAAATTGCTTATGGAAAAGTATAATTAAATAAAAAAGGATGCTCAAGCAACACCACTTATACTGTTTCATAACTGAATCAACCTGGTAATTGCAAGGAATCTTTATCATGTTCACTTTTCAGGTCGTGCATGCAAATAGGTAAAAGATGTAGTCTAGCGAACTTGACTCCTAGGCTTACCTAAAATATACACTCCCAGAAGAAACCTTAAGAATACAGGCAAACTGCATATAGTTAGGATACACAACTTCATTAATGTAACAACTAACATCAACCAAAGAATAATAAATTAAGAATACTATGTTTAAGTGGGAATACCAAATATAGAAGAAGATTAATCAGTAACAATGTTTTTTTAATTGTTTAAAAATAAAAAGGAAGAAAATGGTTACTTGCCTCTAGGGTTTGAAGAGGATGATACTGTGGTTAAAATTGATGAAAATAATGGTAATAGACACGACTTTATTTGGCAGGCGAATAAAACCAAACATAGGCTTATTGGAGTACCTGGTCAGGGATTTAGAAGGCAATGTCTGGAAAAATTGGAGGCGAATCTTTTGAACGTTCTTTGGCATAAATTGGTTCGCTTTTGATTTTGAATAACATGACATGTTGCATGAGTTGGGGATTAGAATGGAGTAATGAAAACTGATCGTTTTACGAATTACCAAAATGGAGAGGGTTTTACACACCATATATAATTGTATGTATTTGGTCAATTTTATTTATAAATGGACGTAACTGGGTATTTGCAGGAGATGGGTCATAATTTTCTAAGTGTATCGAGTATATAAAGCATGTTAATTTATAAATGAACATATTAAGTTGAGATTTTAATTTGACTGTGCAATAGTCAATGTTGGATTAATCAATTATATACAATACATAGACTGAAAATCACGACCACCTCCAATCAAATAATTAACTTTTAGAATATTTTAGATTTGCAATGTTTTTAATATTCTAAAAGTACCCAGTTTAATATTAAAAACACAATAGTGGAATAAAAGTGGCAGGTGCCATCGATAAAAGAAATGCACGGAACTAATAGCACATGTCTGAAAAGACACACATCAACTATATACTTCGTGTTTGCATAATCACAGAGAAACTGTACAAACCAAGCATTCTAAGTTTGAAAAACATACATATAAAAGGTTGGACCAAATTAAATATTTCACTCACAACAACTTATGAGTTTGCATCATGTACCAAGCATTTCAGTACAATTATTTACTTTGATATATAAGACAGGCATTTTAATGTTATCGGTTCATTACCAAATGCAAACGTCATAAAATAATATTATATAATAGTATAATTTAATACTGTCTCAAGGAACTACATAGATATTTTTGGTAAAATTATTGATTGCACCTGTTGCTTGTTTCAGTTCAGACTATTCTTCATCAACGTTTGCGAAAGATGATCCGGAGTCAACATGTTCTCTGTCATTGGCTTTGGCAGTAGATCAAATCCTACTCCTGTGACATAAAGTATACGTGCAAAGACACTGTAACATAACGGGCATGTTAGATCCTAAATATGAAGAATATTTAATTCATTTATGTTTTTCTTATTTATACAGATGTTGCACATAGCACAAAGCGTAAAACTGGAAACCACACAGTCTTGGGTACATTGTTTCATAACAGAGAGCATATTTTCTCACATTATTCTAAGGTGGTTGCAATTTTTTAACACCTATTGTTATAGAATTAATTGATCCAATAAGTTACACTTATGTTTCTAAATTTAAGAGAGGCTAGACAATAAGTGCATGTATAGAAAATTCGGATTTTCAAAGAGCAGAAATTAAGTACAACTTCGGACCCTCCACTTCTCCCTATGGTAAGGTGGGATAACATAATCATACCTATACTTGTCTAATTACCCTTCCCTTCCAAAAGCACAATATCTACCAAAATCACCGGAATAGAACCATACACCCACTATTTGAATCGATAAGCTCATCTAATGACAAAGGTAGGCCATGTTTTATGGCTAAATATGTATTTGTTATATATGTCAACGTATGGATTCCATAAGAAACATACATATAAAAGCATGTTTTGATATTTTTGTACATATTAAGCATGCATATAGATTGTACCAAAATGGAAATACATTTTTGATTGAAATGACCGACGCTTAATGTTGAACTTGGAAAGTCCTCGTATCAGAAAATAAAACCATCTTGGGAAAGAAGCAAGAGGATTGCTACAAAACACTATAGAATAAAATCAAGTCAGAGATGGTAATAGAAGTTTCTGCAAACCAAAATCTTAAGACACCTAGAGCCCCAAAGAACCTGCTTCCAACAAAAATAATAAAATTCCAGCCAAAGCAAGATAGATAAGAAGAATGACAGTTTGAAATATGGTTTTTGTTGGTAAGCAGCAAACCCGTTGTGGTAGATGAAATATCTTTTTGTTGCAAAAATAGTAGCAAACATGGATGGAATGCAAAATAACAACCCGGTTGAGAACTCATAAGTTTTTATTTCATATTGTAAAATTAGAACCTAATGATTGCATGGCACCAACAATTTTCCTGACCACTTCCCTTGATTTAATATTACATCTGAAGAAATGCACTTAAATGTTAGAGGGAGACTTCATAAACAACATAAAAGATGTAAAATGAACCTACAAAAAATAGTAACAGATAGAGTAAGGAGAAGCATAACATGGACAAATTATTTTCTTTTATTTATGTTTACTCACAGTCATTGTTTCAAAGCACGAACGCGTATATGAGGCATTTTCAGTTTTGAGAGGTGATGCGTAAGCCTTGAAACGTTGAGGCGTAAGCTTTTCGAAAAAAACAAAATGCAAAACACATAATAAAATTTGATATTTTAAATTAACCTATGCAAAAAAAATGAAGAACAAATCATTCAGATCAGACTTGACCTTCAACTGGTATACGACTCTAATTTTTTTTAAAGATTAAAAATAAGTAACTGGAATCCATATGATTCCAGTTTCAATTTCACAAAATTTAATTGAAGATTATGCGAAAATTCAGTTTCGATTCCTTCTACCAATTGTACAACTCTTTGATTGTTACTTTAAAAATAATCTTACTTAATCATGTCAATATTGAAATTGAAAAGTAAAAAATAATAACTTTCGTTTTCTTTAATTTCGTTTTTTCCATTAAATATAATTGAAGTTTAACAACTTCTGTTAGTGTTGATATTTACAACTAAGGGAAAAAAGATTCTTGAGTCGCATTCCACATTGCAACTAAACGGACATAATGCAAAATTTATATTCTTTGTCTGCATGTCAATGAAATTATGTGAATTCTCTTTTTACATTAGAAAATGAGCATACGCTCTAAGATAAGTTTATTCAATAGTTGAAAATGAAGTTTGCAATAATATATGTAAAATTATAACAAACGTACTGAATCAGTTATAGGAATAACATATTGATGTGTCTGTGATCATACTTTACATCTAAAATTAACCAACTTTCAATAATGTTATATGGTAGGAAATGATAGCAATAGCATTATCCAAAGTTTGGAACTGAAAATGAAATATGGATGATAATCGACTAAAATCATTTCAGAAATTGATTATATCTTCCCATAATGTGTCCATTTTCGACTTCAATTGGTTGATGCCACAATATATCTTTACTTATAATATACAATATGTGACTAAATATTTATCACCTATTGTACTGTAAGAATACTTTTGGTCAGTTTTTACCTTTTATGCTATTAAATAGTCATAAGACTTTTATTTGTCATCCAAATTATGAATGCATTACACCTATTACACCTATTATGTTATGAAGTTCAACGTTATGATTTGAAGTAAAAAATTATAGAATACATAAACTAACATCACATGTATTTTAGGTTCAAATAAATTAGAATCATAGATTAAAGAAGGTATACCTAGTTTTAGCAAGAAACAAAATTACAGGTAAACCAAAAATCATATGCAGAAAAGATGGGACCTACATATGTTGGCAGTCTAAACTCACTATCATTCCATCATCAACAAATGAAATGTTATAAGATGTAATTAGGAATCGAAAAGAGTTACTGATAAAGGAGTAAGGTACAAACGTGAAAAGCAAAGAACAAAAATTTTCTTTTCCACATTGCAACAATAAAAATTCAATACCATTTTAAATAAATATAATTTATGGTTCATGAGAATTATTTTAGTAAAAAACCAGATTACCCGAAGAAGCGGAAACCTAAAATCAATCGGACCGCTAAGACGGTGACTGAAGAAGACGACCACTGCTAGAACACAGAGGAGGAAAAGCGAAAGGGATGGAAATGCGACGTCAGTTGCAAGGTGCTTTAGCGATGAATCGAAGTCAATTTGGCAGGCAACGTTGGGAGGAGGCGTGGACGACGAAGGCAGAAGGGAAAAACAACAAATCAAAGGAGATCCTCCTATTTATGTTCGAAAAAAGTAGGAAGGGAAGAGGCGGGACAGAAGAAGAGGAAAAATAAAATTGGGTGGCTGAAAAAAAGGATGAAGGGGAAAACCGTGATGGAAAAAATAATCGGCCATTAAGAAACCCAACTTTTTTGTTCGTAGCTGAGGGGGAACGTAGATGCGGTAGGAAAATAGAAAAATTATGAAACGCGACTGTTCACCTGACAAAATTCAGGAGGCTTCTGTGAGCTCGAAATGCATCTCACTAATAATATAATAGTATAGATGCTACATTTTTTTCATGATAATGTTATAATACATCTTTTCCTCCTGCAGTCATTAACTTTGTCTATTGTATATGATGCAATATGAAGGTCTTGTACAACAGCTATTATCTCTATGGTCTTGTATTCCTTATCCTTTAATTCCTTAATGTTCCAAGGGTAACGATATGCATTATTTTACATTAATTTTGATACGTAAAGTAAGAACACTATTTTATTGTCCATTAAATATGATTCAGCAGCCAGAAAGTAGCAGTGTATATATTGTTGCTGTAATGAACCTCAACTGAATAACAATGTACATACAAACGTCATTAGAAAAAGAAAATTTCAAAAGTATGACAAAGAGGATATTACATAACCCATGGCTAGGCGACTCAAATGCAGTCGAATTATATTAACACTTTTTTATTAACAAATAGTTGTAATAACCCTGCTTTCTACGCCGTACAAATTAAATAAGTTTAATTAAAATAAAATTGTTTAAATTTGATATTTAATAATTAATATTTAAAAAATTAATCTTTTTTAGTTAAATAATTTGTATTAATATAAGATTTTGATTCAATAAATTGAATGAAATGAATAAATACTTTTTGAATAATAGATTGAAATTGAATGTATTGTTTTAATTGAATACAAAATGTTTTTATAAATGTCGATATTTTTTGTGATTAAAATAATGGAGAATTAAAAAGCGGGCATTGTATTGAATTTTGGACGGTTATCGAAATATATTCAACATAAAGAAGTGTAAATTAACTTACATCAAATTGCAATCTATTTGCAATTAAATTAAAAGTGTTGTTAAAATAAAATAAAAGAAATGAATAATCAGCTAAATAAATCGAGCTCGAACTTCATAGCCCAAGCCCGTTTTCTATATTTTTGGAAATTTCTCCTTCCCTACACGCAAGCCCAGACCCGTATTTTCCCTAACATTCCATTTTTCCAACCCGAATGCTCAAGGGGCGAAAATCGCAACCATCGGTAAATAAGAAAAAAATAGCGACACTCGTAAGTGCTCGAGTATAGCTTTGTTGGCTGCCATCATCATCGACGTTCGAAGGCATGCTCGTTAAGGAGACGCGACCCTATTTTTCATGCGCAATTTGGAGTGCCAATGTCGGAATCGTGTACGATTTGGGGGCTGCAATATGGTAGAACGCGATGACTAAGGGGGAGGCGACTTAGCTGGAGCATTTTGTGGAAGGGGAACGGCTGGAGAAGAATGTTTAGGCTTATACTCAACTGTGAGGTAGTGGAGCGACAGATGGTGGTAGTTAATGGCTATAGAGCGTGTGTTTGGTAGCCGGGTTTTAGTGATGGTAGGGAGAAATTTGTTGTTTCATCCATCGGTTCGGTGAGTTTTTCTTTAAACTCAACTTTATCTATATTGTGTTGATGGCACATGATGTGCACGTAAATGTGCATATTTTTACATCCATATTTAATCTATTTTAATTTAAATAAATGTCATAATTGGCTATTTTTATATGTTTAAAATCAAATTTCAAATATGTTTCAAGTTATCATTCATGCATCAATGGGGTAAAATGGTTATTTTTTGCATATGTTAATTTTAAATATTCACTTGCACATTTTATTTTTATTTTGTAGAAATTTGGATGGAAGTATGAAGAGGCTTTCATGTGTTCATGCATGCACAGGAGAAAAATGCTAATGAAGATGGAAAATAAATCAACTCGTGCATCATGGAGGAACCCCACTTACTCACTTACCTTGATCTACAATTAGGAGTTAATGTACATGTTAGTGGAGTTTAAAGTTACATGTATACTTAATGGAGGATTAGTTAGAGTCTAATGATAACTTGATGTCTACACTTCCTAAATGGTATTTTGGATAGTCACATAAATTATGGATTATGATTTTAGGCTTCTATAAATACACATCTTATGTACATGTAATGGAATTTTTAGTTTTTACATTAGAATAGAAGTTGTAGCCTCAAATTAAATGAGAAATAAAATCAACAGCTTGTTGAACGATTAATTTTCCATCGAATTAGAAAATAGCCGATAAAATTTTAACTAAAAATAACAGCAAGCGCACGGCGTATAATTTTAGTATGTGACGAGTATAGATCGATCTGCAGAGAATTGTATTGATTAAAAATTCTACTCAATCAAATTAAACCAAACTTAGATTGTTTTTAAGCTAAAAATGTAAAACTAGATAGAACAAGTGAATGAAAGTACGAGATTAGAAAATAATTTAGAGGCAAATCTACTCTCATGTTTTTGTAAATCAACACACTAATAATATATGATCTCTCTATTTTGATCTTAAATGGAATTAATGATGTATTTATCATAAGTATGATTTATTTATGTTATTAATTAACATACTTAAACCATTAAACTATAACAACATATAAAATCATTTATCAATTGTAATGAAAATGAAGTCAAAGAAAAAGCTATTTTAAGTATGATCTATTTATTGTTGTATTTAGTGACATAGATCATTAAATTTTGTTTCTACCTTAATTTCATAATTAAATCAATTAGCAAAATAATGGTGTAAATTGTGTTTATGTTTGAATAAGAATAGCCTATTTGTAAATACAACATATGCTATCAAATTCATTTTTATAAACTTGCATCAACATTCACTTTTCGTGAAGCATTAAAAAGATATCATAAATGACAAGATATATTGAATTTACATAACTTGGAGAGCTTTATTACTCATAAATTGGAGGGGTTTAGCTATTCATTTGTGTTATTATTTCAACACATGCAAATTTCAACATAGAAAATAAAAGAAGAGTGCAAGCTAATTAAAACAAAAAAATGAACTAACTATTTGCATAAAAATAAAACTAAGCTACTAAGATGAAAGAAAAGAGAGCATATAAATGAAAATAAACATAAAAGAACATGAAAGCATGAAATAAAAGCAAGTAAAAGAAAGAGGCTTAGGAAGCCATTTTTACTTCTTTTTTAATTTGAGGCTACAACTTGCATTTTAATGTAAAAACTAAAACCCATTATATATACATAAGACAGGTATTTATACAAGTCTAGAACTCTAATCCATAATTTAGGGGATTATTCAAATACTCTTTAGGAAGTGTGACAACCAAGTTATCAATAATTAATCCTCCATTAAGTATGCATGTAACTTTAAACTCAACTAACATATGCATTAGCTTCTAATTGTAGATCAAGGTAAGTGGGTTTCTCCATGATGCATGAGTTGATTTATTTTCCATATTCATTCGCCTTCTCTTGTACATGTTCATACACATGAAAGCCTCTTCATATTTCCATCCAAATTTCTACAAAATAAAAATAAAATGTGCAAGTGAATATTTTCAGAATTAATATATGTACAAAATTACTATTGTACCTCCACATTGATGCATGAATGATGATTTGAAAGCATATTTGAAATTTGGTTTTAAACATGTAAAAATACTCGATTATGACATTTATTTAAATAAAAATAAACTAAATATAGAAGTAAAAATATGCACATTTACATGCACATCAAATACCCTCACACTTTTCTTTTTATTCGTCCTCGAATAAAGAAAAAACTAAGATAAATCAATTTTCTTAGAAAACACGATTGCATTGAGCGTATGCAACAGGCCGTTAAACCTCTAGACGTTCCTAGTAGGACGAATGTTGTCTCGTGAGGGTTTTCAGTGAATACTACCCACAAAATCCAAATGCAGCATGAAAAACTCCTACATGCAAGATTTATTTACAAAGATTTGGATGCAAGTTTTTGAAAATATTTACAAGTGAAGAATTTACTTTCAAATTGACAAGAATAAGTTAAATATAAGTTCTGGTCATTATCAAGAAACTTATGTTCTTTTATTCGTCCAAAATTTCTAATAAAAATTAAGTTACGATCACAATTAGACTTCAGTTTGATTAGTTGTTTCGGTTGATAACATAGTGCAGCTATGAAATGGATCATTAGTTGATAATCAAAGTTTTTCTAAGTGATATTTTCGTTTCTTTTGAATAACAAGTCAAATCAAATAAGTGAAAATAATGTTTAGATTTCAATTGTTTACAATCTCTTTATTTGAAAATTTTATTGATGTTAACAATATTTCATATTCTAACTCAAAAAACTAAGGCTAGATATTTGACCCATGCACTGCCTTTCAGACTTACGTGAGGGGAATACGAAGCATGACGAGTGCACATACAAGTGTGTGCACCTATCGACTGTAGACGTTATTAGTGAAAGAATTTTTATATACATAACCTAACTTAGATAAACTGAGGTCAGATATAGCGATCATACACTACCTTTCGGGCTTACGTGAGAAGGATACAGAACATGACGAGTGTACCCACCTGCGTGTGAACACATAACTCTAGCTGTTAATAATATATATATATATATATATATATATATATATAATAAAAAATCCTAATGGCGACTCCTAATGGCGAAAAGATCAAAATCTGAAGAAGCGGACGATACTGGTTGGCAAACGGTAACATATAAACATAAAGGAAAGCATCCAATCAGGGAATATGTACAGAGGAGAGACGCTACCAATCAGAGACCGAATTTGATGGGGCCGAGACCTAATAAAGTTGAAGTCAAAGAAGGGAAAAGATCATGGACAGAAGCTATTGCAGGTAACACCTATATAGAAGTTGGGGTCAATAATTATTCACCACTAGAAGATGCGGAGGGACCCTTTGCAGATCTGGATGAAGACGTATTCTCAGAAGCAAAAAGCATGTGGGGATCATCTATCTATATATATGTGGCAGGGAAAAAACCATACTATGTTCATCTCAATGCTTACATCAAAAGAGAATGGAAACCATCAGGTAAGTGGGACATTTTCCCTAGGGAAAATGGATTTTACTTAATTAAATTCAGCAGTGAAATGGATTGTAAAAAAGTGCTGAAAGGCGGACCATGGTTCATTGATAGTAAACTTATTTTTATTAAGAAATGAGAACCAAATCTGCGTTTAGAACGAGATATGCTAGAAACGCACCCTGTATGGATTAAACTTATTAACCTAGATTTATCCTTGTGGAATGCTCGTGGCATCAGTAAAAATAGCAAGTTTGATTGGAACTCCTTTGGCCATGGATGAGTATACTAGACAAGTTAAAAGATTGAAATATGCTAGAGTGCTTGTTGAAATCAAGGCGAGTGACACAATTAAAAAACAAGTACGAGCTAAAGACAGAAGTGGAAACATATACATTCAAGACATTGAATACGATCATATCCCACCAGTTTGCACTAACTGTAAGTGCTTCGGACATTCTACAGAGCAATGTGAAACAGTAATAAGACCCATTAAACAGGTGTGGAGACAAAAAAAATATTACAGAGGTTTCCCAAAATGAGTCAACACAAAATATACAGCAATAAGAGACTCAGATTGGAACATCTGAAGTTAACATCATATGTACAGAACAAAGTAACATAGGCACTAGTTACCAAACAGATGAAGTCCCTCCTGATGCATTGGAAAAGGAAGGAAAGGTGGATACTCCACCAATGGATACTGCTGAAGGCTCAATTGTCCATAACATATCAGAGGATACATATGTGGAAAAGTCTGTTTCAACAGAAGAGATAAATGAAATAAATAAATTGGTTCTAAACAGTAGTGATTCAGATAAAGAGGAAAGTAGTCCCAACAAATATACAAAAAACAATGTGGACTATTCCAAGCAGTTTAGTAACTCAGAGGCCAATAGAAAGACGAATACAAATCGTGAGGTTCCTCCTATGAAATTGAGGAGTAGGACCTCTAATTCTAAATGTCAATCTTGAGCTGGAATGTAAGAGGTCTAAACAATGACATTAGGCGTTTAGACCTCTTAAATCTAAGGAGAAATTACTCTCCTTCTATAATAAGTATACTGGAAAATAAATTTAATAATGAAAACTTGATGTTTTTTACTGATTCTTTGGGTGATGAATGGCAACACATACACAATAATGATGTGGGAGGTAAAGGTCGTATACTATTATTATGGAATAAGACAATCTGGAACATCAACATACAGAGAAAAGATGAACAACAAATAACTGTGGAGGCTACAAATACAGGAGGATTGACCTTGACTCTTACTTGTGTATATGCTAGCAATTTGGCTTCTCAAAGAACACAATTATGGCAAACTATAAAAGAAATAAGCAAATCTACTACTAATTCGTGGATTGTGCTAGGTGACTTTAACTCAGTCCTTAAAGCAGAAGAGAAAAAAGGAGGACTCACAATTAAGGTTTCCCAGCTTACAGAATTCAACAACTGCACACTAGAAGCTGGATTGATAGAACCTGTCCATACTGGCCAGAAGTACACATGGAGAAGTGGAGAGAATAAAAAGATATCATGCAGATTAGACAGAGCTTTGATAAATGTGAAATGCATTTCCATGTTTTCTAATATTAAAGTTAACATTCTATCTCCATCTACAAGTGATCATAGCCCTATAATGGTTGAATTAGTAGATAAAGGACTGGCAGGAAAAGGCAAACCATTCAGATACAGCAACCATTGGCATGAAATTGTGGGTTATAAAGAAGCAGTTAATTTCAATACACCAACTGTTGAAGGTTCTCAATGCTATAAACTCTTACACATCATTAAGAATGTTAAAAAAGACATTAAAAATTGGAATAGATGCAGAC
Organism: Allium cepa; assembly: GCA_030765085.1. Lineage (NCBI taxonomy): Eukaryota > Viridiplantae > Streptophyta > Magnoliopsida > Asparagales > Amaryllidaceae > Allium > Allium cepa. The sequence goes on from CM060934.1 coordinate 345,013,162, forward strand.
CCAAGGAAGATGATCAAATCTTCATATTACAAACCAAATGTGATGAACTGCTTACTAAAATTGATAATGGTGCTATTGATGATAATACTTGGAGAAATTACTATCAAAGCCATAATGAACTAAAAGAAGCTCTCAGTTTGAAAATCCATAGAACTTAAACAAAAAGCAAAGGAAAAATGGTTTACTGAAGGAGATGAATGTACTAAATTCTTTTATGCGAAGATGGCAATTCGTAGCAACAAGAATAATATCACACAAAACATCAATCAGGGAGGGGGATGTACTATAAATATAGCTGAATTTGAGGAGCAAGCAATTAAGTATTACAGTGAAATGTTTAATGGAGAAGTTGAAAACAATTTACCAATCATTCAATGCAGGAGGTTGGTCAACTCCAAGGGGAGAAGAATGCTCTCCAAGCAAATCACAGAAACTGAAATCTTCAACGCCCTGACCACTATCCACATCGACTCCAGTCCTGGACCCGATGGATTCAGCTCTAAATTCTATATTCTCCACTGGAGAGACCTGAAAAGTCATATTATATCAGCAATGCAAGAAATATTCCAAACAGGCAAATTTGTCAAAGAAATTAATCACACATTTGTCTGCCTCATTCCTAAAAAAGATAACCCTTCCAAAATTGAGGACTATCGGCCTATAGCATGTTGTAATGTGATCTACAAAATTTTAAGCAAAATTCTCTGCAACAGAATGAAGATGGTATTACCTGATCTCATATCGGAGTGTCAAAGTGCCTTCATAAAAGGGAGAAGCATTTCCGAAAACTCACTTATGGCACACGAATTGGTGAGAAATTTCAACAAACCAGGAGCAGATAAGTTTTGTCTAAAGGTTGATCTTCATAAAGCATATGACAAAATCAATAGGCAATTCATATGCTCATTACCATGAGTTTTCCCACAAAATTTGTTAGACTTATGAATGCATATCTACACCTACCTTCTCTATACTGATTAATGGCATACCAAAAGGTTTCATAGGGTCCAATAGAGGAATACGGCAGGGCGACCCTCTATCCCCCTACTTGTTTGCAGTCGCCATGGAGTACTTTACACTACAAATGGAGTTGGCTACTCATCACAAGCGAATTCATACTATTTTTAACTTCCAGCCTACGGTGAGTCACCTACTATATGCAGATGACTTGCTCATCTGTATAAAATTCAGTAATGAATCAACAACAACAATTAGAGACATTTTCAACAAGTTAGAAAAGTACACTGGGCTAAAACTAAATGAACAGAAAACCAAGTGCTACTTTAATAAAACCTGCAACATGAGAACACAGGTGTTGGAAATTTTAAATGTCAAAGAAGGAAATCTCTCAGTCAAATACTTAGGAGTTTCCCTGTCTTCTTATAAAATCACTGACAGAGAATGTGCAGTCCTTATATCCTCTATCAGAGATAGACTACAGGGTTGGAGATCCAAACTATTGTCACTTGCAGGCCGCATAGAGTTGGTGCATACTGTAATTCATTCAAAAGTCAATTTCTGGCTGCAAACTTTTCAACTCCCAGATGCTTCTATTCAGAAAATTGAAAGGGTATGCGCAGATTTCATCTGGAAAGGAGGGCTTCACAAGATAAAATATGAAAAACTATGTAGACCAAAAGATAAAGGTGGTGTAGGATTTAGAAGACTTAAAGATATGAGAACAGTACACACCCTCAAGCAAGCCTGGAAAATAATAAATGGCAAAGGACTCTGGGGAAAATGGATGAACAAAAGATACATCAGAGATAATTTCTGGCAAATGGCAATAGATAATAATGCATCAGCGAACTGGAAGGCTATACTGAGAATCAGATATATCTTAGCATCCCTCTGCACACGAGAAATAGCAAATGGAAGAGAGACTGATCTCTGGAGAGATCCATGGATTCAAGGCAAATCATTAATAGATATGTTGGGATTGCATACATTTTCAGATTTTGGATGTCCCAACAAAAAGGTTCAGGATGTGATAAATAATAACAAGTGGAATTGTGCATCACTGCCAATAACACAGAACATAAAACAAGAAATACAATATACGCCAATTTTTCACAGCAGAGACAAAGACATCTGGGCTTGGAAACCTACAGGGAAAGATTTCAACTCCAAAGCAACGTGGAATGAAATCAGAGAAAAAGATAACAAAGTCACATGGAGCAATATCATATGGGATCGAAGCAACAACCCTAAAATGGCTTTCACTGCTTACAAAGCGATAATGAAAAGACTAGCAACGAAAGACAGATTAGCGAATTGAGGCGTGGTAAATGAAACAGAATGCATATTATGTGGACAAGAAACCGAAACTCATGACCATCTTTTTTTTACCTGTTCATTCTCTAACTCGATATGGAATGCATGTAATAATTTTCTAAATCTAAAGGCACATTCAGACAAACTTGAAGAACAAATGAATTACCGGACGTTGAATGCCGACTGCGAAGACCTCAAAACCAAAACGCATAAAATTGCCATCAGTGTAACTGTTTGGAATGTATGGAAGGAAATGAATCGAAGAATTTTCCAGAATAAACAACGAAACCAGTCAGAAGTAAGCAAAATTGCAAAAGGAGATCTGAATCTAGCTCTGAAAAGAGTCAGAAACCTTCAACTTACCAAGAGGGAACTAAGCGGAGCTCGAACTGGAGAAGAAGGTTGTTCTCATCCATTGATAGAAAGCCGAGAAAGGAATCACCTACAGCCGCCATGAATTATGAACTCGAGAAAATGAAATGTATGTGCTGTTTGTATTTGGTAAGGATTCAGTTTACGTGATAAGTACTGGTTCTTAATGTAATCCTTATGGGCTGAAAGATTGCCTTAATAAAATTTACCCATTTACCAAAAAAAAAAAATATAACAAAAAATTATTTTTTATGAACATAGAGTTTTACAATATCACATTGGCATTACTTAACTTCAAACATTTAAAATGTTATCGCATTTACTTTAAATCAATCACTTATTAAACAAAGATTTCAATTAGGATATACTTCATAATTATCACCCACGAACCTTCTTATATACTAGTTAAACCATTATTACTTGTAATCAAACTTTATTTTTGTTGAGACGGATAAATTTTTCAAAAATTTCAGTTTAATAACCAAAACTTATACTTATCTTATGGTTGTTTCTTTAAAAGTAAAAGAAAATTTGTTTTTTTTTTGAGTTTTGGATAGAAAATGCAAAAAAATAAACTATGAAAAATAAAAAAATGAAGATGATACTCCCCCACACTTGATTTTGACTGTGTTCCCACAGTCAACCCAAGTGAAAGGAGAAAAATAAAATAAATATAAATATATGATCTATATTTACATGAAACGATTAATATTTACACGACATCAGAAAATATACTGTTAGAGTAAATGAAACGGTCTTTCAAAGACCAATTCATTTGTCTCATCAAGTATGAGAGACACAGCTTAAGCATAGAAAACCAAAACATAAAAGATTTCGAAATTGAATGTTGATTTGAAAAAACGAGTGTCGTTTTATTAAAAATCGTGTGAGTTGTTTTATTTTCAACGATTTTTGAGGTTGATCAAATAATTGATTGAAGTTCAAGTTTATTTTCACCAATTTGAAATTCAAACTTATCATTGAAAACTTCCTTAGAATTATTGATTTTAAAATCAAAATGGTGATTTAAATCTTCCCCTTTAGAATTCGACAACTCATCTTCGAAAAGTCCCAAGAAAATGTGTTCACTAAATTCGTCTTCCCTTCTTGAGTTATTCACAACTTCATTGCATGTATCATGTTCAAAATCCAAAGCTGTTATATTCATATTTTCATAATCGGAAAAAGGAAAATAGAATTTTAAATTTGGTTCCACACTCTAAAAAAATTGAAATTCAACTCAATTACCGTATTTTCAACACTTTCATTAAGATTGTAATTTGAAAATCGTCAATTTTGGTAAAAGATGGATTTTTTTTTGAAATGGTACTTAGATACAACATGTCACTGGGACAATATATCACAAATCACTTATCAATGTATGTTCGAATCACGCTACGCAAGTTTCGAACTTGTAACTTCTTGCACCAAAGTCGAATCACTTAACCGCTGCGACAATTGTGCTTGTCAATATACTTATTATTTGAGTCGTCACACGTTGGGAGTTGATTTTGTTTCTCACGTTGTTTCATATATGTTTTAAACAACAAATCCGTGTTATCATTCACTAATTTCGTTCATTTGCTCAACAAAATCAAATTTAAATTATTAATTTTAGAATTTTCAATTTGAAATTGTTGAGAACAAAAATTGTCAATTGTTCCATAGTCGAGATTATTCTCGTTGCAAAATAATTTAAAAAGCGGTTCACATTTCCATTTTGACTTTGAAATTCATTTTGGAGTTCGAAATTGTATTATCATGAGTTATCATCGAAATTGTTTGAATTTTGAAGTGAATTCAAATTTTGATTACTTTGAAAACTTTGACTTGAATTATTGCACAAATATGAATTACAGAAATTATTTATCCTTTGGGCATTTTGTGTAAAGAGTTCAAGTAAAGACGAAGTAATTTCAATACCCTTTTCAAGGGTTGAGAGTTGCTCACTGTTTTGAGAATTTTGTTCTTCAAGATCCAAATTATTTATATAATAGTTGTTACTAAAATATTCATTAGAATTGGATGTAAAATTATATGTATTGGTTTTCATAACTATCATAAAATTCATGCGAGTAGGAAAATTCAGATATTTTCAAAAGTTTTTTTGATTTTTTTATATAGGAAAACTATTTATCAAAAGGAATTTATTTTTCGAAAGGGAAATTTGATTTTTTTATATGTTATTTAAAAGGATTTATATTTTTTTCTAAAAAACTAACTTAAAAATAATTTTAATTTTGATTGAAAATTTTCAAAATAAAAACATTTTAAAACAAAATTAAGGAGAATGTACCTCTTTTTGGTTTTGGATTTTGAATTCTTTTTTAACTGAGCATGAACTAATGCAACTAAATGAATGCATTGACTTAATTATAATTTTTTAGTAGCTCTTAACTCAAAATTGTATAATCATACTTTGTCTTAATCCAACAAGATAGTTCTTAGTCAGGTAACAAACATGAGTTATCAGTGCACCACGAATCACCATAGCAATGCAGCCGAAGGTTTAAGTACCTTCAGAGAAACAATCGGTATAATATTTTTGCGAAGCACCGTAATTTTTATAATTGATTATTGCTCTGCCGTAGCCTAAACGTCAAAAATATAAATTGTCAAAAGAGACAACTTATCAATATACAATTAAGCCCTAGGTGAGCTCGTGATCCAAATCCGATGTCTAATTGTTATTATTAATCAAAGTTCTAGGATGAAATGCAATTTGTGGGTCAAGAAAGAGGTGATGAAATCCCCTACCTTATGTGGATTTGGTGCCCATAGAAAAAAATTAAAATGGTATGGATGCAAAACAAAATTTAAACGTGAATTAACGATCCAACTACAAATGAAATTTGTTTTTGATTTTTCTTTTAGAAAATGCAAGCAACCAAATATGCAAAACAAATAAAAAACAAGATATGAAAGCATGATAGCAGAGCGTGCAGAATTATTACCAAATTATTATAAAGCGATCAATATTTTTAAGGAAGCAAGCAATTTATTTATTTATTTAGCAAACTGATCTCCTCCTTTTGATTCTCTGCTTTTGCAACCTAAAAATAAAAAACAAGATATATACATGTTTTTTTAATTTTATTATTTTTGTTTTTTTATATATCAAAGAAGAGACTAAAACAAGGAAAAATCAAAACAAATGAAAGAAAGAAACAAAACAAAGTAAAAGAAAGAAACTTATTTGTTTTTTTATATATGCAAGAAACTAAAAACAAGTGAATTTAAAACTAATTCACAAAATCATCATAAACTAAAGCAAATATTTTTGTTTTTTTTTTTTGAATTTTTTTTTATAAAGTTTGGGCAAGAAAACAACACAAAGCTAACTTGTTCTTTTTTTTTTTTTATAATGAAGAAGATGGAAGGCAAAAAGGAAATTATAAACAAAAAAACAAAAACAAAGAAAATCCACCCGGCTGTTTACAAAATTCTCAACCTCAACTCCTATACAAACCTCTTACCTAAATTTTCTTCCCAATTTCACTTTCATTATTAATCCCAACTTTGAAATCGAATTTCAAAAAAATAAAAATAAAAACAATTCCTAAATTCCAATGAAATTGTCGAAAACTTGTTCGTGTGTAAATCGTGCTCAAAGCTTGGGTTGGTCGCGATTGTTTCGTCGATTTGAGTTTTGGGATTAGGATGTTCAGGCGGTGGAGTTTTGGGTGCGAAATGAATTTGGAGATGGATGCATTTGTATGGTTGACTGCAGTGGTCTGAAGCAGTTTGTGGGATGGTGGATGATGTTTTATATGCAGTGAATGTTGTGTTGAGATGTATGCTGGACGGGTGAATGTTGTTGGAAGAATGATGTAGCAGTGAGTAATGTTTGAGTTTTTGTTAGCAGAGGTAGTAGCAGGAGTAGTTGCAGTTATGGTTGTGACAGGAGTGTTAAGCTGCTATGGCAGTATTGTTGCGAGATGATGGAACTGTTGTGAATGAAGGGGATGCAGAGATGGTCATGGAGGAGTGGTTTGTTGTATTGCCAATGTGTAGAGCAGGTTATAGTTGAAGGCAGTAGTAGTTTTGTAGTAGATAGAGGGTTGTGAAGGGTGAAATGAGAGTGTGGCAGGTTATGATGCAGTGTTATTGATGGATGTGGCTATACGGTGGACAAGGTGTGGAAGTATTTGCAATGCAGTGTATTTGATGCACTGCTGTTATGAATGGGGATATGCACAGAAGTTTGATGCAGGATTGGGTAGAAATGTATGTAGCAGTTTGTATTGAATTATGGGGTTGGTGGAACTTGTTGACAGTTTTCAGGTTGGTGAGGGCAGTGGTGATCAGGCAGAGGTGTGGTTGTTCAGTTGCACTGCTGTATGTTTGCACTGCAGAAGTGTGGGGGAGTAGGTATAAGCAGCAGCAGGTGGTTAATGATGTTTTGGGGATAAAGGGGAAGTGCTGGCTGTTCAAGTTTGGTGTTGAAGTTGAACTGTTGACAGAGTGGATATTCTGGAGGTAGGGGATTGTGTTGTGACAGAGGGGTTTGTGAAGTTTGGTTGGTTTGCAATGAAGTGTGAGAATGCAGGGGGTCTGTGTTGGCAGTGCAGGTTGACAGATGAAGGGGATGGCAGTTTGTACGTTTGAGGAGTTTGATCTTTGGATGTATGGCAGTAGTTTTGAGATGGCACAAGTGGTTTGTGGTTGTTGTAATGATGGTAGAGGCAGAGGGGATGGTATGACAGTGATGTCAAATTGTTGTTCTGTGATGTAGGGTGGTGGAGCAGTTGTTCTGTATCACTGTGCAAGGGGGGTTGATTGAAGTATGACAGTTTTGACAGGGCAGAATTGAGTGGTGTTACGGTAGTAAATGATAGAAGTAATGTGTTGTGAAGTATGGGTTTTGTTTGAGTGGAATGACTGATGTCAAGGGTGGTGAACAGAGATCGTCAGTTGAAAGGGATGTTTGTTGCATGGAGGAGTGATGGTCAGAGCTGTTATGGCCTGGTGGTTGAGTGTATTGGAGCAGTGAGATGTATTTGTTCAAAGCAAATGGTGATTTGGGAATGTATTTAAGGTGGTTGGTCTGGTTGAAGTGCAGAAGGCGGTTCAGGCTAGTTGCTTGATTAAAGATTGTATGTATATATCTGTAAGATGCTGATGGATGTTAATGAATAAGTATGTACAAGGAATAAGGCAGTATGTAACAGTTTGTAAAATTTATTAACCAGCCTAGAAGTATGCAGTGTAAAAGCAGTGAAGTAACAGTATGCAAAAATTTATAAAAAATATGAAATGTAAATGCAAATGTAATTGCAAATGAAGTGGAATAAAAAAAATTCTTTTTCAAATGAAATTGTGTATATCTTTTTTTTTTAATATGCAAATGCAACTGGAAAAGCAACAAGCACACAAACAAATGAAAGCAAACATCAAATAGCAAACATACAACACAACATTTTAATGCAATTTACACAAAACAAATACACAATAAAATCAAAAAAATAATTCGAAGAATAAAACTCAAACCAAATCAAATTTCCTGGCAACAACGCAAAAACTTGTTTAACGGCTAATTTTCCATTGAAATAGAAAATAGCAAATAAAATTTTAATTAAACATAACCGCAAGCGCACGACGTACAATTTTAATACGTGACGAGTGCGAATTGATCCGCAGAGAATTATATTGATTAAAATTTTTACTCAATCAAATTAAACCAAACTTGAGATTGTTTTTAAGCTAAAAATGTAAAACTAGCTGGAACAAGTGAATGAAAATATGAGATTAGAAAACAGTTTTGAGGCAAATCCACTTTCATATTTTTGTAAATCAACACACAAATAATCTATGATCTTTCTATTTTGATCTTAAATGGAATTAGTGATGTATTTATCATAAGTAAGGTTTATTTATATTATTAATTAACGTAACTTAAACAGAGCATCAACACATATATATTATCCCGATTGATGATTGAATTGCACGGTTGAATTGTTTTTTGGTGTTGTGATGAATTTAGATGATATCGATTGCTTGTTGCGATATTGGATTGAATTGATTAGTTGAATTGATAGTTTGGTATAATGAATTGATTGCGCGAAAATCGATATGATTATAGATTGATTGGGAGGTTTTGTATTAGCTGGATGTATCGATTTACAAACAGAGCTATGTCCATTTGTAAATTGAATTAGATGATTATTTGTTTATTAATCTATAAACATTTTACTAAATTTTATTTAATTTATCTATTTTTAAATTCATAAGTATATTTTAATTATAAACATAAATATAGTCATCTATTGGTTATAAAACTTTATTTCAAATCAATATGGTAATATGTTATAAGTTTTGAAACTGTTTAGAAAGGAAAATAATATATAGGAAATTAGCCACAATGGCTTCTTTGGCAATAATTACTTTCAAGGACAAAACACAAAATAATTAGTTTCTAGGGTCTAAAAACCTATGAAATTACGTCCTTAAAAGTAATTGGACTGCTGACTTTGTCCTTGAAAGTAATTATTCCGCTGACTTTGACCTTGAAAGTAATTTCTTTGAATGTGTGTCGTAGAAACTAATTGGACTGCAAAGTTTGTCCTTCTGGTGAAATGTCCCTTTATAAAATAGAATATGATATCAATATTATAATTTATAATAGATTATAAATATATTAAATTGTTTTGGATAGTATAATATTATTGAATAATAGTATTTGATTATAAAAAAATTATGAAATAACTTATATATGTAATATTCAACTGTGTAAACTATTTTGGGAATTTAAATTGAGTTTTCTAATGTTATTAGTAAATATTTAATAAATCTCTAAGTTTATGTAAAACTGGAAAATTAGTTATTTAGTGTAAATATTAAATTTTATCTGATTTTAGAATACTACTTATTTATTTCTAGAATTTGTATTTATTATCCATCTCTTAATATTTATTTTGTTATATAAAAATTATATGTCGTGAATGATTTATTATTATGAATTTATTTGTTTGAATAATTTTTTTATATTAGTTTCATGATCATTCTTTCTTGATTATTAAATAAATATTATATGAGTGAATCGGCGTTGATATTGGGTGTACGAATATACGGTATTGTGCAGTAGGCGAGTATATCTTGATTCCTGGAGCAGGCTTACGGTAAGCGACCGTCGGTCTCCCTATCTGGTTCAGGGTATGTGAGTGTAGTAGATTGGCATATACCTTGAAGACTGTAGGAATAGACGGTTACTCTACGTTCAACGAGTAAACCCATGTTCCTAAAGCAGGCTTGCGGTAGACGGCTGTCAATCTCTCCTTAGGTTCAAGGTGTGTGTGTGTGTGTATATATATATATGTAGTGGATTGGCATATAATGTCTCTTTCCGATAATAAGTTGGTTACACTAGAGATTGATTGAGTCTAAAGTGTAGTCAACCCCGTATGTCCATGCTTTTCTAAATTGATACTTTAGAGATAGCCTTTGTTTATTGATGTGATTTGGTATGTGACTGATTCATATTTGTGATTTTAAGATGTTGAATTTGATGGGATAATACTATAGGCTATCTTATGTAACAGCCCAATTTTTTTAACAAGTATTTTTCACTTGTATTTTTCTAAAAAAAAAAAAACTTTGGGGTTTATTTAAAGTGATTAAAAATAATAATAATAAAAAATTTGACCAAATTTTTAATTAAATAATAAGATCTCTGAAATTTTGACATGGTTAAGAATTAACTTTAATTTGGTAATTTGGGTTTTTGTCGAGGATGGTAAATAACTTAATTTCTAGCAAAATCAAGTTTTAATTAAGAAAACATTAATAGCTTAGGTGGTTAAGACATCTGGGCTATTTACGACAGGTCACGAGTTCAAGTCTCAGCATGGTCAGAATTTCAATTTTTTTTTGTGTATAAATGAACTAGGAAATTACGCGTTAAAAAGGGCACGTAAATTTAGGGAATAAATACTATATATATATATATATATATATATATATATATATATATAAGATTATATATAAGAAAACGTATAGAATTTTAATCCGTTATTTTTCTCTTTCCAGTAAAATTTAATTCCCAATTTATATACATATATAATTTGATTTAAATCATTTCCTTAAAATACTAAATATGGAAATTTAAAGTTGTGAAACGGTTAATTTTGTTAAAAGACAACTCCATTTTAATTTTAATAAAAGGAATTATATATATATATATATATATATATATAATATGTGAAAACCAATTAAGTTTGTTAAGTAATAATTTTGAAGAATTTAGTCTATTAATGAACTGTTAAATTTCGCGTTTAAAGACGCGTAAAAAAATTTATGGTATAAGTAACAAAATAAACGTATAAATTAAAAACGTTATTTTTATATAACTTTGGGTGTTTTATATTACGTCAGTTTGGCGTATTATAAAAATCATATTTCAACATCGATATGTATTTAAAATATCGTATCAATGGTCTGTATACAAAATCAACGCTTGCTTTAATCACGCATATAAAGTATAGAATCCAAGGCTTTGTATAACTGACAATTAATATTTTCGCAAGCCTTATCTCAAATCCAGAGGAATAACGTGCATATCCAGGCATCAAAGATAAAAAAAACCACGCAAATCTGAATTTAAAAAAAAAAGAAACGTTCAAATCTGTTTGTAACTGTTCTTTAAAATATAATGATAATAATCAACTCTTCCTTTTTTGATTTAAACATACCATATATTTCTTCTTAAATCACGCATATATCATTTGAGAGAAAATCAATTTTGCATTCCTTTGCGCGTGACACAAAATTTTATTCTTTTAACATTTTTGACATTTGCCTCTTACCTTTTTGTTTCTTGAGCATGTCATTGTATTCATTTATTCACACAACCTAAATGGACCAATATATTTGATTGCCTAAAATCAACTCATGCATTCAAATTTAACCTTGCCTATCTTTTCAAATTCTCACATTCCTATTTATATCTCTCTGTTTCCACTGCCTTTATTTTGCAAGATAAAATTTTTCGTTCCTATAATCACGCATATAAAGTAAAAATCATATTTAAATATACTTATCGATTAAAATATCAGTTAGTGATTTTTATAACAAACGTTAGTTTTGTTTTAACTGTCAAAATTTGTTTTAAACTTTTGTATATACCTTTTCATCCAAATATCTTTTGCCTAAAATCAATCTCTTGCCTAATATCAGTTCTTCCAAATGCCGTTTCTTCAATCTACAATCACGCAACTATCAAATAAAAAAAAATGTCGAAATCAAAACTCATAAACTGGCAATGAATATCACGCATATAAAATCAAATCTAATTGCTAACCGTGGTCCCTAAAATCACACGAGCCTTATCCATTCAAACAAGATAAAAACTGGAAATAAATCACTGAGCTCTGCTTGCCTTTTCTTTTTCCATTGATTTCGCCTCAAATCAATTCTTTATCTGCAAAACGTTCAATCTTCTATCAATGCTGCCGTTTTTTTTTTTCAATCTCTTGCCAAGGTATTCACATTCAAACTTTTGAACGTACGAAATTTTGCTTTATCACTCAATTGTTTAGGCATGCCAAGATATGTTGCCATTTTTGTACCGAGCCCTTTTGATTTTCTTCACATATATATGTTTTCTTGCATCTAAAGCAAACTCTCCCCTCTATAAATATATTAGCCTGGTTCGTATTTTATCTCCTCATCTTGCATAACATCATCCACAAGGAGAAAAGCTTCTATCAGGTAATATTACTATTCCTCTTCTTCTTTTGCATCCTCTCCGTTTTCCTTCTTCAGTTTTGTTTCCTTTGCTTTCCCATCTTTTGGCTCGACCACTCCAACCCTGACTACCACTCTAGTGCTCAGCCAAGTTTCCTACGAGACATATATTTTGAAAAAAAACCTTGTTTCTAGTAGCAGTGAATATGTGTGTTGATGATGAGGTCTTAAGAGAAATGCATTACCTTGCAAATTCATTCAAGTCAGGTCAATAACCTGTAGGGAGCTAGGTTATGGAATTAGTGTAGTTATGATGTAGTAAGTGTTATTCTGGATGTACGTATCACTAATGATATGTGCATGCTTTACCATCTTGTAACAGTAGATATCAGAGAGACGCAAGTTGTAGGCAGAGAGTTGCGTGAGTTTTGTTTTGCATAGGATGTTAGACATGTTTAAATAAAATAAAATAAATAAATAAATAAATATAAAACGAGAGTAAAGAAGAATATAACAGAGGGAGAGAAAGAGAGTTTTCAGGGTTCATCGGAATATAACATGTTGACATAGTGAGTGAGCCTTCAGTTGCATTGACCGTGTTTTAGGTAACTGACTTGGGTAGTTATTCGTTGATGATAGTAAAAAATTTAAAGAAGAAATGATGTATCCGTGCATGTTTTATAAAATATATATATAAGATTCGGTTGAAAAAAAAAGGGAGAAAACCTGTAATACTTCAGATAACAGAGAAGATGTTAGGTGGAAATGTTTAGTTGCATATAAAAGCATATAACTGCAATATGCTTTATAGTTGCGTGGGACAGTGCATAAGCCTGTAGGTAGTAGAGTATTGGATGCACTTGTACATGCATATATCACGGCCTATAGGAGAAAAACTTCACCATTTTGTTTTAGATGGCCTTTAGGTAAATTTTACCTTGATTTTTGAAATGGCATGGTTCAGTAATGGGTAGGAAAAGTTTCGTTTTGTTTTGATAGTATACCCAGTGGAGTGGTCGAGCAAGTCGAACTAATTCTCGTCCTATTTTTAATTTTTGCTTTGACCGTAAATTTCTAAAGTCACGTATCCGGTATTTGGATCTTGTTATAGATTTGAATCTAGGCGTGACATCCGGGATGTTTGATCGTTACTCTCTGTTCGTTTCTTTTCCGGTGGATTTTCGTTTTGAATCAAAAAATTTCTGCAGCCTTCAGGTGAGTTTTTCTCACCAGACAAACATGCCTATATTTCTGTGAATTATCGCAAGTGTATGTGTAAATTATTATTTAACTGTTATCTGTCTGTAATATAACGTAGGATGTTAAACTCCATTTAAATTGACACCTCATCAGTTATTTATCTGTTGTAATATTTCTGCAGTTATATTGTTAAATGTTTATTTACTGATTTAAATCATCACTGCAAGTTCCCTATAAATTTAAATCGTTAAGGCTGAAATGATAGGCCTAAAACGATGATTATTATGCATTTTTCAGTTAACTGTTTAATTTTAACTTGGGATTGCGGGTTTGAAATGATAGAACCCGGGGTTTGTAAAATTGCGGATTGAAATGATATAAATCCGTATCACTTGACCTAGGCTAGAAAATTTTATACAGACCCGTGGTTCCTATAATATTTTTCTGAAATATTTTAAAATTATTTTTAAATGGAAGTTTAAAATATTGTGGTTTAATGTATTTAAAGGATTTTTATAAAGATTTAAAAATGATTTTTGAATGAGTTAAGATTTTAAATAAATAAATATAACTTATTTGGAAAAATTCTGGATTTTTGTTAATATGAGATTTCAGTTAAGAAATAATTGATAATAAGTTGTATTTGGAATTTAAACTAAATTGATAAGTTAATAACCTATTACAGCATTTAAATGCTGTCTTTTAAAATTGGACTGTTTAACCCATAAACTTTAGGTAGCATTTCATAAGTGCTGTAGAAACTGGAATTTGATTGTTTCAAAATGTATGGAAATTAATTTTGGGAAAAAGGTGTAAATTTTGGAATTTAATATGAAATTAGAAAATTTTTAAGAAATTGATTTTTTGATGGATTTAAAGGAAGAATTTAACTTTAAAATTTGGTAAAGGCAATAAATTCCAAATAAATTGAATAAATTTAAAAAGTATGTATAAAGTGGAAAGTTTAAATCAATATTTGATATTGAAGGAATTTGAGATATATTTTGATTTTAAAGTACGAATACCATTTTAAACTGTAACCACGGGTTATAATAACGCTTGGATGGCAAAGAGACCGGGATCGGATATGGACATACTCTCTGTCGATACCGAATACCACTTTGACTAACCGTGTACGCGGTGGAGATCCCAGAATGAAGTAGGATGGTGGTGACGGTTCCTTTAAGGTAAATACGTGGACCCGACTCCCGTGAGTTGGCATAAGGTGGCTAAAACAGGAGCGATTCTCGGATTAATGAGGTAGCACCTCTGATCGAACGCACTTCTTCGTATGCCATTCTATTACTCCTGTGATTGTTTTGGTGCGCACCTTTGATTTGGGAGTGTTGTTCGAGGTGGGCGGTAACTGCGGCTACGCGTTTCCACCGGTCTGGATAGCAATTGGTATATCTACCCTGGCATTGTCTAGTTGTGCCGTGTCACCTACCATAGCGAGCCTTCTACGAGTTTCTATTTGTGTCGTACCTATGGAGTATCCTCTGGTAGCTTCCCGATCAGGAGGTATTACGGTACTGTATAGACTATTGGCATTATTTGTGTTAAGGGCTATATGGGTAACCCCTTAACGCTATTAAAAAGTAAGTATTTTACAATTAGACACTATTATAATAGCGCAATATACTACATAGTAAATAGTTTAACGGATCCTTAGAGGATGGGCGGTCCCAAGCATCCTTTAAGTTACTTGCTCTATATTACAGTACACTTGAATTAGCTTACACTATATAAGTATGTATGTCCTGACTCGAGTGTTTATGTTTTATGTTACGCTCGGGTCAGCCTGAGTTGCAGTTCAGTCATCATCCCGGAGCTAGGACTTTTGTAGATCCTTTCAAGTTGCTGGCTTCTTTCTGTCCGCTATTTTATTTATGAAATCAAGACTTTGGGATTTTTATTTGATGATTTAAACTATATTTGGAATGGAAGACTTTGTAATTTGTATTTGTTGAGACTATTTATAGTGGCTTCATGAACCACTAAGTATTTTTAAATTCCGCTGCGAGTATTCTGATTCTGTGTCTGTGATTCTGTGATTAATTATTTACTGTATATTTTGAGATTTGCCAAATTTATTTTTACAACGCGGTATTTTGAACAATTCAAGTCCGACATGTGCGGATGCGAATGGTTGAAAACACCGGGTCGTTACATCTGGTATCAGAGCTTTGGCTCTAGGCAAAACTTAGAATGTATGGTAAATTTGATTTACAGAATCACTTTCATTCGAGCTTGAATCTCTTCCTTTTTGAATTTTGGAACGTTCCCTGCGGTTCCGAAGTTCATTCGTGTCCCTCACTATTTATTTTTCTTTCGATTCGGGAGTATCCCATAACTCCACTTAGGATGATCTTTATAGTGAATTGGCGGTTTCGCCAATATTCTAATATAACGGTGAAACTCCTTTACAACTAGCATTGATTCACCGGAGATTTATATTTATCCTCGGTTTAGATACTAGTATCTTTGGTTATTCTGAACTCTATCTCTTCAGATCGAATGTAGATTTACCTCAGAAAATTCACATCGATCTGACTCTTTAAGTCACGGTTGACCTGGTTAAGGTTGCCCGCGATTTATATAAACTTATCTGGTTTCTTATTCTGTTATTTAACCATCGGATCTTCTGATTCCAAATTATCTTTAAATCAAAATTCTCTTTAATTTGAGTCCTTCAAAATTTGAATCTCTATCCTTGTTTTGAAAAAATTTATTCCTATATTTGGGAAAAATCTAATATTATATATATAAGTATAATTTTCAGAATTTAACTAGTTGTTTAGAGATAATAATGTTTGATTTTATTTATAGTTTTGTAAACCATTGGTTTTGTCTTATATAAATAATTGAATATAAACATGGTTATAAATTTATTTGGAAACAGAAATGAATTTAAAACAAGAATTTAAGAATTTAATATCTGATAGTTTCAAACCTTGTGTTTAAAGTCTTAAAAGGATATATTATTATTTAAATAATTTTCGAATATAAATTTGTTTCCAAAGAATTTTAAAGTTTTAAAAATTAGTGCTCTTCTCTTTGTTGCTGGAAAATAATTTCGGTGATGACTACAACATCATCGACATTCATTTTCGAGTATCGAAGTAAAGAGACCACGATGTAGTTTTGCTTCAAAAATTTAATTAATTTGAATTTCTAAAATATGACTTAATTTATAATATATATAGATATATGATTTAAATTTGATTTGACATATACTATATGTATGTATTTATTTATCTCTAAAGGGTTTGAAGTTAATTGGAAATTTAATTCATAAATTTATGTTAAAAGGTGATTCTAATGATAAAATAAAGTCAAATTTGGAATGAATATTTAAACTTGAATAATATAGTTGGAAAATTTTACTTGTATAAATTGCATGCCAATATAACTTACCTAAGTCATTCAGAAATTAACTATGTAATTGGATAATGTATAATATAAAAGAATTTTATAAATAAAAATTTGAGTGGTTATAATAAATGTTATACACTTAAAGTTTCAGTTACAACAAGACAAATAGAGGTAAATAGAAATAAAATAATAATTGAATAATATACAATATCAAATGGTGTTAAAGGAAATTTAGAAATATATTGGAATAGTTATATTAAATATAATTTACTTAATATGTGCGATAAGATATATTAAGCAGAATATATTTAATAATAATCTGGAATAAAAAAAATTAAATTTGTTGAATAAAAGATGATTATTATAAAAGACTATACAAATTTCTGATTTTAGAAAATAATTGGATAATAAGATAATTAATTTGGAAATAGTTAAGATTGATTTAACTTCTGTAAAAATCAAACGAATTAAATCAATTATTGAATATTAATTTAAATTGAATTTATATAGTTTAGATATTGAGAAAAATATTTGACATAGATGAGAAAAATATTGAGAAAAATAAATTTAATTATAGTTTGGAATAAAGAAGAAACTAAATGGGGAATTTAGTTTATTTTGGGAAATGGTAAATTTACTTTAACAATTAAGTTAAATTACCATTTCAAATTTGGATTAAAATTAAACATTTTAAATTAGAATGTTATAATACCTTGTGAAAAAATTGGAGAAAGAAAAAAAAAATGAATGATTTTTCTTTTTTTAGTGTAGGGATATTATACAAGTAAATATGTAAATAAATAAATGTTAAAATTTTAAGTATAAATAGATGAAATCAATGATTAATTTAAAATTGAATTTTTATTGTTTAGATTAATGATTCTAATTTAAGTTTCAATTTAGTTTTCTTTCAGGTTGTTTCTATTCCCCTACCTTCTTCCTTTTCGAGGACGAAAAGTTCTGAGTGGGGGAGAGTGTAACAGCCCAATTTTTTTAACAAGTATTTTTCACTTGTATTTTTCTAAAAAAAAAAAAACTTTGGGGTTTATTTAAAGTGATTAAAAATAATAATAAAAAAAATTTGACCAAATTTTTAATTAAATAATAAGATCTCTGAAATTTTGACATGGTTAAGAATTAACTTTAATTTGGTAATTTGGGTGTTTGTCGAGGATGGTAAATAACTTAATTTCTAGCAAAATCAAGTTTTAAGTAAGAAAACATTAATAGCTTAGGTGGTTAAGACATCTGGGCTATTCACGACAGGTCACGAGTTCGAGTCTCAGCATGGTCAGAATTTCGAATTTTTTTTGTGTATAAATGAACTAGGAAATTACGCGTTAAAAAGGGCACGTAAATTTAGGGAATAAATACTATATATATATATAAGATTATATATAAGAAAACGTATAGAATTTTAATCCGTTATTTTTCTCTTTCCAGTAAAATTTACTTCCCAATTTATATACATATATAATTTGATTTAAATCATTTCCTTAAAATACTAAATATGGAAATTTAAAGTTGTGAAACGGTTAATTTTGTTAAAAGACAACTCCATTTGAATTTTAATAAAAGGAATTTTGTATATATATATATAATATGTGAAAACCAATTAAGTTTGTTAAGTAATAATTTTGAAGAATTTAGTGTATTAATGAACTGTTAAATTTCGCGTTTAAAGGACGCGTAAAAAAATTTATGGTATAAGTAACAAAATAAACGTATAAATTTAAAACGTTATTTTTATATAACTTTGGGTGTTTTATATTACGTCAGTTTGGCGTATAATAAAAATCATATTTCAACATCGATATGTATTTAAAATATCGTATCAATGGTCTGTATACAAAATCAACGCTTGCTTTAATCACGCATATAAAGTATAGAATCCAAGGCTTTGTATAACTGGCAATTAATATTTTCGCAAGCCTTATCTCAAATCCAGAGGAATAACGTGCATATCCAGGCATCAAAGAAAAAAAAAGCACGCAAATCTGAATTTAAAAAAAAAGAAACGTTCAAATCTGTTTGTAACTGTTCTTTAAAATATAATGATAATAATCAACTCTTCCTTTTTTGATTTAAACATACCATATATTTCTTCTTAAATCACGCATATATCATTTGAGAGAAAATCAATTTTGCATTCCTTTGCGCGTGACACAAAATTTTATTCTTTTAACATTTTTGGCATTTGCCTCTTACCTTTTTGTTTCTTGAGCATGTCATTGTATTCATTTATTCACACAACCTAAATGGACCAATATATTTGATTGCCTAAAATCAACTCATGCATTCAAATTTAACCTTGCCTATCTTTTCAAATTCTCACATTCCTATTTATATCTCTCTGTTTCCACTGCCTTTATTTTGCAAGATAAAATTTTTCGTTCCTATAATCACGCATATAAAGTAAAAATCATATTTAAATATACTTATCGATTAAAATATCAGTTAGTGATTTTTATAACAAACGTTAGTTTTGTTTTAACTGTCAAAATTTGTTTTAAACTTTTGTATATACCTTTTCATCCAAATATCTTTTGCCTAAAATCAATCTCTTGCCTAATATCAGTTCTTCCAAATGCCGTTTCTTCAATCTACAATCACGCAACTATCAAATAAAAAAAAATGTCGAAATCAAAACTCATAAACTGGCAATGAATATCACGCATATAAAATCAAATCTAATTGCTAACCGTGGTCCCTAAAATCACACGAGCCTTATCCATTCAAACAAGATAAAAACTGGAAATAAATCACTGAGCTCTGCTTGCCTTTTCTTTTTCCATTGATTTCGCCTCAAATCAATTCTTTATCTGCAAAACGTTCAATCTTCTATCAATGCTGCCGTTTTTTTTTTCAATCTCTTGCCAAGGTATTCACATTCAAACTTTTGAACGTACGAAATTTTGCTTTATCACTCAATTGTTTAGGCATGCCAAGATATGTTGCCATTTTTGTACCGAGCCCTTTTGATTTTCTTCACATATATATGTTTTCTTGCATCTAAAGCAAACTCTCCCCTCTATAAATATATTAGCCTGGTTCGTATTTTATCTCCTCATCTTGCATAACATCATCCACAAGGAGAAAAGCTTCTATCAGGTAATATTACTATTCCTCTTCTTCTTTTGCATCCTCTCCGTTTTCCTTCTTCAGTTTTGTTTCCTTTGCTTTCCCATCTTTTGGCTCGACCACTCCAACCCTGACTACCACTCTAGTGCTCAGCCAAGTTTCCTACGAGACATATATTTTGAAAAAAAACCTTGTTTCTAGTAGCAGTGAATATGTGTGTTGATGATGAGGTCTTAAGAGAAATGCATTACCTTGCAAATTCATTCAAGTCAGGTCAATAACCTGTAGGGAGCTAGGTTATGGAATTAGTGTAGTTATGATGTAGTAAGTGTTATTCTGGATGTACGTATCACTAATGATATGTGCATGCTTTACCATCTTGTAACAGTAGATATCAGAGAGACGCAAGTTGTAGGCAGAGAGTTGCGTGAGTTTTGTTTTGCATAGGATGTTAGACATGTTTAAAAAAAATAAAATAAATAAATAAATAAATATAAAACGAGAGTAAAGAAGAATATAACAGAGGGAGAGAAAGAGAGTTTTCAGGGTTCATCGGAATATAACATGTTGACATAGTGAGTGAGCCTTCAGTTGCATTGACCGTGTTTTAGGTAACTGACTTGGGTAGTTATTCGTTGATGATAGTAAAAAATTTAAAGAAGAAATGATGTATCCGTGCATGTTTTATAAAATATATATATAAGATTCGGTTGAAAAAAAAAGGGAGAAAACCTGTAATACTTCAGATAACAGAGAAGATGTTAGGTGGAAATGTTTAGTTGCATATAAAAGCATATAACTGCAATATGCTTTATAGTTGCGTGGGACAGTGCATAAGCCTGTAGGTAGTAGAGTATTGGATGCACTTGTACATGCATATATCACGGCCTATAGGAGAAAAACTTCACCATTTTGTTTTAGATGGCCTTTAGGTAAATTTTACCTTGATTTTTGAAATGGCATGGTTCAGTAATGGGTAGGAAAAGTTTCGTTTTGTTTTGATAGTATACCCAGTGGAGTGGTCGAGCAAGTCGAACTAATTCTCGTCCTATTTTTAATTTTTGCTTTGACCGTAAATTTCTAAAGTCACGTATCCGGTATTTGGATCTTGTTATAGATTTGAATCTAGGCGTGACATCCGGGATGTTTGATCGTTACTCTCTGTTCGTTTCTTTTCCGGTGGATTTTCGTTTTGAATCAAAAATTTTCTGCAGCCTTCAGGTGAGTTTTTCTCACCAGACAAACATGCCTATATTTCTGTGAATTATCGCAAGTGTATGTGTAAATTATTATTTAACTGTTATCTGTCTGTAATATAACGTAGGATGTTAAACTCCATTTAAATTGACACCTCATCAGTTATTTATCTGTTGTAATATTTCTGCAGTTATATTGTTAAATGTTTATTTACTGATTTAAATCATCACTGCAAGTTCCCTATAAATTTAAATCGTTAAGGCTGAAATGATAGGCCTAACACGATGATTATTATGCATTTTTCAGTTAACTGTTTAATTTTAACTTGGGATTGCGGGTTTGAAATGATAGAACCCGGGGTTTGTAAAATTGCGGATTGAAATGATATAAATCCGTATCACTTGACCTAGGCTAGAAAATTTTATACAGACCCGTGGTTCCTATAATATTTTTCTGAAATATTTTAAAATTATTTTTAAATGGAAGTTTAAAATATTGTGGTTTAATGTATTTAAAGGATTTTTATAAAGATTTAAAAATGATTTTTGAATGAGTTAAGATTTTAAATAAATAAATATAACTTATTTGGAAAAATTCTGGATTTTTGTTAATATGAGATTTCAGTTAAGAAATAATTGATAATAAGTTGTATTTGGAATTTAAACTAAATTGATAAGTTAATAACCTATTACAGCATTTAAATGCTGTCTTTTAAAATTGGACTGTTTAACCCATAAACTTTAGGTAGCATTTCATAAGTGCTGCAGAAACTGGAATTTGATTGTTTTAAAATGTATGGAAATTAATTTTGGGAAAAAGGTGTAAATTTTGGAATTTAATATGAAATTAGAAATTTTTTAAGAAATTGATTTTTTGATGGATTTAAAGGAAGAATTTAACTTTAAAATTTGGTAAAGGCAATAAATTCCAAATAAATTGAATAAATTTAAAAAGTATGTATAAAGTGGAAAGTTTAAATCAATATTTGATATTGAAGGAATTTGAGATATATTTTGATTTTAAAGTACGAATACCATTTTAAACTGTAACCACGGGTTATAATAACGCTTGGTTGGCAAAGAGACCGGGATCGGATATGGACATACTCTCTGTCGATACCGAAAACCACTTTGACTAACCGTGTACGCGGTGGAGATCCCAGAATGAAGTAGGATGGTGGTGACGGTTCCTTTAAGGTAAATACGTGGACCCGACTCCCGTAAGTTGGCATAAGGTGGCTAAAACAGGAGCGATTCTCGGATTAATGAGGTAGCACCTCTGATCGAACGCACTTCTTCGTATGCCATTCTATTACTCCTGTGATTGTTTTGGTGCGCACCTTTGATTTGGGAGTGTTGTTCGAGGTGGGCGGTAACTGCGGCTACGCGTTTCCACCGGTCTGGATAGCAATTGGTATATCTACCCTGGCATTGCCTAGTTGTGCCGTGTCACCTACCATAGCGAGCCTCCTACGAGTTTCTATTTGTGTCGTACCTATGGAGTATCCTCTGGTAGCTTCCCGATCAGGAGGTATTACGGTACTGTATAGACTATTGGCATTATTTGTGTTAAGGGCTATATGGGTAACCCCTTAACGCTATTAAAAAGTAAGTATTTTACAATTAGACACTATTATAATAGCGCAATATACTACATAGTAAATAGTTTAACGGATCCTTAGAGGATGGGCGGTCCCAAGCATCCTTTAAGTTACTTGCTCTATATTACAGTACACTTGAATTAGCTTACACTATATAAGTATGTATGTCCTGACTCGAGTGTTTATGTTTTATGTTACGCTCGGGTCAGCCTGAGTTGCAGTTCAGTCATCATCCCGGAGCTAGGACTTCTGTAGATCCTTTCAAGTTGCTGGCTTCTTTCTGTCCGCTATTTTATTTATGAAATCAAGACTTTGGGATTTTTATTTGATGATTTAAACTATATTTGGAATGGAAGACTTTGTAATTTGTATTTGTTGAGACTATTTATAGTGGCTTCATGAACCACTAAGTATTTTTAAATTCCGCTGCGAGTATTCTGATTCTGTGTCTGTGATTCTGTGATTAATTATTTACTGTATATTTTGATATTTGCCAAATTTATTTTTACAACGCGGTATTTTGAACAATTCAAGTCCGACATGTGCGGATGCGAATGGTTGAAAACACCGGGTCGTTACATCTGGTATCAGAGCTTTGGCTCTAGGCAAAACTTAGAATGTATGGTAAATTTGATTTACAGAATCACTTTCATTCGAGCTTGAATCTCTTCCTTTTTGAATTTTGGAACGTTCCCTGCGGTTCCGAAGTTCATTCGTGTCCCTCACTATTTATTTTTCTTTCGATTCGGGAGTATCCCATAACTCCACTTAGGATGATCTTTATAGTGAATTGGCGGTTTCGCCAATATTCTAATATAACGGTGAAACTCCTTTACAACTAGCATTGATTCACCGGAGATTTATATTTATCCTCGGTTTAGATACTAGTATCTTTGGTTATTCTGAACTCTATCTCTTCAGATCGAATGTAGATTTACCTCAGAAAATTCACATCGATCTGACTCTTTAAGTCACGGTTGACCTGGTTAAGGTTGCCCGCGATTTATATAAACTTATCTGGTTTCTTATTCTGTTATTTAACCATCGGATCTTCTGATTCCAAATTATCTTTAAATCAAAATTCTCTTTAATTTGAGTCCTTCAAAATTTGAATCTCTATCCTTGTTTTGAAAAAATTTATTCCTATATTTGGGAAAAATCTAATATTATATATATAAGTATAATTTTCAGAATTTAACTAGTTGTTTAGAGATAATAATGTTTGATTTTATTTATAGTTTTGTAAACCATTGGTTTTGTCTTATATAAATAATTGAATATAAACATGGTTATAAATTTATTTGGAAACAGAAATGAATTTAAAACAAGAATTTAAGAATTTAATATCTGATAGTTTCAAACCTTGTGTTTAAAGTCTTAAAAGGATATATTATTATTTAAATAATTTTCGAATATAAATTTGTTTCCAAAGAATTTTAAAGTTTTAAAAATTAGTGCTCTTCTCTTTGTTGCTGGAAAATAATTTCGGTGATGACTACAACATCATCGACATTCATTTTCGAGTATCGAAGTAAAGAGACCACGATGTAGTTTTGCTTCAAAAATTTAATTAATTTGAATTTCTAAAATATGACTTAATTTATAATATATATAGATATATGATTTAAATTTGATTTGACATATACTATATGTATGTATTTATTTATCTCTAAAGGGTTTGAAGTTAATTGGAAATTTAATTCATAAATTTATGTTAAAAGGTGATTCTAATGATAAAATAAAGTCAAATTTGGAATGAATATTTAAACTTGAATAATATAGTTGGAAAATTTTACTTGTATAAATTGCATGCCAATATAACTTACCTAAGTCATTCAGAAATTAACTATGTAATTGGATAATGTATAATATAAAAGAATTTTATAAATAAAAATTTGAGTGGTTATAATAAATGTTATACACTTAAAGTTTCAGTTACAACAAGACAAATAGAGGTAAATAGAAATAAAATAATAATTGAATAATATACAATGTCAAATGGTGTTAAAGGAAATTTAGAAATATATTGGAATAGTTATATTAAATATAATCTACTTAATATGTGCGATAAGATATATTAAGCAGAATATATTTAATAATAATCTGGAATAAAGAAAATTAAATTTGTTGAATAAAAGATGATTATTATAAAAGACTATACAAATTTCTGATTTTAGAAAATAATTGGATAATAAGATAATTAATTTGGAAATAGTTAAGATTGATTTAACTTCTGTAAAAATCAAACGAATTAAATCAATTATTGAATATTAATTTAAATTGAATTTATATAGTTTAGATATTGAGAAAAATATTTGACATAGATGAGAAAAATATTGAGAAAAATAAATTTAATTATAGTTTGGAATAAAGAAGAAACTAAATGGGGAATTTAGTTTATTTTGGGAAATGGTAAATTTACTTTAACAATTAAGTTAAATTACCATTTCAAATTTGGATTAAAATTAAACATTTTAAATTAGAATGTTATAATACCTTGTGAAAAAATTGGAGAAAGAAAAAAAAAATGAATGATTTTTCTTTTTTTAGTGTAGGGATATTATACAAGTAAATATGTAAATAAATAAATGTTAAAATTTTAAGTATAAATAGATGAAATCAATGATTAATTTAAAATTGAATTTTTATTGTTTAGATTAATGATTCTAATTTAGGTTTCAATTTAGTTTTCTTTCAGGTTGTTTCTATTCCCCTACCTTCTTCCTTTTCGAGGACGAAAAGTTCTGAGTGGGGGAGAGTGTAACAGCCCAATTTTTTTAACAAGTATTTTTCACTTGTATTTTTCTAAAAAAAAAACTTTGGGGTTTATTTAAAGTGATTAAAAATAATAATAAAAAAAAGTTTGACCAAATTTTTAATTAAATAATAAGATCTCTGAAATTTTGACATGGTTAAGAATTAACTTTAATTTGGTAATTTGGGTTTTTGTCGAGGATGGTAAATAACTTAATTTCTAGCAAAATCAAGTTTTAATTAAGAAAACATTAATAGCTTAGGTGGTTAAGACATCTGGGCTATTCACGACAGGTCACGAGTTTGAGTCTCAGCATGGTCAGAATTTCGAATTTTTTTTGTGTATAAATGAACTAGGAAATTACGCGTTAAAAAGGGCACGTAAATTTAGGGAATAAATACTATATATATATATATAAGATTATATACAAGAAAACGTATAGAATTTTAATCCGTTATTTTTCTCTTTCCAGTAAAATTTACTTCCCAATTTATATACTTATATAATTTGATTTAAATCATTTCCTTAAAATACTAAATATGGAAATTTAAAGTTGTGAAACGGTTAATTTTGTTAAAAGACAACTCCATTTGAATTTTAATAAAAGGAATTTTGTATATATATATATATATAATATGTGAAAACCAATTAAGTTTGTTAAGTAATAATTTTGAAGAATTTAGTGTATTAATGAATTGTTAAATTTCGCGTTTAAAGGACGCGTAAAAAATTTTATGGTATAAGTAATAAAATAAACGTATAAATTAAAAACGTTATTTTTATATAACTTTGGGTGTTTTATATTACGTCAGTTTGGCGTATAATAAAAATCATATTTCAACATCGATATGTATTTAAAATATCGTATCAATGGTCTGTATACAAAATCAACGCTTGCTTTAATCACGCATATAAAGTATAGAATCCAAGGCTTTGTATAACTGGCAATTAATATTTTCGCAAGCCTTATCTCAAATCCAGAGGAATAACGTGCATATCCAGGCATCAAAGAAAAAAAAAGCACGCAAATCTGAATTTAAAAAAAAAGAAACGTTCAAATCTGTTTGTAACTGTTCTTTAAAATATAATGATAATAATCAACTCTTCCTTTTTTGATTTAAACATACCATATATTTCTTCTTAAATCACGCATATATCATTTGAGAGAAAATCAATTTTGCATTCCTTTGCGCGTGACACAAAATTTTATTCTTTTAACATTTTTGGCATTTGCCTCTTACCTTTTTGTTTCTTGAGCATGTCACTGTATTCATTTATTCACACAACCTAAATGGACCAATATATTTGATTGCCTAAAATCAACTCATGCATTCAAATTTAACCTTGCCTATCTTTTCAAATTCTCACATTCCTATTTATATCTCTCTGTTTCCACTGCCTTTATTTTGCAAGATAAAAATTTTCGTTCCTATAATCACGCATATAAAGTAAAAATCATATTTAAATATACTTATCGATTAAAATATCAGTTAGTGATTTTTATAACAAACGTTAGTTTTGTTTTAACTGTCAAAATTTGTTTTAAACTTTTGTATATACCTTTTCATCCAAATATCTTTTGCCTAAAATCAATCTCTTGCCTAATATCAGTTCTTCCAAATGCCGTTTTTTCAATCTACAATCACGCAACTATCAAATAAAAAAAAATGTTGAAATCAAAACTCATAAACTGGCAATGAATATCACGCATATAAAATCAAATCTAATTGCTAACCGTGGTCCCTAAAATCACACGAGCCTTATCCATTCAAACAGGATAAAAACTGGAAATAAATCACTGAGCTCTGCTTGCTTTTTCTTTTTCCATTGATTTCGCCTCAAATCAATTCTTTATCTGCAAAACGTTCAATCTTCTATCAATGCTGCCGTTTTTTTTTTCAATCTCTTGCCAAGGTATTCACATTCAAACTTTTGAACGTACGAAATTTTGCTTTATCAATCAATTGTTTATGCATGCCAAGATATGTTGCCATTTTTGTACCGAGCCCTTTTGATTTTCTTCACGTATATATGTTTTCTTGCATCTAAAGCAAACTCTCCCCTCTATAAATATATTAGCCTGGTTCGTATTTTATCTCCTCATCTTGCATAACATCATCCACAAGGAGAAAAGCTTCTATCATGTAATATTACTATTCCTCTTCTTCTTTTGCATCCTCTCCGTTTTCCTTCTTCAGTTTTGTTTCCTTTGCTTTCCCATCTTTTGGCTCGACCACTCCAACCCTGACTACCACTCTAGTGCTCAGCCAAGTTTCCTACGAGACATATATTTTGAAAAAAAAACCTTGTTTCTAGTAGCAGTGGATATGTGTGTTGATGATGAGGTCTTAAGAGAAATGCATTACCTTGCAAATTCATTCAAGTCAGGTCAATAACCTGTAGGAAGCTAGGTTATGGAATTAGTGTAGTTGTGATGTAGTAAGTGTTATTCTGGATGTACGTATCACTAATGATCTGTGCATGCTTTACCATCTTGTAACAGTAGATATCAGAGAGACGCAAGTTGTAGGCAGAGAGTTGCGTGAGTTTTGTTTTGCATAGGATGTTAGACATGTTTAAAAAAAATAAATAAATAAATAAATAAATAAATATAAAACGAGAGTAAAGAAGAATATAACAGAGGGAGAGAAAGAGAGTTTTCAGGGTTCATCAGAATATAACATGTTGACATAGTGAGTGAGCCTTCAGTTGCATATAGGCATATCATATAGGCAGGCTTTTAGTGAAATCTTGACCGTGTTTTAGGTAACTGACTTGGGTAGTTATTCGTTGATGATAGTAAAAATTTTAAAGAAGAAATGATGTATCCGTGCATGTTTTATAAAATATATATATAAGATTCGGTTGAAAAAAAGGGAGAAAGCCTGTAATACTTCAGATAACAGAGAAGATGTTAGGTGGAAATGTTTAGTTGCATATAAAAGCATATAACTGCAATATGCTTTATAGTTGCGTGGGACAGTGCATAAGCCTGTAGGTAGTAGAGTATTGGATGCACTTGTACATGCATATATCACGGCCTATAGGAGAAAAACTTCACCATTTTGTTTTAGATGGCCTTTAGGTAAATTTTACCTTGATTTTTGAAATGGCATGGTTCAGTAATGGGTAGGAAAAGTTTCGTTATGTTTTGATAGTATACCCAGTGGAGTGGTCGAGCAAGTCGAACTAATTCTCGTCCTATTTTTAATTTTTGCTTTGGCCGTAAATTTCTAAAGTCACGTATCCGGTATTTGGATCTTGTTATAGATTTGAATCTAGGCGTGACATCCGGGATGTTTGATCGTTACTCTCTGTTCGTTTCTTTTCCGGTGGATTTTCGTTTTGAATCAAAAAATTTCTGCAGCCTTCAGGTGAGTTTTTCTCACCAGACAAACATGCCTATACTTCTGTGAATTATCGCAAGTGTATGTGTAAATTATTATTTAACTGTTATCTGTCTGTAATATAACGTAGGATGTTAAACTCCATTTAAATTGACACCTCATCAGTTATTTATCTGTTGTAATATTTCTGCAGTTATATTGTTAAATGTTTATTTACTGATTTAAATCATCACTGCAAGTTCCCTATAAATTTAAATCGTTAAGGCTGAAATGATAGGCCTAAAACGATGATTATTATGCATTTATTCAGTTAACTGTTTAATTTTAACTTGGGATTGCGGGTTTGAAATGATAGAACCCGGGGTTTGTAAAATTGCGGATTGAAATGATATAAATCCGTATCACTTGACCTAGGCTAGAAAATTTTATACAGACCCGTGGTTCCTATAATATTTTTCTGAAATATTTTAAAATTATTTTTAAATGGAAGTTTAAAATATTGTGGTTTAATGTATTTAAAGGATTTTTATAAAGATTTAAAAATGATTTTTGAATGAGTTAAGATTTTAAATAAATAAATATAACTTATTTGGAAAAATTCTGGATTTTTGTTAATATGAGATTTCAGTTAAGAAATAATTGATAATAAGTTGTATTTGGAATTTAAACTAAATTGATAAGTTAATAACCTATTACAGCATTTAAATGCTGTCTTTTAAAATTGGACTGTTTAACCCATAAACTTTAGGTAGCATTTCATAAGTGCTGCAGAAACTGGAATTTGATTGTTTTAAAATGTATGGAAATTAATTTTGGGAAAAAGGTGTAAATTTTGGAATTTAATATGAAATTAGAAAATTTTTAAGAAATTGATTTTTTGATGGATTTAAAGGAAGAATTTAACTTTAAAATTTGGTAAAGGCAATAAATTCCAAATAAATTGAATAAATTTAAAAAGTATGTATAAAGTGGAAAGTTTAAATCAATATTTGATATTGAAGGAATTTGAGATATATTTTGATTTTAAAGTACGAATACCATTTTAACTGTAACCACGGGTTATAATAACGCTTGGTTGGCAAAGAGACCGGGATCGGATATGGACATACTCTCTGTCGATACCGAAAACCACTTTGACTAACCATGTACGCGGTGGAGATCCCAGAATGAAGTAGGATGGTGGTGACGGTTCCTTTAAGGTAAATACGTGGACCCGACTCCCGTGAGTTGGCATAAGGTGGCTAAAACAGGAGCGATTCTCGGATTAATGAGGTAGCACCTCTGATCGAACGCACTTCTTCGTATGCCATTCTATTACTCCTGTGATTGTTTTGGTGCGCACCTTTGATTTGGGAGTGTTGTTCGAGGTGGGCGGTAACTGCGGCTACGCGTTTCCACCGGTCCGGATAGCAATTGGTATATCTACCCTGGCATTGCCTAGTTGTGCCGTGTCACCTACCATAGCGAGCCTCCTGCGAGTTTCTATTTGTGTCGTACCTATGGAGTATCCTCTGGTAGCTTCCCGATCAGGAGGTATTACGGTACTGTATAGACTATTGGCATTATTTGTGTTAAGGGCTATATGGGTAACCCCTTAACGCTATTAAAAAGTAAGTTTATTTTACAATTAGACACTATTATAATAGCGCAATATACTACATAGTAAATAGTTTAACGGATCCTTAGAGGATGGGCGGTCCCAAGCATCCTTTAAGTTAGTTGCTCTATATTACAGTACACTTGAATTAGCTTACACTATATAAGTATGTATGTCCTGACTCGAGTGTTTATGTTTTATGTTACGCTCGGGTCAGCCTGAGTTGCAGTTCAGTCATCATTCCGGAGTTAGGACTTCTGTAGATCCTTTCAAGTTGCTGGCTTCTTTCTGTCCGCTATTTTATTTATGAAATCAAGACTTTGGGATTTTTATTTGATGATTTAAACTATATTTGGAATGGAAGACTTTGTAATTTGTATTTGTTGAGACTATTTATAGTGGCTTCATGAACCACTAAGTATTTTTAAATTCCGCTGCGAGTATTCTGATTCTGTGTCTGTGATTCTGTGATTAATTATTTACTGTATATTTTGAGATTTGCCAAATTTATTTTTACAACGCGGTATTTTGAACAATTCAAGTCCGACATGTGCGGATGCGAATGGTTGAAAACACCGGGTCGTTACATCTTGTCTTATATCTCGTGATGATTTCTGGATATGTATGATTCACCCATTTAAGTTGATTTTGTGGATTCTGATTTGATGAGTTTTTATATGGATGGTGGCATTTTTGTACATGATTCTATGATATCTGAGATTGAGATGCATTTGTGGTTGTATATGATATTATAATTATATATGTACACATATGCCATGCATACACTACTACATACTTTTGACCTTGTGCATGTTACCATATTATTTTACTCTTGATTTGAATATAGCATGATCTCTGTGTTATTTATATAATACTTAGGTCAGTTTGAGACATTCCAGGTACAGGACAATATGACCGACATTTGTTTACGTTGGGCTTAGAGGAGTATTATATTAGGAAGCCTATCTGATATTTTTATGATATTGATTCACGGTATGTATATATATATAGTTGACATTTGTATTGTATTGTATTCTTATAATATTATTGTCTTATGTATATATATTATATGTTATCGCTGCAGCTGACTCTGCGTTCTCTTTTACTCATTGTATATTGTGTATTGTTTTATTCTAGAGGCATATGTGTTCATCGCTATATGTTGATACTGTGTATGTTTCTTGGATGGTTATATATGATGTTTTAATACGTACCAGTGTTAGCTCATGGGAATATTCACGTGTGTATCTCATATCGTCTCATTCTACGTATTATCTAATAGAATTACCTAGTAATACTCTTGGATGATATGGGCATAGAGGTTGGGGTGTTACAATAGTAATCCCTTTGTTAATATATTCTTTTTGTATCTCTTGCAGACTTGGTTGGTAGCTACACCTGATTGAAGTATGAAAAGGTTATAAATTGGTTATGTAAACATGTGTAATAATTGCCTTCACGACAAATATTCTTATTCTAAAAATATAAAATGCATGTAGTAGAACAGTTATATTTTACAAGCTGTAGATCCCCGGCCAAGTTATCAGACTTGAAAACTATAAATTAGATTGTATGATATAAAGGGGTATAGCATTCAGAGTCTAATATATCTCTACTACTAATAAAGAAAATTCGTTGAACTAATTTACTCGGTGTCTTACTTCCAAAAATGCACATTCTTTCCGTTTACATGTTTGCACTCAATCAAAATATCAACGTATGCAATAATACAAACAACCCGTGTGCAAAGCACGGGCTCATACTAGTATTTATAATATGAAATGGTGTTAACGTACTTGTCTATGTGAAATTAAAGTGATGTTATCCTTATCATTTACTCTCCGTGAATCTGTGTTCTAGATATTTTGCATTTTCTGTTGTCACTACATCTGGTATCAGATTACTTGACGTATTATCTAAAGCGCAATAATCATGCTCTAAGCCTGAATATTGGTCAAATTTATGCATGTGATACTGAATATTGGTCAAATTTATACGTGTGAGTCTGAATATTGGTCAAATTTACTTGAAATGAATTGAAATTTCGCAACGGGGGCTTTGAGTCGTTGTTAAATTTCATTTTGGAACGGCTTTGGGCATTGTTAAATTTACAACTCTCTATTTTTCATCCATTTTTGTTGATGATAAATGGAAAGAAAAATATATAAAATATAACATGCATATATTTAAGTGGTGTTCTTTAACTGAGGGGGAACTATATTATATTTTATATAAATGAACATTTACATGGCTGTCATCATGAAAAAAAAGATTGTTAATACATCGAATATTTATTTAGATGACAACAGCCATATAAATATTAATACAAATATTTTTCCATATTGTATAGAGTATTTTGTAGGATATTATACAGGTTTATACAAGTACAGGATAATCGAATTTGAAGACTGATCAGTAAAGAGATGAGGGATCAAGAATCAGTGATGATGATCAAGATATTTTGAAGACTCGTTAGTTTAGAGACAGAGACTTGGAGAGTTCAAGACTATAATTTAAATAGATTAGAATAAAATTGACAAAGTCCTCGGATAACGACCATTTAATTCTTGAATAGTTCGTTACTAAAAATATTTAATATTACTTTATATTTTCAAATATATTTTTACCGGTTTTTCACAAACATTCTAAAAAGTTTTTGTAAATGTTTTTTAAAAGTATTTGCAAACTATACTTAAATAATTTCATAATGGTTTACAAGAGTTCAGAATTTTGAAATGCTTTCTATTTTTCATGTGCGTTGACATACATACCTAGGTATGCCGACATATGCACCGTTGTGGAGATGAATTTTAAATTTTGATTTTGGTAACATTTCTATATGAATAGGCACTTCCTTTTAAACACTGTTTAAACCAATAAAAAGATACCTTTTAAATTAAAAAAGTTGGGATTGCTTATTACATTCTTTCACAAATAGACACATCTTTTCAAACTCTATATAAAGGGTTAAAAACTTGATTTTCAATCAACTTTTTCTCTCTTCTTCGTACTCTGGACTCTCACTACATATTCTTATATTCAAAATATACTTTGTGTTCTATAAACTACTCAATCATCTACAAGTTCTCAATCTTCAATTCAAAGATAAAAGAGCTATCAGAAGGGTTATAGGATGTCTTGTATCCTAAGTACAACTGTATGTATTTAAAAACAACAAGTCAACTCTTATTTGTTTGGGTGTGCTTGTTGCCCGTTTAAATTAAGTAGGTGTGCTTATAGCCCGTTCAAATCAAGTAAGTGTGCTTAGTAGCCCGGTAAATCTAGCATGTGATCTTATAGCTCGATAAATGAAGAGAGTTTGCTCCGCACTTAGAATACAGAAGGATGTGTTTCATAGCCTTGAAATCAAGGTTGTAACTGGTTTACTTGCTAGCGTACAAAGTGTTGGAACTGGGCTAGCCAACAACGGAAGATATGAGTGAATTTAAAATATTTTTCCCTCATTGGATCTATATTGGGCACATGAAGTCCAATTTATTTAGAACATTTCTAAATTTAATTTAAGTAAAACCTCTTATTTCATTTAATTTATAAATTATGAATAGAATTTTAGTTAATTCATATTATAATAAATATAATAGTAAAAATATGTATTATATACACGTATTTGTGTGCGTGCATGTAGAACATAATAATCTGTGCAAGGTATAAAATACCCGTGTATAAATGTTGTGATTTACATCGCAACGGACATGTTAACTGATCCTATATATGCTGAATGTTGTCTAAATATATGTATGTATGTAAACTTGTTATTCATATATAAATATTAAAACTACGTAAAATCATATATATATATATATTATATATATATATATCTTATATGTAAAAATATTAATGATTTATACACACACACACTATTGCATTAAATATTAAATAAATATAAATACACAAACATAATATATAAATATTTTTTTGAAAAATAATTTTACACATATACATATATATGTATGAATTACAGCAACAAAATTATTGTTATTATATTTAAATATATATATATAAGCATATTTATAATATTTAAATATGTATATATGTGTGCATATACATATATGTATGTATGTATGCACGCATGTATATGTATGTATTTTAATTATGTATTTAATATATATATATATATATATATAAACCTTTCCAAATCAAATGCACATCATAAAAAAATTTATTTATATTTTATTGCATTAATATATATATATATATATATATATATATATATATATATATATGTATAGACACACACACACACACACACATTAATTACTCAAAATATAGTAAATAATAATAAAACATATTTTCATTTTATATTATTCGAATTTTAAATTTTTAGAAAATCAAGCATGATATTTTAAAGTTGCAAATTTTTTTAGAATTTCCCGAGTCAAAATAGTATTTCTGGTTAATTAATTGATTTCAAATGTTTATTAAAATGAAAAATTTTAAATATAAAAATGATTTTTAAATTCTAATTTTTCGGTTGAGAATTTATATGATGAAAAAAATTAATTCTCAAAACATATTTTATTTTATATGGTTTATTTAATTAGTATATTAATTTAAATAATATTAAATCATAGTAAATTAATATGATAAATTAATTTGCGGAAGTCGATAAATATAATCTATCTGGGTATGCATTTATAAAATATAGATTAAACTATTAACATGATATAATGATATAATTAAATACATGTCATATAATTAAAATTAGGTAATATATTAATAAAATGATAATAATTAAATAAAATTTATTTAGCGGTGCACGTCAGATGTATACATATAAAAATGTGTTTTTTTAAATAAATTAAATCATACTTATAACCAACCTAATATGTGACAACATTGATGATGCATACAAGAGTCTCGCATAACTAGCAATATAATAATGATACACACGCACACGCACAGATAATGCATTGTTATCCGAAAATCATAAATCATATAGTGTAGTAAATACATACCTAATACTAATGCCTTAGAGCACACCTTGTAATGATGAATTATCCCTCCTTTGAAATCTTCTCGATTTGGCTGATTGATAATCCTTGAACCGTAGACCTTCAGCTATCCAATAGCTATCTCCTTTTGAATTGATTTGAGATGAATTTGTTGAAGTTTTAATGAGATCGGCCAGAAATGATGGTGAAATGGGAGCCAAAACATTTTTTTTTGCACGAGAGTTAGGGGTCCTTCTATAGTGGAAGAAAAAGAGAGAAATATGGATCACATCTCATACCATTTCTCATCAAATCTCAATCATCCGTCTCCAAACCCCTCTAGCCATTTTAGTTGTGTCCTATAGGCACTGTTGCTGTAAAATAACATCTTAACATCATGGGCTAACAGCTCATTTAAGCCTAAGGAAATATTATTAATTAAATTAAATTTAATTGCTTGTCGATATCACATATCGATCGATATATTTATAACTATCATAAATATATACAATAATATTTATTCTTGAAATCATATTTAAAATTGTTAATTAATATTTCATAAATATTAATTAATTTAATTAATTTATATTAATTTTTAAACTAATTAAATGGATTGATCTAAACGGAATTCATCATTCCAGTTGCGTGACTCGTTAAGTGTAAATTCGGTCAGCGATTAACATCGAACTATTCAAATATTAATGTTCATATGTCACTTAGCCGATGGTGCAATATTTTGACCAAATTTATCATTTACTTAGTTTTGGTAAAATCAAATCTTATATTATTAAGTGTTACCCATTATGACATTTATTTACACAATTTTCTTCGTCATAACTATATCGATTTTGAACTCATGAAATTTGGTAATGATCAAAATTTCAATTCGTTCATATTCAACTTCATAGTCCAAACACAAAGTTCTTGGTTCAATAATAATAATTATTATTAACCGAACTGCTCTGCCCAGAAACTTTGACTTTGAGTTGACTTGAGTTAACCGTGATACTAACCTCGTATAACCGAGTAGATGAATCTACTCTTTAATAGTGTCACATTTCCATACTTCCACTTGACTCAACTATAGTCACTCGATGGACGTTGTGCCATGATTTGACTATAGCAAAGTAGAGCTTTCATATTAAAGATCCATGATGAGACCATGTAAATCAGTTAAATCGGTATTTTTTATTTGACCTTTGTTTTTTTAACCCACAAAAAACTATCGAGCGGATTGTTCCATGATTATTTAATAACTATCAGCACGTAACCTCTTGGTGCCCCCGTAACTATGAGTAATACACTGCCCAACATTTGAAGAACATTACATACTATAGTCTCGTAGATATTCAGTCTCAATGCATCCTGACTAGGAATATTTAAAATGGTACACCTACAATTTTCATGATAAATTAATCATTAACATTTTGTAGCTACTGTCACAAAATATACCATTAATTGATTTTCTATTAAATATACTCTTAATTAAATTAATCAATTAATATAACACATAATATCAAGTATATTATAGAAAGAAAATACTTTTTATTTGAATAAGATTAGCCAACGAGTTAAATATATGTAACAAATTACATAATTGCCCTTGGAACATACCCTAACTATATCGGTCTCCCACTTGTACTTGGGATTAATTATGGAATCTTATTCCAACTTCTCCAATCGATTTTCTCAAAACCAATATGGCCAGTCCTTCAATGAACGGTTATGTTATTATGTTTCAATTATCTACTATGTCAACCAGCTATCTTCGATGTTGATAAAATACCTTTATCATGTTGAACAATTCTGAGAATGTCTTTTGTCTACTAGTGAGCTCTAAGTTCGGTTATCAACTATATTGTAACATAGTTATCATATAACAATGTTATGAGATTCTCAACATTTTGAATATATATACATATATATATTATTTTATTATGGCGTTGCTCAAGTCAATGAATCAACACAATCTCTTCTATTTTGAGCATTTCCAGCTCAAAGATTCTTAATTTATTATTGATATATTATACTCAATATCAGTTATGAAATTTAAGTATGAATATTCCTTCAGAAGGAGTTCACTGTTTCTTTGAATAGTTCTTAAGTATTTCATAAATACACGAGAACACTCCAAACTATTATTTAGTGATATCATTTTGGATTTGATGTTTATCTCATGTATAAATGCATAAACAAATCACGATATCATAAACAACATAGCACATATGATAATTCCTATTGCTCATGTATAAGGAATCCATCTTTACATATCTTGTATTAAAATTTTAGTAAGGTGTCATTATATATTATTTTAGGATATTTTGGGACATTACCGGTATCTTTTATACCTACTATAAAAGAAATCATTCATAAATCTAATGTTGAGTATTAAAGCAATTAAAGCTGAATTTTAACACAAGTACATCGTTAACAATCAATAATGCATTGTTTACTTATGATTTAGAAATATCAATGTACCTTTTAACATTCTTCTTATGAACACACCCTTCCTCTGCATTTTGACTGAAAATCAAACTATTTGATTTTTCACTCAAACTAATTATTCAATTTTGATATTTATAAAATGATACTTTCATATCATTTCGTGGATCATATCCAAAAACTCACAACCTCTAAATCTCTTCCATTGACCACGAGACACTTTGGTTGTTGTGTGCAGATAGTCTATTCTTAGAATTTTCGATTTCAACATATATGTACTGTTAGCACCAAAAATCACTAACACCATTGAATAGGATTGTGTAGAGAGATTAATGAAGAAAATAAATTAGAACTGAGGAATATCACAGTAGAATGCAATAACAACTGTAAGAAACAACAACACCAGAATTATAGTGGTTCGGCGTAACTACCTGCGTCCACTTTGATCGTAATCTTTATTACTTCTTCAAATAATTGAATACAGATACAATCCTTACACCAAAAACTTGAGTATAAGTTTTTACAGAAAAGAAATGAGCCTTGAAAATGGCAGAGTCTCCCCATAGTTCTCGAAAAAAGGTCCTTTTACACTGCTCCCATGCCCCTTTATTTATAGACGAAGATATGCTGGACTTCCTACGCAGGCCAAGGACAAGGTACCTCGGCTACAATAGACAACTTCTGTATGCCGAACCGGGCATACCGAATGGTGGTTGTCGAGCGATTCTTGCTGAGAGAGGCCTTGCCAAACGGTGCTTGCCGAGCGATTCTTGCCGATGGATGCTTGCCGAACGATTATAGCCGAGGGATGCTTGCCGACCGATTGTAGCCGAGCGATGCTTGCCGAGCCAAAATGACCAAGGGGTCCATGCCGAACGCCCTACGGCCGAGCTGCTTAATCTTCCCTGGGGTCACCGAGCCACGTAACCTTCCCCACTGAGCCACATAACCGTCCCTTCATGGCCGAGCGGCATGTGACTAAGGCACTCATGCCAAACGCCCCAATGCCGAGCCACCAAATACCGAGCCAAACATATAAATTCCGCCGGTGTCGGTCCACCAATTGCCGAGCCACCCATGTCGAGCGACATGTACTGTGCTCCTATAGCTTCTTTCTTTTAGCTGAGCAACGTTAGCTGAACGATGGTGTTGGCCCGTGTATATAGGCCGAACCATGTATATATGTCGAACTCCTCAATTTGGGTCAATCTTCCATTGGCTCGAGTTTCACTTAGATTCAATCAAAACCTCTATCATTAGCATCTCATGGCCAGGCTAAGCAACTGGGTAAAATTTG
This sequence comes from Allium cepa, assembly GCA_030765085.1. Classification (NCBI taxonomy): domain Eukaryota; kingdom Viridiplantae; phylum Streptophyta; class Magnoliopsida; order Asparagales; family Amaryllidaceae; genus Allium; species Allium cepa. Next base: position 345,052,332 of record CM060934.1, read on the forward strand.
CCTCCCAAAGTGTGTCGTGTGAAGCAACACAACATGCTTTGAATCAGTAATCGGTTCCACTGTCAAAAGTCGAATGTATACGATGAAGGTCGAAACATGGCAGACCTTCCTAGCACCTTGTATAGTTTCGAGTCTATTTTCTTCTCTTCATTTTTTTTAATATATGACATTGGGCAGGTCGGCATATAGAGGCCGAGCCACACAATCGGTCTACTTGAATAGGAGCAAGTTTGTCTAGTAGCCGACTTCCCAAAGTACAATGAACGGTCCTACGAGAAATAGCCTGCTCACCTCCTCCCCATATATAAGAGTTCTTTCATTCTTCTTCTCTCCTCTTTTACTTTATTCCTTCGATACCTACCAACCTACCTTCCCCCGAACTTCAGCTATTACTTCAGCTTTCCTTTCTCATCCCAGATCTAGTACGTTTGCTTCGCAACTCCCTTTGTAAACAAACCTAAACAAACTTCGGCCTTAAATCTAGCGGCTCCCTAGGCTTCGATTCATTCTTTTAGGTATGAATTTCTCATTCGATCTGCTTTCCCTAATTAGGGGTTTTGTATGATGCACGAGTTCATGCGTTCTCTTCAGAGTATGGGTAGTAGTAGTCGCTGGTGACAAATTGAGGATAGAAACACGCCTTTTAGGCCATCGAGTTTTCTCTAGGATATAGGTTCACGTTCGGCCACCGAGCGTGGGAGTGTGGTTGTTAAATTATTTAAGTAGGGTTGAATTGGTGATCTGGTACGAAGTCGTTCGACGATTTGGAAATGAAGGAGGAGGGAGTGTGAGTGGGTCGGTAGGAGTTTGTGAGTTTTGAATGCATAGGCTAAGTGAAAACACCGGGCTAGTACTTTAGGTGGAAGTCTGCTTGTCGGTAAATCTCTTGTGGGAATGGTGCAAGAGTGAGAGTGCTGTTCGGCCTAGAACAAAAGAGTGGACCGGCCAACCATGTGTTTAGCAATGTGGCCGCTCGGTTTTTAATGAGTAAGTGTAGTTCAATCATTTGAGTGTGGCGTTATGGCCCGATGGGAGTCCACTAGGAGGGTTTGGTATACCAGGCAAGTGTGGTTCGGTGTAGCCCCAATAGGCCGATCGGTGACGAGAGGGTGTTGGCGAGGAGGTTGAGTGAGTCAGTGTTGTTAATCTAAGGAGCCGCTCGGTAGCTCATGGTTAGGTGGTTCGGTATGTAAGTTTAGAAAGGTGTTTGGCCTCAGGCCTTGGGATCGGGATTGACAACCAAAATCATCTCCACTTAAGCATATCACATGCCAACATCACATATTTTCACGCCTGACAATAGAAGAATGAACAATGACACAAACTTAAGCACATGAGCACATAGAACTGGTTTGGACAGATAACTTCCTAGTTCTAACGACCATAAACATGAGTTAATCTTAAAAACAGCAAACAACACTCTCCAACATATAACGCCAATGTCCGATTTCAAGACCCATGCTACCTAACATAGGATAAGCTCTCGGAGATGGTTAGAGACGACGGTCTTCGAAGAGGACAGTTTAATGTTCAATCTCACTTCGTCATTCCTTAAATCTTTAGCTCTTTCACACTTATGCTCGAATGATTGCACTAGTACACATCACACGGGGGAGGGGGGATATTTTGTTGTTATATCAAATATTGATTGTCTTTCAAGTATAGTTCAAACATGTATTTACCCAAATTCGATGCTCGTTGAGGATGTCTAAAAAGTCGAGCTCCGCCACAGTTTCAGACAAACCCGAGCCTAGTTTCCAGCAGGAAGTAGGGGAACTTCGAATCCATCGACAACTCCTACACAGGATATCCCAAAACCGTCGGCTGTAACTATTGTCCCGGCTCCTGATGTGATAGAAAGAGATGTTATTCTACATAATCCTATTGATTCCCAAGCTTCAAAAATTAATGAAACCGCTCTTCTCCGGCTATGTTCGATTCATGGAATCCCTTTTGACGACGTATTAGTTTCATCGGGATGAGATCTTCCTCACCTGCCCCCAGCTGGATATACAGCTTGCAATAAATTGATATGTTGGGTCGGTAGCGTGCCACCATTCAGCTCCTTTCTCCGCGAAGTGCTGCAGTATATCTGGATCACCCCGACACAGCTACATCCCAATAGTCATGCATTCATCTATGACACTTGTATTCTCTTTATGAGCATTTTATTTAGGCTCCCTACTCCCGGTGACATCCGCTAGATCTATCGCTTCAAAAGACGATCAGATAGTCCATCTTTCGTATTTCTCGAGCCACACTCCAAGTGTCAGATACCGACGGGGGCTGTAACATCATGGATTTTTAAGCCGTTGAATTTGAACATTTAATTCGTTTTAAATGTTAATGTGGATTCTTAATTTATTTTGAAATGGATGGATTCCGGTTCAATCAATGAAATAAGCTATAATTTTTAATTATAGTAATTCCGGTTGAATTTGAATAATGGAAAAATATAATTAGATATTCGGGATTTAGATAAAAGGGTAAATTTGGATGTAAATAGTGATAAAAATGGTTTTAAAAATTTATTTTGAGTTATTTGAGTGTAAATAGCGTGGTGGGAATTTTAGAAGAATTTTAAAGTTGATAAATTAATATTTGGGATTTTATATTAATTTAAAAATGAATTTAATATTATTAAAATGCAATTTAATCAGATTTTGGTCTGGAATGAGCCAGAATGATTTTTATCGTGTTTATAAATTTTATATGATTTATTGTTAAGTTATTAAAATTTCAAAAGTGAAATTTTAAGCGGTTTCGACAATTATGAAAATCACTCGATTTAATAGACAAGTTAAAATAGCCTTCCGGGGCACAGTCTCGGAATTCGACGAAACTAGTTGTATTGGATCCGTAATAGTCAGTTATTATCGGATTTCAATTTTCATAGCAATCGGAGTTGTCGTTTGACCGTGGCAGCTCGAAACGCATCGAAATCGTTTTAATCGGTTTAAATTAAAATTGATCGTTTATTTCCATAACTCTCACATATGACCAAATTAGCTTACGAAACCTGTTCCATTGTGTCCAAAACGCGGAAAAACCCTAGAATCGCCTGTCGGAACGCGTAGTTTGGAGGTCGCTTGCATAAACTGTTAAATTGAGAATTTTATGAATTAAAATAATATTAAATAATATATATATATATATACATCTATCTTAGCAAAACCCTAGGTCTATTATCTCAGCCGCCGCTGTTTTCATTTCAATGACCGAAATCGTCTCTCGTTCTTCCTCCTTTCTCTCTCAATCTACAGCCTTTCGCGAGAAACCATCAACTGGAAGATCGAAGAGAGCGAGGAGCTCTGCATAATCAACGGTGGAGATTGATTTTCGTCGACCAAAGACGAAGCTTGGAGGCCGCGTTGTGCGTTGTTTGTGCACAGTTTTTCTCGGCCGTTCGTGCACCGAGTTCGACCATGTCCTGGCCGCGCGTGTGCCTTGCTTAGGGTTTCGATGTGAGGAGCTTGGATCGAACTCCGATGGTTGGAGGGAGGCGCGGCAGTTGATTGTGTTTGGCGATGATGGGTTCTGAAAACCCTGGGTTCGACGTGCGTGTTGAGGAAGATGAGGGTTTGCTACGTGCGTCCTTGATTTTTAATTCTAGATCTTACGGCCTGTATGATGCTTGGGTAATATAAATTAAAATAAAAGGAAAATTGTTTTAAATTTAGTTTTCAAAACTTTGAAAATTCATATCTAATGCATCACGTTGTCAGATTCAGGCAAAACTGGCGACGCCGGAATCGCAGCGACACGTACTACGTAGTGGAGCAGCTCTGGAATCGTTTCGAGCAAGTAAGAATTTGAGTTAAATCGAACGTCGTTCGGTTTAATTTGAATTTCGAACGCTCGCCGAAACTCAAGGTGAGTTAATCTCACTCACATCTGGAATGTTAGCTGATTTAAGTAGTTGATATTTAAATAATTGTGTAATTGGTTGAAATGTTTATTTATATCTGCCTGGATTGATATATATATATATATATATATATATTGTTGTGATAATATTTGTGGATGCAGGGAAAACAGGTTGGAGGGATCCAACTGGATTCCTCACAATGTAGCAATTATTTTTATAATTGATAATGATGCCTGTTTATATATTGTGATTGATAAATTTGGAATTAAATTGTATTGTGATGGTGTTGGATAAACTATAAACTCAGAATGTTAATTATAAAGAAAATAAATTGGGTTTAAAAAAAAGAAATAAAAGAAATTGATAAATAAAGAATTTAAGGAAATAAAATTTGGAATCTGGGTTGAGTGAAGAATGGAAATGGTAAATTTGGAAATATAAATAAAGTGGAATATTTATTAGTTGATAAATGTGAAAGTATGGATTTCTGGAGGTAAATCCTATAAGAAGTTAAATAGTATTAAAATAACGATGAGTTATTTAGATAATGAATAATGTTTTCCTGGAAATTAAATATGTATTCCAAGAAGCTTTTCAAAGTAAAATTAGAAGTGTAAATGTATGATTTATTTTACGATAATTAAACGTAAATTTGAATTGGGATAAATCGGGCTGGATTTGTAAGAAGGATTCTCTGGGTCGTTTGAATGGAAGTGTTTCCCTGGAAAACCAAGTTCGAGTTTTAAATAGATTTTATTAAAAGAAAGTTTAAAAATTCAAACTTGTTTAAAAGAGTGTTTTGAAAATTATTATTTTAAAGTAACTATTAATAAAATTAGCAATAGTAAATTTTTATGAATACCCTAGTAATTATTTTTACAAATGGATTGTTTTAAAAGGCTAGTTTTGACCTAAGTTATTGAAATTAGCATTAACCTTTTTAAAACTCTACTTATAAGTTTAGTTTAAACTAAACCCTTATTTACAATCAAGATTTATATCCTAATAAGTCGTTTTACCTTGCATATTAGAAATTATATTTTTGAGTAATAAATTAATAGTAAATTTCCGTATTTTAAAGTATATTTTAAAATAAAGTGTTTTACTTGTTAAAAATCTAAATTTTTTTGAACTTGGTTATTTCCGATGGGAATAAATGTTAGATAATTTTCCTGGTAAGGGAAGAGTTTTGGGAATTGTTTTCAAATGAGCTTTGAAAATTTGGAAATATATCTTTTAAAGATATTTGAGGCAAATAAATAATGTGGGAAATTATTTATTGTGTGATGGATGTTTGTGAATGTTAATTGATAGTTAAATCACCGACTATCAATATTGGACAAATGCGTTGATCGTTTCGAAGAGACCGGGATCGAGATTTATTTCTCGAAAACCACTTCGATCCGGTTTGTACGTTTCGTGCGAAAAACGTGTTCGGAGTCGAAGATGGAGCAGTGAAGTGCAAGGGCTAGTCGCTACTAATCCTGAGGATATTTCCAAATTGGATGTAGTAGGAATAGTGCCTTCGGTTCCGTTCGAACCCGGGACGGACTTGTATGGACAAATGCTTTCGGAACATCGTCAGGTGGGCGATGGGCATTCTAAGAAAAACGTTCAAAAGGTAATGCTAAGCCTTAAGCCTCATCAACCGGGAATGACTGAAAATCAGGGGATATGCAGCAAGGCTTCGTGGGTAGCCCCCACTGGAGAGTAAGGTCATCCCTGTCTAGATGTCCCTTTTATTTCGGCTTAGTGGTGCGGTTGCTGATCCCAACCGCGGGGTGATCTTATTCGGAACTGTCCAGTAAGGGATGGGTCCGGCCTTGTGTTGCAGGGGATCGGGAGTGGTCCTCGGTACGGTGATCTAGGCCCCGTACTGTGGTAGGTGGTACCCCAGTGCCTAGTCATTATGGGAAATCCATTTTCCCTACGAGCCTTGTACGAGTTTTGTTTGTATTACCCACTCTGTGGCTAGTAGCTGGAATTTAATCATGTAACAATTTCGGCTATTTTATAAGTATTTGTAAATAGACCCTATTATAATATCAGAGGATTGCTATAAAAGTGTTTTAGCTATCGTAAGGTAAAAACCCGACATGTTTATTTGTGGCGTGGTCTTACGAGATGCTTTTGTTTTCAAAGGATTTTTGAAACTTTAATAATCAATTTGGATGCATTATTATCAGCTGGTATTCCAGACTGACTCGGGTGTTATTTCATTATAATACTCGGGTCAGACCGAGTATTATTTGTTCAGGATTGGATGCTTTGGAGCAGGTGAGGAGCTGGAGTCCGAGACGTATTCTTCGTACTTTTATATATATTCTGCTGCTGTGATTGTATGATTGTCTGACTGATGGATATTGGTTGTATGAGATACTCTGATTATATGATGTATAAAACAGATATAGTTTTCATTTTGTGTAAAGATCTATTATTTACTATTATATTTTATTACGTTGCGACTGTGAGATTCTGATATTGTTTAGGTTCTTCTTCTTCTATCTCTTCTTCTTTAACCTTAAGGGTTCGTATTTCTGTGCCACTTGAGTCAATAGAGGTAGAATAGTGTTGATTCAAGGGGTACAGATTAGCGGGCTGTTACACTTGGTATCAGAGCTTAGGTTGGCGACAACCTAGGCTTTGGTGGGAAAATTACTCATTAAACAGAGTCAATAGTACTCTATAATGAGTTGAGTGTATTAATAGATATGAGAGCGTACTTGTTAGTGGATATAAAATTGTTTTTATACTGTGTTGACTTATCGGTTGAGTGTTTATGAATTCTGGTCGGTGCGGGAAGTACAACCGTATCGATAGGGGTTTCTAAACTCTTGAACAAGATAAACCAACATAGTATTGTTTTTAAAGTGGGTAAATGAAATAATTTTATCCAAAATTATATTTTGATATAAAAGAAATAATTTTCTGAAATTATTATATATTTGGATGATTGGTTGTTAATATTATAATTAAATAAGAATCTAAAATTTAATCTAAAATTTAAACTGAAATTTGAAATAGTTATAATGAAAATACAATTCAACAAATATAAATTATATAAAAGGAAGAATAACTAAATTTGAATTGAACCAGAATTTAAATCCCGGAAGTTTTGGAAAGGATTTTAAATGTAATGAAACCAAAGGTTTGGAAATTTAAAATCTTGGAAATGTTTGGTAATATTTTTCCCAAGTGGTTGAAGGCAATAATGGAATGTTGATTTGGAAAGTATTTTTGAATGGCAACTATTTTGAAATGAATTTGGGAGAGTAAGAAGCACTGAACTCACTTCAGTCGCTGGAAAATAATCCTGATGATGCTGGCCACATCATTAGAATTCATTTTCGAGTTTCTAAAGTGATGGATTGCTTACCTAGTACTTGGTTATGGTATTGTTTGGGCTTGTTGAGTATAACAGTTGTTTTGAAAATTTAAAATGGGGAAATTGTTTTGGTACTACCAAGTTGCTTGGAAATCTGGAGATTTGATTTGATATACCAAATGGGTAGGTGTTGATTATTATTTCAAAATGGTTTTGAAATAAAACCGGGTAATTTAATTCTGGAAAATTCTATTTAAATAATGTATAAAAATAAATCAACTATTGGGCTTATTAAGTGAAGTTGATATTAATAAGAAGGAAATGAAATTTTTAATCTTGAAATTAAAATTTAACCTGAGTAAATGGAAGTAAATAAAATATATTGAAGTGAGTAGAAAATTGGAATTTAACTTGGATAAGTTAAATAAATTGGGCTTAGAATTAAATTGATTTGGATTAAATCAAAATGTAAGTTGACTTTGAAATTGTGGATCATTGTGTAATGGATTATACCCACAAGCTATTATGTGTTATACTTATAATCTGAGATTGTGAATTTAAAATTTGCAAAGGATTAAGGTGAAAGAAGTTTGTATCTTTAAGAATTCAGTGATACATATATATAATTTGAAAATTGTTATTATATGATGTAGATGGGTTGAAATGAGCAATATGAGCTTTGAAATAAATAAGTTGGTGAACTTATATAAATAGGAAATTAAATTATAATCACAATTGGGAAATAGTTGAATGGTATGGTAAATTCAAACTTAATCTCTAATGAAATGTAAATTGAAATAACGTAAAGTGAGATATAAAGGAAGTGAATGAACTTAAGTTAGTAAATAAGTTTTGAACTTGTATATGGAGAATTAAAATTGGATTGAAGTGAAATGTAAAATTTCTTATAGTTGCATAAGGAAATTCATATTCTTAGATATAATTTGGATTTGTGATTATAAAATGCAAATGGACTTAAATAAGCAATCTAAACTCTTGGATAGAAGTGAAATTTTAATTCATTAATGGAAAAGAGTTGAATGGTGTGGCATATTCAAAAACTTAATCATAAATAAATCTAATCAATGAATTCAGAGTGAATTGAGGAAGTGAATTAAAAACCTAATATGGATTAGGTTAGAAATTAAATTGAATTACAATTAAATGAGATTTGTATGGTAATGAGTAGAATTTTGATAGTTTGGTCAAAATTTGGAAAGTAAATAAAAATCCAGTTGTGGCATGGGATTTAATTTTGGTAATAAGTATTGGAAGTATAAATGAATAATGAAATTAGATTATAATTGTGGTGGTTTGAATTGTAAATAAATTCCAATGAGTGAAATAATTTAAAATGGCTCTTTGTTAATAAAATAAATCTAATAAAAAAAAATTAATGAAGAAATAAACAAAGTGCATTAAAGTTTGTAAATGGATTTGAATTGATTGGGATGAGAATCAAATGAAAATAAAAATTTATTTATAAGAAGATAATGAAAATATTGTGAAGAAAGCTTAAGCAAATTAAATAATTGTGATTAAGCTTTATAACGTGGTCTTGGATAAATTTGTTTAGATGCTGAAAATGACTTGCAAGTGAAATGGTTTTAATTAATTATTGTGATGGAATAAGAACGTATGAATTAAAGATGTGTGAGAGTTAGAAATAATATGGAATGAGATGTTATTAATCTAAACTTAAGCTGAATGTATAAGCTAGTTGGATTAAAATTTGTAAATGGTTTGATTGGGTAAGAATCAATTAAAATGGAAATAAATTGAGATATTATGGAATTGAAATTATTTTAAAAAATGATGATACGGTTATTTTTAAGCTTGTGACGTAGCTTTAAATGAAATTCGTTTGGAAAATAAAATTTGGATGCAAGCAAATGACTTTTAAGTTAGTAATTGTGATAAAGAAAGAGTATATGAGTTGTAAATAAGTATGGAATGATATATATAACTATATAAAAAAAACTATACTAATAATTAAATAATAAAAATAAACTTAAGATGAATAGTAAATTTGAAAAGTGAGGATAAAGACTTGATTTTAAATTTGTAAGGAAATAGGAATAGTTGGATTGAGAATAGTTCCGAATGAAACAGAGATTAATGAAATTTGAAGCTGGAATTAAAGTTTAATTGGTATAAGCTTAAAATTGGTTATTTGTTTGAATAACCACAACCTGCATAGAAATTAGTCAATAAACTTAAGTGGATAAATTAAAAGAAGTAAATGAAATTGATATTTGAATAATGGGAGATGAATTGGAACCTATTTAGTGGGTTTGTATGTAAATGCAGATTAAGTAAAAAGAAAAGTAAATGAATTAAAAGCACATATTCATAATATTGAAGTGAATATGAATTGGTTGTCTTATTGTATTCAGAATGGAATTGGTTTTGAATAATTGGAATGGATTGAAATGTTATTAAGTGGTTGTGCATATGAATGAAAATGGATTATCAAAGTATTGCGAATACTTCAAGTTTAAAATAAACTTTGTTTGTGAATCAAATTTGAGAATATGAATGGATCATAGCAAAACTTGTATATAAAATTCTTTGTGTGAAATAACTTGGAGTTTGGCATTAGAAAAGGAACTTTGTATATGCTTTAAAATATGGTTTACTTGTGAAATCATGCAAACTGTTGATTAGGTTATGATAATGATATGTTTGGCTTGCATTTATATTGGAAATGCTGTTAAAATGTTCAAATCTTTGAAAACTAATGTGTTTGTTGAGTATAGTACAGGTATAGAAGGCGTTTGAGAGAGTTGGAGCGCGTATATGCGTTATATTAGCCGCTTGCTATTAAAATTTGCTAATAAGGTACGCCTACGCAATATAATTGGGAAATGATATATATTTTGTGATATATTTTAGTTTCCGACCATGTGGGTCGATGTATATATATTTATATGTATCGCGATATCGCGAAAGCTCCTCCGTGCAGGGGAGACTCTGCCAAAAAATTTCTGAAATTTTGGGAGTTAGAAATTTTTTGGGATTTTGGGAAAAATTTATTAACTTGGAAAGTTATTTTGAAATACGTTAGAATTTAAAGCTTTAGAGTAAATAAGACAAATGAATGTGGGATTGGGCTAAGGGATTTTGGAAGGTGAATATAAGCTTTTAACTAAGCAAATTGGATGAGTAAGTGAGTTTGAGCATAGTTTTTACCTTAGCAAATTTCGGGGACGAAATTTTTATAAGGGGGGAGGAATGTAACATCCCGGATTTTTAAGCCGTTGAATTTGATCATTTAATTCGTTTAAAATGTTAATGTGGATTCTTAATTGATTTTTAAATGGATGGATTCGGGTTCAATCAATGAAATAAGCTATAATTTTTAATTATAGTAATTCCGGTTGAATTTGAATAATGGAAAAATATAATTAGATATTCAAGATTTAGATAAAAGGGTAAATTTGGATGTAAATAGTGATAAAAATGGTTTTAAAAATTTATTTTGAGTTATTTGAGTGTAAATAGCGTGGTGGGAATTTTAGAAGAATTTTAAAGTTGATAAATTAATATTTGGGATTTTATATTAATTTAAAAATGAATTTAATATTATTAAAATGCAATTTAATCAGATTTTGGTCCGGAATGAGCCAGAATGATTTTTATTGTGTTTATAAATTTTATATGATTTATTGTTAAGTTATTAAAATTTCAAAAGTGAAATTTTAAGCGGTTTCGACAATTATGAAAATCACTCGATTTAATAGACGAGTTAAAATAGCCTTCCGGGGCACAGTCTCGGAATTCGACGAAACCAGTTCCATTGGATCCTTAATAGTCAGTTATTATCGGATTTCAATTTTCGTAGCAATCGGAGTTGTCGTTTGACCGTGGCAGCTCGAAACGCATCGAAATCGTTTTAATCGGTTTAAATTAAAATTGATCGTTTATTTCCATAACTCACGCATATGGCCAAATTAGCTAACGAAACCTGTTCCATTGTGTCCGAAACGTGGAAAACCCCTAGAATCGCCTGTTGGAACGCGTAGTTTGGAGGTCGCTTGCATAAACAGTTAAATTGAGAATTTTATGAATTAAAATAATATTAAATAATATATATATATACACATCTATCTTAGCAAAACCCTAGATCTATTAACTCAGCCGCCGTTGTTTTCATTTCAATGACCGAAATTGTCTCTCGTTCTTCCTCCTTTCTCTCTCAATCTACAGCCTTTCGCGAGAAACCATTAACTGGAAGATCGAAGAGAGCGAGGAGCTCTGCATAATCAACGGTGGAGATTGATTTTCGTCGACCAAAGACGGAGCTTGGAGGCCGCGTTGTGCGTTGTTTGTGCACAGTTTTTCTTGGCCGTTCGTGCACCGAGTTCGACCATGTCCTGGTCGCGCGTGTGCCTTGCTTAGGGTTTCGATGTGAGGAGCTTGGATCGAACTCCGATGGTTGGAGGAAGGCGCGGTAGTTGATTGTGTTTGGCGATGATGGGTTCTGAAAACCCTGGGTTCGACGTGCGTGTTGAGGAAGATGAGGGTTTGCTACGTGCGGCCTTGATTTTTAATTCTAGATCTTATGGCCTGTATGATGCTTGGGTAATATAAATTGAAAAAAAAGGAAAATTGTTTTAAATTTAGTTTTCAAAACTTTGAAAATTCATATCTAATGCATCACGTTGTCAGATTCAGGCAAAACTGGCGACGCCGGAATCGCAGCGACGCGTACTACGCAGTGGAGCAGCTCTGGAATCGTTTCGAGCAAGTAAGAATTTGAGTTAAATCGAACGTCGTTCGGTTTAATTTGAATTTCGAACGCTCGCCGAAACTCAAGGTGAGTTAATCTCACTCACATCTGGAATGTTAGTTGATTTAAGTAGTTTATATTTAAATAATTGTGTGGTTGGTTGAAATGTTTATTTATATCAGCCTGGATTGATATATATATTGTTGTGCTAGTATTTGTGGATGCAGGGAAAACAGGTTGGAGGGATCCAATTGGATTCCTCACAATGTAGCAATTATTTTTATAATTGATAATGATGCCTGTTTATATATTGTGATTGATAAATTTGGAATTAAATTGTATTGTGATGGTGTTGGATAAACTATAAACTCAGAATGTTAATTATAAAGAAAATAAATTGGGTTTAAAAAAAAGAAATAAAAGAAATTAATAAATAAACAATTTAAGGAAATAAAATTTGGAATCTGGGTTGAGTGAAGAATGGAAATGGTAAATTTGGAAATATAAATAAAGTGGAATATTTATTAGTTGATAAATGTGAAAGTATGGATTTCTGGAGGTAAATCCTATAAGAAGTTAAATAGTATTAAAATAACGATGGGTTATTTAGATAATGAATAATGTTTTCCTGGAAATTAAATATGTATTCCAAGAAGCTTTTCAAAGTAAAATTAGAAGTGTAAATGTATGATTTATTTTACGATAATTAAACGTAAATTTGAATTGGGATAAATCGGGCTGGATTTATAAGAAGGATTCTCTGGGTCGTTTGAATGGAAGTGTTTCCCTGGAAAACCAAGTTCGAGTTTTAAACAGATTTTATTAAAAGAAAGTTTAAAAATTCAAACTTGTTTAAAAGAGTGTTTTGAAAATTATTATTTTAAAGTAACTATTAATAAAATTAGCAATAGTAATTTTTTATGAATACCCTAGTAACTATTTTTACAAATGGATTGTTTTAAAAGGCTAGTTTTGACCTAAGTTATTGAAATTAGCATTAACCTTTTTAAAACTCTACTTATAAGTTTAGTTTAAACTAAACCCTTATTTACAATCAAAATTTATATCCTAATAAGTGGTTTTACCTTGCATATTAGAAATTATATTTTTGAGTAATAAATTAATAGTAAATTTCCGTATTTTAAAGTATATTTTAAAATAAAGTGTTTTACTTGTTAAAAATCTAAATTGTTTTGAACTTGGTTATTTCCGATGGGAATAAATGTTAGATAATTTTCCTTGTAAGGGAAGAGTTTTGGGAATTGTTTTCAAATGAGCTTTGAAAATTTGGAAATATATCTTTTAAAGATATTTGAGGCAAATAAATAATGTGGGAAATTATTTATTGTGTGATGGATGTTTGTGAATGTTAATTGATAGTTAAATCACCGACTATCAATATTGGACAAATGCGTTGATCGTTTCGAAGAGACCGGGATCGAGATTTATTTCTCGAAAACCACTTCAATCTGGTTTGTACGTTTCGTGTGAAAAACATGTTCGGAGGTGAAGATGGAGCAGTGAAGTGTAAGGGCTAGTCGCTACTAATCCTGAGGATATTTCCAAATTGGATGTAGTAGGAATAGTGCCTTCGGTTCCGTTCGAACCCGGGACGGACTTGTATGGACGAATGCTTTCGGAACATCGTCAGGTGGGCGATGGGAATTCTAAGAAAAACGTTCAAAAGGTAACGCTAAGCCTCAAGCCTCATCAACCGGGAATCACTGAAAATCAGGGGATATGCAGCAAGGCTTCGTGGGTAGCCCCCACTGGAGAGTAAGGTCATCCCTGATGCTGGGTGGAACCTCGAAAGTGACAAACTGAGGAAGAAGATACTGGTTCCTCCTTCAAAGGGAAAAAAGAAACTTGGTTACAAACTGAGGAAGAAGATACTGGGTGGAACCTCGAAAGTGACAATTACCCCGGTTGAGAAAGAGTTCTCTCCCCAGCATCTAGAGGGTTCACTTAAAGGTCTTTCAGACCTGACCATCCCCGATGACCCGCTGAATTATGGTTTTAACAACCCAGAAGGTATGTGGCTTGATTCGCCCACGAAAGGCGATGTAGGCAATTCGGTCGGTCGACATGGAGAGTCAACCCCAATTAGTAAAGCAAAAAAACTGGTTCGTCGGGAGAAATCACTAGGACACACACGAACACTTGCACTTCACCTTACGCTTAAACTTCAGCCACAATGTTATTCTTGCTAATTTGTCCTCACTTAATTTCTGTGCAGGTGACATGGGACACGCTCACGGATTCGACCGCCTTCATGGGTCCTCTATCTTCCATCATCCCAGCCGAGACTCGGGGTCCGGTAAATGTTGGGATAGAGACGATAACAACGATAAAGACTATCGTTCCCGAGATTCATCGTCGTCTTGAAGGAAAACTTACAGCCATTCTTCGTACCCCAATGATCCTCCTCCTCAACCAGAACAAAGCTGGGAGAAATTGGCTCAAAGGGGATCTCAATCTGAAGCTCCTCACGACCAATACTTCGGTTCATCAAGCACTAGGCAATCTCGCAAGCCTCACAAGAAGTCCGTGGTTTTGGCTAAACAAACTTCCTCAGCCCCTGCACATGATCCATCAATAGTAGAATAGCTAGCCGAGCTTAAAGCCACATTTCCAAAAATATGCTTTGATGGAGTAAAATTTCTTCATGCAATCCATCCTATTCCAGGGCACGTTAAACAAAGTGTCATTGCTTGCAACAACGATGTCTACGTCCAACACGACGTGTTTGTTCACTTGGCCGAAAAAGTTTGTGAAGTTTCTACGAAGCACATGCATGAAATCGATCGCCTAAAGCTCAAGGCCATCCATGATAAAGACATCATCAAAGCCCAAGATGAAGAGCTTTCCTCATATAAATCTCAACTTGAGGTCACTCAGAAGAATGCTAAAGATACCGCCGAGGCAGTCAATCGCCTGGAGGCTACCCACAAAAAATAAATTGATGAAGCGGTTCAGCGCTGTGGTGCCTTATCCTTAGAGAAAGACTCCGTTCAAAAGGAGAAAGATGTCCTCGCTCAACGAGTCAAAGAATTGGAGGAGCTACTCCTCAAAGAAAAGGAAGAAAAGACTGCCGCTCAAGAGGAGTCATAATGATATTGTGACGAGATTTTTGCTAGACCATTCCTAAAAACAAAGCTCGATGAGGAGCTCTCCAAGGCTGAAGCACTGAAGGACGAAACACGTGAGGAATGCAAAAGAGTGGCGCTTTCGAAAATCGATTCTCGCCTCGAGGCGGCTGCTGAGGCTGTAGGGCGAAATTAAGTGCATGTTTGATCCACTCATAGTCGAGTACAATGCTCGAGTTCTCGCGCATCGCGGCCTAACATTTCTTGGCGAGGGTTACCTCAAATCTTTGGCCGAAGCGTGGGACGCTTTAATAAAAATCAAAAAGGTTGATTTGGGAACTGAAGAAGTTGATGAGGAGTCTCTTGTGAAGGAAGTGCTTCGCAGAAATAAGCGCACTAACCTATCTGCGGCAAAGGCTCTTTATGGAAGGGACTCTTCCTCATCAAAAGGAAAAAATGACACTGCCGGTCCATCCGAAACTGAGTTCTCAGTTCCTCCTCCTATTCAGCCGACCGGTCGCCCATCACTCGATCCTTTCGAGCAGCATATTGATTATGAACTATAGGATCCTGGACTTGATATTCATGCTCTATCTCCTATTCTAGAAGGTGAAACTCGTCGAATGGTTGAGAGTCAGCCAGAACTGGTACATAACTTTTCTTCCTAAAGTTCAAAGGGCCATCATTTTTAGCGAGTAGTAAATGTATTCTAACATTTGTCTCTTATGATTTTGTATAGGCCATTTTGACCCCGAACCTACTCCAAGGAGCGATGTCGCCACGGAAAGGAGGAGAAAATAGGAGAGACAATTTAGACTGGGGAGACTCCCAGACCCGACGCTCAAGTAATCGAGGCGATTGATGAAGACAAATATGAAAATCCATCGCCCGTAGAAGAACACGATGAAGTTGAAACTATGGACTCCTCCTAACACACTTCAAAACTAAGCATGGAGGAGCAATCATGGAAGAGGGGAAGAGGAAGGCTGATATTAAGATTGAGCCTCAGGTGGTGGAACTTGACGATCCACTGAACATGCCCCTAAAGGTTATTCTTCCCGGTGTGACCTCCCTACTGGAAGTTCCTCTCCCTTCCCCAGGCATCACTTTCCTAGAAAGCAAGGCGTCCAAGAGAAAACGCCTACGGGAGGAGTCTTCAGAGAAACCTAGGAAGGAAAAGAATTTGAGAAAGTAGCTATCATGCTTCGTTCAATGCAAACAGACCTAGATCATGTAATTTTTTCTATTTATTTTCATAGCCATTTTAAATAGACTTTTTACTCCGAGTTTAGGAGAAGTTATAGTGGAACTTGATTATGGATTAGTAAATAAAACTTCATTTCTTTGCTTTCGATGTTTTCGTTGTTCAGCTTATTGTATAACTTGTAGCCGAAATTCAAAATCTTGTGAGTTACACAAGCTCCAGTTCACTTCCATATGACTCGGAAATTTTTGGAATCGTAGATGCTCTAGTCCATTCTCTGGGGACTTAGAATATTTTTAGTCCACACTCCAATTACTTAGAAAATTTTAAGTCGTTTATACTCTAGCTCGCACTCTGGGGACTCAAAGTACTCCAGTCAGCACTCTAGGTACTTAGAGATTTTTAAGTCGTTTATACTCTAGTCTGCACTCTGGGGACTCAGAGTACTCCGTTATGCACTCTGGGGCCTCAGAGATTTTTAATTCATTTATACTCTAGTCCGTACTCTGGGGACTCAGAGTACTCTAGTCCGCACTCTGGGGACTTAGAGATTTTTTAGTCTTTTATAATCTAGTCCGCACTCTAGGGACTCAGAGTACTCTATTCCGCACTCTGGGGACTTAGAGATTTTTAATTCCTTTGTACTCCAGTCGGCACTCTGGAGACTTAGAGATTTTTAAGTCGTTTATACTTTTGTACGCACTCTGGGGACTCAAAGTACTCTAGTACGCACTTTGAGGGCTTATAGATTTTTAAGTCTTTTATACTCTAGTCCACACTCTGGAGACTTAGAGATTTTTAAGTTGTTTATACTCTAGTTCGCACTCTGGGGAGTTAGAGATTTTTAACTTTTTTTTGCACATGCGTCCATACGCCATACAGAATAATGTAATTTAATTTTTGTCACTGAATTATAACATACGGAAACATCAATAGTTCATGGAAAAGACCGCTTCAAGCCTTTATTGACCATAACAAGTGGAAACAAACTGAGTTGTCTTATTACATGTCGAAAACTAAGAACAACAAAATAAACTGATAACAACGCAAATGCTCGCTATTCCATGCACGGGGAAGTGTCACGCCATCTACGGTCGCTGGCTTGAAAGAAATTACCCTAAACTTATTTCTAAAATTATCCTAAAATTATTCCATGCGTGGGGAAGTGCTACAATTGAAGTGCGAGTACAAAAAGAAATTATCCTAAAATTGAGAAGCTCGCCTACTGCTTGGTGATTGCATCATGCAAGCTTCGTCCGTACTTTCAGGCACACCCGATCAGTGTTTATACCGATTAACTCATGCGACAGGTACTCCAACGACCAGAAACCTCTAGAAGGCTATTAAAATTGAATATTGAGTTAAGTCAGTTCGATATCACCTACCTGCCACGAACGACCATACAAGGGCAACCGCTAGCGGACTTCATCGTCGAATTTACCATATCAGACGAACCAAACAATGATAATATATCCCCCCGTTAAACATTTACTAACATAGTACATCAGCTTTTAAACTCGGTCCTCCTCGCGAACCAAGGACATACTGATGGCATGTTGAGATACGACCAAGTATACATACAACACTTCATGGTCTATAGGCTTTGACAGCACCGGGGGACTTTCCAAATGTCTTATAGAGCTCGGAATGCATCATCGCAGTTAGGAGTCCATTCAAAATTTCTCTTCCCTTTCTTTATCACATCGAAGAAGGGAATACACTTGTCTGTCACTCTGGATATGAATCAGATCAACGCGGCTACTTTTTCGTTCAGGCTTTGTACTTGTTTTATAGTTTTGGACACTTTTATGTCTCAAATAGCCTGAATCATTTCTGGGTTAGCTTCAATTCCTTGTGCATTGGCGATAAAACCCAAAAACTTCCCCGATGCGAGGCCAAAGGAACACTTCAGAGGATTGATTTTCATCCCATAGTATCTTAGTATATCAAACATTCCGCCAAGTCTCGAATGTGGTCATTTGACTACCATTACTTCACGAACATGTCATCCACATAGACTTCCATTGTCCTACCAATTTGGTCATTAAACATCCGATTGATCAAACATTGATAAGCTGCTCCCTCATTTTTCAATCCAAAAGGCATCACTACATAACAATACATTCTATCGTCTATGACAAAACTAGTGTGTTCCTGATCTGGAATACACATCGGGATATGATTGTATCCCGAGTACGCATTCATGAATGACAATAACTCGTGTCCTGCCGTTAAGTCGACCAGTTGGTCAATTCTGGGCAAAGAGAAGCTATCCTTAGGGCATGCCTTGTTCAGGTCTAAGTAATTAACACAGGTTCTCCGTTTTCCATTCGCTTTTTTCACTAGCACGGGGTTAGACACCCATTTAGGATAGAGGGCTTCGCGGACAAACCCATTAGCCTTGAATTTATCCACCTCCTCTCTGAGAGCAGCATACCTCTCCGGGTCCATACCTCTCCTTTTCTATTTCACTAGTACATACTTTGGGTCAATTTTCAATATATAACTTGTGATGGCGGAAGAAATCCGACACATATAAGAGTGGATCCAAGCGAAAACATCTAGGTTCGCCTGGAGGAAATCAGTTAGGTCCTCAGTCATCGAGGGAGTGAGTTGTGATCCAATCTTAAGCACCCGTGATGGGCCATTGTGGCTAACTGAAATGTTAGTCGTTAGCTCAGCCGGTGCTACTTTTGCCTCCTTGGGTTCCTCATCATCGTCTCTCGGATCTAAGTCTCTATAGACCGGATCATCTTGCCCGAGTCAAAGCTCGGGCATTACTTGTCAATCTTTCATGATTCGAATGCGGACGGAGTTGTCCACAACCTTTCCTTTCTCTCTTCGTTGGGTTCCTCTCAACTCAGCCACATAATACGCACGACCAGTCGCCTGATCGCTGTGCATAACACTAGCTCCTTTATTTGTTGGAAATTTCAAGATTAAACACCATGGGGCCAAAGCTGTCTTAAACTCTGCCAGGGCCGGTCGACCCAGAAGTACATTATACAGAGAATCGACATCCAAAACGATGAACGGTAGGATCCGCACCCTCCTACGTTCACCTTCTCCAAGTTCAACTAGCAATTCAATAAAACCCATTGCATCAGTAGCTGCACCATTAAAGGCATGAATACAGGCTTTAGATGGTTTTATATCCTTTGTCTCCATCTTTATCTAGTCATATGCCTTTTTGAAGATGATGTTAACAGAACTTCCACAATCTATCAATATCCTTCTCACAAATGCTGGCCCAAACGTTGTCGAGATGACCATTGGTTCAATGGTAGGTGCCTCTACCCAATCAGCATCTCTACTTCTAAACACTATATCATCAGTCATCATTCGCTGCTGCTTAGCTGGAATCCCATCTTTCGAGATCGAGAAGCATCGAAAATCCACGTGTCTCAAGGAACTAGCATAGTGTTCCATTTCTTGCCAACTCTTATCTACAGGGTGAGGCCCACCAACTATCATGTTTATAACTAGTCTACCTACAGTCCGATCAGGTTCCTCAGGATTGCATGGAGCTTGCCCACGACCAGTGTCTGTTGTTCCTTGTCTGCCTTTCTATGGATTCTTGACAAACTCCTGTAACTTTTTCTGTCGAATCAGCTTTTCTATAGCATCGTAGAGGTGCCTACAATCCTCGGTATTATATCCATAAGTCTCATGGAAGCGGCAATACTTCCTATTCCGCTTTTGTTCCTCAGTGGGCTCTTTTAGGTGTGGCTTTCGATATTGAAAAGTATTACAAGTCGATAGGTAAATATTTTCTAGAGACGCATTCAAAGGAGTTATTCGTTGTAAGTTGGGATCCTTGGTTTCCACTTTCCTACTTCCCTTTTCTTTTCGAGATTTCCTCCTCCAGATCCTTTAGATTGCTCTGCCTTGTGTTGAACATTGACTTGGACCTTTCCAGAGTTATCACCAGATTATTTCACAGCAATGTTGCTTTGCACGGTCTCCTTGCCAGGCCCTGGTGCATTGTCTCACCTCGTCCACCTGGCTTCCTCTCTTCTTATAAATTGATGTGCCTTTTAATAAAAACGTTCCACTATAGCTGGAGGTTTTCCTGCTAGCCAATTAACAAACTCTGAATCTGTCTACTCCTTGCATCACGGCCATAAGAATAGTATGGTCATTCGGGTTGCTAACTTCAGTAGCGGCTACATGAAATTTTTGTAAGTTCTCCTTTAACGACTCCACCGGAGCCTGGATCACACTGGACAAGGACATCACGTCCTTGGGACGAGTGGCACGAATCCTAAACTATTCCATAAATTTCATCGCTAACTCATCAAAGTTGGATATAGATTGCGGAGGAAGTCGGATGAACCACATGGTAGCGATTCCAGAAAAAGCTATTGGGAAGCATCAACATTTAGCTGCATCATTTGCCCTAGCTAAATCCATCATCCACTCATATCTCATTACATGCTGTCGGGGATCAGTCTTCCCTTCGTAGGCTGAAATAGTCAGCATGTTAAACTTCCTGGGGTACTCAGCTTGTAGGATAGCATTTGTGAATGGAGTGTGGCTCCTAGATACACCCCAATCATCATTAGATAAGACTTGTATTTTTCCCTCATCGGCTGTCTGACCATAGCTGATAGGTCTGGGGTTTGTATAGAAGGTGGCAAGTTGGAATCTGTCCTGCGGGGCTGTTTCGGTTGGTGCCTCCTCGGTTGGCGATCTACTGAATGCATGTCCTGCGGACGTGCTTCATTGTGACCATGGTGTGTCGGTCGTCCAGCTTCCACTCGTGCTTTGGACTCTAAGTTTCCTGTTCCAACTTAAGTACGATTACCCTGGTGTAAGTGTGGAGACATGGCTCCAGGTAGGGAACTTAGACCATCCCTGGTGGATTGTTCAGCTGCACCTGTTTGCGTTGTTTCGGTTCTACGGCGTCTATGCTAAGTGGTTCATCAAATGAAGCGGAGCTGTCGGACGAGGAGTAGGCACCGGGACCCCCTCCAGCATTTTGATGCTGTTATTGAGTAAGATGAGTCATGAGGTTCGCGTTCGCTTGAATTTTCTCATTAAGCCGTCTCTTTCTTTCCACGAGTTCTCTCATCAACTCGTTGAACTCCATTCTGGTGACAACTTCTGTTTGATTTAGGGCGGTAGCAGTCCCTGTACCTGGATTAGCTTATTGATTGTTGGGTCCTACTTGTTGTACGCTAGCGGTATCGTTGACATCTGCATTGTGACAGACTGATCTGGTACGCGGTCTTCCCATTGTAGAGTTATTGGTAGGAAATTTGAGTAGAATCTATGAAGTTCTTGTGAACGAACTTGGATCTTCCTTGGGGATTTCTTCAATCCAGTAGCGACAAAGTAGATCCTAACAGCTTGAGAATGCTACTCTCAGTGAAAGCACCAAAATTGTTCATTGACACCCTTAAATAGGATTGTGTAGAGAGATTAATGAAGAAAATAAATTAAAACTGAGGAACATCACAGTAGAATATAATAAGAACTGTAAGAAACGAGAACACCGGATTATAGTGGTTCAGCGTAACTGCCTACGTCCACTTTGATCGTAATCTTTATTACCTCTTCAAATAATTGAATACGGATACAATCCGTACACCAACAACTTGAGTACAAGTTTTTACAGAAAAGAAATGAGTATTGGAAATGGCAGAGTCTCCCTAGAGTTCTCGAAAAAAGGTCCCTTTACACGGTGCCCCTACCTCTCTATTTATAGACGAAGATAGACTAGACTTCCTGCACAGGCCTAAGGACAAGGTACCTCGACCCACAATAGACAACTTTCGTATGACGAACCAGGCATACTAGACGGTGGTTGCTGAGAGATTCTTGCTGAGCGAGGCCTTACTGAACGGTGCTTGCCATGGGACTCTTGCCGATGGATGCTTGCCGAACGATTATAGCAGAGGGGTGCTTGTCGACCGATTGTAGCCGAGCGATGCTTGCCGTGTCGAAATGACCAAGGCATTCATGCCGAACGTCCCAGGACCGAGCTGCTTAATCTTCCCATCAATGTCGATCGAGGGGTCACCGAGCCACGCAGCCTTTCCCATCGAGCCACATAATCGTCCCTTCATAGCCGAGCGGCATGTGACTAAGGCATTCATGCCGAACGCCCCAATGCTGAGCCACCAAGTATCGAGCCAAACGTATCAATTCCGCCGGGGCCGGTCCACCAATTGTCGAGCCACCCTTGTTGAGCGACATGTACTGTGCTTCTATAGCTTCTTTCCTTTAGCCAATCGACGTTAGCCGAACGATTGTGTTGAGTTCCTACCATCACTTTTCTTTTTACTAAGTGGCATAAGCCATCGCACCAGACTGAACCATGCATGCAGGCCGACCCGTGTATACAGTCCTAACCATGTATATATGTCGAACTCCTCAATTTGGGTCAGTCTTTCATTGGCTCGAGTTTCACTTAGATTCAATCAAAACCTCTATCATTAGCATCTCGTAGCCGGGCTAAGCAACCGGATAACATGTACCAAAACACTATATCTTATCAAGCGATAATCATACGAGTAAATCTAAAATAAACTAATCACGTTGAATGATGAATCTATTATGCTAATTTAAATAATTGAAATTTACAAAATTATTTTTATCAACGTTTCTCATTTAATTCCAACTGCATTAGGCTTTCTCATAAAGATATAATCGTAGCCGATGGATCACATCCCTTTGGTTACAACTACCAAAATCATATTTTGACAATGTACTTGGAATTCTTTCAAACTTGCGCATCTTACCATATCGTAGAGTTAACACTCTTAATAGTTTAATTAAACAACCAAGGATTACTTATTCTTGACATTAATAAGAAACTCACGGTTTCTCTTTAATGTACAAGAATACTTACTAGACATTCCAATGTAATATGTTCGTTTATATTGAATTAATTTCATTTCATCCCATGTAATCAATTTTATTCATGGATCATATTCATGTCCATTTTACAACTAATAATTTCTTGAAGAAATTTCTTCGCCACGATGTTGGTATTTCTTGTAACAATAATAGTTTATTAGTGCAACGGAATTTGCAATCATAATTATTTTATGAATTGTCTTATGTAAAACTGATTTTGCATAAGTTCACAATATATTTATGTTTACAATATAAGCTAGTCTTCCAATGACTATTGTACCCAAACTTCATTTGGGTGATTCAGACAAGATCTCTCATGAACAATTATCATGTGTAGGCTTTCGACTTGCGTAATCTGCCGACCCCTTAGCATAGGATATGTTAGGTTTCTTATATACCTTTATCGTATATGATTTTGTAAACTGTTATTTGGATGAAATAATGTTAACATTATGCACTGCTTTTAAGTACATGACCTTATAAAAATAAGTTAACTCAACTCCACTCATATTTAATCATGCTTTGTCAAAAAAGTTCAATTATTCCTTATCAATACATCATTATTTATCATAAGGAGAATGAATTTTGAGGTTGAATCTTTATTCATTTTTAGGTACGTTTGGAACTCTTTCTAATATACTCACCAACTCGATCAAATCGAATTAGTTCTTTCGCATGTTATATTATATACTTTCGTTTTATATTCTTTGAGCTTATCATACACTTATACATGCGTATCAAATATACATGTTCATGTCTATGATAACTTATTGGTGAATTTAACGAAGTATATGGAACCATTTTGGTATTAATAGACTTATGATTGCATACATCTATGTGTATCATTCGAAGTGTTCATCAACTCTTATAACGCTCCTACTAAATAGGTGCATAACTATTAAGTGTTTGAGATATAATCAATTAATAACATATGATTCATAATCATATAAAAATTATTTCCCAAACCTATGGCTTAGTTTGTAATTCTAAAATAATTGTATATAATTTTGGATACTTCATCATTTTTAAATGCATCACTTTTGTAGTGAATTCAAATATCACATTATAGTTTTATTTCACAATGAATATTCATAATACTCATATTGAAATATAACTATGCCTATTATTCATTCGATACCAAAAACTAATCATTTTTTCATAAATAATGTGCAACATATTTTATGAAAACAATTTTCGTAATTTATGCAATCAATAAGTGTTACATGACACTCTCCTACTATTTCTGCTATTGCTATAACAGTGCACTGAATTCGAAGGTCCATAATTCACTCAATATAGATTATTTATTTTATATACTACAACTAGTATACAGTGGAGAGTTCTTTAAGAAATATTTTGAACTTAAAGAAATAAATTCTCATAGAAAACAGTTTTCTATACGAAAATACATTTTGGAATAGAAATCATATATCTTATTCCAATATTAGGTGAAAATTATTATTTTACAATTCTTGTTTCCAATATTTCTTTATGAAGCAGATGTGGTATTCATTCTCTTCACCCCAACTATATCTTAAATCACGTCTACTCATGTATACTCAATTTTCTTTCTAAATGGTCGAACCATTCAAAGGAATACCCTAGCTACAACATCATAAAGAACTCTTTACAAAAGCACAGTCGATTATCCTTAACAGTTAAGGACATCAAATATGTTACACTTTGCATAAACTGATCAAATTGACATTTCAGCGACAAGCTCTTAAATCTATCTTGTAGTTTGTTCTTTTATAACATTTAACATAATTTAATCTTTATTGTAATCAATCAAATTGAATACTCGATCTCACAGTACTTTTTATTGACTTATTTCGAATGAACTAACTTTATCAAAGTACTGTACATTATGAATTACGACTGTTCCATATATAACACTTATACTGGATAGTTTGTGGACCAAATATCCATAGTCTGTATTGCTTTTGAGTTTCGAAAATCATTAAATGCAATACACGATCTCGACCAAATAAATACGAAAGCGACTAAAGTACAAATTGTAAATTAGGTACTTGCATGGGTATAGAAAATATTAACATGCAAGAAGTATTTAATAGTAAGTATATACTTATTATATTTTTATTTGTTGATCTTCAATTTAGTTCATTTGTATATTTTAATTGATGAGCATTTAATCAATCGTATTAAATGCACAAATTTATCAATATAGATTATTATAATATTGTATACCATATGTTCTTACAGTATTGAAAGGTTAAATGCTATCATTTTATTTTTCTAATAAGGCTCCTACAGTCTTTTATGTTTGCCAAACCCGAAGTCAAAACATTAGAAGTCTTTCGACTTCCCTTTTAGGTGCTAGGAGTTAGGACTCATCTGTCTTGGAATTATAACCTTGAGTCTGCTCAACAAGGCATAGCTCTATGGACGATGGATAACTCCTTGTTAGTTGTATCGTATATAACTACTAACCTTTTGGTACCTTCTCCTAATTTTGATTCGACCTTGAGTCTGCTCAAAAAATCAAAACGAAATTATTCACTCGTACCTACCACATTGCGATAGCCTAAGTATAGTATATGAACCTTGAGCCTACTCAACAAATACATATGGTTATCTTACCTTGTCTATTCAATATTAATAAAATAACACATAACTTCCATAGTGTGACAACCTAGAATTTTTGGATATTTAAAATTGAAATATTTAGTTAATTTTAAATATTTAAAAGTTAGGTTCTAACTTGAATTTCAAATATCGCTGTTTATTGGATAATTTAAATATTGAATTTAATAATTGGAATTGCGTAAATTGTTGAATTTGGAATTCTAAGCCTATTTAAAATAATTAAAGGCTTTCAAATTTTATATTGATAATACTGAAGATAGTAAAAGTGTTAAAATTTGATTCGGAAGTGTTTTGTTAAGTTTTGAAATTTTATCGTTTATCGATATTTAAAAATAGCCTTCCGAGGCACATTCTCGGATTTTGACGAAACCAATTCCATAGGATCCATAATATTGTATTATTATCGTATTTCAATTTTCGTAGCATTTGGAGTTGTGGTGTGAGCGTACGATATATAAACGCGCTGAAATCATATCGCTAAAGTCAGTATAATAATAAGATCCAAAAAGCTATCTTCTCCATACGATCGAATTAGGACACGAAACCCTTTCCATTGCGTTCGAAATAGGGATATAACATTATAAATGCCTAGTGGCACGCCTCGATAGGAGTCTGAAATTTTAAATTGCATTTGAATTTAAATTTGAAATTTATAAATATATATTATTGGACTGGTCAAACTGTTTCTACAGCTGCCTTCCTTTTCCATCACAACTTTTTCCTGTCACTGTAGCAAGTTTATTCCAACATGCAAGCCAACTTTTACACGCAAGGTATCTTCCTTCGTTTTACAATAGAAAAAATAATAATAACGATTTCCTTCATTCTATCAACAAAGGAAACCGCAAAGGAAATGGCGACAGCTTCTCTCCTTATCCATTTATTTTATGCCTGTTCTTTCCTCTACCTTTTCTTTTGTTTTCAGATTCATTCATTCAAAAAAAAATCGAATTCAAAAAGTTAATGGCCGTAATTCGAAAATCGCGACGGCATGGAGCTCGAATCGAGCAGGGTCGCGGCGAGCTTCACGAATAGGGGAGCAGGCGCTCGCACGCGCTGAGGCATCCACGGATGTCGTTGTCATCAGAAAGCTAGGGTGGCTCGCGAGGTTCATTGGCAATCGAAGGGGCTCTCGTACTTGGGTTTTCGAACAAGCAGTGGAAATTTTGATCGAAGTGGTGGTGGCCATTGTTGAACGAGGCAAGCTGAGTCGCGTACTAGGGTTTCGCATTGATTTTGGGGGAGACGCGATTTAAGGGAGAAGGGCAAACGCGAAGCAGTTGGCGGTTCGTCAGTGGAAGGCCGACGATGTTGGTTGGGTAGTGCAGCGACGATGTTCGACGACGAGGTGAGGTTTATCTGCCCTATTTTAATTTAATTTAATTAATGTATATGCAGATAAAAAAAGGGGTGGTGGCTCGGGACTTAATTCGAAAACAAAACCTGTTTGTCTCAGTAAATGATAGAGATTAACAAGTTTTTAAGTTAAAACAAAATTCAAGTTTTAACACTAATTTTTCTTAAAAACGATTTCTTTTAACAATAATGGATAATTAAAAGATTGGTTCGAGATTGTTTGTGTATTAGACCGGGGTGTTGTTCAAAGTATCTATGGATTGGTCTCGGGTTGTTATAATAGTTTTGTAACATAGGGAGTAAGTGTTATCAGGTTTAAGTTAGATGACCAAAGATCTAAAATATATGGAAATAAACAAGTTTCAATGCAAAGTGAATCCTAAAACAAGCTTTCAAAGTTTTAAAATGTTAGAGATTGTTTGTTTAAAATAATTATATAATAGTTTAATTTTTAAATGTTTCAAAAGTGATTTAATTAATGGAACTAAATCAAGGATTAATTATTTGAGGATGGTTAAATAGTTAATCTAATCAGTTTAAGGAGTAATTAATCAATTTATTAAGATAATTAATTAAAGGTTGATGAATTTGTGTGATAAGTTAATTAAGGCAATTCAAGATGATTTATTAATGTGATAAGTTAATTAAGGCAATTCAAGATGATTAATTTATTTAAAGTTGAATTAATTAGTGTAATTAATTCATGATAATTACTTAACTTAAGTAATTTAAGGGTTAATTTGTTAATGTAAATAATAAATCAAAGAATAATTAATATAATAATTTAAGGGATAATTAAGTAATTGAGGATAATTACTTAAGTTGGATAAGAAGGGATGATAAATTAATTTTATTAATTAAAGTAATAACTAAGGCCTGTAATTAATATTAATCAAGTATGGTTAGGTAATTTATTTGATTTAAATTAATTGTGTGGTTAATTAACCTTGCTTATAAATGATTGGATTATACGGAATGCCTTAAATTGGTTGATATCTCTGATAAGAAATGTTTGTAATATGATATGTTGAATGGACAGTGATAATGTGATTATCTATCAATTATGAATTGCTGTGTAAAAGTGCTATCTGATAATTAAAACTTAATTGTATTTAATTGAATAACTTGGGTTTAGATGACATTGGGTTCGAAGAGACCGGAGTCGGGTACTAGTGAATACCCGAAACCACTTTGAATTTTTATAGATTGATATGTGAAATCAATAGGCTGGAATAAAATGATTTAAGTGAATTGTACTATTTAATCTAAATTTCGAAACTTGGAAAATTGATGTGTGAAATAAGTGATGCCTATAACAAATTAAGAATTTGTAAATTGATACGAGTTACCTCGGGTTTTATATAAGTTGTATGCTTTGAATTCTTTGTTAGATGGGTTACTCACGCTGGTTTCTAGCCTGACCCGGGTGTTACTTTGATGTAATGCTCGGGTCAGATCGAGTATTATAGATTTTCAGGTAAGGTCGTTCTGAAGCATAGGAGGCGAGCTGGATGGCAGGAACGTATGGAGTGTTTCCGTTGTAATATATTTCTGATTATTTGAGACATGTTGACTTGTATATGTCCAGTAATTGAGTGTGTGTGTAACTCTGATGTATTAAAATGTAATCGACAAATATAGTATTCTTTTGTAAACTGTTATTATGTGATATTATATTTTGATCCGCTGCAAATTTGAGAATTTGTGGTGTGTTTTTCTGTTTCTTCTTCTTCTATCTATGTCTTCTTTTTCCTAACTATCTGTAATTTTTAGGATCGGAAATTTCGGGTCGTTACATTTGGTATCAGAGCTGAAAGGTTAAGCGAGAACCTTGGCCCTGGTGGGGATTACTCATTAAATAGAGTCTATAGTACTCTAGAATGAGTTGAGTATGTGTGTGTGTGTATAAATATATGAGCGCGTACTTGTTATTTGCTTATATAAAGATTTTAAATGATTTTATATAAGAATATATTTTGACATATAAAGCAATATTTCTTTCTAATAAATATTAAGATAATTAGTTGTTATATTATTTGAAAATTTTAATAATGAGAATTAAGTGGTAGTAGAAATACAACCAAATTAAAATTAAATGAAGATAAATTTGAAACGGATTCAGAATTAAATGGTTCAAAGAGATACGTTGATTTGATTTAAAGGATTAAATCAACCTTTAATAATTTAACTCGAAATTATATAATTCAGGATGGTTTAAATTTGAAATTTGAATTGAATTCGTTCAAATTGAATCTGATTTAAATTAATTGGATTTGTGATTGAAGATGGGTACGTTTAGAAAATTCAAATGGAAATTTGAGATGGATTGAATTGAGTCTGATTTGAAATTGAAGTGGGTTCAATTGATATTAGTCCAAATTGATTGGAATAATTTGGAATTGTAATTAAAGTTGATTAGGGTTAAAATCAAATGGAATTTGATTTGAATTTGGAAAGAAATCAAGATTGATTCAACCTGAATTGGGGTTAAATCAATTTCAATAGAAATTGAAGTTATTAAAATTGGAATTCAGTCAATTTAAATGAAAGTGGAAATTTAAATTAAATTGATGGGGAAGCAAACAGTTTTGACTCTGGACTACTTTCAATATAAATTATTTGAATATAAACTTATTTTTCCAAGCTATTTAATATACACAACCTTTCTTTTTAAAGCCAAATTATTATTTTTGGAATTATTTAACAATTTTTCAACTGTTTTATAAACTAATTACTATTTTTCAACTATATTACAAATTAATTGCTATTTTACAACTATTTTGCAATTACCTAAAATTTCTGAAACTATTGAACTATTTTCCAACTATTTTACAATTAGTTAACTATTTTACAGCTATTTTGCGAACTAATAATTATTTTTCAACTACTTATATATTTTTAAAATTTTCAAGCTATTTTCCAAAGATAAATTGGTCGGAGTTCAAACTGTTATTGATTAAATACCCAACTGAGATAAGAATTGAAGTGATAATCCAAATGGGGATCAAGGAAAATGTGAATATGTGAATAAAATCAAAGTGAGGATGAATAGAAAGGAAACTGATTCAGTTAATAATCAATGAAAATAAATATGTAGGATGTACGTATATTTTTCTATTCGCATAGTGATTTGATCCAAATTCGAGCACAGAATTTCGAGATAGTTATATCGATCCGAGTTGGGATTTTTAACTTGATTTTCTACGGCAAACCTGGATATGGATTATTGATTGGTTCTGGATATTCTCTATCACGGTTATGGCTATGCAAGGAGAATGACGGTTTTTGATCAAGAAACAAGATCTGTGTCCACACTAGGAAGTTGGGTGGACGATACTAGTTCGGAAGTGAAACTGTGTGATCGATCGAATTGGTATAGCGTACGGATGATATGTGTACATCGTACGGGTTAAATGAAATTGATATTGAAAATTTGTGAACAAAAAATGTGAAATGATTTCTTTTGAAATGAAAGTATATTTTATGAAATATACAATGGATAAAAGTGAAAGTTGGATATTTTTATGATGATAAGTAAGATGGAAACAACTTTATAAAAAAAAGAAGAGTAATCAAATTTGAATATTTGATTTTGAATAAACGAAGTTATATATCTTTGTTATATAAGATAAATCTCCCCTTGTTGAATCTATTGCCGGAAGAAAAGGATTTTTAAAGTGTTTGAAGTATAAAAGGAGTTTTATACAAGTTTGAAATGATCCAAAATATTTTTTTAAAATTTTTAATTATATATATATATATATATATAAAAAAGATCTTATAAGGATTTTGGAAAAAGGTTTTGGGAACCTTTGGATTTGGAAAGGCTTTTGATTTTTGGGTAAAATCAATATTAGATTTGGAAAGCCTAGCTTGAAAATTATCGATTTTGGGATAATCGATTTTGAGAAAGGAGATTTATTTGAGATTCATACTAGGTGTATGATTTGGAAGATACTATATGTGTATAGTATAAAGTGTTTTGAAAATGGCTCTGGGGAAAAGGCGCACCCTTGAAATGAACTTCTCAGGAGTGGCGTAGATTGGTACTTCCTTGCACCCTAAGGGGGTTCTAAAGTTGATCCTGTGAGGAGTCCGGACAAAACTAGTTTCTGAGGATTATGAGTAGTGTGTAGCGGAAGTCGAGGGCGCTGATGCCTACAGAAGCATTTGGGTTATGATGTGACGACAGTGTAACTCGATGTCACTGCGATCTACTGCAGACCATAGCGAAAGTCGTGTGTGCCGCTGAGAGCCAACATTCTACATTTGATTTTATATCAGTAGACCGCGACCTATGGTAACATATCGAAAGTCGTGTGTGTCGCTGAGAGCCAACAGTCTGCGTTTGATTTTACATCGGTAGACTGCGACCTATGTGGGAGTGGAGAAGTTTCATTTTGAACGCGAAAATCGAGGGCGCTGATGCCTACAGTTACATGGACTTTTGCTGCGATGGCAACGTAACCCTGGAATGTAACTGCTATCTGTTGTGGGTTCCATGGCGTAATAGAGGGCGCTGATGCCTGCAGTTACATGGACTTTTGCTGCGATGGCAACGTAACACAGGAATGTAACTGCGACCATGGATGAGGGTGATGATTTCCAGAGCATTCTCACCAAAGTCATTTCCTCTATTTTCAAAAACTATTTTCTATATTTTCAATAAAAAAAATTTCCCAAGTATTTTCACTGGGTGTTGAAACGGGTTTACCAAGTACTTATAGATTTTCGGTCCTACACCTGATCAACGTATGATCGAATTTCTGTGAGAACAATGATGGACTGGTTGAGACATCGAGTTATAAGAAGTATTTTTATAAAAAGCTATTTTAATAGCATTATGTAAATTTAAAAGTATTTCTAAAATTTTAAAATAAAAATGTTAGAATTTTGTAAAATGAAAGAAAATCCAAACTGGAGTTATGAAAAACAAAATTTGAACTCAGAAAAATTTAATGAAGTGATTTTTGAAATAAATTTGAACATTGATATAAAAATTGGAAATAAGCTAGTTAGCCAAATAAATTAGTTAAGTGAATATGTTAATAAAATTTAAATTGGTAAAATAGAAGTTGAATTAGGAGTCAAAAAAGGAGTTTGGAAATGAACTCAAATTATAAATAGAATTCGACTTGGATTTGATTATGAATTAAAATAAGTGGAGATGTTGTAAAAATAAAATGGAATTGAATTATAATAGAAATGGTTTGAGTTGCAAACAAAACCCAGGTGAGTAGAAATAAATTAAGAATGGCTTTGTATTAATAAAATCAATTCGAAAATGAATTATGTAGGTGAACTAAAAATTTAAAATGGGGTGAATAAATGGATTAATTGAATTAAATAATAAATTGATGAAGTCCGATTGAATAAACATTAAATCAAAGTTTTATTTGGAATTGGGTTACCAGAATAAACTTATGTTATGAGGCATATTAATTTGAAGTAAAATTACTTAAGTCAATAAAAGCTTGGTTGAGTAAGAATGGAAGACCGTTAAATAAAAGTTTGGGTTAAATTTATTTGGAAAATGGATATTAATATCGAATGTTGTCAAACTCAATGAAATAGTTTTAAAATGAAACCGATGCGGAGATGAAATGAAAGGCAAATGTATGGTTGGTGAATAAATTAGAAATGAAATGGAATTAAATACAGAATGAGTTGAAATTAATTTGAAGTAGTTATAAACTAAAATGGATACTCTATTAAGCGAATATCGCCGAATTTGCATAAAAGTAGTTGTCGTTTGATGTAAACGAAGGTAATCAAATTTCTATGAGTTGATAGAGATTAAATAAATTGATTTTAGGATCAATTGAATTGAATATGAGCTTGTTTGGATTAAAAATAAATTGAATGTAAGAAATTGAGTTGTAAACCATTAAAATTGAATGAAATGGCATATGAATTGGTTGAAAGCAATTGAATTAGCTTTAAAATTATATAAATCGCTTATGGAAAGTGTTTGGTGCTTGTTGCTTATGAAATGCATGTGTTTGGCTATTGAAAGTAAGTGAAATGCTAATAATTTTCATATATTTAGTACTTACATGTTTGAATTGAGTAAGTACAGGTACCGGGAAGCCGTTTGTCTGTATTTGGATGCGATAAATGCTAAAATAATAAGCTGCTTGCTTAAAATGCTAAATAAACATATGCCTACGCAATAAAAATATGAACAGTTTTTGTTTTTTTCGACCATGTGGGTCGATGTATATATATTTATATCTCTTGTCAAATTGCAAAAGCTCCTCCGTACAAAGGAGACTCTTCCAAAAAAATTCGAAAATTTTGGAAGTTAGAAATTTTTTGAATTTTTTTGGAAAATGTTAGTTTGTGACAAACGATTTCAAAGTTGAAAACTGAAATAAATTAGTGGATGAAACTAATTTAGAATAATGATATAAATCAGTTATAAATGGAAGATAAAATTCAATATTCAGAGTTGAAGATAAATTGAATTCATATGGAAACATGGAAAACTAATCTGAATAGAAGTAGATATGAAAACTTCTGTAAGGAAATGTATAAAATGATTTTAAAGGCTAGGATTGGATATTATTGCTAAGTAGGATATGCAGGTGTTATAAAGGGAAAGGAAAATTTGTTTTGATTTCAGAAAATAAATTTTGAATTGCTCGATAATAAGGTATGTGTTTAAATTTCTGTATGAAATTTGATTGGTTTTTTATCTAGCAACTTGGCTTTTTGTTTCTTTTGGAATTTGGGAGCCCGCAGAGGCATTTTGTAGTTGTGCCAAGCTAGCCACGCAAAGGAGACACTGGCGAAATTTTTCGAAAATTTAGGGAGTTAGAACAATTTTGAGAAAATTTTAATAATTCAAAATTTGGTTTTAAATTCAAATTTGAATTGTTAAATATAATATTATTGGGACTTATGGATAAGTTTGGAAAGCTTAAAAAAGGATTAGTGTGTATCTAATAAAAAGATTGTTTTCAGAATTGTTTGGAATTGTTGGGTTTTGAAAAATAGTAATGGTATTGGATCATTCTTCTTAACTAGTAATTTCAGGAACGAAATTCCTTTAAGGGGGGAGGAATGTGACAACCTAAAATTTATGGATATTTTAAATTGAAATATTTAATTAATTTTAAATATTTAAAAGTTAGTTTCAAACTTGAATTTCAAATATCGCTGTTTATTGGATAATTTAAATATTGAATTTAATAATTGGAATTGGGTAAATTGTTGAATATGGAATTCTAAGCCTGTTTAAAATAATTTAAAGACTTGCAAAATTTATATTGATAATACTGAAGATAGTAAAAGTGTTAAAATTTGATTCGGAAGTGTTTTGTTAAGTTTTGAAATTTTATCGTTTAAATCGATATTTAAAAATAGCCTTCCGAGGCACAGTCTCGGATTTCGACGAAGTTCCATTGGATCCGTAATATTGTATTATTATCGAATTTCAATTTTAAAAGCATTTGGAGTTGTGTGTGAGCGTACGACATATGAACGCGCTGAAATCATATCGAAAATTCAATATAATAATAAGGTCCAAAAAGCTATCTTCTCCATACGATCGAATTGGGACACGAAACCCTTTCCATTACGTTCGAAATAAGGGTATAAAATTATGAACACCTGGAAGCACGCCTCGATAGAAGTTTGAAATTTTAAGTTGCATTTGAATTTAAATTTGAAATTTATAAATATATATTTTTGGACTGGTCAAACTGTTTCAACAATTGCCTTCCTTTCCCATCACAACTTTTTCCTATCACTGTAGCAAGTTTATCCCAACAGGCAAGCCAACTTTTACACGCAAGGCATCTTCCTTCATTTTACAATAGAAAAAATAATAATAACGATTTCATTCTATCAACAAAGGAAACCGCAGTGGAAATGGCGACAACTTCACTCCTAATCCATTTATTTTACGCCTGTTCTTCCCTCTACCTTTTCTTTTGTTTTCAGATTCATTCATTCAAATAATAATAATAATAATAAAATCAAATTCAAAAAGTTAATGGCCGTAATTCGAAAATTGTGACGACATGGAGCTCGAATCGAGCAGGGTCGCGGCGAGCTTCGCGAATAGGGGAGCAGGCTCTCGCAGCGCTGAGGCATCCACGGCATGTCGTTGTCGTCAGGAAGCTAGGGTGGCTCGTGAGGTTCGTCGGCAATCGAAGGGGCTCTCGTACTATGGTTTTCGAACAGGTAGTGGCAATTTTGATCGACGTGGTGGTGGCCATTATTGAACGAGGCAAGCTGAGTCGCGTACTAGGGTTTCGCATTGATTTTGGGGGAGACACGATTTAAGGGAGAAGGGCAAACGCGAAACAGTTGGCGGTTCGTCAGTGGAAGGCCGGCGATGTTCGACGACGAGGTGAGGTTTATCTGCCCTATTTTAATTTAATTTAATTAATGTATATGCAGATAAAAAAAAGGGTGGTGGCTCGGGACTTAATTCGAAAACAAAACCTGTTTGTCTCAGTAAATGATAGAGATTAACAGTTTTTAAGTTAAAACAAAATTCAAGTTTTAATACTAATTTTTCTTAAAAACGATTTCTTTTAATAATAATGGATTAATTAAAAGATTGATTCGAGATTGTTTGTGTATTAGACCGGGGTGTTGTTCAAAGTATCTATGGATTGGTCTCGGGTTGTTGTTATAATAGTTTTGTAACATGGGGAGTAAGTGTTATCGGGTTTAAGTTAGATGACCAAAGATCTAAAATATATGGAAATAAACAAGTTTCAATGCAAAGTGAATCCTATGACAAGCTTTCAAAGTTTTAAAATGTTAGAGATTGTTTGTTTAAAATAATTATATAATAGTTTAATTTTTAAATGTTTCAAAAGTGATTTAATTAATGGAATTAAATCAAGGATTAATTATTTGAGGATGGTTAAATAGTTAATCTAATCAGTTTAAGGAGTAATTAATCAATTTATTAAGATAATTAATTAAAGGTTGATGAATTTGTGTAATCAATTTTAAGGATTGATTTATTAATGTGATAAGTTAATTAAGGCAATTCAAGATGATTAATTTATTTAAAGTTGAATTAATTAGTGTAATTAATTCATGATAATTACTTAACTTAAGTAATTTAAGGGTTAATTTGTTAATGTAAATAATAAATCAAAGAATAATTAATATAATAATTTAAGGGATAATTAAGTAATTGAGGATAATTACTTAAGTTGGATAAGAAGGGATGATAAATTAATTTTATTAATTAAAGTAATAACTAAGGCCTGTAATTAATATTAATCAAGTATGGTTAGGTAATATATTTGATTTAAATTAATTGTGTGGTTAATTAACCTTGCTTATAAATGATTGGATTATACTGAATGCCTTAAATTGGTTGATATCTCAGATAAGAAATGTTTGTGATATGATATGTTGAATGGACAGTGATAATGTGATCATCTATCAATTATGAATTGCTGTGTAAAAGTGCTATCCGGTAATTAAAACTTAATTGTATTTAATTGAATAACTTGGGTTTAGATGACATTGGTTTCGAAGAGACCAGAGTCGGGTACTGGTGAATACCCGAAACCACTTTGAATTATTATAGATTGATATGTGAAATCAATAGGCTGGAATAAAATGATTTAAGTGAATTGTACTATTTAATCTAAATTTAGGAACTTGGAAAATTGATGTGTGAAATAAGTGATGCCTATAACAAATTAAGAATTTGTAAATTGATACGAGTTACCTCGGGTTTTATATAAGTTGTATGCTTGGAATTCTTTGTTAGATGGGTTACTCACGCTGGTTTCTAGCCTGACCCGGATGTTACTTTGATGTAATGCTCGGGTCAGATCGAGTATTATAGATTTTCAGGTAAGGTCGTTCTGAAGCATAGGAGGCGAGCTGGATGGCAGGAACGTATGGAGTGTTTCCGTTGTAATATATTTCTGATTATTTGAGACATGTTGGCTTGTATATGTCCAGTAATTGAGTGTGTGTGTAACTCTGATGTATTAAAATGTAATCGATGGATATAGTATTCTTTTGTAAACTGTTATTATTTGATGTTATATTTTGATCCGCTGCAAATTTGAGAATTTGTGGTGTGTTTTTCTGTTTCTTCTTCTTCTATCTATGTCTTCTTTTTCCTAACTATCTGGAATTTTCAGGATCGGAAATTTCGGGTCGTTACAGTTGGTATCAGAGCTGAAAGGTTAAGCGAGAATCTTGGCTCTGGTGGGGATTACTCATTAAATAGAGTCTATAGTACTCTAGAATGAGTTGAGTATGTGTGTGTGTGTGTGTGTGTGTATATATATGAGCGCGTACTTGTTATTTGCTTATATAAAGATTTTAAATGATTTTATATAAGAATATATTTTGACATATAAAGCAATATTTCTTTCTAATAAATATTAAGATAATTAGTTGTTATATTATTTGAAAATTTTAATAATGAGAATTAAGTGGTAATAGAAATACAACCAAATTAAAATTAAATGAAGATAAGTTTGAAATGGATTCAGAACTAAATGGTTCAAAGAGATACGTTGATTTGATTTAAAGGATTAAATCAACCTTTAATAATTTAACTCGAAATCATATAATTCAGGATGGTTTAAATTTGAAATTTGAATTGAATTCGTTCAAATTGAATCTGATTTAAATTAATTGGATTTGTGATTTAAGATGGGTACGTTTAGAAAATTCAAATGGAAAATTTGAGATGGATTGAATTGAGTCTGATTTGAAATTGAAGTGGGTTCAATTGATATTAGTCCAAATTGATTGGAATAATTTGGAATTGTAATTAAAGTTGATTAGGGTTAAAATCAAATGGAATTTGATTTGAATTTTGAAAGAAATCAATATTGATTCAGCCTGAATTGGGGTTAAATCAATTTCAATAGAAATTGAAGTAATTAAAATTGGAATTGAGTCAATTTAAATGAAAGTGGAAATTTAAATTAAATTGATGGGGAAGCAAACAGTTTTGATTCTGGACTATTTTCAATATAAATTGTTTGAATATAAACTTATTTTTCCAAGCTATTTAATATATACAACCTTTCTTTTTAAAGCCAAATTATTATTTTTGGAATTATTTAACAATTTTTCAACTTTTTTATAAACTAATTACTATTTTTCAACTATATTACAAATTAATTGCTATTTTACAACTATTTTGCAATTACCTAAAATTTCTGAAACTATTGAACTATTTTCCAACTATTTTACAATTAGTTAACTATTTTACAGCTATTTTGCAAACTAATAATTATTTTTCAACTACTTATATATTTTTAAAATTTTCAAGCTATTTTCCAAAGATAAATTGGTCGGGGTTAAAACTGTTATTGATTAAGTACCCAACTGAGATAAGAATTGAAGTGATAATCCAAATGGGGATTAAGGAAAATGTAAATATGTGAATAAAATCAAAGTGTGGATGAATAGAAAGGAAACTGATTCAGTTAATAATCAATGAAAATAAATATGTAGGATGTACGTATATTTTTCTATTCGCATAGTGATTTGATCCAAATTCGAGCACAGAATTTCGAGATAGTTATATCGATCCGAGTTGGGATTTTTAACTTGATTTTCAACGGCGAACCTGGATATGGATTATTGATTGGTTCTGGATATTCTCTATCATAGTTATGGCTATGCAAGGAGAATGACGGTTTTCGATCAAGAAACCAGATCTGTGTCCACACTAGGAAGTCGGGTGGACGATACTAGTTCGGGAGTGAAACTGTGTGATCGATCGAATTGGTATAGCGTACGGATGATATGTGTACATCGTACGGGTTAAATGAAATTGATATTGAAAATTTGTGAATAAAAAATGTGAAATGATTTCTTTTGAAATGAAAGTATATTTTATGAAATATATAATGGATAAAAGTGAAAGTTGGATATTTTTGTGATGATAAGTAAGATGGAAACAACTTTATAAAAAGAAGAAGAGTAATCAAATTTGAATATTTGATTTTGAATAAACGAAGTTATATATCTTTGTTATATAAGATAAATCTCCCCTTGTTGAATCTATTGCCGGAAGAAAAGGATTTTGAAAGTGTTTGAAGTATAAAAGGAGTTTTATACAAGTTTGAAATGATCCAAAATATTTAAAAAAAAAATTTAATTATATATATATAAAAGATCTTATAAGGATTTTGGAAAAAGGTTTTGGGAACCTTTGGATTTGGAAAGGCTTTTGATTTTTGGGTAAAATCAATATTAGATTTGGAAAGCCTAGTTTGAAAATTATCGATTTTGGGATAATCGATTTTGAGAAAGGAGATTTATTTGAGATTCATACTAGGTGTATGATTTGGAAGATACTATATGTGTATAGTATAAAGTGTTTTGAAAATGGCTCTGGGGAAAAGGCGCACCCTTGAAATGAACTTCTCAGGAGTGCCGTAGGTTGGTACTGCCTTGAACCCTAAGGTGGTTCTAAAGTTGATCCTGTGAGGAGTCCGGACAAAACTAGTTTCTGAGGATTATGAGTAGTGTGTAGCGGAAGTCGAGGGCGCTGATGCCTACAGAGGCATTTGGGTTATGATGTGACGACAGTGTAACTCCACGTCACTGCGATCTACTGCATACCATAGCGAAAGTCGTGTGTGCCGCTGAGAGCCAACAATCTGCGTTTGATTTTATATCGGTAGAACGCGACCTATGGTAACATAGAGAAAGTCGTGTGTGTCGCTGAGAGCCAACAGTCTGCGTTTGATTTTACATCGGTAGACTGCGACCTATGTGGGAGTGGAGAAGTTTCATTTTGAAAGCGAAAATCGAGGGCGTTGATGCCTACAGTTACATGGACTTTTGCTGCGATGGCAACGTAACCCTGGAATGTAACTGCTATCTGTTGTGGGTTCCATGGCGTAATAGAGGGCGTTGATGCCTGCAGTTACATGGACTTTTGCTGCGATGGCAACGTAACACTGGAATGTAACTGCGACCATGGATGGGGGTGATGATTTCCAGAGCATTCTCACCAAAGACATTCCCTCTGTTTTCAAAAACTGTTTTCTATATTTTCAATAAAATTATTTTTCCAAGTATTTTCACTGGGTGTTGAAACGGGTTTACCAAGTAATTATAGATTTTCGGTCCTACACCTGATCAACGTATGACCGAATTTCTATGAGAACAATGATGGACTGGTTGAGACATCGAGTTATAAGAAGTATTTTTATAAAAAGCTATTTTAATAGCATTATGTAAATTTAAAAGTATTTCTAAAATTTTAAAATAAAAATGTTAGGATTTTGTAAAATGAAAGAAAATCCAAACTGGAGTTATGAAAAACAAAATTTGAACTCAGAAAAATTTAATGAAGTGATTTTTGAAATAAATTTGAACATTGATATAAAAATTGGAAATAAGCTAGTTAGCCAAATAAATTAGTTAAGTGAATATGTTAATAAAATTTAAATTGGTTAAATAGAAGTTGAATTGGGAGTCAAAAATGGAGTTTGGAAATGAACCCGAATTATAAATAGAATTCGACTTGGATTTGATTATTAATTAAAATAAGTGGAGATGTTGCGAAAATAAAATGGAATTGAATTATAATAGAAATGGTTTGAGTTGCAAACAAAACCCATGTGAGTAGAAATAAATTGAGAATGGCTTTGTATTAATAAAATCAATTCGAAAATGAATTATGTAGGTGAACTAAAAATTTAAAATGGGGTGAATAAATGGGTTAATTGAATTAAATAATAAATGGATGAAGTCTGATTGAATAAACATTAAATCAATGTTTTAATTGGAATTGGGTTATCAGAATAAACTTATGTTATGAGGCATATTAATTTGAAGTAAAATTACTTAAGTCAATAAAAGCTTGGTTGAGTAAGAATGGAAGACCGTTAAATAAAAGTTTGGGTTAAATTTATTTGAAAAATGGATATTAATATCGAATGTCGTCAAACTCAATGAAATAGTTTTAAAATGAAACCGATGCGGAGATGAAATGAAAGGCAAATGTATGGTTGGTGAATAAATTAGAAATGAAATGGAATTAAATACAGAATGAGTTGAAATTAATTTGAAGTAGTTATAAACTAAAATGGATACTCTATTAAGCGAATATCACCGAATTTGCATAAAAGTAGTTGTCATTTGACATAAACGAAGGTAATCAAATTTTTATGAGTTGATAGAGATTAAATAAATTGATTTTAGGATCAATTGAATTGAATATGAGCTTGTTTGGATTAAAAATAAATTGAATGTAAGAAATTGAGTTGTAAACCATTAAAATTAAATGAAATGGCATATGAATTGGTTGAAAGCAATTCAATTAGCTTTAAAATTATATAAATCACTTATGGAAAGTGTTTGGTGCTTGTTGCTTATGAAATGCATGTGTTTGGCTATTGAAAGTAAGTGAAATGCTAATAATTTTCATATATTTAGTACTTACATGTTTGAATTGAGTAAGTACAGGTACCGGGAAGCCGTTTGTCTGTATTTGGATGCGATAAATGCTAAAATAATAAGCTGCTTGCTTAAAATGCTAAATAAACATATGCCTACGCAATAAAAATAGGAAATATGAACAGTTTTTGTTTTTTTCGACCATGTGGGTCGATGTATATATATATTTATATCTCTTGTAAAATTGCAAAAGCTCCTCCGTACAAAGGAGACTCTTCCAAAAAAATTCGAAAATTTTGGAAGCTAGATTTTTTTTTGGAAAATGTTAGTTGGTG
The DNA here is from genome assembly GCA_030765085.1 of Allium cepa. NCBI lineage: Eukaryota > Viridiplantae > Streptophyta > Magnoliopsida > Asparagales > Amaryllidaceae > Allium > Allium cepa. Next base: position 345,094,076 of record CM060934.1, read on the forward strand.
ACAAACGATTTCAAAGTTGAAAACTGAAATAAATTAGTGGATGAAACTAATTTAGAATAATGGTACGAATCAGTTATAAATGGAAGATAAAATTCAATATTCAGAGTTGAAGATAATTGAATTCATATAGAAACGGGAAAAACTAATCTGAATAGAAGTAGATATGAAAACTTCTATAAGGAAATGTATAAAATGATTTTAAAGGCTAGGATTGGATATTATTGCTAAGTAGGATATGCACGTGTTATAAAGGGAAAGGAAAATTTGTTTTGATTTCAGAAAATAAATTTTGAATTGCTCGACAATAAGGTATGTGTTTAAATTTCTGTATGAAATTTGATTGGTTTTTTATCTAGCAACTTGGCTTTTTGTTTCTTTTGGAATTTGGGAGCCCGTAGAGGCATTTTGTAGTTGTGCCAAGCTAGCCGCGCAAAGGAGACGCTGGCGAAATTTTTTGAAAATTTAGGGAGTTAGAACAATTTTGAGAAAATTTTAATAATTTAAAATTTGGTTTTAAATTTAAATTTGAATTGTTAAATAAATAATATTATTGGGACTTATGGATAAGTTTGGAAAGCTTGAAAAAGGATTATTGTGTATTTAATAAAAAGATTGTTTTGAGAATTGTTTGGAATTGTTGGGTTTTGAAAAATAGTAATGGGTATTGGATCATTCTTCTTAACTAGTAATTTCAGGAACGAAATTCTTTTAAGGGGGGAGGAATGTGACAACCTAGAATTTATGGATATTTTAAATTGAAATATTTAATTAATTTTAAATATTTAAAAGTTAGTTTCAAACTTGAATTTCAAATATCGCTGTTTATTGGATAATTTAAATATTGAATTTAATAATTGGAATTGGGTAAATTGTTGAATATGGAATTCTAAGCCTGTTTAAAATAATTTAAAGGCTTGCAAAATTTATATTGATAATACTGAAGATAGTAAAAGTGTTAAAATTTGATTCGGAAGTGTTTTGTTAAGTTTTGAAATTTTATCGTTTAAATCGATATTTAAAAATAGCCTTCCGAGGCACAGTCTCGGATTTCGACGAAACTAGTTCCATTGGATCCGTAATATTGTATTATTATCGAATTTCAATTTTCATAGCATTTGGAGTTATGGTGTGAGCGTACGATATATAAACGCGCTGAAATCATATCGAAAATTCAGTATAATAATAAGATCCAAAAAGCTATCTTCCCCATACGATCGAATTGGGACACGAAACCCTTTCCATTACGTTCGAAATAGGGGTGTAAAATTATGAACACCTGTCGGCACGCCTCGATAGGAGTTTGAAATTTTAAGTTGCATTTGAATTTAAATTTGAAATTTATAAATATATATTGTTGGACTGGTCAAACTGTTTCAACAACTGCCTTCCTTTCCCATCACAACTTTTTCCTATCACTGTAGCAAGTTTATCCCAACATGCAAGCCAACTTTTACACGCAAGGCATCTTCCTTCATTTTACAATAGAAAAAATAATAATAACGATTTCATTCTATCAACAAAGGAAACCATAAAGGAAATGGCGACAACTTCACTCCTGATCCATTTATTTTACTGTAACGCCCCACCTCTATACCCACGCTAGCAAAGAGTATTAATAGATAATACCGTCTGCTAACACGGAGAATAAGGTTGTTTAGGAGCGACCATCTATAGCCTTGCTTTAATTATCTATTGAATACATCGACGTTTGCCTTACCAAGCAGATCGACATGTCCAATGAATACTTAAAACAAAACCATAGGTGGCTAGAGGATCTATCAGAATAGAATATAACAACTCAAATGCAATATACATCACAGAACAGCAAACCATCATATACACATATACTGATACATAGCAGAGTATACAAAATAATACATGTCAAGTGGTATAGCAAACCACAATATACAGACGAGTTCACAAGAATACATATATCAGAGTTACAATAAAAAGTACTACACAAAAAGCTTTAACAAAAAGGAACAAGCTGAAAGTCCATGCGGAAGCAAAATAGGCTAAGTCCAAAAGCACCTAACCTGAAACATCTCGGTCTGACCCGAGTATAAAATACACGGATCAGTCTAGCTAAACAAATCAGTTAGATAAACTGAACAACAATAAACCTGCAAGGTTACAAAGCATAACAAATATCTCTAAAGGAGATAACACAATCATCTAACAAAAGATGAATCATATGATAACAAGCCTCATATCATCGGCAACATATAGAAACAAAGGATAAGCATATCCCAAAGCAAGCCAAAGGCAATAAAAAAATACCAATAAGGTATACAAGTTCCACAAGGTAATCGCTACATATCGTGTGGTTCAAAAAGACCAACACCGAAGGGCGTTACCTAGGGAATATACATATGAATGAAACATCAGAAAATTGCTCGAGCTCAGTACTGTATAAACAAGGATCCATGAGCCCGAAGACTCCAAACCCAATATCACTCGAGCGGTGACGAATGACCAACTCCGAAAGCGATACAATAGGGCAACAAACCCGAAGGCGACAAACCCAAGTATCTCTCGAGCGGTGACGATGGACCAACTCCAAAAGCGATACTATAGGGCGACAAGCCATAGTGGTGAAGGTCGAAGACCCAGTACTGGACACCACTAACTGGCCGAATGTGTCACAACTCTCGAAAAGGAATCCGAAAAGTGTTAACGTGCGTCCCATAACCACTCGTTCGCACTAAACGGTTTACTATCCGTTAGTTAATTTCACACTCAAAGCAGTACAAAGTTCACCTCATTTCATCGGTAAACCAGACTCGAAGGTCAAAACGATCAATCGAATAGGTCGGGGATTAATCGGAAAGACAAACCATGGATTCATGGTCCGTGTTTTATCTAACCATTTAATCTCCCTTCCACTTCGCTCGAAGTGCGAAATTGTGCGTGTTTTAAATAGAATTTATAAATAGGGGAAATGAGCTTTTAAATGAGATTCGAGAGATTATTTTATAAAAACCTGTGGATGAAGTCAAGAATAAGTTATCAAAGCCAAAGATGCAATGACAACCACTAAAAACCAACTCGAATCGATAAAATTTGGAAAACCAATCAAAATGCACAAAAATAGGCAAAACAGCAAAATAGGAGCAGGTCGGTCGACCGGTTGCAGGGCTCGGTCGGCTGGCCAGATGCAGGAATTAGAACATGGCTCGGGGTAGCAGGTCGGTCGACCGGTTGCAGGGCTCGATCGGCCGAACCTGATGATTTTGCACTTCCTGCCCTATTTCAATGAATTGCAAATTCTTCCAAACCGCGACCGTTCGAGCAATGGACCTAAGGAGCTTTAGCCAATAGATACCCCGGCTCCATTAGCTCTCCGATTCACAACCAAAACATATTCAAACATCAAAGTTAGGATCTTTAAAGAATTGAACCCAAACACTAAAAATTTGGATATTCTCCAATTCAATCCAAACTAAAAGCAAGAGCATATGAGCAAGTGCTTGGAATTCATACCCAACATCAATGAAATCAAGAGAAGTAGATGTGAGTTCAAAACTCACCTTTAACCCAAAACAAAGAAGATGAAGCTCAATAACAAGGAGAAGACCAACCAAACACTACTTCAACTCAACAAGCTTCAATCTAAGAATAAAACACATATTTCCCAATTTTAGGTTTAGGAAATTTCTGACATTGAAGAGAGAAGGAGATAGAGAAGATGAAGAGGAGCTTACCAGTGGCTTCTCTATGATTTTGGAGCAAGAAATCAAGTTTGCAAAGAGAAAACTAGGGCTTGAAATTTCTATTTCCCTTTCCCTTCCACCATTTTCAGTTTTTCTTGAGTAAAAGAAATGAAATGAGGGTGAATGGATGAAGAGTTAATGAGCTAGGGGGGTTAAGTGGAGATTGGGGCCGAACCCAAACTCAAGCCCAAGTAGAAAAAAGAGTCAAAACTCAACTTACTTCAAACAAGCTTATACTCAAAAAGATCGCAAACGACGTTTTGAACACAATGGAAGTGGTCTTGAGACCCAATTTGACCGTTTGCAGAAAGTAACATTTCGGACCCAAAAATCCGACTAACGACGCTATATTTAAATAAAATATTTAAATATACGACCGATAATATGTGGGTTGTTACATTTACGCCTGTTCTTCCCTCTACCTTTTCTTTTGTTTTCAGATTCATTCATTCAAAAAATAATAATAATAATAATAAAATCAAATTCAAAAGGTTAATGGCCGTAATTCGAAAATTGCGACGGCATGGAGCTCGAATCGAGCAGGGTCGCGACGAGCTTCACGAATAGGGGAGCAGGCTCTCGCAGCGCTGAGGCATCCACGGCATGTCGTTGTCGTCAGGAAGCTAGGGTGGCTCGCAAGGTTCGTCGGCAATCGAAGGGGATCTCGTACTATGGTTTTCGAACAGGCAGTGGCAATTTTGATCGACGTGGTGGTGGCCATTGATGAACGAGGCAAGCTGAGTCGCGTACTAGGGTTTTGCATTGACTTTGGGGGAGATGTGATTTAAGGGAGAAGGGCAAATGCGAAGCAGTTGGGGGTTCGTAAGTGGAAGGATGGAAATGTTGGTTGGGTAGTGCAGCGACGATGTTCAACGATGAGGTGAGGTTTATCTGCCCTATTTTAATTTAATTCAATTAATGTATATGCAGATAAAAAAATGGGTGGTGGATCGGGACTTAATTCGAAAACAAAACCTGTTTGTCTCAGTAAATGATAGAGATTAACAAGTTTTTCAGTTAAAACAAAATTCAAGTTTTAATACTAATTTTTCTTAAAAACGATTTCTTTTAATAATAATGGATTAATTAAAAGATTGGTTCGGGATTGTTTGTGTATTAGACCGGGGTGTTGTTCGAAGTATCTTTGGATTGGTCTCGGGTTGTTGTTATAATAGTTTTGTAACATGGGGAGTAATGTTATCAGATTTAAGTTAGATGACCAAATATCTAAAATATATGGAAATAAACAAGTTTCAATGCAAAGTGAATCCTAAGACAAGCTTTCAAAGTTTTAAAATGTTAGAGATTGTTTGTTTAAAATAATTATATAATAGGTTAATTTTTAAATGTTTCAAAAGTGATTTGATTAATGGAATTTAATCAAGGATTAATTATTTGAGGATGGTTAAATAGTTAATCTAATCAGTTTAAGGAGTAATAAATCAATTTATTAAGATAATTAATTAAAGGTTGATAAATTTGTGTAATCAATTTTAAGGATTGATTTATTAATGTGATAAGTTAATTAAGGCAATTCAAGATGATTAATTTATTTAAAGTTGAATTACTTAATGTAATTAATTCATGATAATTACTTAACTTAAGTAACTTAAGGGTTAATTTGTTAATGTAAATAATAAATCAAAGAATAATTAATATAATAATTTAAGGGATAATTAAGTAATTGAGGATAATTACTTAAGTTGGATAAGAAGGGATGATAAATTAATTTTATTAATTAAAGTAATAACTAAGGCCTGTAATTAATATTAATCAAGTATGGTTAGGTAATTTATTTGATTTAAATTAATTGCATGGCAAACTAACCTTGCTTATAAATGATTGGACTATATTGAATGCCTTAAACTGGTTGATATCTCTGATAAGAAATGTTTATGATATGATATGTTGTATGGACAGTGATAATGTGATTATCTATCAATTATGAATTGCTGTGTAAAAGTGTTATCCGGTAATTAAAATTTAATTGTATTTAATTGAATAACTTGGGTTTAGATGACATTGGGTTCAAAGAGATCGGAGTCGGGTATAAGTAAATACCCGAAATCACTTCGAATTTTTATAGATTGATATGTGAAATCAATAGGCTGGAATGAAATGATTTAAGTGAATTGGACTATTTAATCTAAATTTCGGAACTTGGAAAATTGATGTGTGAAATAAGGGATGCCTATATCAAATTGAGAATTTGTAAATTGATACGAGTTACCCCGGGTTTTATATAAGTTGTATGCTTTGAATTCTTTGTCAGATGTGTTACTCATGCTGGTTTCCAGCCTGACCCGGGTGTTATTTTGATGTAATGCTCGAATCAGACCGAGTATTATAGATGTTCAGGTAAGGACGTTCTGAAGCATAGGAGGCGTGCTGGATGGCATGAACGTATGGAGTGTTTCCGCTGTAATATATTTTTGATTATTTGAGACATGTTGATTTGTATATGTCAAGTAATTGAGTATGTGTGTAACTCTGATGTATTAAAATGTAATCGACAAATATAGTATTATTTTGTAAACTATTATTATTTGATATTATATTTTGATCCGCTGTGAATTTGAGAATTTGTGTTGTGTTTTTCTGTTTCTTCTTCTTCTATCTCTTTCTTCTTTTTCCTAACCATCTGGAATTTTCGGGATCGGAAATTTTGGGTCGTTACACATAGCATGAATCTGCTCAACAACTAGGAGTGTGCAAGTAATTTATTAATGTGTGTGTATATGTGTGTGATAGAGGACAACATTATATTGAAGATTCATAATCTTTGATAGTATATATCGAGTGATGTCGACTTACAGAATAATGTATTTCTTATGAAGTACTCTCGTTATCTAAATATCGAGCACATCAGAAATCATGGTATACTTACATTTACTTATGTATTTACTCTTATAGTCTATTTAGGGTTTTATTAATGTTCCAACTTTAATTTATACATTCATATTATATAAGTTTTATTATTATATAACTTTTTATAACGACCCACTTTTCCATACAGTTTACGCGACCAATTAACCACACATGAACCACTCAAATTTAATGGAAATGCGGATAGTCAGGGAAAAGAAAGAAGAAAGAAGACAAAAAGAAACTAAATAACACAGAATCTTACAGCGAAACGAATAATCTATAATATATGAAAAATCTTCTCATAAATCAAAATTGTAATATATGTACATACAAATGTCAATCAGAGTATATTATCATATTCCATCCCAGACAGTTATAACAATCTATCCTCATAATTGCTGATAAATACAAAAATGAATGCAATGGAAAAATAACCATGTACGTGGATACGTTTCTGGGCCACCAGCTCCTCCCCTGAAGCTCCAAAAGTATCCAACTAATGGAAATATGCTCGGTCTAACCCGAGCATTTTAGGAAAACAACGCCCGGGTCAATCTGGTTAAACTAGCGTGAAAAACACAATCAAATGAACTCTTAAAGTTGAAATAATCTTTTGAAAACAAAGGTATTTTGTAAGACCATGTCGCACATAAAACAGACGTGTTTTTTTCTTTACAATAACCAAAACCTTTTTATACAAAATCCAGTGCTATTATAATAATGTCTGAGGGATAAAATAATAATAATCAAGTAGTTGTGATGCTTGTGAGTGTACACAACAATACTAGGTATATAATCGAAATCGATAAGGCTCGTTTGCTAATTATGTAGGATTTCCATGGAGTTTCCCTAAGTACTTAGAGGAACGGTCCTCCTACACAAGGATCAGAGATATCCTTCCGAAGCAGCATACATCCCTATTAATGTACCATAGGAAAAACATGGCTGGTCTCGCTAAGACCGAAAGCATCACCCCATGCATGAAAACTGTAGATGACATCTAGGAGGAGCCGACTACACCCTTTTGGTTTTCCAACCTTACTGGCCATGCCTCGTATCTTTAGTTTTAGTCATTTCTACATATGAGGCTATGTCCGGCATTCCATCTTATGCACTGCCACCTGATTATGGAATCCCACATGGATTCCAATACCCCAACCAAATGCCGCTTTGAGTCATCTCTTATGAGTACACTCTTTCGCTTCCCGCACTTATTTCTGGAATGTTCAATACTAGTTTTTTAGGAAATAATCAGACAATACATAAGAAAAGGGATCACCCCCTAACCGTTTAAGTGGACGGATCTCCTTATCGTTTGTCATAGAAGAACAAAATGAGTTTAAACGTATAGTATAGCACCACCGATGGTAACTGTACCATAAATTCCCGTATTTCCCCTAGATATTTCAAGAGTTAAAATCCTTCGGCTTTACGTAGGGAATATTTCTGTACCACCAAAATTAAGAAGGATTACATATTTAGACCAAGATTTGATAGTCGGCTATTTAACTATCAAATAAAAAACATTTAAACAAAGATTACCTTTCCTACAGAAATCACTAATCCTTCCCAAAATAAATCTCTTAAATAAACTAAATTCATATTTCAGATATTTGGAAATCCCTTCCATATACTTATCTCAATATGATAAGTATATTCCCAAGCCACAATATTTACGGTACTTAAAAAATATAACCATATACTTATCTCAATGGTAGACTTATATTCACAAACCATTTCATTTTCAAAACTTGAAAAACTCTTTAAAATAGATATGGAAAATACAGTTGAATATCGACTATGGATCGCAGCTTACAAAATGGTTACGTCGTTATCCCAGTGAATCCATAGTAAACTGTCGGCGATCCCCGCCCCTCGAATTACGCCATGAATATCAACCATCTCTTTCCAAATTCCTTTATCTTGTAAATATTTCCAAATCTATTTGAAAAGATTCCTTATAAATTTTCAATCTATTTCTAAAACATTCTTTATATATATCAAAACTCTATTTATTATACTTCCCTTTTTCAAACCTTTCAAACTCATTGATAAATTCTTTTATAAATATCTAGAACCATTTAAGACTCTTCCCATGTTTTAACAAACCTATTTAAAATACTCTTTCCATATTTTAATAAATCTATCTAAATAACTCTTTAAGTCATCATGGTTTCTTTTATAAACCATACATTATTTAAAATAACTTTAAATAACAAGTTATTATCTAGACATCCTTATTTTCATTTAAATTAAATATCATTTAAATGATAACTTAAAATCTCATTAAAACACATTAAATTAATTTTTAAACATCATTATTACATTAATAAATTAACTTCAAAATAATATTAATATAATAATTAATTAACTTCAAAACGTTATTAAACAATAGCTAACCGACTTTAAACTAATATTAATATGATAACTAATTAACCTATAAATACAACTAAATAACTTAAATAAATATAATTAGATAAATTTAATTAGAAATTAAAGTATAGATAATCACTTTAAATAATAATTAAAATATAATCGAAACTTTTTTAAACCATAATTAAATAACTTCAAAATAATAATTAAACATTCTTAAACAACATTTAGGAAATAACCTTTAAGAATCATATTAATAAAATAATTAACTTTAAAACATTATTGAAACAATTTTAAATTACCTTTAAAATATTACTAATAAATAATTATTACTAAATAATAATTAACTTTAAACCTTATAATAAAAATAATTATTTTTAAATAACTTTCAAATCAATAATTAGCTTTTCAAATTCGTAGAAGGCTTAACGATCACCATGGTACTTAAACAAGCTACCATATTACTCCATTAAACTTTTTAAGTTAATAACAAACATTTACATGATCCACGACTGCGCAAATAAATTCAATACTTAACCATCATTGTTTAATATATCACTTGGTCAAAGTGCTATATCAATTTATGATATATAATCAGATGTCCAAAACTGTAAAATAGCAGAATGAAGATTTATTTTGCTAAATGTCAAATTAATTTAATTAGCCAAACTATGTTTTATTCTGCTAAACAGATATCCAATTACCATATTCGATCCAGCTTAACTCAATAGTAGTTAAATAAACAACGATAATTAAGGTATGTAAATTTAAACGACGTTATTATTTAAAATAATGTGATTTAAATCCAGTCCGTTTAAATATGTAATATATTTTTATATGTTCAAAGCTACCAACAGTTTACACTATAATGTTGTATTCATCAATATACGAGTACAATGCAAAAACCCGCATGTCAATCGGATAAAATATAGGTAAGATATAACAATTGTAAGTTTATGACATTTAAAAATATGAAATAATCAAAAATAAACTTATTAATATTTTTCTCACCATCAAATTACAAATGGGACAAAGCCCAAGCTGATGCTTCTTTTTCCCCAATGTAGAAAACCGGAAACCTTGACTTGAAATTACTAGAACAAATTGAACGTGCATGGCGTGCACATCGTGCACGTGCACCAACCACCCCAGCGACCAATGCCGCAATTGAACCCACCGACATGTGCTCCTAGATGCACCCATTAACTTGGCACCACCTCCCTCTTTTGCTAGCCCACCAAACCAAAAATCGACTACCATTATCAAAGCTTCATGCTTGGAAAAAACACGACGAAATCCCTTCCCCACCCCCAAGTCCACATTAGCCTCGTCGCCTTTTCCATCTTGACCCTCACTCTGGCGCGACCTTCTGGCCAACTACGATCCCACTTGATACCGCCTACCACTAGCAAATCATGGTGAACCGAGCACCTTCCAAAATATGCCCAAAACCCTAAATCGAGCAACAGACGATACTCCAAAGCGAACTTCAAGAATCGACCATGGTCATCCCCTCTGCCTCATCCCAAGTCTCCTCCCCGACATCTTCGATCGACCTCCCGACCACCGGTTCGTCAAAAATTAATTTTTGAACGATTTTCAATCATCTCATTTCCTATGACAATCCGAGCTACTAAAAATCATATGAACACTTCTAAATATCTCCAACTGCCGTTACGAACCCATCCATATCCTTCATTCGTCAATTCGTTATCGTCAAAAACGGTTTTTTCTAGACCATTCACTGTTATTTAAAGATATCGCTCAAACTACTCAATGATCTCTCAAACTACTCGATGAAAACCATGAAACTATTTTTAGAATAAACGAGATTCGACTATGAACAACTTTCCTTTTGATGGTTTTGGACGATTTTTCTTAGATTAGAAGATACTGATTTTTGAATAAGAGAAGGTGATGTATATTCCTTGGTTTTTGATCAAGTGGAATGTGAACCAGAAAATGAAATGGAGGAAGGCAATGTTTATACTAATATAAGCATACATATAGGAAAAGCATGATGATGGGATAAGGAAATAAATGGTAGGGAAACAAGGGTGGCTGAGGAGATAAAATGGTTGTTGGGGAAAAATGGTGGCCGTTGTGTACAATTGTTTAAACTGGCAAGGAAAAAGAAAGGGCTGGGTTGATGCAAGGTGTGGTGTGTACGGATGTGTGTTGAATTTTAAATAAAGTATGGTTCCTTGTCATAACATATCACGTTCGTTCCCAAGCCGCGATTGACAAAAAATAAATTACGATCACGCATAGAATTGGAACGCAATCACAAAACAACGATAAAATAGACAAGTTATTAAATTCTGTGGAATCTGAAAATACCAACGTAAACGAAAATTTATTTATTTTTAAAATTAAAATTTGTTGAAAAATTCTAAAAATTAAATTAAAATTACTTCATTAGAAATCAAGTCTCGGTTCGAAACAGAGTATTTATCATAATTTAAATTCAAATCCGAATATTTAAATAAATTAAATATTCAAATTTGAAGTCCCAAAAGTACGGGCCGTTACACTTTTTATATTTCATATACTTATATAATAGTCTTATGTATAATATTATATTAACTAAATCTTTTTTAACTAATTAACATTTTAATTAATTTTGTATTATTTTGATATAACATTTATATTAAATATTTATTATATACTATAATATTTACATTATAACACATATATCGTATGTATGTGTATGTTATTTAATTAATTAACCTTTTAATTAATTAATTTAATTAAACTTTAATTAATTATTTTAACTAAGCAATTTTGATCAAAATCATGTTAATTTCAAAAATCGTATTATATAAATATACATGTATACTTGTGATATCTTAAACATTTTAAAATATCATAATATATAATACGCGTATTTTTTTATTAATTAACTTGAAACGACCTTGACTCGACCTTCGAAAATCGGCACTGAATACGACACTCGTATTCAAATGCCGCAAATCTAAACGTCGAATCTGGTTCACCGGAGCGTATAACAGATTAAGTACAACACAGCGGAAGAAATGAATAATACATTGATTTACACAATTTGATATAATATCCAGATACAATGATGATACAATGGATATCAATAACATCAGAGATATGATACAAAACAATAGCAGCGGAAAGAAAAGATAACACCAGCAGCAGAACAAAATCTCCAATATGATCTCTAAGAAAGAACTCCATTTCCGGTAATCTCCATCTCCAAGGCACCAATCCAGAAATAGCTCGAACTCCAATAAAGATGCACTAATCTAAGCAAGTACAGTCCTGATCCAAATTCTGAACTAGCTTCAGATAATCTACTAAACCTGAGTGTCTAAAAAAACCCAACTCTAGACTGCCCGTGTGGTAAGATTGTGGGCACCCAGAGTTTAGGAAGGGAACAATAAACTCCAGATCAGTCGTGGGACTGGTATGAGTAAACAAAACAGTATATCTTTTAAAACAACAACAAAAGAGTTTAAAACAAATCCGCAATGCTTTTTGAAAAATGAAACTACTATAAGACCTCCCGCCACACACACAATGCAAACGCAGAATTGGAGGAGATTTCTCCTTATGATAGTAAAATATGCTTGATACGAGAAAATTTCTTTGATATTATTACTAGTGCATTGTGTAGAAAAACCATTTCGAAAGTATAATATTAATCCTAGCCGGCATAGACATTCTGAACTATGCCTACTATAACTACCATCTAAACAGTGGTGGCCACCATAAGTAAATGGCAGGTTCTACAACTAAAACCGTACAAGGCACGTATTGAAGATTGGATTTCCAACAAATGGTCACGCTAAGGAACTTCCTAATGTCCAAGGGTACGCCTCTGGTGGGACGTCCCGAGAACCTAATCAGATCTCTGTCAACACAAGGCCGGGTTACCTCCGTAACTAGGTAACTACTACACGAGCATGCCATCCCCCGGTCATTTAGGACCTTTATCCGAGGTGCCTTTCAACCACAAAGCAATCACAAAGTAATAGATCTGCAGTGTCCACATGGGTTAAGTATATGGGCTCCATACCATGATACCACCCTTTTCCAGAAGGGAATGACACACCCTAAAGGGAGCGACCCTCATAACCTTGCCGCATCTTTCCTGTTTCGATCATTTCCGAGGTGTGAGGTCCTGATGCAGTCTCGTCCATAATGCTACGCTTTATAAAAAAGCCATGCTTTGATTAACAAATGATGCACAACAGCACTCAGCATGCCACACTACCAAATTGGGAGTATATCAGTGATAACTATCAACTACATAACCTCTGAGCTCATACGTCTCAAAGAAGGGTGTTAAGCTAAGAGAATAAATTCTCCGCCACCAAGCAGAAATGTATTTGATAGAGATCAGTTCTATACCTCAAAATGTAATGTCGGACATACACCCATACACCCATACAAGTCTGTTCCGGGTTCGAACAGAACCGAAGGTACTTCCGAAGAAGCCCTTGCAATCCGGGTATCCACAATCCCGATCGGACTTCCCATCACTTAGGAAATCTCTATACCGTAGCTACTCGGTGTAGAGACAATCGATAGGTTATCCTAACGTTCTCGCAAATACCCGGTCTTCACCACCGGTCTTCAAATGCAATCCATAACATCGTATCATTATTCGGAATGGCTTATATGACACAAGGTCCTCTCCCGGCTAAACCGAATAATGAGCGCAATATTTAAAAATATATGGATATGGAATCTCAGTTAAGTCACGACCTTTAAAATCCAAAAATTCCCTTTCAAATGGTTTAAACCAATTACTATTTCAAATCTTTAAACAAAAAGATTCATTTCACGAAGTTCACCCAGTTTCACAAAGATCCATTCATAGATTTCTAAAACAATTTTCATTTCAATTAGGATTAACTCATCCAATCTTTAAATTAAAGATTTAACTTATAGCTTTCAACCCGTTTCCATAAATTGGAAAATCATTTTCATTTTAGACTTGAAATCCTTTTAACACCAACTGGAAGTTCATTTTCTATGTGAAAGCTTTTATTATTTGGAAACAAATAGTTTTTTATTTTGGAAGAATCCGATTACATTTATACAAGTTAAAAACTTTAGGTTAAATTCAAATTCCCAAAACAACATTTTTAAATTGGTTTAAAACCCATATAAACTGGTATAACCTTTTTAAATCATAAATAGGATTTAATTTCAAATTTTGAATTCAAATTTAAATTAAATTTCAAAACTAAATTAGGTTATTCAAAATAACTTTTATCTTTGAAATTCCTTTTCAAAAGCTTTTTACTTTAAACCCAATCTATTTCAAAACCATTTGAATTCAAAAATTCAATTTTTTTAAAACTATTTCAAAAATCTATGACTTAACCAATTTCCACGTGCAATCCATATTTGTGTGTGTATAAGTGTGGTCCAGGGGTTTTACACAATAGAAGTACGACATCATCAATTAACACATATTCAAAAACAGCAATATATTTGATAAGCGGTATAAACTATAACGCTTATCTTTTATTCACAGATCACAGATATATGTCACAGATAATAAATTACCTTAAACACAGCTCAAATCAAAACAGAGCATCACAATCAGGGATATTAAACAATTCAATCATCCAATAGAATCTAAACATACACAAGTAAGAGCAGTTAATTATCTAATTAATTCAAATCTGATTTAAGTACTTATCAATTACTAATCCTGGTTAATTAACATTAATGAATTACAAATTATTTTGATTAATTATTCTTTAATCCTTTATTAATTAACCATTAATAATAATATTAATTAACCCTTGATTATAATTCATCAACCTTTAATTATTAAATAATTATCCTTTAATTATTTAATTAACCGTTTAATCAATTATCTTTAATTAATTAATTTATCCCTTAATTAATTACGATAAGTGACTATCCCTAATCTTAAATCAATGTTAATCACTTGATTAATTCACTTTTAGTCATTAATTAATTACTTTTAATTAAGTAATTATCTTTAAGCAATTTAATTAATTTCATTAATTAATTTTCATTAATTAATTACATTAATTAATTAATCCTTGATTATAAATTAATTAACCTTATATTAATAATTAATTATCTTTAATTAATTACAATGATTAATTAATTAATCCTCAATTAACAATCATTCCTTAATCACCTTCATTAATTAATCATTTCTTAATTAATTGTCTTTATTGATTTATCCTTAATTACATTAATCAATTAACCGTTAATCATTAAATTATCCTTAATCAGTTACCATTTAATTAATTATCCTAAATTTATTACAACAAGTGATTATCCATAATCACTTGATAAATCAACTTTAATCATTAATTAATCTAACCTTTAACAATAAATTTATTAACCTATTAACTTACACCTTTAATTTAATTACAACTATAAAAATCTTAATCTTTTAAACTAACTTCTTAATTAAAGTTTAATACCACATCATTATATTTTCAAAAAAACCTTATTAATTAATAAATTAACTAATGTGAAATTTTCCAATATCAAAACAATTTCCCTTTAAAAACATTTAGCTTTCAAATTTTAAACTTTGAAATTTGTTTAAAACTTGTTTAACCTTTCACTTTGAAACTCTGGTTATATATATTTTTCCTCTTTTCTTTTGAAATCTGGATACAACAAAAACCTGATCCCATGATTTACTTGAGCCAAATCATTTTTCTCCGAGCAACCTTAATTCAAATTTTCTTCGAGACAACCCATCGATTTCCTGTACTCGAACCCAAGAAAATACCCGAGTTCTTCTTCTTCTTCATTTTAACAGCCACAACCAAACATATCAATGTTACACCGTGCAACGTGCACGTGTACACGTCGTTGGTGACCCACCGGCATACTTCATCGACGCTCTCAAGTTGCCGTTGATCCCCTTGATCCACTAAGCTACCCAGAAAATTCGAAACCCAACCAAATCGAAAATGTGCAATTCGAACGAACCCAGCAACAAAAGTCGATCATCCAAAAATCCACCGCATCACCACCTCGGTCCGTTACTCGCCACCGGAAACCGCCCAGAGATGCGTCGACGTCCCCTTGCTCGATTCCCCACTTTGCGATCCAGTCCAACCTACCCACATTGACGCAGTTCCCCCAATTCCGACATCGCCCAAAGTAGTACCTTAAACCCTAATTTCGAATCGTACCATCTCCATGATCAACTAAAAATTATGCGATCATTTTTCCCAAGCTCCATGATCCCCCAACGAGCCTCACCCCTGATCGCGTCGACCCACGCTTCGCCGATGACCCGAGTTTCCCCAAAATATATCTTCTGTGCATCTCGTGAATTCACTTCACCCACTCACTTAAAAATCTTAATATCTATACCAAAAATCATGATTTACCAACACAAATTCAAATATGAATTCAAACTTAAAAATGTAATAATCAAAATTTTAACTTGAGTTGATTTCCTCTGACATTTCTTATATCCAGTAATTCTATATGTCGATAATATCTTATAATATTTTTAAAATTTAGATTATGATCATTCAAACACATTTTATTCGAACCTCAATGCCTAAAGGGGATTAGGAGATTAGATGTAGAATTTTGAACAGATTTTAGAACCTGTTATGTTTAAACAGAAGCATGGTTTGCCTGTTCCCAAACATGTATACAGATATTGCCCCACATACATATGCATAAAAATCAACATGCACACCCTAATCCAGATCATACTTCAAAGTCCATATGCTAATCTAATATAACAAGCTTTAAGAAATAAATATGGGTGGTTTGCTCACCTGTGCTTGTTGAAACAGAGCCTGTAATTTTTCTTCTGGAAATTTTGACTTTGCTTTGTCTCAGGTTTTGGATTTAAACAGAGAAGCACTTGCATGCCTCAGGATTGTGAATTTAGTTTAGATGATTTCCAAATTCCTAAATCTTGATTTCTACTTTTTTTTCTTTTTTTTGCTTTGATTTTGAAGACTTTAGATTGGTTTATTATTTCCAGGTTGAAGCTTGAAGTTGCAGAAGTTGTTTTGAATTCTTGTTTGAGTTGAACCTGTTTGAATCTGTTTGATATTTGCTTTAATTTGCATCTTTGTACCCATAGGTTTTTACTTCCATTTGCTTTTCCAGATTCTAAATTGCTAGCTTGGAACAGATTTTGAATTTTTTTTGTTTCATATTTGAGAAGAGAAGATAACGGTTGTTTTCTGATTTTTTTTCTATTTTTCTTTTCTTTAGGTGTTGAGATTTGTGATACTCAATCTTTCTACTATTTTCTAGATTTGCTGAGACTAAATAATTTAAATATGGGGAGATGAAAAGTTTTCTATAATTTTTTTATTATTTTATTCTAGCAATGATATGGGATGCCATTTGGTAGAAAATAATCATGAGATCTCAATTATATTAACTTCGTTACGCCATCTCTTTGATGTATACTTAGCATTTGTGATTTTACAAAGACAAGAGAAATTTTTTTTATAAATTTTTTAATATCATATTCACTTTATAAATAAATGTACCCCTTTATTCATGTGTGTATATATATACATTGTTAAAAGAAGAATTGTTTTTAACCAATCTTTGTATTATATAAATTTCACCTTAATGATTTTTGAAAGCCAATTATATTTATAAAACATTTATTTTAAATTTAAATTCAAATTCCAATTCACTTGAATTAAAATCCATTTATGTATATATATATATATATATTTATATCCATACTTATGCAATTTAAATTCAAATTCAATGTATACTCAAATCTACTCATATATGCCTTATATATATAATTTGAATTCAAATGATTTTTTTTAAAACATTGATTATTTCAAGATTTTAAACTCAAAAGAAATTGGAATTTTATTCATATATAATTTATCACTCATTTTATTTTTTTTGAAACTTCTCGATTTATTTTCAAATTAAATTCCAAAAGTTTAAATATGTTACTAATTTAAATTGATAAATTTTGGGATGTTACTTTTTATTTATAAGATATTAAATATCCAATTTGAGCCCCAATTAAATTTCAAAATAAATGTCCAAATAAACAAATACCCTATTTAATCTTGGAAAAATTAATTTAATTTACAATTTAAATTCACAAATTTATATTAGTTACTAAATTTAATTTTACTCAAAAATCGGGATCGTTACAGATTCCCCCCTTAAAAAAATTTCGTCCCCGAAATTTGCTGGGGATACGAGAAAGAAAAGATGATAGATAAAGAAATGATTGATCAGATCAGATCGAAATATTTATTCTGCATTCGGTTTACCAAATCAGAATATCAACAATATGAGAACAAACTCATACGATTATTTCACAAGATACTCGGGTCCACCGGTCTACGAATATGCAAGGGCATTGATTAGTTCGAAAGGATAACTAACCGTTTGTAGAATATATCGGACCCAACAATAGATAAATGTATTCAATCTTCTACAATTTCTCAAACACAAGATATGGATTCCAACTTCAGGTCGGAATACCCCAAAGTGTATACCAACCCGTCCCTCTTCGAACTTCAGTTTACGCAAGAATTTACAATAGAATTTCAAATTTGGTTTTAACCGATATCGTTTTATTGATACAATTCAAATTTAGCTCCATATTTTATTAACCAATTTAACTCAATTTAAAATTTCCAATTTATTTAAAATTTCCAATTTATTTAAAATTTCCAATTTCATTAGAGTTTAAAATGAAAAGCTGATAAGAAACCGGTGAAGATACGAAGTAAGAATTTTCTACAATGATTCGTAGGGCCACCATCACACCGAAACTTATTTCTGGAGCTGTCACAAAGATATCAAAGAATTTGGAATCGAATCAAAGGAGATTGATAGAGAAAGTTATTTTCACTGTTGCAGGGTATTGACTATTTGTAGTGGTACTCCCCTGTCCCCTATCTCGTCCTCTTCTTGCACTCATACTCATTATCAGTGGATAGTAAGAGAATTTACTGAGGCGTTCGAATGGATATCTTAGGATATACTCATTCTGGGGTATACTTCACCCTATCTCTAATGAGTTACTTAATGTGTTATACTCCTAAGCTATTTTAACCTTCAGCTCTGATACCAAATGAAACGACCCTGACTCGACCTTCGAAAATCGGCACCGAATACAACACTTGTATTAAAATGCCGCAGATCCAAACGTCGAATCTGGTTCGCCAGAGCTTATAACACATTAAGTACAACACAGCGGAAGAAATAAATAATACATTGATTTAAAACATTTGATACAATATCTAGATGCAATGATGATACAATGGCTATCAATATACATCATAGATATGATATAAAACAATAGCTGCGGAAAGAAAAGATAACACCAGCAGCGGAACAAAATCTTCAATATGGTCTTCAAGAAAGAACTCCAGTTCCGGTAATCTCCATCTCCTAGACACCAATCCAGAAATAGCTCGAACTTCCAATAACGATGCACTAAGCTAAGCAAGAACAGACCTGATCTAAAAACTGAACTAGCTCTAGATAATCTACTAAACCTGACTATCTGAAAAAACCAACTCTAGACTGCTCGTGTGGGAAAATTGTAGGTACCCAGAGTTTAGGAAGGAAACAATAAACTCCATTTCAGTCGTGGGACTGGTATGAGCAAACAAAACATTTTATCTTTTAAAACAACAACAAAAGAGTTTAAAACAAATCCACAATGCTTTTTGAAAAATGAAACTACCATAAGGCCTCCCGCCACACACACAATGCAAACGTAGAATTGGAGGAGATTTCTCCTTATGATAGTCAAATATGCTTGATACGAGAAAATTTCTTTGATATTATTACTAGTGCATAGTGTAGAAAAACCATTTCGAAAGTATAATATTAATCCTAACCAGCATAGACATTCCAAACTATGCCTTCTATAGCTACCATCTAAACAGTGGTGACCACCATAAGTAAATGGCAGGTTCTACAACTAAAACCGTACAAGGCGCGTATTGAAGATTGGATTTCCAACAAATGGTCAGGCTAAGGAACTTTCTACTGTCCATGAGTACACCTCTGGCGGGACGTCCCGAGAACCTAACCGGATCTCTACCAACACAAGGCCTGGTTACCAAAACATCCCTTTCAAATGGTTTAAACCAATTACTATTTCAAATCATTAAACAAAAAGATTCATTTCACAAAGTTCACCCAGTTTCACAAAGATCCATTCATAGATTTCCAAAACAATTTCCATTTCAATTAGGATTAACTCATCCAATCTTTAAATTAAAGATTTAACTTATAGCTTTCAACCCGTTTCCATAAATTGGAAAATCATTTTCATTTTAGACTTGAAATCCTTTTAACACCAACTGGAAGTTCATTTCCTATGTGAAAGCTTTTACTATTTGAAAACAAATAGTTTTTTATTTTTGAAGAATCCGATTACATTTATACAAGTTAAAAACTTTAGGTTAAATTCAAATTCCCAAAACAACATATTTAAATTGGTTTAAAACCCATATAAACTGGTATAACCTTTTTAAATCATAAATAGGATTTAATTTCAAATTTTGAATTCAAATCTAAATTAAATTTCAAAACTAAATTAGGTTATTCAAAATAACTTTTATCTTTGAAATTCCTTTTCAAAAGATTTTTACTTTAAACCCAATCCATTTCCAAAACCATTTGAATTCAAAAATTCAATTTTTTTTAAAACTATTTCAAAAATCTATGACTTAACCAATTTCCACGTGCAATCCATATTTGTGTGTGTATAAGTGTGGTCCAGGGGTTTTACACAATAGAAGTGCGACATCATCAATTAGCACATATTCAAATACATCAATATATTTGATAAGCGGTATAAACTATAACGCTTATCTTTCATTCACAGATCACAGATAATAAATTACCTTAAACACAGCTCAAATCAAAACAGAGCATCACAATCAGGGGTATCAAACAATTCAATAATCCAATAGATCCAAACATACACAAGTAAGAGCAGTTAATTATCTAATTAATTCAAATTCTGATTTAATTACTTATCAATTACTAATCCTGGTTAATTAACATTAATGAATTACAAATCATTTTGATTAATTATTCTTTAATCCTTTATTAATTAACCATTAATAATAATATTAATTAACCCTTGATTATAATTCATCAACCTTTAATTATTAAATAATTATCCTTTAATTATTTAATTAACCATTTAATTGATTTCATTAATTAATTTTCATTAATTAATTACATTAATTAATTAATCCTTAATTATAAATTAATTAACCTTATATTAATAATTAATTATCTTTAATTAATTACAATATTAATTAATTAATCCTCAATTTGCAATCATTCCTTAATCACCTTCATTAATCAATCATTTCTTAATTAATGATCTTAATTAATTTATCCTTAATAATTACATTAATCAATTAACCGTTAATCGTTAGATTATCCTTAATCAGTTACTATTTAATTAATTAACCTAATTAATTACAACAAGTGATTATCCCTAATCACTTGATAAATCAGCTTTAATCATTAATTAAACTATCCTTTAACAATAAATTTATTAACCCATTAACTTACACCTTTAAAAATCTTAATCTTTTAAACTAACTTCTTAATTAAAGTTTAATACCACATCGTTATATTTTCAAAAAAACACTTACTAATTAATAAATTAACTAATGTGAAAATTTCCAATATCAAAACAATTTCCCTTTAAAAACATTTTGCTTTCAAATTTTAAACTTAGAAATTTGTTTAAACTTGCTTAACCTTTCACTTTGAAACTCCGGTTATATATATTTTTCCTCTTTTCTTTTAAAATCTAGATACAACAAAAACCTGATCCCATGATATACCCGAGCCAAATCATTTTTTCTTTGAGCAACCTTAATTCAAATTTTCTTCGAGACAACCCATCGATTTCCTGTACTCGAACCCAAGCAAATACCCGAGTCCTTCTTATTCATTTAACAGCCACAACCAAACATATCAACATTACACCGTGCAATGTGCAATGTGCACGTGTACACGTCGTTGGTAACCCACCAACGTACTTCGTCGACGCTCTCAAGTCGCCGTTGATCACCTCGATCCACTAAGATACCCAGAAAATTCGAAACCCAACCAAATCGAAAATGTGCAATTCGAACGAACCCAACAACAAAAGTCGATCATCCAAAAATCCACCGCATCACCACCTCGGTCTGTTACTCGCCACCGAAAACCGCCCAGAGATGCGTCGACATCCCCTCGCTCGATTCCCCACCTTGCGATCCACTCCGGCCTACCCATGTTGACGCGGTTCCCTCAATTCCGACATCGCCCAAAGTAGTACCTTAAACCCTAATTTCGAATCATACCGTCGCCATGATCAACTTAAAATTATGCGAGCATTTTTCCGAAGCTCTACGATCCCCCAACGAGCCTCACCCCTGATCGCGCCGACCCACGCTTCGTCGATGACCCGAGTTTCCCCAAAATATATCTTTTGTGCATCTCATGAATTCACTTCACTCACTCACTTAAAAATCTTAATATCTATACCAAAAATCATGATTTACCAACACGAATTCAAATATGAAACTTAAAAATGTAACAATCAAAATTTTGACTTGAGTTGATTTCCTCTGACATTTCTTATATCCAGTAATTCTATATGTTGATAATATCTAATAATATTTTTAAAATTTAGATTATGATCATTCAAACACATTTTATTCGAACCTCAATGCCTAAAGGGGATTAGGAGATTAGATTTAGAATTTTGAACAGGTTTTAGAACCTGTTATGTTTAAACAGAAGCATGGTTTGCCTGTTCCCAAGCATGTATACAGATATTGCCCCACATACATATGCATAAAAATCAACATGCACACCCTAATCCAGATCATACTTCAAAGATCTCCATATGCTAATCAAATATAACAAGCTTTAAGAAATAAATATGGGTGGTTTGCTCACCTGTGCTTGTTGAAACAGAGCCTGTAATTTTTCTTCTAGAAATTTTGACTTTGCTTTGTCTCAGGTTTTGGATTTAAATAGAGAAGCACTTGCATGCCTCAGGATTGTGAATTTAGCTGAGATGATTTCCAGATTCCTAAATCTTGATTTCTTTTTTTTTCTTCCTTTGTTTGCCTTTGATTTTGAAGACTTTAGATTGGTTTATCATTTCCAGGTTGAAGCTTGAAGTTGCTGAAGTTGTTTTGAATTCTTGTTTGAGTTGAATCTGTTTGATATTTTCTTTAATTTGCATCATTGTACCCATAGGTTTTAACTTCCATTTGCTTTTCCAGATTCTGAATTGCTAGCTTGGAACAGATTTTGAATTTTTTTGTTTCAGATTTGAAAAGAGAAGATAATGGCAGTTTTCTGATTTTTTTCTATTTTTCTTTTCTTTGGGTGTTGAGATTAGTGATACTCAATCTTTCTACCATTTTTTCAGATTTGCTGAGACTAAATAATTTGAATATGGGGAGATGAAAAGTTTTCTATAATTTTTTATTTTATTTTATTCTAGCAATGATATGGGATGCCATTTGTTAGAAAATAATCATGAGATCTCAATTATGTTAACTTCTTTACTCCTTCTCTTTGATGTATACTTAGCATTTGTGATTTTACAAAGACAAGAGAGAAAAAAAATTATAATTTTTTTATATCATATTCACTTTATAAATAAATGTACCCCTTTATTCATGTGTGTGTGTGTGTATACATTGTTAAAAGAAGAATTTTTTTTAACTAATCTTTATATTATATAAATTTCACCTTAATGGTTTCAAAAGCCAATTATATTTCTAAAACATTTATTTTAAATTTAAATTCAAATTCCAATTCACTTGAATTAAAATCCATTTATGTCTATACACACACACACAAATATATATATATATATATATATATATATATATATATTCACATCCAACTTATTCAATTTAAATTCAAATTCAATGTATACTCAAATCTACTCATATATGCCTTATATATAATTTGAATTCAAATGATTTTTTTTAAACATTTATTATTTCAAGATTTTAAACTCAAAAGAAATTGGAATTTTATTCATATATATTTATCACTCATTGTATTTGTTTTGAAACTTTTCAATTTATTTTCAAATTAAATTCCAAAAGTTTAAATATGTTACTAATTTAAATTGATAAATTTTGTGATGTTACTTTTTATTTATAAGATATTAAATATCTAATTTCAAAGCCCCAATTAAATTTTAAAATCAATGTCCAAATAAACAAATACCCAATTTGATCTTGGAAAAATTAATTTAATTTACAATTTAAATTCAAAAATTTATATCAGTTACTAAATTTAATTTTACTCAAAAATCGAGATCGTTACATAACTTTTTGAAGAAAATGAGTGATACTCTATTAGTACAGGAGAACACTCTTGTATTTTATTCTACATTTAATAAATGGAGCGATGTGAAAGAAAAATAAAATAAAAATCCATGATCTAAAAAACTAATATCCATATTATAATAATACAACATTAAATCATACGTTCAAATTTCATAGACAGGCTCTGCAACTTCACAAAACGTCACACCGCAAAACTTCACTAAACCACACCCTACACTACACCAAGCCATACTCTGCAAATTCACAAACATCTCAAACATTTCACCGCACACTACCACTTTACATAACATCAAACCATAAAAATTCACCTTTATATCACCCCTTTATTGCCATCAGTCCTCATGCGTATGATTACATAAAAATAGAATGTTTAATTTTAAAAAATCTAGGACTTCTTCTAATAATAATTGTTAAATTACTCCTACTTTTTATTTTACCAAATACTACATATTTGGAAGTATGAGTAGAATCATAAGCATGAATAGGAGGAGGTATAGATCTTCTTGAAGATGCGAGGCAACTGTACAAAATAAGTTCTATAGCCTCGGTATAAAAAGGTATTCTTAATTCCTCCTTAATATCAAAGCCCTTGTTATTCATTACAGTCGTCTGATCTAAATCATACTGCTCTTCCATATGACCAACAACAATAACATCGGGACTCTTTTCCTGTTATTCCATGTCATGTATATGTTCCTATTGTACAACACCTTGCTCCCCTTACTTATTTTTATTAATTAAGTCAATCGCCACATCATCCTCCACTACCTCTCTCTCTTCACATAAACCACATCCTTTACTTATTTTAATACATGAGTTTATCGTCGCATCATCCCTTACCATCTCTCTATGTTCATGTGAACTACCTCCCATGCAAATTTGATTATCTAAGTCAACCACCATTACATCCTCCATTATCTCTCTCTCTTCACGTGAACTGTACCCCTTCCTTAATGTTAATGAATTATTAACTATATTAAAACATTCTTTCACAATATCTGTAATGACCCGTAACTTTATAACTTTAATTGAAGACATTTAAATAATTTTAAATATTAAAATATAGATTATTTTCTTATAAATATTCAAGTTTTAAGTGATGAATAATAACAATGAACTTATTTTGAAAAAAATGTTCATAAAAATATTTCTTTTGGAATTATATCGATAAAAATGCTGAAAACCGCTTTATCAATAAACAGCTCTAAAATAATAAAACATCATGCACGGAGCTGGATACTTACAGTTAATTTTATAATTGAATATGAAATAAAATAATATATTATATTTTTGGACATAAAAAGTATTTATGACATCACCAATAATTTAGATCATATTTAATAATTGATTTATGAATTTAAATTGAGATTTAACGGTTTAATAATTATTTTAATTGTTTAAATAATTGTTTTTAAATGATAATAATTCATTTTAATTAGTTATGAAGTGATAATAAATCGCTTATAATAGTTTTATAAAGATATATATTTGATTTAAGAATATAAGGAAAATCGATATGGATTTATCAATATAATTGCGCTTTTTGTAAATTGTTAACACGAAAACTTGTCATCACCTCAGAGAGAATTTCGAAGAAGAAGTGACCTCTTTGAAACGTATTTTTGATATAGGTGAAGATAGCTAATATTCTTCTATTAAGTAAAGGTTGTTGAAAACACTTTTGTAACACTTTTCGACTCAGTCGAAAGGCTGACTTCTTTGTAGGAAATTCCCTCTAAATTACTTAATGAATGACTCTATTAGATTCTCCTTTCGAAGTGGTTATGGTGCCTAGGGATAAGGTTTGAGTGGAAAGATTTCGACCCTATCGAAGGATGGTCTCTTTGAGGTCTTTGGTTATGTCCTTTAGGTTGAAGGAAATTGGTTGAGTTGTAGGTTTCGATACACGCAAAAGGTTAGTATTCAAAAAGTGGTGGTTGAGATTAAAGAATTTGAGTATGCTGGAAAAAAGAGGGGTTTCGACTTCATCGAAAGGGGTAAACTCTTATTGTCTTGCAAACCTGAACTAAAAGTTAAGGGAAATATGTATACTTTGGATTTCGACTCAGTCGAAGGGTAACCTTCTGACTTGATTGATACGTTATATGATAATAATCTCGTGAAATAAGAACTTCATAGTTGCAGCATAATAAAAATTATCATAATCTCTCTTTTAATTGAAGTGAGGTGCACAAGTTGACTAAATCTTCAATTCGACTTCAGAATTAGGGTGCACAAGCTTCAGAAAGTATGAGGTAGAAGTGGATCAAAAATCAGATCTCCAAAACCAAACCCCTAGGTTCTTATTTATAGGTGCGGGTTAGCACCTTTCAAACCCTTTTCTTTTGATGTGGTCGGTAGCCCCACTTGTGTTGGCATCTTTCGACTCGTTTACTTTCGATGGGGTCAGAAGTTCCGCTTATGTTAGCATCTTTCGGCCCCTTTGCTTTCGACATGTTCGAAAGCTATGCTTGTCTTGGCATCTTTCTGCCCCATTGCTTTGGACGTGGTTGAAAGCTCTACTTGTCGTGGAATCTTTCATGCAACCTTTTTAATGCACATGAAAGGTCTTTCTCCTAGCTTTATTCATCCTTCCGCCTTTATTCTTTCGAATCATGCCTTTCAACCTAGTCGAAAGGACTGTATAACCAACCTTCCATTGCCATTGAAGATTAGGCTTCCTTCTTTCTTGCTTTTGCTTTCAACTTCGTTGGAAGGTATGTTGCTTGTTTGCTCTTAACTTTGTCAAAAGGTTTCGATTGATGTCTTTCAACATCATCGGTAGGCAGATCGGTTGATCACTTTCAATTCCATCAAAAGATGTATAGATGTGCTCTTCACTTAGATGTTAGTGTGCCATGCAAGTTGGAATTGTATTGGCCTTTGATGCTGTTGAAACGTACTCTCTTAGGGCTTCGAATAAGTCAAAAAACCTTAAAAGCTTTGCTGCAAAAAGGTTCCCTCCAATAGCATCCTCCTTGACGGGCTGCTTTTACTGGATATTCTTCCGATGAATGTAAATGGAGACGAAACTAATCATTTCGAATGGTTTTACATATGTGCAGAAAGTATGCTATCTATTGCCTTTGAAAGGTAGCTCTTAACCTTGTGAAAGCTCTTTGCTTATCCCAAATATTGCTGAAGCGTCCCCTTAGTCTCTTCGAAAGTCTTCGTTGGCGCTATCAAGTTCTTGTTGAAAGCTTTATCTTATGTTGAGATAGACCACTCTAATGCCTTCTGATCTTCGTGAATTCTCTTGCCTCTTCTTTCATACTTTTATTTTTGGGGATATTTTATGGATAACATTTAGCCTCCCTGTATGAAAGAAGCTTTTGTTCTTTAGGATAAAAACTCTAAAAAAATTCTTTCTTTGTTTCCTGTAAAATAGACAATAACTTCTCTCGGGATCATAACCTTACTATGAGACCTTATTGGATAACCTTAAAATTATGAAGCTAACGTTCAAAATGTTATTTGATGATATCTTTTGAATAAAGAATTCTAAATAATACATGATCAAAGCCATTTTGATTTACTAATATTAGAGATATGGAACAATATCACCTAGTTAGTAGGTATTGGCTTAAGTACATGAACCTTTCAAGAGAGCTATTATTCACTCTAAATCTTCCTTTCATGAATTAAGTTTTCTTTAGCCATCAGGTATTTGTTTCTTGCTTTAGGTGGGTTTACCATATGTCTTCACTATAACCTATTTTCATCCCCTAACCTTGATAGAAGCTTATTTGATATTGAGAAAATCTTGTATCGAATTCCAATTCAAAAGTTCAATCGAAGATTCACAAATCATCGTAGAAATTCCATAAGGGGATCAAAAATTCATAATTTAGAAGTTTAATAAGAAAAAATTATGAAAATACCATAAAGAGATCAAGAGTATGGAATCCATAAATTACATACAAATCAATTAAGAAATTTAAAATCCTCAAAGTTAGAAATTCAATAGGAAATCATGATGATAATTCAATATAGAATCTAAGAATATGAAATTCACAAATCATCATGAAAATTGACAAGGGAATTTAGAATTCATGAAAATATAAGTTCAATAAGACATCATCCAAAAATTCAATAAGGAAATAAGAAAAATGAAATCCATAATCATCATAAAACCGATAAGGAAATATAGGGGGAACCAGGAATATGAAATCTACGGTTCATCATAAAAATTGAAAGGAAATGTAGAATCCACAAAGAAAGAAATTCGATAAGGGACCATCATAAAAATCCAAAAATATGAAATTCATAAATTATCCTAATAATCAATAAGGAAATTTAAAATTCACTAAATCAGAAAAGATCATAAAAAACCAAAAATACATAAATTTAGGAATGTAATCAGAAATTTGTTAAGATCTTAGATTCTTATCTGCTAGAAATTTAATAAGAAATCCATAGATCACCATGGAAATTCAACAAAGAAGTCAATAAATCAAGAATTCACATAAACTGGAGATTAATAAGAAACCATTACAAAAATCCAGTTGGGAAACGAAATTTATGAAATCTATAAATCATCACAAAAGTCAATGAGGAAACTTAGAATTCAGAAACTTCAAATTTAGTAAGAAGTCATTAAGAAAATCCAACAAGGAAACCAAGAATATGAACCCAGTAAATCATCATAAAAGTCAATGTGGAAATTTTGGATTCATAAATCTAATATGAAATCTTCATGAAAATAAATAAGGAATCTGAAAGTTCATGAAATCAATAATTCGGCCAGAATCTTGTTAAGATCCCATCAGTCGAATAGACTATTTAAAAATTCATCTAATATAAGCATAAAATCAGAAATCTATCTAGTAATAGTAAGTTTAGTAGGTTTAAGTAAAAGATTCCTAGACCTATAAATTAGTAATATTATCGTTATATTAGAGCTGAGTAGTTCTGTAAAGCCATGCAACCATTCAAAATAGCGATTCCATATTGCTGCTTGGTTGTTCAATAGTGCAGTGGCCCAAATAACTTATGGTTACATATATATAATATATAAACTCTTCTATCCTAAAGAGTCACCCTATTTCTGGGGATTCAAGAGTGATTTACTCAGTCTATTCTTTAAATATAGTTACTTTTATCTTTTTAGTAAAAACTTGTTATCTATTCCATCCCCTTAGCTTTTGTATAGATCTTTGCTTTCTCATGCTAAGGATTTTTTTCCTGTCTTGTGTCTCCTTTCTGGATGCAAGTTTCTTAATTTCTAGATGCAAGTTTCTTAATTTCTTGAAGTGAGAATCACCATCCAGGTTTTGGGCGTACTGAAATTTGCTAACTCATATTTGTTCATTTCTGATTATGATTTTGGATTCTTTGTCTGTTTTTTATTATAGCGTTGGACATCTTCACCTTTTTGCCTTTGTCTGCACCCCTCTCTTGGGTTTCATCTTTGTCTTAGATGGTGGATAGATTTCCTTCTTCAATCCTTTGTTCTTTTAGGTTTTGATTTTTGTTTTGAGCTGTAGACGTCTTTGTCTTTATTCATCTGTTTGGTGCCTCTTCTGGGCTTCCATGGTTCTAAGTGGTGTAGTATATGTTTAGTTGACCTTCCTCCATAAGGTTGCTGATGGGTGCTCATCTTGACCTATCCTCCAAGAGGTGATATGGACGTTAGGGGTATCTTGATTTTGTGGGTTCTTTACCTGACCCTTCCTTTGAGAGTTGATTAGGATGTTAGAGGTTCTATACCTCCCTCTAGAAGGTGCTATAGATTGGCCGTAGGCTTTTGGTAGGTACAGGAACCACTTCCCTCTACGAGGTGCTACGATTAGTCGTAGGTGGGTGCAGGACCCCCTAACCTTTAGGAGGTGCTGCAGATTGGCCGTAGGCTAAAACTTTGTATATGAAAATCATTTCTGGCCAATTGAAACGTTCTTTAAAATCTTTTTGAATATCGGATTTTTTTAAAGATAGAATTTCTGTTAATGAACCCTTCTAATATATCATAGGATTACTTTCTGAAAAAGAGCTTGGATGTATGACGATCTTGTCTTAGCTCCACCCTCTGTAAGGTTTTTTTTAAATCTTTCTCATAGTAGAGACTCATATATCGAATAGGAGACTGGAAGGTCATGATTCACAAACCAGTAGTCTTTTAGTCGAGAATAGGATTCTCCTATTGGAGTTCTTTTGTTAACAAGATTTTGATAGTTTTAAAAAAATTCTTGAAAAGATATAAATAGGCTTTTCCTCACCAATGGTTTTAGAATACTTTGAAATATTGAGATTGCGTAGTTGGATGTGTGCATTTACTAATGCTACATGGTATCTTTGGAAGACTGTATAAGCCAGCTCTTGGAATAGATTGATATTGTTTTTCCCCAGTTTTTGGTAATCGAAAATAATTTTTCTTTGAAGTTATGTTTGGGTTCTTTTAGTAAAATAATTTGTCTAAGATTGAATTGAAGTGCATTGTTTTTCTTCTTCAGATAGATGACCATGCCTTTGGTGAGTATTGCTCTACAACAGAATGGTCTATTTGTAAGTTTTTCTTTCGAAATTGGTAAAGGAGTGATAGTAGTTCGAGCTTTCATGAGAGCAGATCTTTGTACGTCGTTGGCTCCAACGTTGGTACCACTTTATATCAAGCATTTGAGCTGTCTTTCTCAAGTTGCTAGAGATTTGTTGTGCTTCAAGAGTATGTTGAAGGCCATTGACTGGTTTTGTTTTTTACTTGTAATGGTACTCGAATTTTGTATTAATATATGATCAATTCAAAGTACAATTCAACTTAAAGAAATTAAAAGCAAAGAAAATTTATAATAGATAAATGATGTTAAGCCACATAGCTTGATCAGTGTCTGAAAGCAAAGTGGTTATTCTAACTTTGTATCAGGGTTTTAAAATGATTGAGTTACTTCTTTTGAGGTAGGAAATATTTTAATCCTTTTTGACAAACTCTTTTAAGAATTCATACTATATTAGGTTCCAAACTGTTTTTTCCAAAACATTGCAATTGTTCATTTCATGTCCATTCACCTTATGATAAGCACAATTATTCCTTCCTTCTTTAGGTTCAACAGAAGTTCTTGTCTTTTAGGAAATGGATAAATTTTCATCATCTTTTGTTATGGAAAAGATATAGGATTAGGGTTTGTTTAATTGCACTAAACTGGATTTAGATGTTACCATTTGGCTGTCTTTTTTAATTTCCTTCCATTTATATCTTTTGCTGGGATGATTGAAGTCAAGTTTTTTTATCTTCTGTTTTTTCCTTGATTTATTCTTAGTATGATGCATTTCATCCATTTGAATAAACTTTTAGCTTGGTGATAGAAATGATGTAGATCATTACACCCACGAATATGAAGTTCCTTCCAAAAAGGAGTTTGTTTGATTAACCCCGACTGAACTACTATCAACTTGTCTCTATTGGTTGCATTTTCTACTTTGCTTTTACAGTAAGCCTCTTTAAGTACTCGCCTAGTGGTTTTGCTGATTTTTTCTTGAATATAGCTAACCAGCTAAAATTCATGGTTGGATCTTTGAATACATAAAGTCATGAATTCATAAGAGAATTGTTCCCAAGAATGAATAGTTCCTTTTTGGTAATGTCTAAACCATTTGATGCTGCTCCTTGAAAAGTGACTGGGAAAAGCTTGCAGCGAATTAGCCCGGGAGCGTTATATAAATTCACCCAGTTTTCAAAAGCTGTAAGGTGATCATCTTGATTAATAGTTCCATCATATTTTAGTGGGGGAATTTGGATAGGAGGAAGGAGAGTTCTGTCATTATTTCTTCTGAAAAAGGCATCTTTTATAGAATAACATATTTCTCCTGTTCAAGGAGTTTATCTTTCATCGTATCCTTTGTGATTTGGCTGAGAACGTTGTTGCAGTGATCTTCATTGTATTCTAAGGTTAAACTATTTGATAGGTTGAGGGAATTTTTGCTTGATTTTCTTAGTTTAAATCTTCATCTTTTATTTTATTTGGAGATTGCGCTTCATCTTCTCCTTCCATAATCCTTAATGATTCTTGAGATGGAGCCCTTTCAAGAAATTCCTACGTTGTAATCATTTGTTGTTGCAGATTCTGGACCTTACTCTCATTGTTTTCCAATCTTATTAAGGTTGGAAGTTGCCTAATTACAATATTCTCTAAGTTGAAGTTTGAGACTATATTGTTTTTCAAAGTTGACTGTGGCATAGCTTCTTCATTAGAGATGTCTTTATCATTCCTTATTTATATCATCTTCTTCTTTTAAATGAAGGACTCTATGCAATTAATCTATGATGAAATTTATTAGGGAACGGAGGTTTGAGCCCTCCTTCTAGCGCCAAAAATGTTAACAAAAAACTTATCAACACCACAGAGTGAAGTTCAAAGAATAAGTGATCTCCTTTAAATCTCTTTTCGATGTAGGTGAAGATAGCTAATATTCTTCTATTAAGTAGAGATCGTTGAAAACACTTCTGTAAAACCTTTCGATTTGGTCGAAAGGCTAACTTCTTTGTGGGAAATTCCTTCCAAATTACTTGATTAGTGACTCTGTTAGAATCTTCTTTCGAAGTGGTCAAGGTGCCTAGGGATAAGGTTTCAGTGGAAAGGTTTCGACCCTGTTGGAAGCTGGTCTCTTTGAGGGCTTTGGTTAAGTCCTATAGATTAAAGGAAATTGGTTGAGTTATAGGTTTCAATACACCACAAAGGTGAGTATTTGATAAGTTGTAGTTGAGAGTAAAGAATTTGAGTATACTGGAAAAATAAGGGGTTTCAACTTTGTCGAAACGGGTGAACTCTTATTCTCTTGTAAATCCAAGCTAAAACTTAAAGGAAATATGTATACGTGGGGTTTTGACTCAGTCGAGGGGTAACCTTCTGACTTGATCGAGGCGTCAAATGATAATAATCGTGTGAAATAAGAACTTCATAGTTGCAGCATAATCAAAATTATCATAATCTCATTTTATTGAACTACGATGTACAAGTTGACTAAATCTTCAAGTCGACTTCGAAATTAGGGTTTACAAGCTTCATAAAGTATAAGGCAGAAGTGAATGAAAAATCAGATCTCTAAAACTAAACCCCTAGGGTCTTATTTATAGGTGCGGATTGGCACCTTTTGACCCTTTGGCTTTTAATGTGGTCGGAAGCTCTGCTTGTGTTGGCATCTTTTGGCCCCTTTTCCTTCGATGTGGTCGGAAGCTTCGCTTATGTTGGCATCTTTCAGCCCCTTCGCTTTCGACGTGGTCGAAAGCTCTGCTTGTCATGGCATCTTTCGGCTCCTTTGCTTTCGACATGGCGTTGCTTGTCTTGGCATTTTTCATGCACATCTTTTTTATGCAGATGAAAGGTCTTTCTCCTAGCTCTATTTGTCCTTCCATCTTTATTCTTTCGAATCACACCTTTCGACCTAGTCGAAAGGACTGTATAGCCAACCTTTCATTGTCGTTGAAGATAAGGCTTCCTTCTTTCTTGCTTTTGCTTTCAACTTTGTCGGAAGGTATGTTGCTTGCTTACTCTTAACTTTGTTGAAAGTTTTCACTTGATGTCTTTCGACTACATCGGAAGGTAGATCGATTGACACTTTCAACTCCATCAACGTGTATAGATGTGATCTTCACTTAGATGTTAGTGTGCCATGCAAGTTGGAATGGTGTTGGCATTCGATGATGTCGAAACGTACTATCTTAGGGCTTTGAATGAGTCAAAACACCTTAAAAGCTTTGCTGCAAAAGGTTCCCTTCGAAAGCATCCTCCTTGACTGGCACGGAACCATATTCTTTGGTGTTAGCATATGTATAATCTTTCCTTTATAGGTGAGGATGGCTATAACCAATTCGAAAGGCTAATATATGCTTTCGAAAGGGCTACTTTTGCAGAATACTCTTCTGATGAATGTAAATGGAGATGAAACCAATTGTTTTGAATGGTTTGGCACATGTGTGGAAACTACGCTATCTATTTCCTTTGAAAGGTAGCTCTTGACCGTGTCAAAGGCTCTTTGCTTATGCAAAATATTGCTGGAGTGTTACTTTGGTCTCTTCGAAAGGTTTTTCTGGCGCTATCATGTTCTTGTTGAAAGCTTTATCTTATGTTGAGATAGACCATTCTAATGCCTTCCGATCTTCGTTAATTATCTTGCCTCTTCTTTCATACTTTTATTTTTAAGAATATTTTATGGATAACATAAATAATTGTTCAATATTAATTTATATGGTTTTTATAAACCAGATGTGATAATTTTATTTACTTAAAAATGATAAGAAATTAGTTTTCAAATTTTATTTATATTTATATATAATTTAATTTATAAGTGAAAATATGACCAAGAATAGGTTTTCCAATTTTCAATGGTAACGAATGGAAATTGTTCAAAGTGTTTGCAGCGTTATTTATATGTCATGTGCATATATATACAATACATATGCGCACCCTAACATGCACATGGACATACACACACACACACATGCATATAAACTTATATATATTACAAAATATTAAGATATTTAGCTAAAAACTTAATGCTTAAGCAACCAAAAAGCATCCATCGACTCACCTTACACCATATCACCTCAAGTACATGGAGGCATAAAGGGGGAGGGATTTGTCGTGCCTATGGAGGTGATGGGGGTATGGGAAAGGGGCAATTGTATAATTTAGCAATTTTGTATTTATTTGTTATAAATGCCCACCTTTCTTCATAAATTCCTTACATTTATTATTCGTCTTCTTCCTCGTTCTTCAAGCTATCATAATGGCTTCATATAAAAGAAACTATGGCAAAATATTTTGCAAAATAAATTTAGATTATGTTAGTATATATACATTATCCAATCCATTCAAAACCACTTCAAATACTCCATTCCTCCACCTAAACCCACGACCATCACCTCCTACTCCCCAAAGCCGATCCATCCACCTCCAAAGTCTAGGCCGTGAGCTCCTTCACCCTAAGAGCTAGAGTGCAACCGATCGTGAGCTGAAAGTCTGTGTTAACGGAGCTATAGAAACTAGTTCGAGTGAAAAAGAAGATGAGAAACTCTACATTTATATATAATGTGATGATGTGATAAGATTTTTATGGTTGTTACTATGTTTTTTCATCAAATTTGGATGTTGATTATATGTTGTTTGATTGTGTTAACAAATAACATTTAATACACGTCGAAAGTCACAAACGAAATCACTTTCTTTTAATAAATAAAATGGTGTATATAAGATTCTTAAACCTCTTTAAAAGATTTAAATTGATTTAGAATTTTTTGTAAAAGTTTAAAAGTGTTTCGATGAACTTTGAAAAGAATTTAGAAAATGAGTTAAAATAGGCTTGTCGCTTAACGGTAGTTCGCGATTTCGCACTGTAGAAAGTTAAATCCATTTAAACGATGGATTCAGAGTCAAAGTTCTTTTTTATAAGAACTTTTTGAGCTCTTATAATCATAATTTTTCTAATAAAGAAAAAACAAAGATTTCATTTAATAAATTTTAAAACATGAGCAAAACAAGTTTTCAAAATAGTCACGGTTTGACAATTCGAAAACCAAAGTGGCAAATTCTCTATAAATGTTATTTTTAATTCTATAAAAATATGGAATAAATTATATAAATCTTTTAAATTTTTTTAAAATTGATTTAAGTTATAAAAATGGATTTTTAAATAATCAAAAAGTTGTTTTGATCAAATAAGCTTTGAAAACACTATTTGCAGCACTTTTTGCAGCACTTTTGATAACTTTTGAAATATGAACTTAAACTTAATAATTATTTTCCAAATCTTTTATAAATGTTTTCAAATGCATAAATAAGTTTTTTGAAGGTGATTTGAAGGATTTATTATTTATTTAAAGATTTTAAATAAATGAGTTAAAGAAAAGCTGTTAAAACCAAATGATCTAATTTTGGATCTAAAAGCCGACGTGTAGACTGGATATTTCTGTTAGTGATTTAATCAAGTGATTTAAACTAAGGAGAAGTTCAATTGCAACCAATTCCCTTTCTCATCTAGCCTCTTTCCTGGGTGAGGAATCGATAAAGTTGAAATGTCGAAGACGAGACAAGTATAAAAGATTCAAAATTTATAAATTTAATTTAATAAACTTAGATTGCATAGAGGTAATCTTCTTATACTTGGTATTAAATTCCTAAGAGGGAACCCTACTATTTGTGCGAATTTATTAGGTAATTTCACCACTATTCCATGGATAGTAAAGGTTAAATACAGAAATTAATGTTGAGTGGAATTAGTATAATTTTTATCGACCCTTTTAACACAATAATGTTTTCCAATATGACTTATGAAAATGATTTGGTATTTCCAAAGTTAAAGTGAGGTTTAAGGATTATGTATATACTAGAAAGAAATGTTTTAAATATATGTATCTCTAGAAGATATTTTGATAAAAAGAAATTAATCTTCAAAGAATGATTCCCTATTTACTTAACATATTTTATTAATGATTGGTTCAAAAGAACATGGTCGGATTTGAGTGACTCTTACCCGAAAACCACTTCGAACAAATTTACATATTCAAAGTGAAGATATGGAATGATAGTAAATGAATGAAGAGCTGATTGTCACTGACCCTTGGAGGAAATTCATATATTATATGTACGTGGCAGTATTATCTTCATTTGACCTCCGATGTAAGGGTTGCTCGCTACTAATCCTACGGATGATTTCCAATAGGATGTGAAAGGAGATTTTCTTCGGTTTGTTTGGTTCTTGTACAAAATAGATGGACGAATGTCCAATTGCATTTCTAATCACATTGATTGATCTCTATGAACATATCATCTATTTGGTGGCAAAGAAGGCAACTTCTCTTAGCTTAACATTCTTTCCTGAGACGTATGAGCTCAGAAGTTATATGCTTGTCGCAATCAGTTGCGTGATCATGGAATGGCAATGTGGCATTCAAAGTAGAATGTGCTATGTGAAAGGTAATCAGTACCTCAAGATTCATCACCCGGAAATGGGTTAAATAGGGCACGTCGTGAGGCCATAAGGGTCGCACCCATAAGAGTGTGGTCATCAACTTTCTATATTACTCTATATATGTCGAGTATGTTATGTATGCTAAGAGAGCTCTCGGATATGTCGGTTACGAATAGGGTGATGTCATATTCAGTTCTATCTGCCACCAAGTTAGTTCTGCAGGTAGGCTGGTCTTTCCAGGTGTAGAGATTTCAAAAGTCGTTGATCCTCGGTACATCCCTCTAAAGGTATACTATACGGAAGATGGTTCCTTACCTACCATTGTTTGAAAATCCATTCTCCAATAAGTGCCTTTGGATTTGATTGTAGAACCTACTTTGTAGCTAGTATGTTGAAATTTAATCAATGTAATAATTTCGGCTAAGATTTATAAGTTTATTTGAAAAGTATTTTCAAAAGAATGGCATTAAAAATAATATCCCCAGTTTTTGCATTGCAAATGATTTGGTTATCATAAGGTAAAACTCATTCCATGTTTATGTGCAGCATGGTCTTATGAGATACTTTTACTTTCAAAAATGCATATTTTTAGTTTCTCATGCCAGTCCCATGATTGACCCAGAGTTTGTTTTCTTTCCCCTTAAACTCTAGGTTCTCTATTTTTTGGACAGCCTAGCAGTCAGGTTTAGTTAGAAAAAAAATCTGGAAGAGCTCGGAGCATAGAGTTGGAAAATTCTTTTGAAGATTGTTATCCATTTCCATCACACTTGTGTAATATTGTATTCCGCATTTGTTAGGACAGATTTTTTAACTATTTGTGTTTAACTCTGATAAATATATTTTAAGTTTTCCGCTACAAAAATTGCATGTTGAAATAATATATGTTATTCCATCCATGTGAGATTATGTTCTATCTTTATTTTCTTTCTTGTCCTTAAAGAACTGCCTATCTGGCACTTGGATTTGCAACATGGGAATACCAAAAATGTATTAGTGTCAATTTTCAAGGGTTAAAGAAACAGATCTTTAGAATATCACAATGCAAACCATTAGTACTAATCCCCACCTTTACTTTATTCACAACCATTTTGTCTTCAGCGTCTGGTATACTAGTGGTTATAATATTGTCCTCGTATGAATCTGGCATCGTGACAAACCACTTTATCCATAGCTTGCTCGGCTTTATTCTATCCTCATACGAAATATAAAACTAGCACCATGACAAGATAACAAGCATCTCTTCATAATAACCCATATTTGATATTAACTTCCCAAATATGATTGCATGCTCAGTAATATATCGTGCACACACTCCTTGATCTTATAATTGAAAATAAACCCACTATCTTTAAAACCAACGCATAGCAACTCATCATGATCTAAAGTATATTACAAAATAAAAGTCCCATTATTCACACCTTCCATTAAACCAATTTGCACCATATTCCCATCACACAAAACACCATCCTCAAGTGCTAATTTGATACCGAACCCATATTCACATTGCCCTACTTCAAACCATTTTGTACCATATTAACACATATCAACTCAGATGAAATCTCATGATTTATAAAAAGAAATTTTGTTTAAGGTTCAGCAGTGCTACCAATGGTTGAAACCTTATTTGAAATGTACATATCTTTGGTATTAATTTGACGTTATTGATACCCTTAACATACATGCAGCGCTCTTGATCATGATTATTAGCACTAAAAAAAACCATATTTTCAATTCCATCAATAGTTGTATGTTTTACATTTGAAACGGAATTCTTAGAACAAATTAAACCTTCCAAACACTTCTCTCCACTACTATCATCAATACAACATAAAGCTTCAAAGCTATCCGAGAATTCAACCATAAAAATTGGACTTTTATATATTTTTGACAGATGTTTAATGTCACCGAGAAAACTATCACTATCACCTTTACGTTAGATTCAAAAAACTGTAGAATGCCTTTCTCCATCCATTACTATAGCGGAAATAATATCTTTCATTTTTTTAGATCCAAACTTCATCACAACAGGATCATAGAGAAGTTAAACCAAATACGAAGCCTTTAAAGAATTTTTCATCATTGAATTAATCAAGAAATCATTACTTTACCCTCCTCATCTAACCTTTTCTTCATCATTGAATTAATCAAGAGATCATTACTTTACCCTCCTCATCTAACCTTTTCTTGCCTAGAATTTGAATACTCACTAGTACCTTCTTTCGCACTAAACTTACCAAAATTAGAATCTTCAAATGAATTCCTGATTATTTTTAAATTTTTTAACATTATTAATCGGATTTATATAATTAAAATGAATAAATATTTCCTCCAGTAAATCAATTAGATCATTTCTTTTTATCCATAAGTGATCAAGAAGAATTCTTTTAAGTTTCATACTTTTAAAACAAAGTAAAACCCATGGTCAATGACACTTAACTGTTCCTTATCCAAATGATTCTGGATTACCTTTCCCTTTTCTCCTGAATTCATTGAACAACGGTTCCTTTTATGGCCATAATTTCCATATTTGAAACATCTTATAGGCTTATGGTAGTCCCTATTGTACTGCTTATCCCCTCCACATTCAAAACAGAAAGAAATTCCCTTTTTGCAATTAATCCAATATTTGCTATATGTTTTTGATTGGAAAATTGAAGAGATCTTAAATTTTCCTTAACAATTAGAGCATAAGATTTAAACTATAGGTTGTGAAGATGAAGAATAGTTGGTCTGAGGAAGAAGGAAAAGGATGTCGTAATTTTTGATATTTGAAGGAAGGAAAAGGAAAACACGGTTCTTGAAATTTGGATACCATTATATTTTTTTGTTTAAATTTTTGTTATTAATTAATTTTTAATTAATTTATATATTTTATCAATTTTGTTAATAAATTCAAACTTTTGAAATTAATTTAGTAGATTTTTCAAACATTTTGAAAGTTTTTATTATAACTTTTATAATATACATATATCTTATTTTAAATTTTACTTATAAATTTAAAATCTTTTATTTTAATTTCCAAAATTTTTTGAAAATTATCTCAAGAACTAATTCAAATTGGGCATCTTCAATTAGAGGCAACCTTTTAGGTTCACATATCTATTAGGGCCAAGCCAGCAGCCAAGTAGGGCAGAGTATTTGATTACCCAAACCCAATCATTTGACACTACCATTCTTACTAACCAAGTTGTGAGCTTAATTGGTTATCTGTAACATGACTAATTAGACCGCATAGGCTATTATATGATACCATTGTTGGAACTGGACCACGACTACCCACCTTTCTAACTCCTGGGAATGACACTTAATATATCCATGGTATTCATGTGTCATTTCCCAAGCGTCCAAATGACATGTTCCCATGGGAAAAAATAAAGAACATAACAAAATAGAAAAAAACCTTATAATGGAATGGTACATATAATACAAAATGATATAGTACAAAAGGTTACTCCTTACATGGAGCTATTAGAGTTACACAAAAGTACAACATCTAATAGATTCGCAGCTATACATCTAACTTGTCATTTTTAGATACAAAATACATCTTCATAATCATAAAACGAAAAAAATAACTATATAACTAATGAGCCGCCTGCTCATTCATCTCCTTCAAAGAGCTCTAAAGAGAAACCTTCTATACTCGGACTACTCAATTAAAATTGGATACCCAAAAGTTTAGGGAAAATAAACAACTCTGATCGGACAATATGTCTGTTATGAGTAAAACTCTAAAACAAAATGGA
Organism: Allium cepa; assembly: GCA_030765085.1. Taxonomy (NCBI): domain Eukaryota; kingdom Viridiplantae; phylum Streptophyta; class Magnoliopsida; order Asparagales; family Amaryllidaceae; genus Allium; species Allium cepa. The sequence goes on from CM060934.1 coordinate 345,135,026, forward strand.
GTATGTTTAATAATAATAATAATATGTGGGACCAAGCCGCTAACGTGAAATGGGTTTTCTTTCGCATGAACAACAACCAAACATAAGAAAGGAAAAGAGTAATAAGAAACAAATCCAAACATAAATGATGGGCAAAAATTGTATAAAGATCCAGACTTAAAAGAACGGAAATAGTCTGAATAAAATCCAAACTAGACTGAATGGATAAAATAAGATAACAATCCAAACTTGATAAAATGGAAAAAAACCTATAATTAAACATTGTGAATGACTCTTCACGTTGCAATTATAGAAAAACAATTTTAAAGTTTGAATCAAATAAGGAAAGGAAATTTTCCAACAATGACTGGGAGGGTGCGGCTCCCTTTGAAGTATACTTCTCATAGTATACTTTTGAGAAGGTCATATACTCGGTGACCTCCTCAGAAAAGGTACTGGTCGGACCCCACCGAACGTTCTCGGGTATTTGAATATTTCACATCTTAATGCACAACTAAACCCAACCTAGTTAGGACATGAAACACCCTTTTAATGGGAGCAACCCCAAATAGCTGGACGCCCATTAGCTCTTTGAATTTAGTCATTTCCAACAAAGGATAACATAGCTCAAAAGACCAAAACATCATCTTAGAGTGGTGAAAAATAAAGAAGCTGAAGTAATCGATAGACGGAAAACGAACTATCGAGGATATAAAATGATCGAATGTGGAAATTAAGTCTTGTACATTAACACTCATTGGATTTAAATTTGTGCTATGCCCGGGTTAATAATAATGCGGACAAGTCAAGGTAGTGTTACCTCAAAGTCATGTCTCATGACCCTTCTTAACTTTCAAAATCGTGACAATTCTACGTTCTCGACGTTTAGTGTTAAGTAGATAAATAATTCATTTCCATATAAGTGATATCACTTTATGGAAATTAATTCATTTCCATAAACGATTCAACCTTTTTCTTTTGAAAAACCAAATTCATGGTTGGCTTCATATTAAAAGTATTAGCATTAAAACACTTGCTAAAGGAGTTTACTAAATTTGAAACATCACTATAAAAAAGCTTTAATAACTTAAAACATCCTTATTAAATTGATTAATTAACTTTAAAACTTCATTATTTCAGTTGATTGATTGACTTCAATAGCCTTTAATTCAAAATAAGTTAATCACCTTTAACATCATTAATTAAATTAATTAATATACTTAATTAAATTAAATAAATAAATAATTTACTATCATTATTTAAAATGAATAGCAAATTAAAAACATCCTTGTTACTTTTATAAATTCACTTTGTAACTTCATTTATTAAAATAAATTAACTTCAAATGTCTCTAATTAAAAATCGTAAATTCCTTTAAAATATCATTAATTAAATTAACTAGTAATATTTAAATACAATTAATTAAATTAATTAATAAGTAATTAAAGCTCCTTATTTAATAATGATTTATTAATTATAAACATCATTAAAGGGAAGATTAATTAAACTTCAAACAAGTTGATTAACTTGACAAGCCATTAATTAAAAGACTAATTAATTTGAAAACAACATTAAATCATTGATTAATTTTAATCCATCATTATTAAAAGATTAATTTTCCTTGAACGTCATTAAATAAAATAATTAATTAATTTGAACAATTAATAACCAAGTAATTAGTTAAATCTAAAACACACCATTAACTAAGTAATTAGTTAATCTTAATCCTTATTAATTAAGTAATTAGTTAAATTAAATAATCATTATTAAAATGGTTAAATACTTTTGAAAACATCGTTAATCAAAATCTTTCTTAACTTGTAAAACAACTCCAAGCATGAAAATGAAATGAAAATGTTTCGATAAAAAGTGATTTTTCGAAAGTGTTGATATAACGACTATTGTTATACAGGCAGTTCGTCAAACAAGTTTATGGCATTTTCATTACAACGAAACATTAATAGCAAGGAGATGGGCATATATACATGTTAATTTAATTTGAAACAACATGTAATAAGTATTTACTAACAATTATATTAACTTTAACCACTAACTTTTCATATAGCTAATTACGTGCTTACTAACTTTCAAACACGACAACTTTTCAAAATATAAACCAAAAAATAACCAATACATCATCCAATATGTACTAAAAGCATTAATTAGCTACTAATATGAACACGAATATAATTTAAAACTTTGTTTTTGAGGGTAAGGTTTGACACACCAAATTTCTTACTAACTTAACCAAATTTGCGCTAAATTCATGAATGCGACTAGAATAATGCGCTATTACGCAAATGACTTGACTTAGTGAGCCTTGGGGGTGCTTTGGGGCTTGGATTAGAGGATGTAGAGCATAGATATGATGTAAAATAGGGAGTTATGGTTGTCGTTTTGAATGTAAAGCGAAGTAGAATGAAGTAGGGAAGAAATAAGCTAGCTTTAAAGGGATAAAAGTGGAAGAACAAATGTTTTGTGCCATGAAATTCAATATGGAAGTCATGGAGACATAAATGAAGAAAGTGAAGAGAGAAGTACGAAATAAAGAAGGAGGATATGTAAAATAGAAATTATGAAGAGGTAGTGATATTTATAAGCATAGAAAACAAGAATTTACCCAAAAACCCTTAGCATAAAATAGTATAATCTCATGCATGCTACACCATGCCTCTCCTACCCCTAGCACACACCACACCCCTCACTCCTACCTCCTTAAATCATGATACTCCTTTCATGTGTATGTACATAGGGTTTGGAGATGATTTGTATACATATAAGTTTGTTTATATGTATATATATGGCTTTTTTAACATAATATGTCACATCCATGCTTAAGTATTAATATGTATATATTAATATATTTAAGTATGATTTATTATTACTAATCCTAAAATTTATAAATATGTGCATGTTGATACAAACGTGCATGACATTTTCGATGACTTTTACGATGTCGAAAAGTCGTAATTTCGAAAAACTTTTTTAGATCACGTTTTCTATTTTTATTTGAACTAACTATTTTAGTAAATATACATTGAAAATGATTTTAACGTCATTAATTATTATTTAAAAGATGTTTATTTTTTATTAAAATCCATTTTTAAATATTTACAAATGATTTAAATATTCAAATATAAAGTAATTAATTTACAGGTCGTTACATGGACCAGCCGGCAGTGGAAGATATGGGTGAACCTCAGGAATAATTCTCTGATTAGATCTATATTGGGCCTATGAAGTCTAATTTATTTAGAACATTTCTAAATTTAATTCAGATGGTATCTCTTATTTCACTTAAATTTATAATTATAAATAGAATTTTATTTGATTTATATTTAATTATAAATAGGATAGCATAAATATGTATCATATATATATATATATATATATATATATATATTTGTGTGTGCGTGTAACATAGTGAACCATGTAAGGTATAACATGCCCATGTATAAATGTTGGGATTTACATCGGAACAGACATGTTTGCCCGTCCTATATGTATTGAATGTTGGGAGAAGTTGGTACCGACTTATCCCTATAACTCAGTATCGAGTTATCCTGCTTTGCATTCTTCTTTGCACAAGTGATCATCTACCCCTTTTATATATGTCCAAATGATTTCGTAGAGTTCTGAGTGAGCTATCCTAAGAAATGAAGAGTAAACGCCTGAAACTGCAAAGCAAACCAAGTGATGAAGGGACGATTACCAAAACTAGTCATCAATCAATGAAAAAGCATGAGACACATTAAGATGGAGCTAGTAATGCAATGCAGAAGAAATAGGTAAGTTTCCTACTAAGGAGGTAACTTGGTACCGAGTTATAACTATAGTTTGTGGGACCATGCAAATTTTCACACTGCTTCAACCTGACATTTGGACTTCACAACAAATGGCCCCTTGATCCATCATACCTATTTACTCTATAAACAAAAGCTATAGAGCAACAAAAATGGGGGTGGGACTCTCTGGCCGCAGAGACTCTGCTATTACATCTCTGACCTCTCCTCTATTAAAGTCATCTAGAAAATAACTATTTGCTATTATAGAACTTAGATCAGTGAATTCTTAGTACTAATGACTCACAAACAACTTAAAAAAATCTATTGTAAATATGAGATCCACTTGATTGTGGTCAGATCTGATATAACTAGTTTTAATCCAGAGAGAGAACAACTAATAAAAAAAATCAAAGTGGACATAGGTCGAAGATTACGCTGAATCACCATAAAATTTCTTGTTTCTCCTTTTATTTTTTTGATTTTCCTTTATTTTAATAGAACTGGTGCTTTCATTTGATTTTTGGGAGTTAATCATTTTTTAGGTAACATTTTGGTGCTTTCATTGAAATAAAAAACTAGATCTGAAGACTTGAATCTGAGATTTGGAGAGGATGAAGAGACCTAACACTAGACCTAAGGTTGAAGCAAGCAAAACAAGGCATGGGACAACCAAAAAATGTGCTCGAATTCTCATTAGTCTATCTATGTAACCAAAGAAGAGCTTGAGAAAATGACGAAAGAGGTGCAAGAGGGATTAATGACTCGACAACAGGAAATGCTAGAAGGATTTTTCCAAAGAATAGGACAATAAGGAATAACTAGATCTGTGGGAATTCAAAATCAAGTGGAAGGAGCTAATGTAGGAACATCTGGAGTTGGAGCAGAGAAAATTGGAACAATGTCCCTACAAATATAAAAACTCGGTGTCGACCTAAATCAACTCGGTACCAAGAGAACTGCCCTAGAGGCAATGTTGGTGTAATTACAAGAATGTCGAGAATGGATAATGCTGGAGATAGAAACGTAAATTAGAATCTGAATGCATAATTACTAGAGGAGTATGTGTCAGAACCTCCCTGTGGGAACGGAGGATGTAATGAAACTAGAGGAGTAGTTCAAAATGCTAACATGCAGACAGAGGAGTATGTGCGAGAATATTTTTCGAGATTCGCCTACAAGAGCAGGGGGCTGACAATAGCTTTTGGATGAAGACCATGGTTGAAAGGGAAAATAGAATTGCTGAATTGATAAGGAGTACAGTCAGAGGTAGACTCCCAAATCAAAGCTTGGAGATGTGAACGGGTGCCCGTTTACTTCAGATATCTGATATGCGAGAAATCTTCTTGATTTCAAACTTTCAACACTGGAAATATACGACAGAAATTCATATTCAACGATTCATTTAATGAGATACATCTGACATATGGAGCTGTGGGTGCATCTAAGGAAGTAAGGGGGCGGTGTTTCTCATTGTACTTGACGAACTAGGTGGCAATGTGGTTTAGGTAGCTAGAGAATGGGTTCATTAGCATGCGGACTGATTTGGTAAGTAAGTTCTTAAGATAATTTAGAGTTCACTTCTCACGACCAAAGAATGTGATGACATTGTCAAGCATGAAACAATGGCTTGGAGAGACATTGAGAAGCTATTTGACAAGATTCAATGTAGCAGCAGTGGTCAATAAGCCGAACACATCAATAATCTTAATGGCGGCATTATTGGAGTCGAATGTAAAATCGACTTTAAAGTTGCACTAGAAAGGGATCCACCGATGAATCTTGTAGAATTACACCATAAAGCTGAAAGATATTTCATCAGGAAGACACCAAAGCTGAGGATGAGGATGGTTAAATCAATGTTCTAAATGGAAGAGGACTATCCAGAGTGGAAAATGGAAAAAACAAAGGAAAAAGGAGAACTGATGACAACTTCGGAGAACCAAAACGACAAAGAAGGGAGCCTAAATTCTCTTCCTACACTGACTTGATCGAAACCCCAAAGATGATATATCTAGACACTGGAGGGAAGATCCTCTATCAAAAGCCAATTAGCAGAGAGCTTACTAATTATAAGAAAAGATCCGGAAATTTCTGCATCTTCAATGAGCTGGAGAGGCATGAAACGAACGAGTCCTAACACCTTCATGATCTGATAGAAGAATTGGTTAGAAGCAACCAGCTATAACAATATAAGTGGAACTAAACTACAATGGTGCGGTTGGAGCAACCACTTGTAGAAAATACACCAAGGAACAACTGAGGATCTGTCCGAGACTCGAAATCCCATGACTGGGATGAACGAGAATTAGATCTGATTTCCGCATTTTGCCATTTTATTTCCTTCTTTCACACTTTTTTCCTATATTAAGTAATAAAGATAATAATAACCTCAGGCCGCTCAATAGACTCATAATGGAAATAATGGAAAAATAAATTCTATTTACCTGGAAAAGGGATCAAATTTTTATCGTTTTTGAATTTTCTGACTTAATGTGAGATAGTGCTAGGCATACATGTATGGGATCACAAACGGTTTTGAGGCATACTTTGAGTTGGATGCCTAAGATCACTATTAGAATGATAATAACCTCGGACCGCCTACACATGCATGGAATCAAAATTGGTCTCTAGACACGTTCTAAGTTGGATGTCTCAGATGGATAATTAGGATTTCTACTATTTTGCCTTGATTTGAATATTTGACTTTTGAAAAATCCACATTGAATGTGATGATTGATATTAATAGTTTTAAGTTTCGTCTATAGAGACGGAACCGGTGTGCACCTCCTCATCAGAGAGCAAGCAGATGGGTTTACATGATATTGATCGCTTTAAGTCCCATTCGATTAGATTGGACCGGGGTATTGGATATAAGCTCCCTTACCAAAGAGCAAGTGGACAGACTTGTACGAAAAGTAAGCTCCCTTATCGGAGTAGATGAGCTTTCTTGGTTGTTGGCTCCCCTTGTCGAAGAGCAAGTGGATTGGACTCTAAGAATCCGGAGAGAACTAAACCCTAGATTGGGAAATGAACGATCCAAAGAGATCAAACCCTAGACTGAAAGATCAACAGTTCGACGAGATCAAGCCCCTGGGTGAATTTAGATTTGATAAAAGGATTGGAGCGCCTGACAATCGGAGAAAGGAAGATAAACCCTAGGCTAACATAGGATGAATAGGATATGTAGAATGATACTTCAAATAGTTCACCAAGATCGAGATCAAAGAATAGCCGAAGAGCTCAACTATAGGAGGGAAGATGCCTGGAACTTATTCTGGAGCAACACACCTTACATTCAAAAGGCATACTTTGCGGGGACTAGTGTTAATCGCTTTTTAGCAAAGCGGAGTTCAATTGGAAGTTAGAGCGTCAAAACGAAGACGAAATGACTTGGAATCTGCAATTTGCACTTAGATTAGCTAAGGAAATGGCTTTGGAAAATTTTAGCAAGAAATGTGCTAAGGGGAGAAGTCGTCATCGAGTTATTCCTATAACTTAATACCGAGCTATCCTGCTTTGCATTCACTCACTCCAACTTTGCGCAAGTGATCATTTGCCTCTTTTATATGTACCCAAGTGATTTTGTAGAGTTCTGGATGACCCACCCCAAGAACTGAAGAGTTGACGGCTGAAATTATAGAGCAAACCAAGTGATGAAGGGACGATTACAACGAAAACGCATAGGAAACATCAAAATGAAGCCGGTAGTGCAATGCTAAAGAAATGGGATAGTTTTCCACTAAGGGGACAGCTCGGTATTGAGCTATAACTATAGCTTATGGTACTCTATGAATTTTCGTACTACTTCTGACTAACATCTGGACTTCACTGCAAGTGGGCCTTTGATCCATCATGCCTGTTTTCTCTACAAATACAAGCCATAGAACAACCAAAACGGAGGAGGGCTGTGAAGACTCTGCTTTTTCTTCACCTCTAACCTCTCCTCTATTAAAGTCACCAGCAAAAAACTATCTGTTGTTTTAGGACTTAAATCAGCGAATTCTTAGAATTAGTGACTCACAAACAACCTAGAAACTCTATATAAATCTAAAATCCACTTGATTGTGATCAGATCTAGGATAACTAATTTTAATCTAGAGAGAGAACAACTAATAAAATGATTGAAGTGGACATAGGCCAAAGATTACGCCGAAACACTATAAATTCTTGTGTTTCCTTTCACTTTTTTTGCTATTTCCTTTACTTTCAGTAGAATTGGTGCTTTCATCTGATTTTTGGATGCTGATCCATTTTTAAGGTTAACAATAAGTATATTTATAATATCTAAATATGCATATGTATATGTATATGTATGTATATATATATGTATGTATATTAATTATGCGCTTAATTTTTTAAAAACCTTTACAAATTGAATGCACGACATAAAAAAGTTATTTATATTTTATTAAATTAAAATAAATGTAGCAATTAATTATTCAAAATACAATAAAATAGTAATAGAAAATAAATTATAAAATTTTAGAAAATCAAGCATGGTATTTAAAGTTAGAAAAAAATTTCTAAAATTTTACGAGTCAAAATAATATTTTTAGTTAATTAACCGATTTCGACTGTTTATTAAATTGATTTTTAAAAATATAAAAAATGATTTTTAATTTTGATTTTTCGGCCAAGAATTTATGTGATGATAAAAAAATTAAAAAAAATTAAAATTTAATTTTTGAAACATATTTAATCTTATATGATTTATTTAATTAGTATATTGATTTAAATAATAGTAAATACATATTAAAATTTAATTTGTAGCCTATAATCAATGTGGATATGCATTTATAAAATATAGGTTAAACTATTAACATGATAAGATTATATAATTAAATACAAGTCATATAATTATAATTAGGCAGTATATTAATATATATATATATATATATATATATATTTTAACATGAATATAATAATTAAATAAAATTTATTTGGTTGTGCACTTTAGATAAATAAATATATATATATATATATGCATGTGTGTGTATGTGTTTTAAATAAATTAAAACATATATATAACCAATCTAACAAGTGAAAACATTGATGATAATATAAGAATCTCAACTAAGTATCAATAATAATGATATAAATATAAATATATATATATATATATGAATAATATAATGTTATCCAAAAATTATAAATTATATAGTATAGTAAATACATACCTAGTACTAACATAACAACCCACCTTTTTGAACGGTTTAAATCGACAATAAACCACACATGTCAACTCAAACCATTCAAAAGAGTGCATTTTTAATGGGGTTAAATAAGAAGATAAGAGAAAAGAAGAGGGAAACAAGTACAGAATCTTATAGTGGAATGATAAAATATAATAATCAAATAAACAGTTCATGAAGTTGTTTGTACAATACATTTGATTATAATCTATACAACAATTATCAAGGTTATATATACACTAGGGATAAATAAATAATGCAGCAGACAACTTGATGCAGGGATAATAATAGTAATAATATACCAAATCTTCGTCTTCGTCCTCCAGAGTAAATCTTCAATAAGTTGAAAAACTCAGGACTGACCCGAGCGTAATGAAAAGACAAAACACTCGAGTCAGGACTAAAATGTGAGTTGAATTGATATCGCATATAACATGAGTATAATGACGTCGGAGATGTTTAGGGATTTCACCTCTCCTATCCAGTGTATACGTGAGTGTAATAACTGAAGAGATGTTATGGGATTTTCATCTCTTAAGGATCCGTCAAAACATATATGTTGTAATGGCCCGTTTTTCTATACCCTTTGAATCGACAATAAACCATACATGTCCAACTCAAATTGCATGAATAAGAAGATCATTAAGGGTAGAAAGAAAATAAAGATAGAATAGAATCTCACACGAATAGAATAACATATATTATTTCAATAATAATCTTTACAGTGGAAAATTTTAAGTACAATATCAGAGTCTAACCTAGATTCAGCTTGGACAATTATAACACTTGCGCTTACAAATGCTGACAAACAACAAAACAAATATAATAGATGTAGTGGATAATAGAATACGTCCATACTATGATGAAGATCTCCAGCTCTCCTCTGGAGACTCCAACCGTCTTCAACTCAACCTGAGACTACTCGGATCTGACCCGAGTATTGAAACTACCCGAATCAGGCGTGATAAACCAACGTGAGAAAACTCAATAAATGATAGTGTCATATATCAACCTTTTAATGAAATCCTTTGAAAAGAAAGAATATCTCATAAGACCACGCCCACACATAAACACAGACGAGATTTTACCTTATGATAACTAAAACATTTTTATATCAAAACCTTGGATATTATTTCTAATGACAACTCTTTGAAAACATTTGCAAATAAACTTATTCAAATAAGGTATCAATATCTGGACTAAGTCTAACGGAATATATCCGGACTGGGTCGACGGAATATACCGAATGGAATATATAAAACCAAAAGGGGTAGCTGAAATGTTTGCAAGTCATTACAGCTATTTTGGGACTACAATCAAAATCGTAAATCTCGTATTGAGGTTGAATTTCCAACATGATAGGGCACTTGTGGCCTTTTCTCCGATCCATGCATAGCAAACATAGTTCACACGGTGCCTTGATCGCTTTTCTCAAACTAGTCCCCTGCTTTTCTCAAGCTAACCACTTTATCCACATGGGGCAATAAATGCCTTGAGGGATGTATCCTCCAAAGGGCCAAACGTATTTTACACTACCATATATACTCACTTATTCCAAATTTGCATCGCTAGACCACAGTATCCATTATAACAAGAGTGTGAGGCTCACGAAGCTACGATTAATTTCTTCAAAGCCACGCTTTGATCATAACATGCTCCACTTTGAATGCCACACTACCATTCCTTTGATCACTATTTGACTCCCACAGGCATACAACCTCTGAGCTCGTATGTCTCATAGAAGGGTGTTGAGCTAAGAGAAGTTGCCTTCTCCGCCACCACAGATGTACATTTGTAAAAGTCAAACATTGTGTCTTAGAAATGTAATGTCAAACATTCATCCATACAAGTTAATTCTGGGACTGAACGAAACCGAAGGCACTTTTCTTGGCCACTACTAAGCGAGAAGCCCTTGCGATCCAAAAAAATCTCCATAATGAGGAGACCACTGCTATAAACAACTCTATAATGGGAGTGACCTAGAGCATGTTCAACAAGAAGTCCTCACGCTATGAAGAACTAATGGCAAGTAATCCTACAGTATGAAAATCTTTGTCTTTAACGATCTTTGTCTTCAATATATTTTATTTCAAAAATTAGTTTGAAGGGTTTTTCGGATAGGAATCACCCAATCCGATCCAGATTCCTTCGTGCTAATCATCGATGAAAATATGCTAAGTGGTTAAATAACATTCAAAGAATTTATTTATTTTATTTTGGAAAAATATGATCTTTTTAGAGCATCCGGGCTTTCCTTTCAATCTATTCCACCCCTCGCCTAAAAGGAGGAAACATAGGCCAGGTAAGTTCAGGATACTGGTTGCTCCATCCCTAACCTTAGTTAAACACCTTGTTTTATCTTCCCAGATCTCACGGGCAGGACAAATGTACTCGCCGTTTCCGCATACTCAGTTATTAATCTTCATTTTAGAAATGTCTCATTAAACTTCCAAATCATCATTTAAAACACTTAATTATTCTTTAAAAACATTCATAACAGATTCTACGAAATATCGCTACATTTAAACCCATATTCAAAATGCTATAGAATTCGCAGCATAAAAGTGCCGCGGAAAGTGCTATATAAGCTTATTTGATTTAAACAACTTTTTAATATTTAAACATTCATATTTTCCATTCCAAAACTTTTTTAAACCATTTTAATAGATTTATCAGATTTATTTCATATTTTTAATCATTGAAAAATATCATTTATAAATAAATCCCTTTTTGGATTCCGAACTGCAAAACCGCGATGTTTTTACAAAATTGTTTTGGATATATTTCAAACTTTACTTGATGAAATCTTGATTTTCTTTCTTCCTTTGAAAACTTCTATCATTGTGGACCAAAGAATTTTATTTCTAAGAAATCGTACTTATAAATCATTCTCTACGTTAATTTGAAGTTGTGGGTCGAAAATTATGAACTGCCGCTACGCAACGACCTCGATTTTGACCAATTTTGTGAATTGCTTCGGAATTTGTCCAACACTTCAAATTTGTTTTAAATCATATTTAAACTATTTTAGCTTATTTAAAATCATTAAGAGGCTAAGTAATTTCCATACACACATTTATATGGATTCAATTTCCATTGAATTAACTATGATTAATTCCTAACCATTTCTCCTATCATTTATTAAATAAGTTATCAACCACATAAACAATCACATAATCAACCAATTTGCATCCAAGTTATCAAACATTCATTCCATATATTTAAACTTTCAAATCATTGTACTTGAAATAATTTATGGATTAATTAGTAAATATTACTACGCACCTTTAACCAAATTATTCACTTCCTACCAACATTCATATCATCCAACACTTCACTAAATCCTCCTATCTTCACTTTTCTGTAGACTTTCCTTTTGATTCCGACAGCTCTTCCTTCTCTTTTTCTTGCTCTGGAGCTTTATGACTTGCTCCTCTTCCTCATAGGTTTGGCCATGCCCTATTCTTCCTCTCCTCCATCGTTTATTCACTTCTTAGATGCTAAAACATGTTTAAATGGTATTCTAAGGTCTTTGATAAAGTTTAGTGGTGTTTGGAGTTGATTTGATATGCTTTTGAAAAAGTTAGTAAGGATTTGAAAGAGAAGAAGAAGACATTAAAGAGAGCTTCAAGGAAGAAGAAGAAGAAGGTAGAAAAGGGTGTGAAAAAAAGTGGAAGAATGGTGGTCATATTATAGAAATTTTTTGGATTAAAATAATATTTTGTAAAAAGACTAAAATATCTTTATTTGCTTATAAAGTAATCTTATTTTTTCTCAACACTTAACATCATATTTCAAATCATTACATTATGTAGTTTTCACTTCAATATTAAGTAAAGTAAATAATAATTATGTTTCTTTGATTCGATGTTTTACATTTTGCTTTGAAATGACATTTTTGTCTTTTTGTGCTTACTTTTTCTTAATTATTTTCTAGAAGTTTCTAACCTTGTTTAGTAAAAGTAAAATTGATTAGTGAATTAACTAATAGTTACACTATTTGAATATATGTTCCTATATAAGAAAATAAAGGTGCGACGATGTTGCGACAACTTTTAATCGACAAAATATTGATTTTCGACAAAATGTTTTACGGTCACATTTTGACGTTTTAGTTAAACTATTTATTTATGGAAACCAAATTTAAAAATAAATTTTTTACTTCTTTAAATAAATTAAAACATGTCCCTTTATATTTTAAAATCATATTTAAATAATATCAAAATCTCTAATTTTACAGTGTATGTAAAACTGATAAAATGGGACAAAATTTGGTTATTTTTGTAAAACGATTATTAATATACTTATAAATATTTTAATCTACTTTTATTAACTTCATTAGATGTTTTCAATTTATCTTTTTAAATAAATATTTAAGCCTATTTATTTAAGCATTTATTTATTTTTAGCAAAACTTAACTTTTGTTGATTTGTTCTAAAATCCAAATTTATACTTTTTAAATTATCAACTATAAGAATAAATAATTTCTCTATTATTATCTATCATATATATCTTATTTATTTAAGTTTTAAACCTTTTTTAATTTAAAACAAATGAAATCCCCCATTTTCGAAGTAGCGAAATTACTGGTCGTTACATTCTTTCTTACTTAAAAGAATTTCACCTCGAAATTACTCAAACAAAAGTTTGCCTAAAACATTTACCTTCAAACTTAATTCCATATAATATACACAGATCATTTATATGAAATATCTTATTCGATCTCCTATTCGAATACACAACTTTATTTTCGAACTAGTATCGATCCCCCGATTCTCTAATCGGACTTTAATCGGGGTCTTTGCTCAGAAACCTTTGTTTTCCTTGCATAGCTCTCAACTATGATAGAAAACTCAAGTATCCAATCATAAACCCTAATCAATGTTCGCCATCAAGAATCGAATGATAAATCTTTTTTTGAACCAGTGTAAACACTTCAAAGTTCCAAACTCGAATATTAGATCAACAATTGTGCGACGAAACGATCTACATATAATATATGTGTTTATTAACTTTCAAAAAACTTTTCGTAAACTTTTACCTTAAGCTCAAATACTTTATAAAGGTGATTCTTTATATAATCCTTTTAATTATTTATTTTCAAATATTTTTTAACAAAGAAAAATATTTTAAAGAAACCATTTTTCACACAAAAGATGATTTATCTGTATAAAAAGTCTTCCCACAATCTTTTAACTCGGTGTATTTCCTTTAACACTTTTGTTATTTATAAATCATTCATGAAACTATTATTTAAGTTTATTTCATCTTATAACTTATGCAAATCAATCACTTTTGAAGACTTAAGTCCAAATCCTTAATTTATGCTAGAATTCATTAATAAAACATTTTCTAGGTCATAATTACCTTTTTAAAGAGTCATTATTTTACTTAATAGTTCATGCCCTAAATATATATTTTTATGATATACCTTTACATCCTAAGAGTATACACAAATCCCAAATTCCAAATTGGTTTTACTTAAGTCCGTCTATCTAACAAATTTGAACTTTGTTGTAATTTACTATTATCTTAAATTCATAAGTTAAAAAACTTATTTCCTTTTTTATACTACTATTAGTTTTCTAGCTTTGAAAAAAACAAATTTTAAAACCACTCATATTTAAATCCTCAAACTCTTAACTCTTAAATCTCTCTTTATAAATCAAATTTATAAATTATCCTTATCTTATTTCATTTATTCAAAGTATTTCACAATCCTTTACCAAAAGTTTTCACAAATTTCTTAGCTTCGAGCTAGGTATGATTCAAAAAATTTCGACTGTCCAAAATCGTTGAAAATCCCGCTTTATCTTTAGTTTAAACACTTTTATAAAGATTAATAATCAATTTATCCATTAATAATTCACACTCTCTTCTAATTTAATAAAATTATATAGATCGAGTAACTCCGAAACAATCCAAGGAACTAGGTACTACCAATAGTATTATATATCCACTTAACAAGAAGAGTAATACTTAAGAGAAGTGCTTACCATCCAAACACATCACTTACCCATTTTAAGTTTATTTTGATCCAATCGAATTAGTTATAATAAAATACCTCTTTTTATTTGAAATAATACCATTTTCAAAATCCTTTAAAGATTTCTTTGTAGAACCTATCTTATAAATTCATTTTATCTTATATTAATTAACTTCATTTAAATTACCACAATTCTTTAAATTACTCGAATTTAAATTCATGTTCCTTTTATATTTATTTTTTACATAATCATTTTCTATTATATAAATACATTTTTATCTTATATGTTTATTCCCTAAACAGATCTTATTATCGAACACCTTATAATCAAATCACGAAACTTAATTCATCAGGTATTTGTACTAAAACTTTTAAATTAAACAATTGGTCAATTTATGATAGTAATTTAACATTATCATATCTTAATTTATTATTTTGGAATAATTATCAAAGATCTTAATTACCTTTTCAGATTACTTACTTATCGATTATCTTTATGAAACATCTTATAGTCATACTGTAAAATTCTAATCACAAGATGTTCAATTTTAAATTTCATTAATCAATGTTTCTAAATATACAACTTTTCAAAAAAAATACTCTGTATTCAAAATATGATCCTAGGTAAAATTATTTCCTATACGAATTTTTTTCAAAATTAGTGTGTCGGTTCCCCTTGTTTAAGTGTTTAGGAATCCCTATCGATAACGGTGATCAGGCGCATCGATCAGAATCCATAAATCACTCAACAGATAAATCAACACAAAACATTTTTATTAGTCATTAACAAATACGCGCTCATATATAATACACTCAAACTCATTCTAGGTTGTTACTTCCCCCTTTCAAAATCAGCTAATTCTTTTTTTTAATTCAAAATAAATGAATTTTCAACAACTTTTCACTTAACAAGTTTTTCAAATTTTGAGAGTAAGAGAGTCAAAAATAAGAGAGAAGATAACCTATTTTTTGGATCTAAATCTTGGAAATTCAAGTTCAAAGCTCTACCGCTTCTTCTCTATATTTTCGGCCAACCTCCATATCAAGCCTCGGCCAAGCTATTGGAAGGGAGAGGGTGTTGTTTGCTAGGGTTTAATGAAGTAGGAATTAATTAGTGAAGTGTTGGTTGATTAGAATGTTGGTAGGAAGTGAATAATTTGGTTAAAGGTGAGTACTCATATTTACTAATTAATCCATAACTTATTTCAAGTATAATGATTTGAAAGTTTGAATATGTTGAACGATTAAATGTTTGATAACTTGGTTGCAAAATTGCTTGATTATGTTCATAATGATAGGGGTTCTCGCTTTATGAACAGTGACGAAGCTTAGACTCTTACCCCTACATGTCCCTAGTGTGAAAGGGTTTGTTGATAGTCGAGAAGCTTGCCGTAAAAGCAGATCTGAGGTACCACTTGTAGTCACATCTATGTTGAAAAGCAGGAGTGCCCCCATGTTGAAAAGCAGAAGGGTAGCGGGACGGTTGAAAAGCCTACCGGAGCGGGTCCAAAAAAACCTGTTTGTTACATTTGGTATCAGAGCTGAAGGTTAAGCGAGAACATTGGCTTTGGTTGGGTAAAGACTCATCAAAGATAGGGTTAATAATACCTAGGATGAGTAACTCGTTATAGAGAGGGGTAGTAACACCCTAAAATGAGTTTGAGTGTATTATATATGAGCACATATTTGTTAGTGACTAATAAATTGTTTTGGGTTGATTTATCTATTGAATGACTTATGGATTCCGATCGATGCGCCGGATCATTGTTATCGATGAGGGTTTCTAAACATTTAAACCAGACGAACCAACACACTGATTTTGAAAATTTGGTAAATGAAATAAATTTATATATTTTTAATATAAAGTATATGTTTTGAAAAGTTGTATAGTTAGAAATCAGGATTAGTGAAATTTAAATATGCGCATCTAGTGATTAGAATTTCACAGTTTGACTATAAGATATTTCATAAAGATAGTCAATGAGTAAGAAATCCGATAAGGTAATTAAGATCTTTAATACCTATTCCAAAATAATAAATTAAGAAATGATAATGTTAAGCTACTATCATACAGTAATTAATTGTTCGATTTAAAAGTTTAAGTATAAATACCTTGTGAATTAAGTTTCACGATTTGACTATAAGGTGTTTGGTAATCAAATTTGTTTAAGGAATGAATACATAAGATAAATATGTATTTAAATGATTATGTAAAAGGAAAAAATAATATAAAGCGGGATTCTCGATGATTTTGGACGGTCGAAAATTTTCGAATCATACCTAACTCAAGGCTAAGAAAATTGTGAAAACTTTTGGTAAAAGATTGTGAAATACTTTGAGTAATGAGTAAGATATGGATAATTTATTAATCTAATTTACAAAGGAAAAAAGAGATTAAAGAGTTAAGAGTATGAGGATTTAAATATGGGTGGTTTTAAAATTTACTTTTCAAAGCTAGAAAATTAATAATAGTACTAAATAAGAAATAAGTTTTATAACTTATGAATTTGAGATAATAGTAAATTAGAACAAAATCTAAATTTGTTAGACAGATGGATTTAAGTAAAACCAATTTGAAATTTGTGATTTGTATATACTCTTAGGATGTAAAGCTATATCATACAAATATAGATTTTAAGCCATGAACCATTAATTAAAATAATGACTCTTCTAAAAGGGGAATTATAACCTGGAAAATGTTTTATTAATGAATTCTAGCATTAATTAAGAATTTGGACTTAAGTATTTAAAAGTGATTGATTTGCATAAGTTACAAGATGAAAGAAACTTAAATAATAGTTTTACGAATGATTTATAAATAACAAAACTGTTAAAGGAAATATATTGAATAAAATATCGTGGGGAAACTTTTTTATAAAGATAAATTATCTTTTGAGTGAAAAGTGCTTTCTTTAGAATATTTTCCTCTAATAAAATATTTTAAAATAAATAATTGAAGGAATTATATAAAGAAGCACCTTTATAAAATGTTTGAACTTAAGATAAAAGTTTATGAAAGTTTTTGAAAGTTAATAAATATATATATATTATATGTAAATTATTTCGTCACACAAATGATGATCTAATATTCGAGTTTGAAACTTTGATGTGTTTACACTGGTCCGAAAAAGAATTTATCACTCGATTCTTGATGATGAACATTAATGAGGATTTTTGGTTGGGTACTTGAGTTTTCCATCATTGTTGAGCACTATGCAAGGAAAGCAAAGGTTTCTGAGCAAAGAGCTTAATTAAAGTCTGCACTAGAGGATCGAGAGATCGATGCTAGTTCGGAAATAAAGTTGTGTATTCGAATAGGAGATCAGATAAGATATTTCATGCGGATGATCTGTGTAAATTATATGGAATTAAGTTTAAAGATAAATGTTTTAGGTAAACTTTTATTTGGGTAATTTCAAGGACGAAATTCTTTTGAATAGGGGAGAATGTAATGACCCAGCACTTTTAAAAATACTATTTAAAGTGATTTTAAATGTAACATAAGTAAGGTTATATGATTCAAATAAAATTAGATAGAATTTGAAAAGAGAAGTATACACAAAAATAATAACATTTGCCTATATCGACAAAAGTGACAAATTGTTGATTTTAGGAAAGTAAGTTTCAATGGTTGAATAAATTATTTTAAATTATTTATGAGTATTTATATTTTTATATAGCATTATACAAATTTATTTTTAAATTTGGTTTACATAAATAAATAGTTTAACTAAAACGTCAAAATGTGACCGTAAACATTTTGTCGAAAATCAACGTTTTGTCGATTAGAAGTTGTCGCAACGTCGTCGCACGTTTATTTTTTTATATAGGAACATATATTCAAAGAGTATAAGTATTAATTAATTCACTAATTAAGTTTACTTTTACTAAATAAGACTAGAAACTTCTACAAGTCATTAGTAAAAGTAAGTTAAAATTATCAAAAGTAGGAAAAAGTAAACATTAAATCACATCAAATCAAAACCAACGTAATTATGATATTATTTACTTAATATTTAAGTGAATAAGACATAAAGTAAGGATGTGAAATATGATGTTAAGTATTAAAAAAGTGGAAATTGCTTTAGGTTGAAGTAAGGTTAAGTAATTTGGTAAAATGTTATTTTGGTAAATTTACCACTTCTTTCTTTTTCTATAAATACCCACCTCCTTCTTCACTTTCATTCATATTTCTTCTTCTTATTTTCTCAAGCTTCTTTACTTTCTTCCTCTTCTCTTTAATGGTTTCCAAGCCATATAAAAATATTATAAAGAAATAATGTCAAAATATTTAAAAAAATATTCAAAAGAAATCAATATTCATTCTCTTCAAATCAAACTCCTCTTTTCTTCATATTTTACCTCTTTTTCTCTCGATCATAAATTCTTCAATATAGAACCAAAATACAATTTTTTTTAAATCATGTATATTTCCAATAGCTTCAACTTTCATGTTGACCACCTTGTCGAATTATTAGCATAAATATGTCAAAAATCCACTTCTTTCCACTGCATTTTCTGGCCTGGTTTTTAAGCCAGAGAATATGCCATTTTGTTTTGATCATAACATATCCAAATTAATAAATTATTTTTTTCAAACCATATGAAATTCTAGTGGCTACAACTTTTATTTTTATTACTTTTTCCAGTTTTGAAGTTTGCTATACCTGAAACTCAATTCTTTGAAGTGCATTTTCGTGCTTCATTTTTTCAGTCCGACAATACCACTTCTTCATTCTATCATATCTTCCACAAAAATAATCAAAATAAAGTGGTTCTTTTTTTAAATTCAAAATGAATGAATTTCAAAAGCATTTCAGTTAACAAGTTTTTTAAATTTTGAGAGTAAGAGAGTGAAAAATAAGAGAGAAGATGGCCTATTTTTCGGATCTAAATCTCGGGAATTCAAGTTCAAAGCTCTACCGCTTCTTCTCTATATTTTCAACCAACCTCCATATCAAGCCTCGGCCAAGCTATTGGAAGGGAGAAGGTGTATTTTTCCTAGGGTTTAATGGGGTAGGAATTAATTGATGAAGTGTTGGTTGATCAGAATGTTGGTAGGAAGTTAATCGCTTTGGTTTATGGCTAGAAACTCTATTTAACATCTCTATTTACATATATACGTGTTTGATGTTGTGTTATGATTGCTATGTATTCTTATATATGCTTTGATCATCAAGTATTTATTGTTGGATATGATTGTTAAATTGTTTTATCAAGTCACGTTAATACATGTCGATAAGCACAAAGGAAAGCACTTTCCTTTTGAAAATAAAATGGTGTATATGGAATGCTTAAACCTTTTGGAAATAGTTTTAAAATGAGTTAGAAATGTTTTATAAACATTTAAATATGTTGAAAGAAATAAAGAAAGAAAATCAAATTTTCATCTTGGATATTCTAAATATGTCCAAAACGAATTTTCCAGTAAAATCGCGCTTTTGTGGTAAAGTGACCAAAGTTTCAAATTGATATTTTAAATGTTTTAAAAATATGAAACAAATTCTAAAAATCTTTTAAAATATATTAAATGATATTTAATTTGAAAATATGGATTTCTCAATGACATAAAAGTCGTTTTGAAAAATATAGCTTTTAAAACGTTATTTGCAACACTTTTTCGCAACGCTTTTCACAACAGTTTGAAATAACTTTTGAAATGTAGTTTTAAACTTAAAAATTATTTCCTAAATATTTTGTGAATGATTTTAAAAGAATAATTAAGTAATTTAAAGATTATTTAAAAGTTTTAATAAGAGATTGAATAAATGGTTAAGATAAATTATTTATACCACTTAAACAAAAAGTGAAGAATATTGAATGTAATAACAAACTGAGTATGCGGAAATGACTAGTACATTTGTCCCGCCTATAAGACCTGAAATGATAAAACAAGGTGTTTAACTAAGGTTAGGGATGGAGCAACTTGTTCCCTGAACTTACCTGGCCTATGTTTTCTCTTTTTAGGCGAGGGGTGGAATAGATCGAAAGGAAAGCCTGGATGCTCTAAACGATCATATTTAAGTTTTTTCAAGATAAAAAAAAGAAACAAATTCTTTGAATATTAATTAACCATTTAACATCTTTTATTCGATGATTAGTACGAAGGAACCAGGAATGGGTTTGGGTGATTCCTATCCGAAAACCTCTTCAAGCTAATTTTTAAAATAAAACATATTGAAGACAATGATCATTGATGACAAAGATCTTAATAATGTAGGATTACTTTCCATTAGTCCCTGAGGTAAAACTTTCCAGTAGTCCCTGAAGGTGAAATTTACCATATTTAAAGTGGCAGTAGTGCTCTTTTATGAAAATCTTCGATTTGCAAGAATATGATTTGAAGTTAAGAAAGAAATCTTTGATTAAGATTTAATGAATGATTTGAAAAGGTTTTCCTAAGTGAAAGATAAAATGATTTGGATTTATTCTAGGATTTAAAAAAGGTTTAAATAAACCAAATGGTTTGATAAATGAGGCTTAATGATTCCATATACTCTTGAAACGAAAATGGAATAAATTGAACAGAATATATCTAAGAAGCATATTTGATTAGATAAAAGATGAAGTAATTGATTGATGATTGATATCCACTTATGAACTTAAAATCTTTTAAAGCGATGATTGGCTTCGAAGGAACCGGAGTCAGATTTGGGTAATTCCTATCAGAAAACCACTTCGAACAAATTTATACGTTCGAAAGTGAAGACATGTTGAAGATGATGATTATTGAAGACCGTGAATCTTCACAGCATGAGGACTGCTTGTTGAACATGCTATGGGTCGCTCCCATTATAAAGTTATTTATAGCAATGGTCTCCCCGTTGTGGAGATTTTTTGGATTGCAAGGGCTTCTCGCCTAGTAATGGCCGAGAAAAGTGCATTTGGTTTCGTTCAATCCCAGAACGAACTTGTATGGACGAATGTCCGACATTGCATTTCTATGACACAACGTTTGACTTTTACAAATGTACATCAGTGGTGGCGGAGAAGGCAACTTCTCTTAGCTTAACACCCTCCTTGAGACATACACTATAAGAAATTTGATTTTTAGTGGCGCTCAAAAAACGCTACAAAAAGTTTTGGTGGTGTTTTGATACACGCCGCTAGAAAACATGCGACTAAAAATCCATGATTTTTAGTTGCATTTATTTCAACGCCACTATAAATCTTTTTATTGCAGCGTTTCTTAAACGTCACCATAAATCTTTTTGTAGCGTTTTAAAAATGCCACCAAAAGGTTTTTCGACGCTACCAAAAGAGTTTCCAACTTTACCCCTACTTTACAGTTGCGTTCACTCAACGCCACTATATGTATTTCTGTAGCGTTTTTAAAACGCTACTAAAAGTTGTTGATCATTTTGCACCATTTTTTCATGCTATTATTTCATGTTGATGGTCTATTTTGTTTCTACTATATCAATCAACAATCAGTCACATAATCATCATATTCAAACAATTAAAAAAACATATTAATCATATAATCAAATAAGATATCCATAACAATTCTAGTACAATAGTTTTTTGATAAAATGACCAAACTCACATACAATAACCATTCGTATACAAATTTACACACCTAGTACTAACAAAATGTTATACCAAACTAGTGCTAACAAAACGCTTGATAACCCATAATTCTTTGTTGCATGCATAAATGAAAGCTAGCACCATAAAAGTCCAACATTGCTCACTTAGGAAATCCAATGCCTGCACAAGTTAAAGCAGAACATATAGTCAAATAATTATGTTAATCCGTAGGACTTCAAATCTAATATCAACCATTAGTTCAAACCTAATCAACTTTTGTATATACAAGTGTCTAGTAACAAATTGGTTAGCCAAAAGATAGTGATAATGAAATACACACACACACACACACAAATAGAAGATGTTGATTTAAAAAGTTGGAAGATGCTCACCTGAAGTTTACTTGCACAGAACTGTATATACAAATGTTCGTTATTTGGCAATCGCCTTTTCACATCAGCCATCACCTGCAAGTGAACGATGTAAACATATCTCTTCTTCGCACCAGTCAGATATCCTGAAGCTTTTCACATGTAGCTGCATGCACCCCTCAAGCTCTCAATACAGACTCCCCTCAAGCTCTCAACATAGACTTTAGTCTGTACCTGTAAGAACTCACCATCTTGTAGTTATAATTTCATATGAAAAAGGAGTTTGCGCCTACAATTATACAATGCTCCTCTTTTTATTGCACCATGTTCATTTCAGCAATCTTTTGCTGTCATTATCCACCAACATGGAATTGCATGGCCTCATAACAACAATTCTGAGCCTGCCCCTGCTTCCTTTCAGCAACCTCCTGCTGTGTATTTCTTGTCTTAGCTAGTAGCATAAATAGGGTGAGGAAAATAATGTACTGCTACTAACTAAGACAAGAAATACATAGTGATTCTCTAAAAAGGGCCCTAAAAATGTACTTCTACTTTACATAAGAAATAATAAAATGCAAA
The DNA here is from genome assembly GCA_030765085.1 of Allium cepa. Taxonomy (NCBI): domain Eukaryota; kingdom Viridiplantae; phylum Streptophyta; class Magnoliopsida; order Asparagales; family Amaryllidaceae; genus Allium; species Allium cepa. The sequence continues at coordinate 345,158,449 of CM060934.1, forward strand.
CTCACACCTACCCAAGTCTAAACATATTAAAACATATATTGATATTTATACAGTAGATTTTAACTAACCAATTGAATTTTAGATCATGCAACCAACCAATACTTAGTTGATGCACAAAATAATCGCCAGCTTTTTCATCAAAATTTTGATTGTCATACTCCAAGTATAGATCAACTAATTGATAAACACCCATAATCACTTTGAATCAAATCCCAAGAAAAATATAATCACTAAACAAAGTCCAAAAATATAGTTTAAATAAGATATTGATTTCTAGTAGAAAAGCATTTATAATGCTCCCAAATATCATCACCAAAATTAGATGAATATACTCAAGTATGTCAAAAAATTTAATTTTTGATGCATTTCATTTTAACCACGGATTTCATATATGTATTGATATTTGTTATCCATGTGATTCAAATTTTAGAAAGAAGCCAATGGGTTGATGTTCTATCCATTAAGTTATACAAGAATATAAATTATACAAAAAATAAGTATATTAATATATTACCGGCGACTCGATATCCGTGTCATCTTTATTTCATGCAGTACTGATCTTCTTGCTCCAGCAACCTTTATGCGGCTTGCAAACATGTTGTAACTGCTACAACAAGTCATTTTATTGACCACCACCGGCGATTTGCATCCAACAAGCATGTTGCACATTCACTGAGCAATTGTAGCTGCTGCAACCATAATACACACTGCAATAATGGAAAGAACGGTAGGTACAGGAGGAAAAACCAGTATTAAGAATAACAAGTATTAGTTTACTGTCGTACCCATTTAAGAAACAATCAACCAATTTTGTGTGTTGAGTGTATTTGAATATATTTTCTTTCTGTTGTATGTTTTTGTTTGATTTTTTCTTGCATTTTGGTTGGGTGCTTGTTGTTTTTCTATTTGCATTTCTATAAAAAAAAACACACAATTTCAAAACAAAAACATAAATATTTTCTTTTCTTTTCATTTACAATTTGCTTCTCATTTTCCTTATAATTTTTCATTTTCTTTACAATTTGCATTATTATTTTCTACAATTTTTACATTCACCGTGCACACATTTCCTCCGTTACACTGCAAAACCGTGCATATCCATTACGTTTGGTCAGCCTCTCCACCTTCCTAACACTGTTGCTTGCTTACATATAGCTTGCCTAACCATCCTTTGTTTGCCTCAACTGCCTTTCTTCGTCACTGACCAAACACTTCTTAACTACCTTCATCACTCTCTGGCCATTTATTATGCCCCTCTCTAGCCATACATGACCATTCTTAACTGCCTTCACCACTGCAAACTCAAACATCATCAACATACATCCTTCCCAATACCCCTATGCCTAACATGCCAGTGCACATCAGTGCATACATCATAAAACTGCTCCATCATTTCACAACTGCACAACTATATCCTTATACAAATACCCCAACATTTCACAGACTTCGGCATATCATTTCCAATCCCAAACCTTAACTCATCAGACCAGAACAACTGCACAGTGAAGCACATCAACATACATCTACACCACCAGCCCTTTCAGACTACAACCTCCCCACCGAACCAACTCTTTGCCATCCCACTTCATCATAAACTATTCACATCTACAACCCCTACCACAACACTTCTCTCTGCTCCATACAAAACAACCAACACTCCACTTCAACTGACCAACATACACACTCACCAGCACACTGTCATCAATAACATTGCATCTCTATCACCCCACTGTTCCAACTTCAAAACCAGTTACTACTATACCCACCATCTGCCTGTAGAAACTCCATCACCATCCCTGAAATCATCCTTCATAATCATCTCCTAACCCACTTCAACCACCCTCCCTGCTATTCAACAACTTAACTGTGCATATCTGTGCACTTCTATTACTGTCATCACCACCTCACACTCAATCATAAGATATCATACCATGTTTATCCATGGCTTATCCAATTTCAAAGTAACTTTGTTGCAGATGAGAAGCTGTTAAAAATTTTGACGTATCTTTGGTACATTTGTGATACTGTTAGTGAATCATCAAGCCAGAGTTCAATATCTAGATACATTGTGGAACAGATCCACTTCTTTGATTTTTATTTTCCTAAAATTTAAGTGTAGTTGCTTGATATTTAGTGTCCATTTTAATTATAATTAAAATATCAATGAAGCATTAAAAAATCAGTAAAATAATATAGAAAAATGGTAAAACATGTACAATAATTTATTTTGAATATCTTACATTAATCAACTCATCAATTGATCTTCGGAGATATCAATCTCTATTGACTAATGAAGTTAATAATCTCATATTGGTGGATAGAAGCTTGCAACAATAACCTGATTTTGGTTTATATATATATATATATATATATATATATATATATATATTATTTGCAAGTATGATAATATTTGGTTCTCATTTATAGTTTTTCATTTCGGCATGAAACATAGTGTTTTTCTCAGTTGTGGTTTTAATTTGGTTGAGAATAGGAACTTGGGAATTTGATCGAAATAGGATAGTTCAGTTTGAAACGAGAATAAGGTTTTATGAATGTTGATAACAAATGCTTATAGATATTACTGTAATTTATCTTATCTTCAAATTTCGATTATATTATTCGATTTGCTGATGTAAAATATTATTTTCAAGTTCTACAGTTCTTTTATTATGTTTTGTATCTATAGTACTTATCCTTCTTTCCCTCATGATAATTTAACTACGTACGATCATATTTCTAAAATTTGATTAATTATCACTTAAGCCCACACACATTTTGTGTGTGTTGACATTATGACATCTTAATTTTAGTAGTCTATAAAGATTGTACCAATTCTGACTAAGGGTTCGTTGGAAAAAAACATGTTTTGCTGCTGCTCATAGATGGTTGTTTATTAATCAAATAAATCATAAGTAGCATTTGTCTGATCACTTGAATCCCAACTTTTATTAAAAAAGACTGTATATGGTTAAGCAAGTAAAGTTGCTTCTGGAATCTAGAGTATTCTTTATGGTAGAGGCAAATGAGCATACTTCAACGTAAAAAGTGTTAAATAAGTGAATATTTGTCTATACTGCAATCAAGATGCCTCTATATTTAGATTATCGTGTGAAAGAATTTTATATTATTAATAGGGAGAACATATGAATTTGGGATAAAAATAGTATTCCCACTCGAACATGCTATTTTTGGAGCAAGTTGAATGGAGTTTTTCTATGAGATATAGCTTGAACGAAGTAAAATATTAAACTTAAAAGATTGCAAAACACTTGAGAGTTTTATTATTAGAGAACATCAAAAAAAGCAGTACAAAGTTATTGTTGATATATAAACATGATATAATAGCTGTATCGCTCACTATAAACTTGGAAAAGATAACTACAAACTAAGGAAAACTAGCTATTTTATTGATCTACAAACTTAGAAGTAGCATACAAACTAACTTGACTTATTCTTATGCAGACAAATTCAACATTGTGACACATGCTTCAGCATCAACATCCTTCTGTAAACTGAAGTTTCCAGATTCAGTTTACAAAACCAGTATGCCATCATTGTCATAATGCAAGTGAAGTTAACAATAAGCTCTTGTGGCGAACAAACATCGAGTAGTCAAGGCTGGTTCTAGCCTATGCCTTGTACAAACCAGTCAAGACTTCACACACACCGAGACAGTTTACACATAATTTCACGACCAAGTTGAGTAATAGGATTACATACTGGGTTAGGGACAAGCATGAACAGGGTCAGGGACGAGGATGGACAGGTCAGTAAACATGTTTAAATAAACTCAAGTATACAACAAGAACAACTCAGGCAATCTGTTCAATTTATGCTAAATGAAATACATTGGTTCAGACAAAAAGTGCACAAGTGCACAGGCAAAATATTCGAAAATATACAAGCACATAGGCATAGTACGGACAGTTGCAAGTTAGAAATTACTTACTGAACAATAAAATGTTATCTTCTTCTTCTTAGCTTCAACCTCCAGCCCCTTTTTACTTGCTGCTAATTACTCCTTCCCTCAATTAAACCATGTAAGGACAGTTTAACAACGAATGCTTTAGTTCAACTCACCCACTTCAATACTGTAATTATATTAATGCGCACAACAAATAGAGATATGATTTAACGATAGTTGCAAGTTTAGTGCAAATTGCTATTACTTATTCAAGGCAATAAATCATACGTTCACCGTAGGAATACAATACCATAAACTCTAGTACTACCTCCGTAAACACAGGTTCGGTTCATTCCCGATCCTCTCAGATTCATGGTCAAGTAAGGTATGAGAAACCTCTGCTATATCGGCATGTTTATTGACACCACCATCTTAATAACTGGTGAACGAAGTTGATGAAGTTTTTTATGGAGGTAAAATGATTTACAAATTTGATGAAATTAATGCATCCTGGAATCAAAGTAGTTAAATATCAGTTGAAGATTAGGATAATTTAAATTGAAACTAAAATATCGGTAGCGTTGCGAGTAATCATGAAGAAGATGATACCTGTGGTTGAAATCGATTTAGTTGTATCTGAGGTTGAGATCGGTAGTAGGTTTGAATCAAAAGTGAATTTTTGAAAATTAGAGAGAAAAGGCAGGAGTTTGATTAGGTTGATGTTGACTACAATTTGGGGAAGACAGTAGTAGGAGTCGGTTCTGTTGAGAGGAGGAAGAAATTTGGCCGTGAATTTTTTTGGATAAGTGATAAAACAGATACAAGCGGCAACGAATTTTTTTGGTAAATTCTGTGTGAATTGTTGGCGGGATAAATTTGGTGGCGTTTATTTTTTATTTTTTAAAATGATTAATGGTTGCATATAGCCTTAAACGCTACTAATAAAGGCTACCAAAAATAGTTTTTCTTGTAGCGATATGAGCTCAAGGGTTGTATTTTTGTAGAAGGCAAATAGTGATCAAAGGAATGGCAATGTGGCATTCAAAGTGGAACCTGTTATGATCAAAGCGTGGTTTTGTATGAAAAGCACGGCTTTGAAGAAATTGATCGTAGCTTCACGAGCCTCACACCCCGGTTATGATGGGATACTATGTGGTCAGACAGACGCAAATTCGGAATAAGTGAGTGTGTATGGTGGTGTCAAATAAGTTTGGCCCTTTGGGGGATACGTCCTTCAAGGCATTTATTGCCCCATGTGGATAAAGTGCTTAGCTTGAGAAAAGCAGGGAACTACCGGTTATCAGTTGTAGTTTAGCAAGTATAGTTTCAAGTAACTAGTTTGAGAAAAAAAATAAGGCACCATAGGAACATGTTTGTTATGCGTGGATCGGAGAAAATGTCACTTGTTTCCTATCATGTTGGAAATCCAATCCCAGTACGAGATTTACGGTTTTGATTGTATTCCCAAAATAGCTGTAATGACTTGCAAACATTTCAGCTACCACCTTTCTGGTATCATATATTCCGTTCGGTATATTCCATTGACCCAGTCTGGATATATTCCTTAGACTTAGTCCGGGTATTGATACCTTATATGAATAAGTTTATTTGAAAATTATTTTCAAAAGAATGTCATTAGAAATAATATCAAACATTTTGATATATAAAAGTGTTTTGGTTATCATAAGATAAAAAACTGTCTGCGCTTATGTGTAGGCGTGGTCTTATGAGATAACCTTCTTTTCAAACGTTTTGATAACATAGTCATTTTAAATTTCGAGTATTCCATGCTGGTTTATCAAGCCTGATATGGGTATTTTTAATACTCGGGTCAGATCCGAGTAGTTTTAGGTGTAGTTTTAGGAAAGCTGGAGATCTTCATCATCGTCTGGACGTATTCTATTATCTGCTACATCTATTGTATTTGTTCTGTTGTTTGTCGGCATTTGTAAGGGCGGGTGTTATAACTGTCCAAGCTGAATCTAGGTTAGACTCTGATATTGTTTTTAGAAAATTGTTTTGGAGATATTTCAATATTTCAAAATCTACTTAATGAAATCTTGATTTTCTTTCTTCCTTTGAAAACTATTATCATTTTGGACCAAAGTATTTTTATTTTGAAGAAATCCGACTTATAAATCATTCTCTACGTTTATTTGAAGTTACAGGTCGAAATTTATGAACTGCTGTTACGTGATGAGCTCGATTTTGACCAATTTTGTGAATTACTTCGGAACTTGTCTGAAACACTTCAAAATTGTTTTAAACCATATTTAAACTATTTTAACTCATTTAAAATAATATTTCCATCATTTCAAACTCATTTTTCATTTCATTTCACTTTATAATATCATACCATTTTCAACTCTTTTTAGATATTTTGAAATCATTAAAAGGCTAAATAATTTTCATACACGTATTTATATGGATTTAGTTCTCATTTAATTAACTACGGTTAATTACTAATCATTTCTATTACCATTTATCAAACCAGTTACAACCACATAAACATTCATATAATCAACCTATTTTAATAGATTTATCAAATTTATTTCATATTTTTAATCATTTAAAAACATCATTTATGAAGAAATCCCTTTTTGGATTCCGAACTGCAAAACCACGACGTTTTCATACAAAACCACGCTTTGATCATAACAAGTTCCACTTTGAATGCCACACTGTCATTCCTTTGATCACTATTTGTCATCCATAAAAATACAACCCTTGAGCTCGTAAGTCTAAACGAGGGTGTTAAGCTAAGAGAAGTTGCCTTCTCCGCCACCACTAATGTACATTTGTAAAAGTCAAACATTGTGTCTTAGAAATGCAATGTCGGACATTCGTCCATACAAGTTTGTTCTGGGACTGAACGAAACCGAAGGCACTTTCCTCGGCCATTGCTAGGCGAGAAGCCCTTGCAATCCGAAAAATCTCCACAACGGGGAGACCACTGCTATAAATAACTCTATAATGGGAGCGACCCAGAGCATGTTCAACAAGCAGTCCTCATGCTATGAAGATCCACGGTCTTTAATAATCATCATCTTCAACATGTCTTCACTTTCGAACGTATACATTGGTTCGAAGTGGTTTTCGGATAGGAACTACCTAAATCCGACTCTAGTTCCTTCGAAGCCAATCATCGCTTTAAAAGATGTTAAGCTCATAAGTGGATATCAACCATCAATCAATTACTTCATATTTTATCTAATCAAATATCTTTCTTAGATATATTATTTTTCATTTATTCCATTTTCATTTCAAGAGTATCTGGAATCATTAAGCCTCATTTATCAAGTAATTTGGTTTATTTAAACCTTTTTTAAATCTTGGAATAATTCCAAATCATTTTCTCTTTACTTAGGAAAACCTTTCCAACTCATTAAATCTTAATCAAAGATTTCTTCCTTAACTTCAAATCATATTCTTGCAAATAAAAAAATTTCATAATAGAGCACTACTGCCACTTTAAAAATGTTAAATTTTACCTCCAGGGACTAATGGCAAGTTTCACCTCTAGAGTCTAACGCAAGTAATCCTACATTATGAAGATCTTTGTCATCAATGATCATTGTTTTCAACATGTAGGAGAATATGCTACATATATAATGTCTAATCAATAAAGTAAATATTTTTCTCAGCGTTAAGGCTTTACGCTGATCCCCCTTAACGCGCTTTTTAAGCATTGTCGTACAGTTTGCGTATAAAACACCAGTTAAACGGTCGGTGGATATGCAAGCACCATGATACGACAACACTAAACCAAAATTTTATGGGTCTCGTATAGGGATAAAAGTATGACAAGGTAGGTGTGGCAATGCCCAAGGTAGGTTACTACTTGTTCGGATCGTAGGTCTGGTGGTAACGCATCATAACCATGACCACCTACCGCGTCCGTCCATCCATCCCATATCAAGTCAAAGGGAGGCTATCCCAAATCAAGGTGCACCAACTGAAACTAACAACAAGAGTAATAATATGAAACGAGTCCAAGGAAAATCGAAGAATGGATGTCCGCTCGGGGTAATTAGCCCACTTGGTCCTGTCAAGCCATCATGATTTAGTCATTTCAAATTGGCATAAGTCTCGGGGTCTATCCATCATCGTTCTCTTTCTTCAAATGAAAAAACAATGCCAAATCCAACCACTTCATTCTCGAGTCTCCTCTGTGTACACAGTTGTTAAAGTGGTTCCGTATTGACAGAGAGTATGCCCATATTCGTCCCCGTTCTCCTAAACAACCAAACGTCGTTTTGCACACCTGTTGGCACTTTTATATTCCAGAAACAGTTCATACTTGATATCAAAATATCATATTCGCTTCAAAATCAAATCCATTTTGAAATCATCAAATTTACTCAAAATATACTATTTTAGTTCAAAATCATTTCGCCTTAATGTCTCGATTTCAATTCCAAAATCGTCCCGAATTTCAGTTGGGTTTATAACCTCATTCAACTCAATTCTTATTTAAATCTATGATTTAAAAATAAAAATTCCACCCTTGATCAGTTTGAATTTTTGAAAAATAGATTAAATGGTTTTAAAATAGTTTAAATAATTAAACTAGTTAAAAATAGTTAAAATAGTTAAAAATAGTTTGAATGGTTAAAATAGTTAAAAATAGTTTAAATGTTAAAATGGTTTATATAAAATAATAATTTGGGAAACCAAAATAATTTAAATATTTAAAGAATATAGATTTTAAATAGTTTATACTAAAATAGTTTCAAAGTCAAACCGATCAAATTCCAACTTCTCAGTTCGAATTAACTTCGATCCCAGTTTATATTCAAATCAATTGCAATTTCGACCTCAATTCCAGTTAATTCAATTCAATTCAAATTTCAATTTAATTTTAGTTCAGTTCTCAAATTTTTGAATCATTTTGATTTATATAAATTCGAGTTTGACTTTTGAAATATCAATTTAAGTCACTTAAATTAAATTTAACTTCAATATTAAATTTGAAATCCAATTTTCGAATATGATTAAATTCCAAGCTCAATTTCGAAATATCATTTTATGTCACTTTAACTTAGTAATATACAAAGTTCGAACAAAAGTTCAATCTTTTAAAAACAAATCAATCTATGAAATTAAATCATATTCCAATTTTAACTTCAAAATCTCAACTTCAATTATTTAACAATTTCTTTTGGTCAAAAATTTATTTCAACCTTCCAAACTCGACTTCGTGATTCATTTGATTTTATAAATGGATTTTTTATTTCTTTTAAATTAAAACCATTTAAATAATTTCAAATCAAAGATTTTAAAATCATTCGATTTTAACCAATCCAGTGTCCGTATATAATTTTCTATCATATGGCCAAGTGATCGGTTATTACAATTTAATTTCAAGGATGGATATATAATTTCAACCCAAATCACAATGTCATGGGTATATATCATTTACTCCTATTTCTTAATTTATTTGAAATAATTCAATTTACAGTTTATATACTGTAAATAATATACATGATGATAATAGGATATATCAGAATAAATAAACACCCAAATCATTCGAAGTATCAACCAATAACATCCATCGCAATCAATCATCCAAACAGTCAATATAATTCACAACATTTTCATAGATACCAATATCGGGTATTTTACTGGTAATTATATTCCAATTTCGAATTTAACTATCAATTTTAATTTTTTAGTCGGTTAATTCAAGGACAATTTAGATGACAGTTAATTTATCAAACACCAATAAAAAAATTATCACTTCATAATTTCAAATTTAACTACTGTAAAAATATTCTAGTACTTATGAGCATTATAAGACACTCATCTTTTACTTGAAACTGAAAATATTTCAGCTTTAAATAAATGCCACTTTGATTCCACGCCAAAGTCTTCGTCGATACAATTCCAATGCCGCTTGTTTCGTCCAATTTGGACCTCATACGAAGAAGATACACATTTTTTAAAGATTTGAGTATAGTTTATATGAATAAATCTACAATTTTCTTGTATATTTTAAATCTTCATCTGGGTCGTTGATTTTCTGGAATGCGATCAGGGTCGCACGCTAATATCCTTCTTCCCCCATCGTTCGCCTTGCTTCCAAAACCCATCTCACCGACCAAAACCCACTGATGCACGCGAACCAGGACCACCAGACCTCCATCAAAGACCATTGCCGCGACCACCCTCGAGTGCTTTACCTTTGCCAACGATGGTGACAAACTCGGCCCTGCATTCACCTTGAAAATTGCACACGCCTTGGGCACGAACGGAAAATGATTACAGTCTCCACGACGCTCCGTTCCAGATCTTGACTGTTGGATGCGTTCGTCTTTCCAAGCCCAATAACTTTCCAGCTGCTGGCTGAGCTTAAACATCGATGGATTGGAAGATACTTGAGGGTAAAGATCGATGATTCTTGGCCACGGAAATGTTACATAGCGGCTAGAGATAGCCTAGGGTTTATTGTGATAACGCGTATGTATATACACGTTTATATATATTATTTTATTATTATTACTTTTTTTTTTACTATTCATGCGAATTTTTGAACGAACTCCGAACGAGGCATGCCCCCTGACGTTTATAATGTTTTACCTCTGTTCCAAACATAATAGAACAAGTTTTGAGACCTAATTCGATCGTATGTGGAAGATAGCTTTTTGAATCGAATTAAAATGTAAAATTTTCGATATTTAGTTCAACGCGTTTCTAATCCGTATGACCAAATGGTAACTCCAAATGCTATGAAATTTGAAATTCAATAATAATACACTATTACGGATCCAATGGAACTGGTTTCGTTGAAATCCGAGTTTGTGCCCTGGATCGCTATTTTAACGCGTTGATTAAATAGAGCGATTTTCAAAATCGACGAAATCACTTGAAATTCAATTTTTTTTTTTAAACCTACCAACTCAATTATATTTCAAATAGAATTTACATCCATATTAGAAACCATTTTGGTTCATATTAAATCACACATTCAAATAATTTCCCGTACTAAATTTTTAACAATATAATTATTCAATAAATCACTATAATTGAAATATAAGTTATTGAACTTATAAAATTTAAGTTTTAAAATGATTCAAATTTAAAACAACTATTTCCATTTTACAGTAATCCAACATCGTTAGTCAATTCAAGTTATCGATGACAACACCTTAAATACAAAGAATTTCATTCCAATATATATTATTGCCTAGATCTTCAAAATTGTTTATTTCAAAGTTTTATCCAAGTTCATATCAATAAATTACATAAATATCATTAAAAAAATCTAACCATTTTTATTCAATAATCATAGTAAATTTCATAATTTAAAATAGCTAAAAATACAGGTCGCTACATTCTCCCCCACTTAAAACTTTTCATCCTCGAAAAGGCATTAAATACAAAATTTGACATACAATATAGTCTCTCAAAATAATTATCTCATAAACATAAACATCTTATTTACAAAACTATTTTTACGCTCTCGCTACGACACTTCACTGCCGATTTACAGAATTTACAAGTTAGTTATCAAAACAAGTTATAAAAATTTTTAAACATCAAAAAATTTCTATCGCCCGGATTTACAGAAAATTTTGGCAGTCTCCTTTGAGCAGCTCGATTGAAAAAAATTTACAATTCAATATATAACCCAAATATATATCAAATATACATCTCATCTCAATATAAGGCATCATGTAGGGAAAAATATAAAAGCGCGATATGTAATCCGAGATGTGTACCTTATTATTATTAATACGAGCGAGTTCGCTCATATTAAGCAAGAAAAAGCATATAAAATCCGCAGGGTACATCCAAACTGTCTTCGTATGTACCTATCTCAACTCAATTTAGAATATTAGTCACTTATGAAGATATATAAAGAATATACGAGTTCAATGGAATCACATAAAATGAATTGTGAATCAAAACCATAAACATAAGCACGAATACATGACAAAAAACAATCATATGCATTCATTATAACAATGCTTCACCATTCAATTATTAATATTCGTCCAATTAATCCATTTAACCCATACCTATGTTAATTTACATCTTCCAATGTCAGTATTTAATTTGTATACTTAATTTCTTATTAACATCCAAATTTCATCTACATTTAATTGATTTACTTCTAATTTATTCAAATCTATTTCATTTTCTTTCAATTTATTCAATTCAATTTGTTAAATTTCAATTGTTTCATTTTATGTTTAGCAACATCTCATATCAAGTCATTTATTCACATTCATTCTACACTTAAGTTTATTTTAATTTAAATCAATGTTATTTCATTTACTCATTTTAGTAGTATACTTTACTAACTTCTTCCATTTATTCATTTCGGTTAGCATTTCATAAGCTAACAGTCATTTCATAAGTTAATATTAGCTTCCTTCCTTTAAATTCATATTCATTAGTTTAACATCTTGTTTAACTAACACTTATCAAAGTTATAAACTATAAACTTTACTTTATTTTCATGAAACATTTGAATTATAATGTTCATATCTCCATTTCTAGCATCAACATCATTAGTGAATTATTTCTTATACCCTTACTTAAGTTTCTTAATTCATATTTATTTTCACAATTTCATTAATAACAAATTTATTTGTGAAATATTTTATTAATCGTCACTTTAGTTTATTATCATTTTATAAAATTCATACATAAGAAGTTGGACTTTATCTAAGTTTATAATTATCTCAAAAGTTATAAATTCCATTTCACAATTTCTTTGCAAATTCATTTTTTAAATTCTATAACCCATTTACAAAGATATTATTTGATTCATTTGCCTTCTTTCTTAAGTTCACTTACTTATTCCATTTAGTCATTAGTCATTAGTAATTTCATAATATACTAATTAACTATATAACATTTATTATTACAACTAAATTTCCATTTATGTTCATTTTAATTACTTTTAAGTTTGTTTACTTGTATAACATCCCATTACACATCCAAGTCATAATTTAACTTTTAATATTTTGTAATTCTTATTATATGTTATTAGAATGCAATTTGGTACTGTATAAATTAATCGAATTCATTTTACTTAATTAGAATGTTCACTATTTTAATTTGTCTAAATTTTCTTTACTTTCAATTTTAGAGTTGCTTACTTCAACTCTAAAATTTCTTAAAACATTTAACTTAGAATTTCTTAATTCTCTTATTCTATAAGTTCTAGTTATTCGAATATTTCATTCAATTAATTTGACGATTATTAATTAAGAGACGTAAAATTTTAAATACCGGATTATGGCCTCTCTGTTCCAGATCTTGACCGTTCGACGCGTTCGTCTCCAAGCCCTACAACGTTCCAATTGATGGCGGAGCTTAAAGATCGATGGATTGGAAGATACTTGAGGGTAAAGATCGATGATTCTCGACCATGGAAATGTTAAACGGCGGCTGGAGATAGCCTAGAGTTTATTGAGATAGCGCGTGTATATACATACGTTTATATATATTATTTTATTATTATTATTATTTTACTGTTCACGCGAATTTTTGAATGAATTCCAGACGAGGCATACCGCTTGGCGTTTATAGTGTTTTACCCCTATTTCGAATACAATGGAACAAATTTTGGGGCCCAATTCGATCTTATGTGGAAGATAGCTTTTTGAATCAAATTAAAATGTTAAATTTCCAATATTTAGTTCAACGTGTTTCTAACCCGTACGACCAAACGGTAAATCCAAATGCTATGAAATTTGAAATTCGATAATAATACACTATTACATATCCAGTGGAACTGGTTTTGTTAGAATCTAAGACTGTGCCCTCGATCGCTATTTTAACGCGTCGATTAAATCGAGCGATCTTCGAAATCGACGAAATTACTTGAAATTAAATTTTTTTTTATAAATCCTACCAATTCAATTATATTTCAAATAGATTTTACATCCATATTAGAGACCATTTTGGTTCATATTAAATCACACATTCAAATAATTTCCCATATTAAATTTTTAACAATTTAATTATTCAATAAATCACTATTATTGAAGTATAAGTTATTAAACTTATGAAATTTAACTTTTAAAATGAATTCAAATTTTAAAAAAACGGTTTCCGTTTTACAGTAATCCAACATAGTTAATCAATTCAAGTTATCGATGACAACACCTTAAATACAAAGAATTTAATTCCAATATCTATTATTGCCTAGATCTTCAAAATTGTTTATTTCAAAGTTTTATCTAAGTTCATATCAAATAAATTACATAAATAACATTAAAAAAAATTCTAACCATTTCCATTCAATAACCATATTAAATTTCATAATTTAAAATAGATAAAAATACGGATCATTACAACTAATGCATTAGAGCACACCTTGTAATGATGAATTCTCCTTCTTTGAAATCTTCTCGATTCGGCTGATTGCTAATCCTTGTACCGTAGACCTTTAGCTATCCAATAGTTATGGTCTTTTGAATTGATTTGAGACGAATTTGCTGGAGTTCCTTTTTATAAGATTGGTCAATAATGATGTGGAAATGGCAACCAAAAAGTTTTTTGTGCATTAGGCTGAGGATCCTTTTATAGTAGAAGAAATAGAGAGAAATATGGATCACATCTCACACCATTTTTCATCAAATCTCAACCATCCATCTCCAAACCCCTCCAGCTAATTTAGCCACCTCCTACAAGCCATGTTGCCGCCGAAATAACATCCAAACATCATGGCTAACAATACATTTAAGTCTAAATAAATATTATTAATTAAATCTGATTTAATTGTTTGTCGATATCACATATCATTCAATATATATTTATAACTATTATAAGTATATACAATAACATTTATTCCTCAAATCATATTTAAATTTTATAATTAATATATCACGAATATTAATTAATTTATAACAATTATAGACTAATTAAATCATTTGGTGTAAAGAGAATTCATCATTCCAGTTGTGTGACTCGTCGGGTGTAAACTCAGTCAGCGATTAATGTCGAACTATTCAAATGTTAATGTTCACATGTCACTTAGCAGGTGGTGTGTCATTTTGGCCAAATTATTGCTTACTTTGTTTCGGTAAAATCTAATTTTATATTATTAAGTGTTATCTGGTTGTGACACTTATTTACACCAATACTCTTCGTCAAAACTATAGCACTTTGAACTTATGGAATTTCGTAATGATCAAAATTCCAATATCGTTTATATTTAACTCCATAGTCCAAACACGAAGTCCTTGGTTCAATAATAACAACTATTACTAAATAAACCGCTCTGGCCAGAGACTTACACTTTCAGCTTATTGTGATGATAACCCCATATAACTGAGGAGACGAATCCTCTCTTTAATAGTGCTTTACTTCCAATATTTCCATATGACCCAACCGTGGTCACTCTATAGACACCGTGTTATGATTTGACTATAATCAAGAGCTTTCATATTGAAGATTCATAGTATTCTTAAGTTGGGAGGACTGTATAAATCAATCACATTGGTATTTTCTATTTGACCTTAGTAAATTATCGAGTGAGTTGCTTTATAGTTATCCAATAACTATCAACACGTAACCTCTTGGCGCCACCAGCAGTCGTGAGTAATACATCGCCTAATATTTGAAGAGTGTTATGTACTATAGTCTCAACAGATACATCAATATCAAATCCCAATGCACCTAAATAAGAACATGTAAATGGTATATTTAAATTTATTGTGATAAATTACTCATGATTAGAACACTTTGTAACTACTATCACAAAATATGATATTTATGGATTTTCTATTAAATATACATTAAATTAAATTAAATTAATTAATTAATTAATAACACATTATATCAAGTACATTTTGTGATTAATTAAATTATATCAAGTACATCATATCAAGTTACATCATATAAAGTACAAATTAATTAAATTAATTAATTAATAACACATACCATTACAATCTCAAAGGTAAGTGGATCCTATTTCTCCCTATCTTTTTATTTTTGTAATGGAATTTCTTTCTTCTCTATTCAACGATGCTATGAAAAATAAATTGATGGATTTTCATCCAATGTGTAGAAATCTTCAAATATCATCTTTGATGTTTGCAAATGATTTAGTGTTGTTCACAAAGCCTAATGTCAAATCTATCTCTATAGTTTTGGATGTCCTTCATAGTTTTACCTCCTTGACTGGTTTGAGTATTAACATTAATAAATCAAAAATCTTAATTGCTGGAGTTTTTGAGGATATCAATAGCTCCTTGATTAATCTTTCAACTTTGTCCCCTTTTGATCACGATGAAACTTATCTGGGTGCTCCTCTTACTTCTTCTATAGTTAAAACCTCCCACTGCCTCCCTTTGTTTGAAAGAATAACTGATAAACTTTCTTCTTGGCCAGTCTCTGAATTATCCATTGCTGGTAGACTTGTTATTATTTAGTCTATTGCTTCTGCCATGTGTCTTTATTATACCAAAATTTTCATATTACCTGCAAAACTGAGTTCAATGATTAACTCTACCTTGAATCATTTTCTATAGCATGGCAATCCATACTCCAAAAATCTAATCCCTATATCCTTCAAATCTATTTGATGTCCTTATGAAAATGGTGGTCTTAGAGTTATGAATATCAAGTAATGGAATGATGCTGCATTTTCCTCCTATTGATAAATTGATGAGGCATGATCAAAACCTCTGGGCTGATTGGAGTGGGAAAAACCTTCTCAAAAAGTGTCACTTTTGGACCATGCAGATCCCTTCTAATTGCAGTTATACTTGAAGAAATATGTTGAAATTAAGGCACTGGTTTCTTCCTACAATTCAATACACTATGAAGAACGGTGACTTGTTATCTTTTAGGTATGATCCCTGACCTAGAAAGGTGTTATTCTTGCAAATTTTATACCCACAACTTGAGATATTTAACTGAAATTCCTGATGCTGCAAAGGTATGTAATTTCTTATGTGATGAAGGATCTCTCTGCCTTATTCCAGTTCCTATGAGATTAGGGAAGTTTAGGCCATGTTTGAAAACAAAATATTTCATCATGCTGATTCCTCCACCTTATGGGGTGATGGTACTCATTCCATTAAAAGAGTAAATAAGTTTCTTAACTCTTATAATGTTTGTGGTCTCTTTCCTTGGCATTTTAGAATTTGGATTGTGAATTCTATTCCTAGTCAAAATCTGCTGCTTTGAAGAGTAATCAGAATCTACCTTTATACTCGAGATAATCTATATGCAAAAGTTTTGATTCAGCGGTCTTCTTGTGTTTTATGTGGCCACAATGTGACGACGCGGATTTTTCACGCTCGAAAATCGACATCCATACTTCAAATCGTATTCGAATGCCGTAGATTCGACCGTTCAAATCCGATTCGCCAGAGCTTATAACAACATTAAGTAAACAACACAGCGGAATAAAAAAAATACATTGATATACAGCATTGATACAATATCTGATACAACAGATGATCCAATAGATATCAATATACATCAGAGATATGATACAAGAAATAGCAGCGGAAAAGAAAAATAGATAACATCTAGCAGCGGAACTATATAACTCTAAGATAGTCTTCAAAAGAGAACTCCAGAAGCAGCAGCTCGATCCAACATCACGATACATAAAGACAAGCAAGTCTCGTCCACATCCAAAGACTGAACTAGCTCCAGATAATTCACTGAACCTAACTATATGTAAAACCCAACTCTAGACTGCTCGTGTAGAAAATTTTGAGCACCCAGAGTTCAGGAAAGAAACAATAAACTCTGGATCAGTCATGGGATTGGTGTGAATTACAAAAATAGTTTATCTTTTAAAAACAAACAGCAAGAGAATTTTAAATTTAGATTCGCAATGCTTTTTAGAAATGAGACTACCATAAGACCTCCCGCCACACACACAATGCAAACGCTGAATTTGAGGAGATTTCTTCTTATGATAGTCAAACATGCTTGATACGCAATTTCCTTGATATTATTACTATAAGTGCAAAGTGCAGAAAACATTTCGAAAGTAGAATATAAATCTTAGCCAACATACGACCATTATCGTATGCCTACTATAGCTGCCATCTAAACAGTGGGGCGCCACCATAAGTAAATGGCAGGTTCTACAACTAAAATCGTACAAGGTGCGTATTGTTTTATTTGGATTTCCAACAAATGGTCAGGCCAAGGAACTTCCCATTGCCACATGAGAACGCCTCTGGAAGGACGTCCCCGAGAACCTAATCGGATCTCTGCCAACACAAGGCCAGGTTACCCCTAACTGGGTAACTACTGACACGAGTATGCCATCCCCCGGTCGTAACCAACCTTTATCCGGGATCCCGATAACCAACAACCACAAAGTAATAAATTTGCAGCAACAACATAGGTTAAGTATCTGGGCTCCATACCATGATACCACCTCTATCCAGAAGGAAATGCACATACCCTAAGGGGCGCTACCCCCAATAACCTTGCCGCATCTTTCCTGTTTCGACCATTTCGGGGTGTGACGTCCGACGAAGTCTCGTCCACAAAGCCACGCTTTGGTAAAAAGCCATGCTTTGGGTCTACAAATGATCAAAGTAATGATCACAAAGATAAATGATCAAACAAATGATCATATCACAAATGATCAAACAATGATCATTTCACAGCAACACTCAGCATGTCACATTACCAAATTGGGAATATATCGCTGATAACCATCAACTACATAACCTCTGAGCTCGTACGTTTCAGAGAAGGGTGTTAAGCTAAGAGAATAAATTCTCCGCCACCAACAGAAAATGTATTTGAAAGAAATCTGCTTTATATCTCAAAATGTAATGTCAGACACGTAACTATACAAGTCTGTTCTGGGTTCAAACAGAATCGAAGGCACTTCAAAAGAAGTCCTTGCAATCCGGATATTCACTAATCACGTTCGGACTTCCCATCACATATGGAGTCTCTATACCGGGGACCAGTCGATGCAAAGACATTCGACGAGTTGTCCTTTCGCTTTTTAAAATATTCGGTCTTCACCACCGGTCTTCAAATGCTATCCATAACGACATATCACATATTCGGAATGGGATATATGACACAAAGGTCCTCTCCCGGATAAACCGAATAGTGAGCGCAGTATTTTAAAAATATATGGATATTGGGATTTCAATTAAGTCACAACTTAAAACCCAAAACTTTTCTTCAAATGGTTTAAACCAATTACCATTTCAAATCTTTATATTACAAAAAATATTTATTTCACAAAGATCAATTTATAGACATCAAAACAATTTCCATTCCAATAGGATTAACTCATTAAATCTTTAAATCAAAGATTTAACTCATAGCTTTCAAAATTCGATTAACTTGTTGAATCTTTAAATCAAAGATTCAACTTATAGCTTTCAAAATCATTTCCAAAGATTCATTCATAGCCTTTCAAATACAATTTCAATTCAAGTTGGATTAACTCATTCGGTCTTTGAATCAAAGACTCATTTCATAGCTTTCAAAACATTTCAATTCTATTTCAAACTTGAAACCCTTTTCAACATAATTTGGAGATCCTTTCTTTAAAATGAAAGCTATTATTATTTGAAAACAAGTAGTTTTCGTTTCGAAGAAATTCAATCTCATTTATACAAGTTAAAATCTTTGGGTTAATTCAAATTCCCAAAAAAACAACACCTTAAAATGGTTTAAAACCCATATAAACTGGTATACCATTTAATATCATAAATACTGAATATAGAATTCAATTTCAAATATTGAATTCAAATTTAAATCAAAATATTTAAATCTCAAAACTCAATCAAGTTATTCAAAATAAATTTCATCTTTGAAATTCCTTTATGAAAATCTTTTCACTTTAAACCCAATCTATTTCAAACCATTTGAATTTAAAAATTCAAATTCAAAACTATTTTCAAAAATCTGTGACTTAATCGATTTCCTCGTGAAATCCATATTTGTGTGTGTATGGTGTGGTCCAGGGGTTTAACACACTAGTGCAACATCATTTCAATCATCACAGATTAAAACATAGAAATATAGTTGATAAGCGATATAACTATTACGCTTATCGCTCATTCACAGATTCACCGATAATATACAGATGTATCATCAAATAGATGAATAAATTATACATAGCACAATCTATAGAACAAAATATCACAAATCAGATAGGACAATCAATTCAAGGCATCTCATATAATACAATCATTCATAAGTAATGTCAAGTATTCAATAATTATTTATAAGCAGGATTAATTTATTGTTTAGTCCTGATTAATTCAATTTATTTCCAATTAAATCAATTACTTATGAATTAATTATCCAATCTTGATTTATTAATTACAAATCATTTAATATTAATTAATCAATTTATAAATTAATCCTTAATTATCATCTTAATCAATTACCTATAATTAGTTAGCCCTTAATTAATCACATTAATTAAATTAACTTTGAGTTAATTACATAATTAATTAACCTTTAATTAATCAAAATATCCAAAATTTATTACGATAAGTAATTAATCCTTAATTACTCTCATTAATTATCAATCAATTTCTTATTCCATTTCAAATTATTTAATTAATAAATTATTACGTAATCAATTATTAAGCCTTAATTACTTAATTAATTATTCCTCATTAATTACTAATTACTTAGTTAATCGTTTATTAATTCATAATTAAATTAATTAACTTATTAATCATTCATTAATTAACTTAAGTAATTAATTACAAAATTTTATTAATTACTTAAACATTAATTAGTTCAACTCTAATTATAATTATTATGTAATTATCCTTAATTACTTCTAAAAAAATTAATTGAACATTTAACCATTCTTAATTACTTGCCAAAAATAATTAATTAATATTAATTGTTCGTTTAAATTAACATTTTTATAAGTCTCCTTTTTAAAATTTAAAAAAAAAATTTATAATTAACTATAACTTTAAATGTTAATAATTTCTATACTGAAATTAACTTAATTACTTAAAACTCGTATTTAGGACTTAACTAATTTGTTAACCATTTCCCTAACTTGTAGTGTTAGGACTAATGAAACAGTTTACTTAACCCTTTATAAAAAGCTACAGTTGAAAAACCCGAGAATACCTCTGCTAAACCCGAGTAGCACTTCGCGTTTCCTACCCAAAACACTCGAGTCATCCCTGCAGCACATGCTACTTCCCTTCTTCCCTGAATCTCCCCTGCAACACACGGTTGCTTCTTCTTCTATCACTCCTATTTTTCTTCTCTTATCTTTTTTTTTTTTGTTAAAAACTGTTAAGTTTAAACAGTTAATTTACCCAACTCTCACGAGATAACCCACTCCAAACCTTTCCAGGCACGAGATTTCTCCCGAGACCCTCACGCAAACCCAAACCAGACACGCTATCTACAGCGGTGCACGTGCACACGCACGATCGCCGACACCGACCATCAACGGCCATCTCTGCAAGTCACAAACCAAACTCGCAACCCATCCCAAACATCTGGACCACCCAGTTATCTCGAAATCAAATTCGAGGAGCTCAACCCAAAACCTGGAAATTGCCTCTTCCTCCACACCCATACCTAGCAACGCCTCGTCCACGCGACTCCGGCCACTAGAAAATCCCAAACTCCGGCCACGAACTCGTCAACACTTCCTCCTCCATCCCTTAAAAGCACGCACAACTCGATCGATTCATGGTGCCGCGATCGTCAATTTCCAGAACACAAAAAAAACTCTAACTAAACCCTAAATCGTTCTCGTCCCCAAGATTCTTGCATTAGGAATTTTTGTTTTACATTTTTCCCGTAATCAACGAGTCCTCCTCCACCTTCACGAACAACCCCAACCGTAGCCATCGCATCGATGATCGGCAATGGCCAAAAACCCCAAAATTGTCTATTTCTGCTTATCTCAATAATTACTGAATTAAAAATTATGATTTTGCTTTCAAAAATCATTATTTCCTAAAGCATTTCTATTGATATAACTGAAATCAAAGAATAGGATAATCAAATTTTCAATAGGTTTTAGTTTTGCCTGTACATTCAAATTTTCAGAAAATTCTTGCATTTGATTTGCTTAAAATTATTTTTAGAACTTGAATTATACCTAAACAAACAACTTTTGTTTAGATCATATGTTTAAATATTGATCGAAAATGAATAAATCAAAATTTTGATCAGACTTGTAGATTTCAAATTTCTTTTATAAATACATCATATATTAAGTTAACACTAATTTTAAAATTAACTGTATAAACTTTCAAACATTTTCTATCCTCAGGGCCTAGCCTATAATCATATACAAATGAAGATATGAATTGTTTATTTGATGAAGGGGGCACTGTAAGATAAATAGAGATGATCAGCATCCATATCACACACACATACACACACACACATCCATTTACATGTACACATACATACAAATCATTTCAAACCATTTAACTTCAAGATTTCATTTATGCAACCAGTTCAAGTCTCAGATTTAAGTTGTTTTAAGATCAAAAATTTACTCACCGTGTTTTCCAGAGAATAATCAGAGCTTCATATTATTTAGTCTTCTTTTGATCCTCTGGCTTGCATTTGATTTGAGGTTTGTTTTAGTTGAAGTTTTGTTTCAGATTTTAAAATGATGCTTGCTTCATATTTTTCTTAGTTTTGAATGGATGAGCTGAGATAGATGATGATATATGCAAAGTGAGTTTACAGGGTGGCCATACTTTTGTTTGTACAACAGTGTATATTTTCCTTGAATGAAGGCTGATAGAAAATATGTAATGGTGACTGGTACGATCTGATATGCTAGAGGTATGTTGTATTTATTGTTAAGTACTTTATGTTTTTACTTAAATATATTTGCTGTACTAAGGATCTTTTTATTTTACTTTGCAAATGTACAC
The DNA here is from genome assembly GCA_030765085.1 of Allium cepa. NCBI lineage: Eukaryota > Viridiplantae > Streptophyta > Magnoliopsida > Asparagales > Amaryllidaceae > Allium > Allium cepa. Next base: position 345,181,204 of record CM060934.1, read on the forward strand.
ATATTTTCTTTTCAAGTCTTATTGCTTTGACTTGTTTACTCGGCTGATGTGAGTATGTTGTGTACTTCTTTGTCTACAAACTTATGCTATTTACAGTTTGTTTTGTTTCATAATCTTATTTTGTAAGCTTTTGTACTTTACTATTTCCTTTGTTCATTATTTTACAAGTATACAAAGACATTTTATATTTATTTCTATCCATAAATCAAAAGCTCTCAAATAAATTTCAAATTACATTTTTGTTATTATTGTCATATACACACTTTTTTTTTAAGAGAAAATGCTGTTAAATTTTAGTTGACGTATTTACTTATTTATTGTTTATTTCCATATATTCAAATAAATTCTTAATTAATTCATAATCTAAATAGTATTTTATATCAATTACCCATTATTTCATAATTTTTATTCAAAAATGAAATTAATTATCAATTCATACTCAATTTAAATCCGGGATCGTTACACACAATGTAGAAAATACTAAGCATTTATTCTTCTCTTACCAGTTTACATCCTATATCTGAAAGTGTATCTTAAGACTTTGTCACTTACATAACCCTAGTTTGGATTCCAGAATTGATTGGTATACCATATTTAAAGCTACGAGGTGGAGATCTGCTAGGTCTATGTTAGTTTTGAAAAATTTAAAAAGATATATACACTTGATTTGGGCTGAAAGAAATGCTAGGCAGTTTTCAGGAATTTATTCCTTTAAACATGGTCTCTTTCTTGCCCTAGTGAGGTCTTTGTGATGCATTGTTTTTGCTCCCTTTGTTGTCCACACTGGTAGTGTGCTTAGTGTTTTTCGTTAGTTGCTCGAGTCCTCCCTTCATTTTATCTTTGCTAATGGATATGGAATTTCCTGGCTAGGTTATGGTACTGCTTGGTGTTTTTTCCTGAGATGCTTGGTGTTTTGTGTTGCTGCTTGGTTGTTTTTGTTCTTGTTTATTATTATGTTGTTATTTTGTTCTTTCTTCTCTCTTGTTTTCCTACGTATTCTCCATTTATGCTTGTAATGTTTTATTACATGTTGTAAATAAAAGGTAGGGGTCCTTTAAACCCATTGGCTTTGCCAAAAAAATACATTATAGAAAGAAAATATCGTTTATTTTGAACAAGATCGATCAACGAGTTAGGTATTTGTTACAAATTATGTAATTACCCTTAGGACATATCCCTAACTCTATCATAAAGAACGCGCTTAAAAAGAAATATGTATAAGAAATTGTATATGTAACAACCCGTATTTTTGGGTCTTCAAATTTGAATATTTAATTTATTTAAATATTCGGATCTGAATTTAATTATTAAAATAAATCTATAATTTCAAATTAGACCTGATTTTTATTATGTATTTTAATTTATGTTATAGGGTTTTTCCATACTTTTTAATTTGGTAAATAATTAAATTTTCATTTGATGTATTTTAGGTCAAAAATTGGTACTTTTGAAACTTCATAAAATAAGCTATCACGTCTATTTTAGTATTATTTTGTGATCATGGCACATAGTCGTGCATGATCATATTTTTATTTCTGTCGTTCGCGGCTCTTACGTGAACGTGTTATTGTGTGGCGGGGTACCGTAAATCTAACTTTTCAAAAACAAAGTTTAAATAATCACACACCAGTCTTCACATTACACACAAGTATAGCACATCTCCACCATACTTCTCTTCGCACCTTCATTTTAGCCATGCTTTTGCCATACCTTGTCCGTGCACATGATTTGAATTTCTTAGCTTAGAAGTAATATATGTTTAGATATATGCAGTTACTTAACACAACAAGGAGAGGGGGAAAAAGATACAGAGAGTCAACACACAGATCAAAACATCATTCATACAAAATGTTCACTTTCCGTGAACATCAAACTCCACTTTTCACCACTTCAAAAATCAACACCCTTCAAACCATTCACTTTTAGCCAAGAAATTGAAACCAAAGTAATCTGTCTACTCACGTATTATTTTTATAAATTGACTGATCAAGATTTCATTGAGGATCCGATGAGATATTCTAATACTACAATAAGCGAGTTTATATCGTTCAAAAATTCAGAATTTTAATTATCCCAATCCAGGAAGAATTACTCGATGTTGTAAGCGTCGTTGAGTTTATATCGGAAATTAGTATTTTTGGTGTGAGTTGGGCAAGATTCTGTGACGACGACTTACAATTTTTGAAAGCTAGACAGTTAGGCGGAGATAGAGCTGTCGTGAGAAGAAATGGAGTGCGCCATTAGATTCAGAGAGGCAATGTGCTATAAACGACGGAGTTTGGCAAAGAATGGAAACTAAAATGTCGCACTTTTCTTTTACCTAGATGCAAAATTCCACTTTGGGTTCGAATGTAGGGTTTTGATCTAGGCGACTAGAGGATGAGTCGATGGCGGCATCGTGATGAGCATGTGGAGGTGGGTTTATGGGAGGTTCATGTTCATGGGATGGTGGACTGTTGACACATGCACGTGCACCGTGCATATTCGATGATGTACTGGAAATAAAATGGAGAAAGAGGAAGATGAAGCACTATTGCAAGCAGGTTGGGTTGAGTTTATGCTTGGACCTAAGTGGTTTAGGTGAGGTTTATTTATTGATTAGTAAATTAAATGTTTAAACTATGAAAATTTATAGCTGCTCCACATGAAACCCGATTAACTTGCAGATTTTTGCGTTAGATTCATATTGACATGAACAGCAATATAGAATTGGTTTGATTAAGACTTGAGCTTGTAGAAATTTACACCGAATTCGAATGTCATTTCAATACGGACGAAATCAAAAAGCCTCGGCAACAACTAGAATTTCGATGAGTTAAACTCACCTTTTGGTTTAACCGGTATGTTATATAATTAATAAGAATTATTGATTGGATGATTTGCTATTTTTATCAGTTGGTTTGGATATGTTCCCACCCCTAGAGCGGATGATCTTTTATATATATTGTCTAGTAGCGGATTGCTTATGTTATATAATTATATGTTGTTTGTGATGCAGGAGAACAGGTGGGAGGGATCCAACTAGATTCCTCGCTATTGTTGATTTTAATTTCAATAATATTGATGTTATACGAATTATTGGATATTAAATCTGATTTTTGGACACTATTGGTTATGACATTGTTTATGTTCAAAACTAAAATCTAGTAATGATAGAAAATCATTAGCAATATTGGTTAAACGTTTGGTAGTTATTAGCCTCAAATTAGTATTTTAAAAATACTATAAACCGTCATTTGGGTTGAGTGGTTTTTGAGGTAGGAAATAATTATAATTCTGAAATTGGGTTTAGAAATATTTGTTTGAAAAAATTTAACTTCTATTTTACTCCAACCTTTTCATCCGTCTTTTCTAAGTTATTTATTTATATTTATTTTGTTTTAAGATTACTTGTATTTAGATTGTTCTAAAGATTATTTATTTATTTATATTAATGTTGTTTTAAAGTTATTTATCAATATTTTAATATTTTGAAAAGCTAATTATTTAATTATTAATATGGCTCGAAATTAATAATAAGGATTTATTAATAAGTTTTGAAAATAATTATAACCATTTGTAATAATGGCAACGATTTATTATTATTGTTTACTTAATTATTTTTTAAAATTATTAATTATTAATTTAAGTTGTTATGAAGTTAATAATTGTTAGTTATCTATAATATTTATTATTAATCATTATTATTACATAATAGTGTTTTTGAATATTGATTATTATTTATTTATAGATGTTTTCGAGATTTATAAATAAAGTTTGTTTAAAAAGACTTGAGTTTTATAAGAGGGGTTTTATAAAATGTTTTGGAGACCTTAAGAGAAATTATTACAATGTATAAAGAGAATTTTCAAAATGGTTTTAGGTATTTACAACGAAATTTTGTAAATGGGTTTATAGTTTTATTTAAAGAGTTTTATAAATAGTTGCATGGACTTACAAAGGTTTATAAATGACTAGGGAAATAATAGTTTATAACCGATTAAAGAGACTTATAAAGGATTTTTATGAATAATTTTAAAATTGTATAAAAAGGGAAAATCTTTCTCAGTTTTGCGAATAAATTCATATTGTTAAGATAAATATGGATATTTTCCCAAGTATTGAAAGTATAGGGATTTGTGGTATATCTCTGTAAAGGGATTTTTATACAAGTAATTTACAAAGTGATATTTGATTAATGAAAAGATTACTTAAAGATGTTAGTGGTTGCTTATGTGCTTAAACAATGTTGATATTCCCTTTGGAATTAACTCCTTGATTTGAAGGTGTGTTTATTGGTAGTTAAATAACCAACTATCAAATATGGACCCAAAACATAAATTTAGAAAAATCTAGGAGAAACCGTTGAGTCATATGGCATGGTCATCTCCAATGATGTTGTACTATGTGTATAAATCTCATTTCGTTCTCCTAGGACAAATGATAAGGAAATCCGTCCACTAACGGTTAGGAGGTGACCTCTGCTCTTATCTTTGATTGTTTATTTCCTAAAGAACCGGGGTTGTGTTTAACAAAAATTATCGAATGTTGTTTTGAAGAGACCGGGATCGAATCTATTTTCATTGGTTGGATTAAAATGATAGGGGTTCTCGCTTTCTATTTGGCGGCGACTAAGACACTCTTATCCCTACACATCCTGAAGAGGTAGTATAAGGCCCTGATGTGTTGGTTTGCTGGGTGCTTATAGTTGTCAGGCTGACCATAAAAGAAGATTCGAGATACTGCGATGGTGGGTTGTACCCAGTGTTGATGGTTGAAAAAGCATAGACCGCTACATTTTTGGTATCAGAGTGCAAGGTTAAGCGAGAACCTTGGCTAGGGTACTCATTATAGATAGGGCAGTAGCACTATAGAATAAGTTTGAGTGTGTGTGTATGAGCACGTATCTATTAGTGATAAAAAAATGTTTTATACTGTGTTGATTGATCTGTTGAGTGGCTTATGAATTCTGGTCAATACGAGTAATTAACGTTATTGTTAGGGATCTCTAAAAGCTTGAACTTGAACAGAGCAATTCGACATAATTGTTTTGAAATGGGTAAATGAAATAATTTTACCGTAATTATATTTTATATATAAAGGAATGATTTTTCAAAAATTAATATAATATATATGATGTGTTTGGTTGTTGGTGAATGATAATATTTGATTATTATCATTTGTTGTGGTTATTTATGTGCTAACAAAGTTGTTGTTGTTATAATGTAAAAAAAGATAACAAGTAAGGAATGGTTTTATATAACAAAAGTAAAATTATATATAAGGAAAATTTGTAAACACGATTGGTAAATAGAAAGGATTAAAAGCTGAAAATTTGAGAATTTAAATCCCATTGATTTTGGAAATTATTTTTAAAAGTTTTGGAAAATAATATTATTATTTGGAAAACATTTTTGAATGGAAATATTTTAAAATGGAATTTAAAAGTGTTAAAAAGGCACTGAATTCACTTCGATCACTAGAAAATAATTTCGGTGATGACTGTAGCATCATCGACGTTTATTTTTGAGTTTCCAAGAGAGGAATTGATACCATAAGAAATTTGTTTTGCTAAAAAAAGTTTTGATTTTAAAATCCAAAGTATAATTCGATAAATATGAGAAAATAAGTTTTATATCTTATAAATCAAGGAATAATAAATTAAAAATAATTAAATTGCTGAATATGAATGTTAAGAAAAGTAAATTTGAAATTGAACTATGAAATAAAATTTAACTTAAATAAAATGAATTTTGAAAAGGGATTTTGACTCAAGAAAAGGTAAATGAAGTGAATTAATGAAATGAGTTAAATGAAATTGGATTAGAAATTGATATGAACTTAAGTCATAAAGAGAAAATAAACATGAGACATGTTCCATAAAATGTTTATAATAAACTAAAATAAAATTTGATGGAATGGCTCTCAAGTGACATTAGAATTAAAAGAAATATACTAAGTAATAAATGGAGTGAATATTTGAATAATGATTATGAATGAATGAACGTAAATAAAAGAATCTAAACAATAAGAAACCAAGTGAAATAAATGCGTAAGCTATACGTATGCTATTTTATTCGTATAAGTGCTTGATCCAGATTCGAGTACATGATTTCGAGATGATTTACATTAGTCCAAGTTAGAAATTTTCACTCGATTCTCTATGGCGAACACTGGATATGGATTTTTGATTAACTATGAGATTCTCCATCACAGTATATGGCTATGCAAGGAGAATGATTGTTTCTATTCAAGGAATCAGATCTGAGTCTGCACTAGATTAGTCATGTGAACGATACTAGTTCGGAAGTGAAATTGTATGATCGAGCGAGCAATCATTAAAGGTTTTCCATACAAATGGTATATGTACATCGTACGGACTTTAGTAAAATAAATGTTAACATTCAAAAATGAAAAATGGTATGATTAGAAATTATATGGTTGGATGTTATTTATAAATAAGATGCAAGTTCATTGAAGCAAAAGTTAGTTTGATGCCTTTGGTTTCACGAGTTGAATTGGTTGCCCAACAAATAGGTACATGTTTATATTATTGTTAGGTTTGATAATTTTATGATCAGCCGCTTGGCTTTTGTTTCTTTTTGGTTGGTATTGGGTCTATAGTAATAACTAGTATCTAGCCGCACAAAGAAAACGCTGCCAAAATTTTCCATAAATTTAAAGGCTTAAAGAATTTTATAATCTATTACAACTAATTGGTTTTGGAAAGTTAAAGGGTTTGTGACATTTTTCTTACCTTGGAAATTTTGGAGACGAAATTCTTTTAAGTGGGGAAGAATGTAACGACCCATATTTATGGGTCTTCAAATTTGAATATTTAAGTTATTAAAATATTTAAGATTTTAATATAATTATAAAGTAATTCTATATTTTGAATTTAGAGCTGATTTTTATGACATATTTTAATTTATTTTATAGCGTTTTTCATAATTTTTAATTAAGAAAATAATTAAATTTTCATTTGACGCATTTTACGTCAAACGTTAGTACTATTAAAACTTTACAAAATAAGTTATCCTGTCTATTTTTAATATTGTTTTGTGAACGTGATGCATAGTTGTGCGCGATCATATTTTTATTTTTTCGTTCGTGGCTCGTACATGAACGTGTTATTGTGCGGTGGGGTACCGTAAATCTAACTTTCATCAACATTTAAATAATCACACACCATTCTTCACATTACACAAAAGTACAACACGTCTCCACTATACTTCTCTTCACACCTTCATTTCAGCTATGCCTTTGACATACCTTGTCCTTTTTACATGATTTGAATTACTTAGCTCAGAAGTAATATTTGTTTAGAGAAATTCACTTACTCAACACATCAATGAGAAGTGGAAAAAGATATAGGGAGGCAACACACAGATCAAAACTACATTCATACAAATGTTCACTTCCAATGAATATCAAACTCCACTTTTCACCACTTCAAAAATCAACGCTCTTCGAACCATTCACTTTTAGCCAAAGTAATTTAAACAAAAGTACTGAATGACCTATATTATATAATTATATGCTATTTGTGATGCAGGAGAACATATCGGAGGGATCCAATATGATTCCTCGCCATTATTGACTTTAATTTCAATAATGTTTCTGTCATATGAATTTTTGGACATTAAACCTGATTCGTGGGCACTTAGTTATGACATATCTATGTTCAAAACTAAAACCCAGTAGTGAAAGAAAATCAATAGCAATATTGGTTAAACGTTTGGTAGTTAATAGCCTCAAATTAGTATTCTATAAGTACCATAAATCGTCATTTGAGTTGGAGTGGGTTTTTGAGACAGGAAATAATTTTAAATCTGAAACTGGGTTTTAGAAATATTTGTATTAAAAGATTTAACTTCTATTTTACTCTAACCTTTTCATCCATCCTTTCTAAGTTATTTATTTATGTCTAATATTGTTTTATGATTATTTATATTCAATATTGTTTTAAAGATTATTTATTTATTTATATTAATGTTGTTTTCAAGTTATTTAATATTGTTTTAATATTTTGAAAAGTTAGTTATTTAACTAATTGATATGGCCCAAAATTAATAATAAGGATTTATTAACAATGCTTTGGAAATAAATTATTACTATTTGTAATAATGGTAAAGATTTATTATTATTATTTATTTAATGATGTTTTTAAATTATTAATTATTAATTATTAGTTTAAGATGCTTTGAAGTTAATAATTGTTAATTATCTATAATAATTATCATTAATCATTATTATTACATAATAGTGGTTTTTAATAATGATTATTATTTCTTTTTAAATATTTTCGAGATTTATAAATAATTTTTTTTAAAAGACTAGAGTTTTTTTGGAGACCTTAAGAGAAGTTATTACAATGTATAAAGAGAGTTTTGAAAATGGTTTTAGATATTTATAATGAAACTTTATAAATGGGTTTATAGATTTATAAAGAGTTTTATAAATAGTTGCATGGTTAATAAAGGTTTATAAATGAATTGGGAAATAATTTACAAATAGTTTATGAATGATTTAAAAGAGTTATAAAGGAGTTTTAGAAATGATTTTAAAATTGTATAAAAAGGGAAAATCTTTCTCAGTTTTGCGAATATACTCATACCGTTAAGATAAGTATGGATATTTTTCCCATGTATTAAAAATATAGGGACTTGTGGGTGTATCTCCATAAAGGAATTTTATACAAGTAATCTACAAAGTGATTTTTGATTAATGAAAAGATTAATTAAAGAGGTTAGGCTTATGTGCTTAACCAATGTTGATCTTCACATTGGAATTAAATCCCCAAATAGAATGTGTGCTTATTGATATTTAAATAATCGACTATCAAATATGGACCTAAAATGTAACTTTGGAAATATCCAGGAGAAACACATGAGTTATATGGCACAGTCATCTTCGATGACGTTGTACTCTGCGTATAATTCTTGTTCATTCTCCTAAGACAAATGATAAGAAAATCTGTCCATTAACGGTTAAGAGGTGATCTCCGTTCTTATCTTTGACTGTTTATTTCCTAAAGAACCAGGGTTTAGTTTACTGAAAATTATCAAATGTTGTTTTAAAGAGACTAGGATTGGATATGTTGTTCGAAAACCACTTCGATCCAACTCAAGCGTTTCGAAGTAAAGACATCTTGAAGATGATGGAATTGAAGACATAACTTTTGAAGTGCAAGGGCTGCTTGCTACTAATTCTAAGGATGATTACAAAAAGGATGTAGTGCCTTTTGGTTTGTTCATATCCTGAACAACATGCATGGATGAATGTTGTCACTACTTACCGCCTGGAGGGCAGTGTTAGCATTTCAGTGGGACTGTATGAAAATTAAAACGTAGCCTAAGTCTCTTCAACTAGGAATGACTAAAACATTGAAGATGTAGCAGGGCTAGGTTGGTCGCTTCCATTAGGGTATGATCAACCCTATAAAGAGTCGACTTTATCTCTCGTTTGTATGCTTCGGGGCCCATTAATCAAGGGGTGATCTATTCGGTACTATCCAGTAAGGGGTAGGCTGGTTCTTAGTTGGCAGGGGTCTATAGGTTCGACCTCGGCGTTATTTTATCTGGAGACGCACCGTGACGGACGGTACCCCAATAGCCAAATTATTGTATGGAATCCATTTTCTAATAAGTGCCTTCGATTGTATACCTATTATGTTGGAATTTAATTAATGTAACAATTTTAGCTATGATTAATAAGTATTTGTATCTTAGACACTATTATAATATCAGAGAATTTCATATGAAATAGTCTAGTTATCTTAAGGTAAAAATTCATCCATATTTATATGCGACATGGTCTTACGAGATACTTTTGATTTCAAAGGTTTCTATAACTTTAAAATCCAGTTGGGTGTGTTTTCTCAAGCTGGTTTTCCAAACTCGGGTGTTATTTTATTATAATGCATGGGTCAAACCGAGTATATTTATAGATTACTTTGGACGCATTGGAGCTCATGAGACAAGATGGAGGTCCAAGACGTATCCATGTATTTCTTCGTGTTCCATTGTGTTACCTGTTAGTTGTATTTATTAGCAATTGTAGGGACAGTCTGTTATAATTGTCTGGGTTGGATGTTAGTGTTCTCTAATTGGTATATGTATATTACCTTTTCCTTTGTGTAAAAATTTATGGTATATTATAGATTATATGTTCCATTGTGAGATTCGGTATTAATTAGCTTTCTTCTTCCTTCCTTATTCTTTTTCTAACTATCTGCATTTTCGTTCGATTTGAGTGGATCATGTGTGGTTGATTATCCATTTAAACTGTATGGAAAAGTAGGTCGTTATGGTACGAGACTGGATGTAGGAAATATTCGAACCAGTATAAAATCCCTGGTTCAACTCTTATTTTACTTTTTGTTTTTATATTTATCTCTGATTGTATCGGTGACTGATTGTTAGTATAAAGTTGTGCTGTTAATCTGTGATTTGATTTTAATATTTCAAGAATTTCAAAAAGGTTTACGTAATGTAGAAAACACTACTCAGTCCCCTTTTGGCGTTAAATTAGCATTAAGATTCATTATTCTGCTATCCACAATTCCAAAAAAGGGGAGATTGGTAAGAAGGAAGACGGCGGTTGATATTTACTAAAAGGCAGAAAACAACAAAAAATTATTTTCATTTTTATAGTTAAAACCATTTTTTAAATCGAGCATTTTCCATCCCCTCCATATATTCCATGCATTTTGAAGTAGACGGTTGAAAACGCAAAATATAAAACTTATTTCAAACCAAATGCTACTTATCAAAACCACAAAACAACATGAACTGTTGGAGAACATTTATTTGAATCGTCAATTTGAAAAGTAAGTTTGAAAGTGTAATGACCCGAAATTTTGGTCGTTTAGTCTTAAACATTTAATTTGTTTTAAATGTTGAATTTGAATTATTAATTGATTTTGAATATGGGAGGATCAACAAAATAGTTTATAATTTCAAATATAGCGATTAAACAAATTCGGTGAATAGTAAATTAATATTTGAAATTTGGCTAATATGTGAATCTGGAAGTAAATAGAAAAAGAAATGATTTCAAAAATTTATTTAAACTCTGATTGAATTAGAGTGATGGAAATTGACTTGAATGGAATTAAAAGTCGATAAGTTAGAAGTTGAAATTTATATATTAATTTAGCAATGGAATTAATATATAGTGATAGTGTAAATAATTGAACCTTGTTTAAAAATGAATTAGAATGATTTCTAATATGGACATAAATTCTATTTGAATTATAAATGAGTCGGTAAGATTTTAAAATTCGAATTTCAAGCAATTCTGTCAATTTTGAAAATCGCTCGATTTAATCGACGAGTTAAAATAGCCTTCTGGGGCACAATCTCAGAATTCAACGAAACCAGTCCTATTGGATCTGTAATAGTGTATTATTATCGGATTCAAATTTCGTAGCATTTGGAGTTGCCGTCTGGTCGTACGAAATAGAAACGCGTTGAAATAAATATCGAAAATTTAATATTTCAATTCAATTCAACAAGCTTTTTCCGCATGCGATCGAATTAGGACCCAAACCATGTTCCATTGTGTTCGAAATAGGGGTAAAACATTATAAACGTCAGGCGGCATGTCTCGTTTGGAGTTCATTTGAAAAAGCACGTTAATTGTGAAAAATAATATTAAAATAATTAATGTATACGTATATAAATACGTTAGCAGAGTGAACCCTAGAAAATTTCTTACGGCCATCATTATATTCTTCAATGGTCAAAACTCTCCTATTTTCTTCCCTCGATCTCCATAAATCCACAAACTATCAGGCTTTGTTGTCAACTGGAAGATCGAAGAGCTCGTTGAGCTCTATAGTTTGAACGGCTACGATTGCCTGAAGTTCCTCGATGTGGCGGCGGTTTGGATTTTAAGGCAGCACGTTCGTGCTTGTTTTTCAAGCTAGAGGAAGCACCGAGCTTCGTGATATTTGGAATGAAGGGGGAGGCGGCGAAGAGCTATCGCGTGATGGTGTTGGATGGGTTCCAATGTGGCCGAGGTGAGTGCCATGATGGGCGAAATGGAGGCGGCTGATGGGTTATGGGAGTACGCGAATGAAAAGGGGGAAGAAAGCAGGGGAAACCATGATCGTTTAGTTTAAAATGGACGGCCAAGATTGAAGGGTTGAATAAAAATTTAAAATTTATTTATAAATTCATATTCAAACTTATAAAATTCATATCTTGGTCATACGAGGTCGGAATCTGACGAAATAAGCGGCGAAGGAATCAAAGCGATGAATACTACGCGCTGGAATAGAATTGGAGACGATTAATGCGAGATAAAATTTTAGGTTCGAATTAATTTTAAATTGGAGCGTTTGACGAATTAAAACTCAATGTGAGTTAACCTCGCTCAATTTTGGGCTGCTAGTTTTAGTTTAAATAGTTAAAGTTAATAAATTGGTTGGTTGGTTAAATTGATGCATTTTTATTAGTCTGATGTGATACTATATATAAAGTAGTATATATATATATATATTGGAGTGATTGATATTCCCACACATATATAGCGGATGAGACCCTATGTGCCCAGCATAATAGCGGATGACCCTATATACCACGATATTCTGCCTCGAAGCAGAATTGGTATTTTTCTGTTGTGCTAACATCTATGGATGTAGGGAAACATGTTGGAGGGATCCAACTAGATTCCTCAAAAATGTTGAATTAAATTTCATATTTATTTGTATGTGATTTGTCTGGATAATCTATGATAGATTGTTGTGTGATTTGAATTGATTGGATGCTATGGCAGGTTTTGACCAAGATTTTGGTATTTTTAAATACCAAGTAATATATGTTTTAAATTGGGAAAGAATTAAAAAAGGGAATTTTGAAGTAAAATGTCATAAAGAATTTTGGGTTAATCAATTGGATAAGATACATGGCTTTGAAAATTTGTACTTAATTAAATCGGGATATTGTAAATAGGATTTTAGAAAAAAAACATATAAAAATGGTCTTTAAATAATAAATCCTAAAAGGGTACTTTGTCAAATATAAAAGGTTTTAAAATCAAGATTTTAAATATTTTTGAATGATAGAAATGAATTTGGAAATAAGTATAAAATTGGGTACAGGAACTCATGTAAGGTTTCCCAATTTACGAAGGAAAATTGGAATTGAGGAATTGGGCTTGTTTTAAAAAGAGGATTCTTCATTTTTATTTTGATAACTTTAAAGTGTTCGTATATTCTAGAATTAGTTATTTAAATATTTTAAATTGTTTAAAGCGTATTTAGTTATTAATTAGTATTTTGTAATGATTGTTAAAGATTTATTATATTTACGAACTAGTCAGCTTTTTAGTTTTAAAAGATAATTATTAAATATTAATATGGCTTTGCATAATGACTTTTATCTAAGTATTTCTGCCTAGAACAAACTTGAAATTATTTTAGGGCTATAAGCCTAATTTTGAGATAAGTTTTTAAAATAAAGTTTTCGAGGAGTAACGGTATACTCGCGTTGCGTAAATCAGAGGCAGTGAGTGCCTGTAGTTAAGTTTTGGATTTCTCTGGGATAGAGATGTAACCATTTCTCTGGGAGCGTTTGGCGAATTAAAACTCAAGGTGAGTTAACCTCACTTAATTTTGGGCTGTTGGCTTTAATTTTAATTAGTTAAAATTAATAAATGATTGATTGATTAAATTGATGCATTTTTATCAGTTGGATGTGATACTATATATATTGGAGTGATTGATATTCCCGCATATATATATAGCAGATGAGACCCTATGCGCCCAGCATAATAGCGGATGACCCTATATACCGCGATATTCCGCTTCGAAGCAGAATTGGTATTTTTATATTGTGCTAACATCTGTGGATGTAGGGAAATATGTTGGAGGGATCCAACTGGATTCCACAAAAATGTTGAATTAAATTGCATATTTATTTGTATGTGATTTGTCTGGATAATCTATGATAGATTGTTGTGTGATTTGAATTGATTGGATGTTATGGCAGGTTTTGACCTAGATTTTGGTATTTTTAAATACCAGTAATATATGTTTTAAATTGGGAAAGAATTTAAAAAGGGAATTTTTGAAGTAAAATGTCATAAAGAATTTTGGGTTAATCAATTGGATAAGATACAAGGTTTTGAAAGTTTGTACTTAACTAAATCGGGATATTGTAAATAGGATTTTAGAAAAAAAAACATATAAAAGGGGTCTTTAAATAATAAATCCTAAAAGGGTACTTTGTCAAATATAAAAGGTTTTAGAATCGAGATTTTAAATATTTTCGAAGGATAGAAATGAGTTTGGAAATAAGTATAAAATTTGGTACGGGAACTCATGTAAGGTTTCCCAATTTATGAAAGGCATTTGGAATTGAGGAATTGGGCTTATTTTAAAAAGGGGAATATTCATTTTTAATTTGGTAAGTTTAAAGTGTTAAAATATTCTGGAACTAATTATTTAATTATTTTAAATTTTTTAAAGCATGTTTAGTTATTAATTAGTATTTTGTAATGATTGTTAAAGATTTATTATTATTTAAGAACTAGTCAGTATTTTTGTTTTAAAAGATAATTAATAAATACTAATATGGCTTTTTATAATGACTTTTATCTAAGTATTTCTACCTAGATCAAACTTGAAGTTATTTTAGGACTTATAAGCCTTATTTTGAGATAAGTTTTTAAAATAAAGTTTTTGGGGAGTAATGGTATACTTGCGTGGCATAAATCGGAGGTAGTGATTGTCTGCGGTTAAATTTTGGATTTCTCTATGATAGAGACGTAACCATTGAGGTATGATCCATGGTTTGATACCGCAGTGGTACTTTCCATATTATTTTAAAGGATTTTTGAATATTTTTGAAAGATAGTTTGTAAATTTACTAAATATGATAAGATAAGTATGTATAATTTGGATAAAGGAATCTGTTTATTCAAAATTAAATTAAAAAGAGACTTAGTGTTTTTAGCATAAAATGGACTATTTGGTTGAATTGACTGTTTATTTGATAGTTAAATAACCGACTATCAAATCTAACTTTGGAAATATCTAGAAGAAGCACGAGATTATATGGTAGAGTTACCGTTCGAGGTGCTATACTGTACGTATAACTCGTTTCATTCTTCTATGACGTTTATAAGGAAATCCATCCACTACGGTTTGGAGGTGATCTCCGATCTTATTTTCATCCGTTTATTTCCTAAAGAACTAAGGTTGAGTTTAAGAGAAATATCGAACTTGTTTCGAAGAGACCAGGATCGGATTTGTTACTCGAAAACCACTTCGATCCAACGAGTACGTTTTCGAAATGAAGACAAGAGCATGGAGTCGAAGATGGAGCAGTGAAGTGCAAGAGCTAATCGCTACTAATTCTTAGGGTTCCCAAAATGGACATAGTAGGAATAGTGCCTTCGGTTACGTTCGAATCCGGAACAGACTTGTATGGATGAATGCTATCAGTACATTGTCATTGGAGGACAGTGAGCATTCTAAGCGAAATCTTTCTAAAAAGGTAATCGTAGCCTCTAGCCTCATCGACCGGGAATGACTGAAAAGCAGGGGAGATGGAGTAAGGCTCAGTGGGTCGCGCCCAAGTAGGGTATGTTTATCACCTTTCTAGATACCCTCGGATATTTATTACTACGATTTATGGAAGGAGCTCGGAAAAGGGTGGGAACACCGGGGTGATAACATATTCGGTCTATCCAGGTTAGGGATAGTTCGGTCTTGTGTTGTAGGCATCCCAACGTGGTCCTCGGCACGTTGTTCTAGACATGTACTGTGACAGTTGGTATCCCAGTCCCTAGTCATTCGTATGGAATCCATTCTCCAATACGTGCATTTACGGTTTGGTTGTAGAGCCTAGTATGCTTGAATTTAACTAATGTAACAATTTTAGCTAGTTGAATAAGTATTTGTATTTAGACGCTATTATAATACCAAGGGGTTTGATATGAAATGTTTTGGGTTATCGTAAGGTAAAACCTGTCGTGTTTATTTATGGCATGGTCTTACGAGATACCTTTGATTTTCAAAGGATTTTGAAACTTTAGTAATTCAAATTGAGTGTGTTTTCTCACGCTGGTTTTCCAGACTTACTCAGATGTTATTTTATTATAATGCTCGGGTCAGACCGAGTATTTTAGGTTCATGTTAGGATGTTATGGAGCTCAGGAGACGAGCTGGAGACCGAGACGTATTCTCGTACTTTCTATGTTCCATTGTAGTGTTTGGTTGAAATTACCAGTTGTTGTGAGGTCAGGTTGTTATAACTGTCTAGCTAGTAATTATTGATTTGTGTACTCTGGTGTGAGATATGTATATTACAGATTTGATTTATGTAAAGAGCTATTGATATTATGTATTATTCGGTCTGCTGTGAGATTCTGTTTGTTTAGTTCTTCTTTCTTCTATCTACTTTCTTTTCCCTCAACAATCTGTCTTTTCCGCACTCGATCGTTCGGCATGTTATACAATGAGCGTATTTATGTCGATTTTCGAGGGTCGAAAGGGCGGATCGTCACAGAAAGGGTTATAGCTTTGAAATGGTCCAAAATATTGCATATATAATCTTGTTAACATATAAAACGCATCGAAAAAATATTCGCTTCACTCTGAATGCATTTTGCATAAAAAGTCAACCCCGTACGTACATACATACGAGATACTTAATGAATGGAAGAAAAAAAAATGGTTGAAGCAGTATTTCAATTGAACTTCAGTTATCTGTTAATTCGCAAAAACGTTTGGATTATTTTAATTCCAAGAGAAAAAGTTTAAATTGAGGAGAAAATCATGTTAAATTACATTTTTACGCACTTAAATTCATAATTTTCAGTTAATCCGTGTATTTTGACAAATTCTCAACCACGCAAACTAGTACTACTAATCAATTTGCTATTATATATGATAAAAGTTTACAACATTTTATTTGTTTTTTCCATTATTCCATTGCAGGATTCAATTTTCCAAAATAAAAAATGAGTAAATTTTAAAACAAATGACAATCAAAATATCAAGGCATCAATTGGGGGAAACAATGTGAAACGAACAAAAATCAGCGATTCGGCGGTGGGAAAACAAAATACACGCTTTGACTTTGTCACATAACATAATTGAGATACATAGGAAAACGAAACGATCAAAAGGCATCGAGGTCCATTATATTTGTATCCCACACATTTATACACCGTATTTTTTACCTTACGTATTACCTTTACCAACTATCTTTACCATAGAGTAATACTCTTTCTCCATCATTATCTTCCTCCCTATATTTCGTGATCGACGCTGAGTAATATTCTTTTGTTTCTGTTTACAGTTCGCTTGCAAACGATAGCCCTAACCCTAGCGACTTTTCTGTTTATTTTTTTTCCTTGGCTTAAAATTCTCTTATCTACATATGGATGCTAAACATGTTTATCATCAATTGCAAGAGCTCTTCCCTCAGGTATTATTAACCCCCGTTAGATTCCTACTTTTAATTCTACTAGCAAATCGGAATGTTTGATTTGTTTTATACCTTTCTCTACTTTGTTTATGTATCGATTTTCATTCCTCCTCCTTTTTTTGCAGGTTGATCCACGTATTCTCAAGGCTGTATCAATCGAACATCCTAATGATTGCGATTCTGCAGCAGAATTCGTTATCAATGAAGTTCTACCGACATCAGGTCAGCCTTCAAAGCTCGCTGCTAAGTCTACGCGTGAAACTAACGAGCAATCATGCTACGAGGGTAAGATCATGCCAACTAAATACCTTTAGATTTTTTTTAATTTTATTTATTATTTTGTTTTATTAGTCTGTCATTTGTCAGCAAGGAAATAACCATTAGGTTGTAGGATGCGTTTGTTGTAGTGTAACAGCTTACACACGACAACGCATGGTGTAAGAAAGAACTTTTATAATGGGTTAGAGTTGGTTTTGAATTGAGGTGTAACTTGAAGTAGCTTAAAGTGAGTAGTTATAAGTTGAAATTTTCATCAAATGTTGTAAAATTTTAAAAACAAGCTCAAATTTTTGTTAAGTTTAAAGTGAGTAGTTATAAGTCTTCCAAATACATGTCAGGTTGCAATGTAACATTACAGTTTTTTCCCCTAGTTATAAGTTAAAACTAAACACTTTCTTCCTGTTCACGCTTTACCTGGGATAAGTGATTATGCAATCTTGCTTCAAATGCTGCAGACAATACACAAAATATAGTTTCATTTTATGTTTGGAGTTTAAGTCTTTTATATCCCTAAAACAATAGATCAATTCATACATGCAGGTCCCTTAGATGGGCACAGAGAAGAAAATACTCCTAATAAACAAGCATTTGAAACTCTTCAACCAAAATCAACCCATCAAGAATATGGTGATTTATGTGATTCAGCCCATGTCATTTCCAATTCAGTGAGCACACCTGTGCAAATTGTTAATCTTGAACCAGACAACTGTTCATCTGTGTATATTCTTGAACATATGAGTACCCCGGTACCTCATCCTACTAACTCAGTTACTCCTTCATCCGATGGTGAAATGAAATATATGGAACCAATTGAAATCATTGATGTCAAAGCTCGTAAGTATGGTAACCATAATCCCTCCAGTTTCTCACCCTTTATATCTCAAGCAGAAGGTAAGAATATGGCCACTATAGAGTCAAATGAAACTGTAACTGTTGAACCTACCATCTTTGTTTCTCATGATGCGAGAGGATCTGGTGCTGCCATTTCTGAAGATTCTACCAATTCCTTGACCCTTCTCTTGAATGCAAAAGGAAAAAATATTATAGATGTAGATGCTTGTTATCACCATACCTCATCAAATAGAGGTGAAAGCATGGCTGTAGATACCACTGCTCCAGAAAATGTAAATACTATATCTAGTGGACATGAAAAATTGCCTACATGCTGCAATGCTACATCTTCCTCTTATATGCATTCTTCTCATAGTGCTATGGAGAAGTTCCTCGAATTTGCAACGAAGTATGATAATGGTGCTCATGATGGCTGTGAAGAGCATCTTGTCAAACCGTTAGCTGATGGCTCTGAGCCGTTGACAACCAATAATGATGCTGCTGAAAAAGCATTATCTAGTGGACATGGAAAATTGCCTACATGCTGCAATGCTACATCTTCCCCTTATATGCATTCTTCTCATAGTGCTATGGAGAAGTTTCTTGAATTTACAACAAAGTATGATAATGGTGCTCATGATGGCTGTGAAGAGCATCTTGTCAAACCATTAGCTAATGGCTCTGAGCTGTTGACAACCGATAATGATGCTGCTGAAAAAGCATTATCTAGTGAACATGGAAAATTTCCTACATGCTGCAATGCTACAACATCTTCCTCTTATATGCATTCTTCTCATAGTGCCATGGAGAAGTTTCTCGAATTTTCAACGAAGTATGATAATGGTGCTCATGATGGCTGTGAAGAGCATCTTGTCAACCTGTTAGCTAATGAATCTGAGCCATTGACAACTGATAATGTTGCTGCTGAAAAAGCATTACCTAAGCTTTTGACCAGTCGATCTGGACATGTTGTCAACATTGACCTTCTTGAAGATTGTGTTGCTGATGCCAAGACAAGTAAGGTATGCATTAAATATTAGGTCACCAATTTTAGTCAGACCAACCTCTCTTTTTTGGTCTCTACAACATGGCTATGTAAGTATAACCTTTGGTTTTTATGAACATGGATACTTAGTGGGGCTTTATTGCTGAAAATTTATAATGCAAGTGTTTAGTTTTCTATGTTTACTTAATTAAACTATTATGTATGCTACCAGATTATAAGTAAATTGAAGTCGATTGAAAATTTCCCCAGGTTTTAACGTATGCCGCATATTTGCACTGGAAGGGCGCTATGGTTAATTATATCATTTTTTTTTGATGTTTTTTCCCACTGCATTCACGTTATGTTATACTTTTGGTTGCCTCCGAAAAAATGCCAAAATTATAGTCATGTTTGTGTGTTATTAGTTTTAACAAGTTTAAGCTTTATCTGTGTATGGGCTTATATAGATTTGTGATCTAACAGCAAACTTATATGCTATTTTCATCTTACAAAAATAAAGACAAATTGCACCACTGTTTGTTTTATTCAAAATCAATAATTGTATGATTACCGAAATATACATGGTAAAGTGAATCATTTATGTAAGATATGAAAGTTTGCAAGGCTGTTTATTTACCAAAGACATTAGAAATGAATGTATTCACTATCGATATGATGCGTACTTTATTATGAACTTAGATTTATTCGGATTGATAACTGGATAATTGTGAGCTGATGTGACATTATTTTATTACTGGTCCATCCCTTGATTTGAAGATAAATGCCTTTGTAGAATATTCAGAACATGTAACCTGCTAATCTGTTACATATGTACATTTACTATGAGCTATTGTGTTATGAGCTAGGTTCAGCGACACCTCTAAACCAACAACATTTTTCAGTTTAATCTAATCCATGGATTTATTTAATTATCAACTACCATTAGTACTGAGTAATTATTATTTTTTTATTAATTATTAACTTGCGAGTGTCATTAATGATTACTAAAGCAGTTTGATGATCATATAAACTGCAATATGGGTCTTTTTTATAGGTATTCTACTGAATCTGACACATATTTAATTAGTAGTATGTTCATTATACTGAATTTTATTATGAGGAATGCTAAGCACACCCTCTCATAGGGAGTGCGTGCTTTTATTCTCCACGTGATTGGCAGAGAGTGTGGATCCATCAATGGTTGGAATGCAACTCAATTTGTAGTGCAGATACTCTACATCAATACTTCATATCCTAAATATTGTTGTAGAAAATATTCTAATATGTCTTTCAATAAATGGCAGACGGACTTAGTATTAGCTGTTGAGTCTGTTATCAACATGATAAAAGAGGCCGAGTTTCTTGAGGAGAAGTGTATGCAGGCAAAACATGAAGCTTCTAATGCCGGAGAAGAGATTCTTGCCAAAGTTGATGAACTAAAAGAGATGCTGCAGCGTGCAAAGCAAGCTAATGATATGGTTTGCCTTCACAACATTTTTCTTTTCTTCTCTGCTATTTTAGTTTCTCAAGATGACCATACTGAGTTTTTTTAATTATACTTGCAGCATGCTGGAGAGATTTTCGGTGAGAAATCCGTTCTATTAACCGAAGCTCGAGAGCTTCAGTCTCGCCTTCTTAATTTGACAGATGAAAAGGATAAATCTTTCTCGCTTGTTGAGCAGGTACAATATCTTTATCTTCTCTTTTGCTGCAAATGTACTTTGATGCAGCTGTAACTTCATCCAATTTGACCAACTCTTACAGTTATTCACTAACAATCTTCATCGCATTCAGGGACAATAAAGTATTTTATCACCCAATTATAGCATTATTATCTCTATTCCATTATGTTTATTTTGCTCAGAATTTACTAAAGTTCATCTGATATCCCATTGGAAACTGATTGACTATTTTTTTCCTTCTTTTTATGTAGTATTTTCATGTTAATTAACCTAAAATTGTAGCATTGCTAGCACACATAACTTCACTTTTAACATCTTTCAACTGTACTTTCTATATTTATGTTGTACATTATGGTCTCTATCAACGTATTTTTATGTCATGTTCTTATGGAGACTATTATAAGAAATCTGACTGATGTGAACAAAAGCGGCGTATCCTAATTATTGGTTATCTAGTTAATTAGTTCAGCAAGGAAGTTTGCTGCTAAAGTAATCATCGTTACTTGTCAGTTCTTACTTTAATCCGTTTTTAAACATGTAAGGATTATATGTAATGTTCCATGTATGGAATAATGATACATCACTGGATTGTCTATCTAGAGATCTTAGGATCAAATTCCAATAAAGTATCATAGATGGCACTTACAGTAGTTGGTGTGAATCTGTATTCAGAAAACGGAGATATTTATAAAGTTATTGTTTTTATAATCTACGTGTGTATACTTATACGTATATTTATACACACACATACTCACACGTGTGGGATTTTGAGAACCGTTTTAAACTTGTGCTAGATGCGGGAATATCTTGAAACAAGACTGGAAGCTGCAAGGAATGAAATGTCAGCTGCTGAGAAGGAGAAACTAGAGAAAGAGGGATTTGCTGTCAGGGCCTTAATGGAGCAAGAAGCCATTATGGAGTCCGTAGTGCAGGAAGCCAAAAAGCTGAAAGAGGATTCAGAGGAAAACGCAAAGGTATTAAGTTGGCTTACACTTGTAATATGTGTTTGGAGTTTTACTTCCCAGTATTGTACCGTTCTTTCGTATTACGCACCATAAGTACCCGTTACCGAATGATTGGAGATTTAACTCTTCTTCAATGCGTGCATTGCAGTTGAGAGAGTTCTTGGATGACCGTGGCAAGCTGGTTGATACTTTGGAGTAAGCCTTAATTATCTAATCATCTTAATGTAGTTGCTGCTATTGATTTTCCGTAAATATGACAACGTTTTTACAATTTTGATTTATTTATTGTTCAGAGGAGAAATTGCAGTTATATGTGAAGATGTAATGTCGCTGAAAAGGAGAGTAGACAATGTGAATTCTTTGAATTCTTCACAATCAAGCTCATTTAGTGATAAAAGTACTACGCCTTCATCAAGTGATGTCTTGCCAGAAGAGCAGCAATCTTTGAGCAAAAAGAACAGTGCATTTGCCTTTATGCGGGAGCCGGAAAATCTTACAAATGCGAATTACTCGAATAAGTCTAGTGCTGCTGCAAGTTGGCACGGGAAGTCTCTATCTGATGAAGATGATTGGGAAATTCTGAGGAATTAAGTTGGACAGTTTAAGATATATACATATACATATGTATGGGGGAACATCATTGCATGCTTCCTATCATTATGTCGTCTGTAATTAAGAAGCCTTGCTTTTTTGTTGGGTAGGACTGATTGTTTTCTGAACATTTCATGTTTTATGTTTGCTGCGGTCCAGGTTTTTTCTTGTATTTTGACCAAAACGTTAAGTATATCATCTACGGTTGTCATCATGGTATAAGCTATCTGTTACTGTTCATCCATGTTTTGGTTTAATCTTTTGCCGTCGTTTTAGAATCACTCTCGTATTATATGAATCTTGATTTGAAATTATTATTTTCTGAACATTTCAATTTGGACTTTGATATAATCTTGTACGATGCAAGGTTTGTCATATATGTATTTTTCATGTGAGGCTAAAAAAACAGTGAGGCTGTAAGTATGTATTTTTGTTTTGATCCAAAATGCTATTTCTCGTTATATGAACTATGTTAACATGGGGGTTTCACGGTTATTGGCCATGACTTTTTTCCTTTGTAGAAGTGAGTTGCAATTTCGATATTCTTCTCGCTTGCAATTACTATTAAGCAAACATAAGAAACTGCTCATCGTGTTTTAGATGGCAAGATTTCTGTACTGCTCTATTCGAACTTTGTGGAAACTCCAGTTCAAAATCATATCATAGCTCTAAGATGAACCTTACTACCATTATAAACATGTAGGTTGTTTGATTGGTTTAAAACGTGTAATTCTTAGACTATATGATAAAGTTGCTCCATGATACTCATCAAATATAAACTTAACCGCAAATTTATGAAATATTCGGAAAGGTTTCTAACGGGATATATTTGTTAGTGGAAAAAAAGAAGTTATTTTTATTCATTGACTGGAATTGTTGTTTTGTACTTATGAAAAATAAATCGTGATTTTATTTAATGATCCAGTGTTATGGTAATGTTTACCATTCCAAAAAAGTAAATATGATTACCATACAAATTTTACAGGTTAAACAAAACTTAAAACTACTACAGATAATCTGCTAATTGACAAATCAATTATCGTTGATCGGTGGTGGTTAGTTTTCACTTTAACCGACTAATTACTCATATTTATCTTAAACAATACTACATCTATTAATACATATTTTGATATATTAATATATGTTTCAATTGATATCAGCTTTTCGACTGTTTCAACATTTACAGTTCACAAATACAACTAAATTTTACAAAAAAGTAAAGTTCAACAAAAAACAAAAGTAGGAAAGATTTTAAAGTCATAAAATGAGGTGATTATCATGGGTTAGTTGTTATATATAATTAACTAAGATTAATAATATAAGAACATCGAATGACTGACAAATTTACCTGTTACCGTTTATTTTAATATTTTGTTGCCATTAAATTATAGATAACATCCGTTAAATTACATTATTTTCTCTTCAGATTAAGTAATGCTATAGTACTGATACACCGTTAGTACATTGCTCTATTCTTGTCAACACATTGAATTGGTGGTTACATTGAATTTGTTCTATATAATTGATTATTTTCTGTATGTTTCATCAACTTTCAACTTTCGATGTTCTATTACAATTATAAATTTATAATAATCACCTATATGAGCGCTTCTTTACTTTGATGCATCTCAATTTGTATCATAATTTCGATAGGTATACTATAATTCGTGACATGTTTCCATGCCAAAATGTTTAAACATTTTCTATTTCGATAGATGTGCAATTTTATCATGTAATACATAAGTTAAAGAGGGTTTTCATCTATATAAAATTTTAGTCCATAGGAGCATGGTTTTTTTTTTCCGATTGAAGACTATAATTTTCTAGGCTAATCTTAATCTGTCAAATTTTAAACGGTGAAATTTCATTAAACAGCCAATTAGTTCCTCGGTGTCTATTTAGAAAAACTATACCAACCCCTCATTTTTTTTCTCCAAAATTTCCAAGCCATTCAACCTCAACGAACTTTACCAAACCAGTCCTCCTATAAATCCATTACCACTCCTCTCGAAAAAAGTTGCAGTTCATATCGCAACCTCAAGAGGAGGATCAAAACCGCCACTCCAAACAAAAATGAAGTCCTCCATCCTCCTCTCAATCCTCATCGGATCCTTCTTCGTACTCGCAAACGCATCAGTACTCGAAGAATCATGCAAAAACCTGCACGATCCCAAACACTACGCCTACTGCATGAAAATGCTATCGGGCACCGATAAGGACAGCCAAATATCACTAGCAACCACCGCCAATTCAATCACGATTCAGAAGTTCAAAGAGGTCAAGCACAAAATCGATCAGCTGAAGAAGAAGGACGGGCTGAGCTCCATGCAGAAGATGTGCTTGAGGATATGCGACAACTCGTACCGAACGGGCATCCTGAAGCTCGAGCGCGTGAACCACAATTTCGTGAGAGGGGGATTCAAGGCCGCCACCATTTACCTTACCGGGGCGTTGGATAAGACGACGTCCTGCATCTTGTCGTTCGAGAAGGCCGGGATCGCTTCCATGTTGCCTGATGAGAACGATGATGTTATGAATTCAATCAGGGTTACTGACAGGCTTATGGAGACGGCTAAGTTCGAGAATTAGTGATTGTGTGGATTTGTTGTTTGATTTGTGGATATGGAATTCGCACCTATGTATACCATGTTATATTAATGTCGTAAGATTAATAAACATGATACGAAGTATCTTTATAGTTATTAACTTATTACTTCTCTAGTGAATTTATTTTTTAAGAAAATGTTGACTTAAATTGTGTTAATTTAAGTAAGCAATCCCCTGAAATTCATAATTTTATTTTAACGAGAAATACTTCTTTTTTCTTTTTTTTTCCCTTTTTCCTTTTTACCTTTTTTATGGTCTTACTATCTATTGATTAAACATTCACTTCTCATCAATTATTTCCTCATCCACAAAATTATTCTACGCACCCATCCATACCAATTAATTTCCATTTTCATTTTTCTTCTTCCGTATTTGCTCGTGCGAAAGAAAACCAACCTTGTGAGATTATGTTTTCACACTCAAATTAAATTTCACCAAAGCCAAGGCCCCGTTCGACTTGTCGTTTTTAGTTTTGTGTTTACGTCTATACAAAAGCGCGTTCATTATACGTATTGTTGAAGAAAAAAATGAAAAATGAAATTAACATTTAAAATAGAAAATAAGTTTATTTTGTTTTTCGTGTTTCGAGCGATAACAAAAGCACGGAGAACAATCCAGCTCCTTCGTTTTTCGTTGGTCGTCACAATAGCTAAGAATTATAAATCCACTTTTCTTATTTCTTGCTATTTCTTAGTGCAGGTTGAAAACATAAAACTCAAAATACAAAATCAAACCAAACGGGCCATAAATATTGCGAGTGGTTTTCCAAACTGCAATGACAAAAACAAAAACCTTATGCAAAACCATTTAATTCCGAATATTTTTTCCATCAAAAATTGTAAGCCAAAATTTCAAAGTAGGCTACAATTCGAAACAATTTCGTGATTGGTATTAATTTTCAAACTTATTACCAAACATGGTTGTTTCAACCCAGTCATCAGTCCAGTCAGCATTTGTCTAACTGCCAGAAGTTGCGCATTAGATTCAATATTTTCGTTGACGCAACTCTTAGATGCGTATAGACGGAAGTTTGAATTTTTTTTTATTTTACGCAACTGCTAGTTGCCCAACCAACTTATTTTTTCCATGTGTGCCACTAACAGTTGCGCATAAGGTAGCGTAACAAGTAGGCACAACTCATACTTGCGCCTACTTTAAACTTGCGTAGGCGCAACTATGAGTTACGCCTGCACAGGTAGCTGCTGTAAAATAGAGACAACAGCCACCCTTTTCTTCATAACCCAAAAACATTTCAAAACCCTCAACCCTTTCTTTCATGTCCAAACCCATCAGCTCCAAAACCAATCTTTAGCCATTTTGCACCAAATTATCAAGAATTATTCAAATTTCTTCTGCATTCTTCGATTAAATCAAAACTACAACAATAGAAGCGAGATCCTCTTCAACACAAATAGATTTTAGCAATTTTCAAAACCCTAATTCTTTTGATTAAGTTCTAATTTGCTTATTATTTGGTTGTGTTTGCTAGAAATACCGTCAATTGGCTTGTTTTACATGTTAATAATCCAATTTAAAGCGTTGAATCACTAGTTGATTGTAAATGATTTATAAAATTTTGTTTTTTTGCATAAACTTTGAAGAACCGGAAAGCGGACCGGTAGACGGTAGCGTGCTTTATATGCAGGATAATCACCGCTCTAATTTTGAAGAGTTAATGAGGGCAATATTATTTGTTTTGTAATTATAGTAAATTTTTGTAAGCTTTTTCGCGTTTTGAATTAACTATAAGTTATAATTCTTTGTTTTGCAGGGTGTAAAACCGGTGGATTGTCTGGATCATTCGCAAAGTTTCGAAGAGTTGACGGAGA
This sequence comes from Allium cepa, assembly GCA_030765085.1. NCBI lineage: Eukaryota > Viridiplantae > Streptophyta > Magnoliopsida > Asparagales > Amaryllidaceae > Allium > Allium cepa. The sequence continues at coordinate 345,208,396 of CM060934.1, forward strand.
TGGTTGAAGATCAATGGGTTCAACAATTACCACATCAAGTGGGATTCTGATATCATGCAGATTAAATATATCAGATTTGACAAGTCTTTACTCACAGCTTTATGCGATAGATGGAGACCTGAGACTTGCACTTTTCATTTTTTTCATTGGAGAAATAACAATTACACTACAAGACGTTTTTATTTTGCTTGGCCTTCCTATCAAAGGCGCTGTGTTGAACTACAGTGGTAACGTGGACATTGATGAGGTTTGTCAACGTTTGCTTGGTGAAATTCCACTCCTAGAAACGGTGGTCAATAGAAGAAAGTTGAAGATCAAATGGATAAATGACCTTATAATCGGCAGGGAGATTTCAGTCGATTCATCCATTGAGGAGCTAAAACAGTTCACATGGGCTGTCATATTGCTTCTTATAGCATCTCGTCTACTTTCGAACCATTCGAATGATAGAGTTAGCGTTAAATGGTTGTACTTGTTAGAGGATTTTGCCACCATTTTCGATTATCCATGGGGTAGCGCGATTTTATGCGCATTGTACAAGGAGTTGGATAATGTGGCACTAAGAAAGACGAACAGATTATCAAGTTGCTTAACCCTTCTGCAGGTATGTCGGTTTTGACTTATTGGTGTACCAGTTTTATAAAATATTTTGAAAGACATTTCTTAACACTAATAATGTGCAGGTATGGTCTTGGATGTGTATTTCTGTTGGGCGGCCAAATGTTCGTGCCAACGTCGCTCCGGGATTACCGTATGGGGCTAGGTAAAAGCAACTTGAAATTTATACAGAAAACTTTATGATTTCTGCCAATATTCACACACTATTTTGTTTATGACTGTAGATGGACCGGGGATAGACGTTAGAGAGATAATCCAGCCCGTCATCCCATATTCTATTGCAATGAGCTCGGTGTTATGGATGAGCATGCTGTTTATTGGACGATATACACGATTGAGATCGTACAGGATCTGCCGTCTATTTGCTTGGATGGGGAGCAGACTTAGTATGCAAGGACACCGATTATTGCTTGCAAAGTGTAGCCATGCACTACCCCGATAGAGTGATGAGGCAATTTGGCCTTCATCAGCATATACCGAATCCAGCCGAGCAGATTTTCCCACACAGTTGGAATAGAGATTTGTACAACACGTACGTCGCAAGGTGGGACTACAGGTCGGATCACATTCAGGTTGAATGCGTACCAAGAATGTCAATCGAACAATACTAAAGTTGGTACTAGCATATCACACGGCGATTTGTTCTTAAAGAATCGTCAACTAGACTGTCCAGGTATGCTTCACGGGGACCGGTGGAACGTGATTTGGTACGTGTTTAGAACTTTTAATCTTTTAACTTCCTCAACAAGCTTTACTTACTTACGTCATTTGTAACATCCCGCACTTTTCGCATGCTTTAAATCGACACACGTGCCAATTCAAACCATACGAAAGGGCGGATTGTTATGGGGTAAATCAGAAAAAAAAGAAATAAAACAAAATAGAATCTCACAGCGGAAGGATAAATATAATAATCAAATATACAGTTTATAAAATTGTTTTACAAAATATTCGATTATACTTACAGCATTTATCAGAGTTACACATACCAATAACAATGCAGCGGAACAGTATGAGTATAGTGGACTAATAATAATAATAATGATGATGATGATGATGATGATGATAAATCTCCGTCTTCGTCCTCCAGAGCTAAGGTCTTCGAAATCCTGAAACGCTCGGACTGACCCGAGCGAATTGAAAAGACAAAACACTCGAGTCAGAACTAAAAGATCTTATGTAAGTTAAATCAATTGAAATAAATATGAGTGCAGTAACTCAAGAGATGCTCGGGATTCACATCTCCTAAGGATCCATTAAACTATTTACTATGTAGTATATTTCGCTATTATAATAGTGTCTATTTGTAAAATAAACTTACTTTTAAATAGTGTCAAGGCTTTACATTTTCCACCTTAACACATTTATATATTCTCATAGTCTATACAGTACCGTAATCTCCCCCGTACTAGGCGTCGTCAGAGGGCACTCCATAGGTATGGTACAAAACCAAAATCGTATAAGGCGCGCTAGGGTAGGTGACACGGCACAACTAGGCAATGCCAGGGTAGATATACCAATTACGCTTCCGGATCGGTGGTAACGCATAGCCGCAGCTACCGCTCACCTCGAGCCACACCCCCAAATCAAAGAAATCAAAAGTGGCCACCGAAAAATCCAAAAGTCAAAGTATAATATCGAAGGGATGTGTCCGATCAAAGGTGCTACCTCAATTAACCCGTCAATCGCTCATGTTTTAGCCACCTTATGCCAACTTACGGGAGTTGGGTCCACGTATTTACCTCAAAGGAAAATGCTGCCGCCATCCTACTTCATTCTGGAATCTCCACCGCGTACACGGTTGTTAAAGTGGTTTTCGGAGTTGGCAGAGAGTATGACAACTTCCGATCTCGGTCTCTTCAACAACCAAACGTTATTATAACATCGCGGTCTTTTAAAAATAATTTATACTTTAAAACCAGAATATAATATCCCTTCCAAAACCATATAAATACGATATCATTTATATTTTTAAAATTCCAAATCAATATGATATCATTTTTATTTTATAAATATCCCTTTTCTCCAAAATCATAATATTTTCAAATATATATATCTTAAACCTAATAGCTTTGGAACAAAATTTCTAATACTTAAATGGTTAAGTATTCAAGCGCTTTGCATAACAAAATAGCTTTTTAAATTTCACAAATAAATTCCAAATATAGGTTTAAATTCCCAAATAAACCATTTCAATTTTCATATATTTCAAAACTTTAATATTAAATGTTTCAAAACTAAATTTTATAATTCACACATATATATATCAAATTTACTTTACTATCATTTAGTTTTGAAATATTTAATTTAATCAATCCAGAATTGACGCAGCGGATAATTCGAAACAAACTTCAATCGGTGAAAGTAGCGATCGATGGAATGAAGATACCGAAATGCCCAAATTCGTTGATCCGAAGATACCGAATTCTAGCTATCTCAAACACGTTGATAGCGCACTATACCGTGTTCAAAGATCTACGATTCTTCGTACGTTGATCTAGCGCACTAGATTCCGTGAATCGGCTTCAACAAACGTGGATTCGAGCGCACTCGAATGACGTAAGTGGAGATAGGAGATTACACTCAACTACCAATTGGAGAAGAAAGCACAAAGCAATCAACAAGAAATTTTATTTCAAAATCAACCACTTACAAATGACGCAACACGGCTATTTATAGCGTTTTACAACTGTCTCCATAAGTCGTTGACGACTCATGACCTACGACTCATCTTAAGTCGTTAACGACTTAGCAACACAACATACCAATGTACATCACACGACTTACCATACAACACGACTCATCAGATACAAACGACATACGACTCATCAAACAATACAGGTTACACGACTCAAGAGCGAACGACTCAAGAACAACTACATTACAACATGACTCAACCGACTCATCAATTGACCGACTCAACACCAGTGTTTACATACCAGCTCGTAATACAACATATACGACTCAACATAGGTCGTGAACGACTCACGACTCAACTAAGGACCGACTCAAGACCCACACGACTCAAGCTTCCAAGTTCTTTGCGGCATGCCTCTTCGAATGACTTAGCTGGGTCGTGTTCCGCTTCCGACTCAAGGCCCTTAATTGCTGAAACCTTCCCCTTCTTCGTGTTAAGTCGTAAACGACTTATGTATGGGTCGTTGAGTCGTGTACGACTCATCAGACTCGAACACCCCAAGTTCCCGTTGAGTCGTAGCCCTGTTTTATTAACCCGTATACGACTCAAGTGTTTGTTATCTCGTGCCTCTTCTACGTTAGGTCGTACCTCCCCTTCACTCGACCAGTTAGGTCGTTCACGACTCATAGTTGCTTGACTCGTGAACGACTTAAGACTTAAAAACGAAGCTTCCTTAACTCGAGACCGATCTTCCTCTTTAGGTTGCATACGACTTATCCCCTGAGCTGCATCAAGAATCCTTTAAATAGACTTCAAATTTCAACAATTTTATATTCCTTGAATTTAATTAGACTTGATATATTCACTTAAATCACCTTAACCACAAATTTTGTTATAAAACAATATTCTTTTAAAATCTAAATTTCAATAAGTTCCAAATGGACTCTTATTAAATATAATTCTTAATTAAATAAAATCTCAATCGATTTCACTATCTTCCAAACCTTGATTTATAAAAATCAATATAAACTCTATATTAAATCTACTTTAAATAAATACTTATCCATATTATATTCAATAAAAATCAAACTTTATTTTATACTTTATACCAATTTTATACATAGCTTAAGACCAAAATTTAACTATATATAAAGTAACCTTCATCAAATATCAATTTCTCATAAAACCACATATATAGATTTCTTTACAAAACCATAGAAAACTATTTCAAAACATATATATATATATATATATATATATATATATATATATATATATACCGCGGTGCCTGTATAAAATTTTCTATCCTATGGTCAAGTGATACGGATATTTATCATTTCAATCCGCAATTTAAAAATAAAAATGCGTTTATATATCATTTCAAACCGCAATCCAGAATGAAATGAAATGCATGATTCTTGCAGTTTATTCAATATAAAATACAGCATCCATTCATCCAATATCAACCATCAACCATTTATCACAATCATCATCGAATTAAATAAATAACATCAATATATAACGGAAATTAAACAACAGGTATTAAATAGCAGTTAAATTCGATAATAATTTAAATAAATGTTTAACTGACAGTTTATATGCAATGCATAATTAATTAACAAATTAACTGGCAGTTTAAATGCAATGAATAAATTAACTAGCAATTTAATTTAAATAAATGAAATTAACTGAAATGATGATTAAAAATATGCCAAACAACCATAAATAAATTTTAAATCACATCCTATATCAATTTAACAAACATAAGAAATTTTAGAAGTTGTGAGTGGGTTAAAACACTCACCTTTTGAATTTAAATTGAATTTAAATTCAATTTAAACCCAAAAATTTGACCATCTCAGAATTCGTCCAAACCAGCGTCATCAAGTTTGGAATTTCAGTACGATCCTAAGAAAAAAACCGCGCGTAAAACGGATATCGTATGCAAAAATTATGACGATAAATGCGATTGAATTTCAATATTTAAATTAAGAAAAGAAAGAAACACTTTAACTCACTTTTATATGCCACGTCATCACCAATTACATGCAACAGAACCCTCACGCGCCTACAGGAAACACACGCAAGCAACGTTTGAACGAAGCCATCACCACAGGGAAAACGCACGCGAAGACCACCCTTTGACCGATGATAGCGCCACCAACAACGACAATCACCCCAAACCGAGCGCCTTCCCAGACCATCACCCCAGGTCGCGCCCACGGCAGCCATCCCACTGCCTCCGGTCGAACTTTGAGCCATCGCCGCCACTTTACAAAAAAACCCTAATTCAGAAATTGCCGAGCATCCCACCGTTGATTCGCCTCCAAATTTCGACGATGAACAACGCGCTAGCCCCTCTACAAAACCCAGAAAGGGTTTCCCGATCCATCAAGTTTGATTTCGACGCGATGAACGGTCGAGACTTCTTCGATTTTTACTGGTCAAACGACAATCCAAAATGAAAAACGAATTTCACCAGAAGATTACGCACTTCGAGGGCTTCAACGTATAATTTTTTCAAATTTTTCTGAGGACCTTGAAATTCATGCTTTGGATTTGATTTGCAATTGGATCTGGAAATATAGAAATTTGTCTTCCATTGAGGAAGAGGAGGAATATAATGAATTGCGTACAGACAAATGAGAATGAGGGGAATTAGGATTTATAACCGGATTTATATAGGTAGGTCAGAAGTTAGAGTGGATGGATAAGGTTGGATATACGCGCTAACGCCAAAGTATCCCAAAAAGCTCATTTCGCCTCCGGAACGAAATTGGATCAACCATATATCAAAATAGGTGTTTTAAAATATTTTAAATGCAATGGAAAAGGTTTTAGGTTCAAATTGCGTCGTATGAAGAAGTTATGCTAAATTCAAATTTTCCAAATTTATTTCAATTGCATAAATTTCAAGGCGTTTCGAGTCCGTACAATCAAACGACAAGTCCGATCGCTACGAAACTTGAAACCCTACAATAATTTACCGTTATGGATCCGATGAAACTTGTTTCGTCGAAATCCGAGTCAGTTGCCAAAATAGCTATTTTCCCATTAATTAAATAAATAGGTAAATTACTTAATTAAATCCAATCTTTAAATCTCAATCTTATAATTGAAAATTTTATCACTTTTATATTTCTTAATCATTTACAAAAATTTTAAAAGTTTAGATGTAAATTAAAAGTTGATAACCCTATCGATTGCAGTGTTAATTTCTCCAATTATAGTTTTTATTTCGTTTACTCAAAATAATCTCTTTAATATAAATTGAATCCAAATTAATTTTAATAAATTCCAATTAAACTGATCAGATTCAATTCCAATCCCTTAATTGAGTCTATTATTACTCTATGCCATAGTTAACACTTGTCTCACATTTCATTCCACTAATATATTCAAATTTCATTTTCATTTCAATTAGAGTGATAAATTAATTTCATTTATAATAAATTCATTTACACATTAATTAGTTTCCGAATAAATTGATTGGTTCAATTCAACTCTTTTATTAATCTATAACTTAGTTACCTTTTTGTCTTATATTCCAATACAATATATACCCCTATTTATCTTACTTTGTATTAAAGGCTATGTTTTCAAAATGTGAAATATTGTTAATTACCCACATAAATTAAGGTTTTAAACCAATATATAAATTTACCTTAATTCCCTTCCTTTCCCAATTTATTACTTATGACAATTTCACGTTTTCTATTTATTTATTACATACACTACTCATAAATTTACAATTCCAATTATTCCATTATTACATTTACGCCTTCCGTTATTATATTAATAATCACCAAGTAATGTTTATTATCAACTATAAATATTATAACCACTTATGGACATTGATTTTATAAATTTACTATTTATTACGTATTCTTCATCAGTTAACATAATTTTGAATTTCTTGCCCAATTTACTAATTTCAATCAATCCTAACTTTATCATCTATTTCAATTAATAGGGTGTGCACTAATTTAGTTATTGCGTTAATTCTTATTAATATACATTAAGGTTCCTTTACTCTAATTGATTTCCAATTTTACAATAAAAGGAATAAACATATAACCTTATAATACACTAAGGTTTATTATTTCCAACAAATTATCATAGTTGCCTACATAATATTTACTCCAATATTTACACCCAACCGTTACTTTTTTTCATATGCCAAATCCTTATACAATGGTCATTTTATTTTTTATTTATTATAACATTTATAACTTAAATGTTTGCCTTGGTTTTCTTACCTTAATAGGGTTTTTATTAAATGGTCATTTATTAATATTTAATTTCCTTAATTTAATTCAATAAATGTAACAATGTGTTCTTTCATTAACTGATTCAATACCTACTTTATATATATATATATATATATATATATATATATATATATATTCAATCTTAGCCTAGTATAACAATTTACATTACTTCAATTATTCGTAATTTCATTTCAACTGTTAATATTTTTATTAATATTTCACTAATTCAACACTTCTATTGGTTTCTTATATTAAACTTATAACTAAGTATGACAATTTACATTATTCAAATTTATTTCCATATAAATATTAAATTGTTAACATTAAATTACAATTGATACATCTAATTTCTACATTCGCTCCCATATAAATTAATAAGATTTTTATTTCTTTCTAAATTTAACTAAAAATCTTATTAATTTAATTCATTTTAGACATCGAATTTTTACGGGTCGTTACACTCTCCCCCACTCAAAACTTTTCGTCCCTAAAAAGGAAAAAGAATAAAAGGAAAAAGAATGGAAAAGAAGAATTAAGAAATCAATATATCTTATTTAAAATATTAAATCTATAAACAAATAAATTTACAAAATTAATTAATTTTAAATAAAATATACCGATTTATAACCATTAAATCCTTTTATACCTAGATTAATAAAGTTTGGAGAATATTTTCAAAACAATTCTAAGTCCAAAATTTACGGAAAATTTTGGCAGAGTCTCCTTTGTACGGGGAGGCTCGGGAGAAAATATTATATCAAATGTAACAATATACAACATATATTTACCAAAATAATATATATCCCAACACGGGAAAACAATATAATAACGCTATAAACTGAAATTTGAAAACGTACCTATTTGTCGGGCAATTATGCTTAAATTATGAAACCAAAAGCATTAGCTATTGCTTCCATAACATGTATTTCACTTATATAATCCAAAAGGTTAACAATTATATAAAATATAATACATTTATTATTCATCTACTAACAAACAAAGCAATGTCGAACCCAACAATCACTTGCAATCACAACATACAACCATCATACATGATCAACATAATCAATCATTCATTCATATCAAATGAAATAGGTAGTAGTTCGGGTTCAAAACTTTAAACTGTACAGAATGAGGAATAAACTACTAGGTGCATCTTTTACTCAACAGTCTTAGATGAAACGAAATAAATTTATTCATTTATCCAGACATTTTTAAAGTATCCTTACCCAAACAACCCTAAACCAAAACAAACAACAAATCCAAACAATAAACTAAGTTTATTCTTGTCAATTTCATTTCATACTATTGTTGTTTGACTTCTTTTTATACATATAACGGTTTATCTTCTTTTTTCCATTTATTTGCAGTATTCATCTTTCTGCTTATTTTATTAATAAATAGCTTCAATCATTTACTTACATTTATTATCTTTCATTTATACTACTTAATTTTATTTATTTACTTTCAATTATTCTAATACTTACCTTTTTATTTCAATTAGTAGTCTTTTCAATTACACTTAAGATTATAATATTACAACATCAAATTTTTATTTATTAAGGAATTTTCATTAATTGTTTTTATTACCTCAAATTTATTACTTGTATAATATCTATTACATTTTCTTATTAACATTTCAACTTTTAATATTCGGTAAGTTATATATATGTTTATAAGGATGTGATTGAAAGTTATACAAGTTTCTTCTATTTTATTTAATTAATTTAATGTTCAACATTAATATCCTTGTTTTATATGTTACACATTTCAATTTCTTTTAATTTCCATTTATAACTTGGCATTAAATCCCTTATTTCCTTTAGAGGTTTCAATTTATTAATTACATACGTTCCAATTCACTACAGTAATTGAGCTATTAATTAATGGAAACTTAAGAATTAAATACCGGGTTTTATTCAAAATTATTTTAAAATAACAGATAAATGTATATACTTACACTTTATGTATCAAATCATTTTTTTAAAACAATTTTAAAAAATTATTTGTTTATCAAACGAATCCACAGTAAAACTACTACAGCGGCCTTCCCACTTCGAAACTCGAAAATGAATGTCGATGATGCGTGCATTCATCACCGAAATTATTTTCCAGCGACAGAGAGGGGAGTACAACTTTACCTTTCCAATTTTTTTTTTAAACATTTCTTTCAAATTACGTTGAAATACTTATATCAGACAGTACTTCTTTTATTAATATTATTATTATACTTCAAAATCATTCAAAAGAAATTTCAAAACCCCGGAGCTTAAGTTCTAAATTTCCAATTTTATTTATTTATTTTAAATCTTATTTCAACTATTATTTATAATGTTATTACCTAACAACCAATCTATTGCAAACAAATATATATCATTTATAAAATTTATTTATATATATAGAAAATATAATAGGCAAAATTATTTCATTCGCCTATATTAAAAAAAAATATTATGTCGGTTTGTGCTGTTAAATGTTTAGAAATCCATATTGATGTCATGGTGTCTCATGCATTAACCAGAATTTATAAATACGAAACGGAACAGATTAACACAATATTAAAACCTTTTTATAACACTAACAAATACGCTCTCTCATATATATACACTCAGTGACTCCCATAGGGTATTACTATCCTATAAATAAAGTGTCAAACCTCACAAAAATAAGGTTTATCGCTAAACCTCGCTCTGATACCACATTGTAACATCCCGCACTTTTCGCACGCTTTAAATCGACACACGTGCCAATTCAAACCATACGAAAGGGCGGATTGTTATGGGGTAAATCAGAAAAAAACAAAAAAAACAAAATAGAATCTCACAGCGGAAGGATAAATATAATAATCAAATATACAGTTTATAAAACTGTTTTACAAAATATTCGATTATACTTACAACATTTATCAGAGTTACACATACCAATAACAATGCAGCGGAACAATATGAGTATAGTGGACTAATAATAAAAATAATAATAAATCTTCGTCTTTGTCCTCCAGAGATAAGGTCTTCGAAATCCTGAAATGCTCGGACTGACCCGAGCGAATTGAAAAGACAAAACACTCGAGTCAGAACTAAAAGATCTTATGTAAGTTAAATCAATAGAAATAAATATGAGTGCAGTAACCCAAGAGATGCTTGGGATTCACATCTCCTAAGGATTCGTTAAACTATTTACTATGTAGTATATTTCGCTATTATAATAGTGTCTATTTGTAAAATAAACTTACTTTTAAATAGCGTTAAGGCTTTACATTTTCCACCTTAACACATTTATATATTCTCATAGTCTATACAGTACCGTAATCTCCCCCGTACTAGGCGTCGTCAGAGGGCACTCCATAGGTATGGTACAAAACCAAAATCGTATAAGGCGCGCTAGGGTAGGTGACACGGCACAACTAGGCAATGCCAGGGTAGATATACCAATTATGCTTCCGGGTCGGTGGTAACGCATAGCCGCAGCTACCGCCCACCTCGAGCCACACCCCCAAATCAAAGAAATCAAAAGTGGCCACCGAAAAATCCAAAAGTCAAAGTATAATATCGAAGGGATGTGTCCGATCAAAGGTGCTACCTCAATTAACCCGTCAATCGCTCCTATTTTAGCCACCTTATGCCAACTTACGGAAGTTGGGTCCACGTATTTACCTCAAAGGAAAACGCCGCCACCATCCTACTTCATTCTAGAATCTCCACCGCGTACACGGTTGTTAAAGTGGTTTTCGGAGTTGGCAGAGAGTATGACAACTTCCGATCCCGGTCTCTTCAACAACCAAACATTATTATAACACCGCGGTCTTTTAAAAATAATTTATACTTTAAAACCAGAATATAATATCTCTTCCAAAACCATATAAATATGATATCATTTATATTTTTAAAATCCCAAATCAACATGATATCATTTTATTTTATAAATATCCCTTTTCTCCAAAATCATAATATTTTCAAATATATATATATCTTAAACCCAATAGCTTTGGAACAAAATTTATAATACTTAAATGGTTAAGTATTAAACCGCTTTGCATAACAAAATAGCTTTTTAAATTTCACAAATAAATTCCAAATATAGGTTTAAATTCCCAAATAAACCATTTCAATTTTCATATATTTCAAAGCTTTAATATTAAATGTTTCAAAACTAAATTTAATAATTCACATAAATATATCAAATTTACTTTACTATCATTTAGTTTTGAAATATTTGATTTAATCAATCCAGAATCCTTTAAATAGACTTCAAATTTCAACAATTTTATATTCCTTGAATTTAATTAGACTTGATATATTCACTTAAATCACCTTAACCGCAAATTTTGTTATAAAACAATATTCTTTTAAAATCTAAATTTCAATAAGTTCCAAATGGACTCTTATTAAATATAATTCTTAATTAAATAAAATCTCAATCGATTTCACTATCTTGCAAACCTTGATTTATAAAAATCAATGTAAACTCTATATTAAATCTACTTTACATAAATACTTATCCATATTATATTCAATAAAAATCAAACTTTATTTTATACTTTATACCAATTTTATACATAGCTTAAGACCAAAATTTAACTATATATAAAGTAACCTTCATCAAATATCAATTTCTCATAAAACCATATATATAGATTTCTTTACAAAACCATAGAAAACCATTTCAAAACATATATATATATATATATATATATATATATATATACCGCGGTGCCTGTATAAAATTTTCTATCCTATGGTCAAGTGATACGGATATTTATCATTTCAATCCGCAATTTAAAAATAAAAATGCGGTTGTATATCATTTCAAACCGTAATCCCGAATGAATTGAAATGCATGATACTTGCAGTTTATTCAATATAAAATACAGCATCCATTCAACCAATATCAACCATCAACCATTTATCACAATCATCATCCAATTAAATCAATAGCATCAATATATAAAGAAAATTAAACAACAGGTATTAAATAGAAGTTAAATTCGATAATAATTTAAATAACTGTTAACTGATAGTTTATATGCAATGCATAATTAATTAACAAATTAACTGGCAGTTTAAATGCAATGAATAAATTAACTAGCAATTTAATTTAAATAAATGAAATTAACTGAGATGGTGATTAAAAATATGCCAAACAACCATAAATAAATTATAAATCACATCATATATCAATTTAACAAACATAAGAAATTTTAGAAGTTGTGAGTGGGTTAAAACACCCACCATTTGAATTTAAATTGAATTTAAATTCAATTTAAACCCAAAAATTTGACCGTCTCAGAATTCATCCAAACCAGTGTCATCAAGTCTGAAATTTCAATACGATCCTAACAAAAAAAACCGTGCGTAAAACGGATGTCGTATGCAAAAATTATGACGATAAATGCGATTGAATTTCAATATTTAAAATAAGAAAAGAGATGAACACTTTAACTCACTTTTATATGCCATGTCATCACCAATTACATGCAACAGAACCCTCACGACGCCTACAGGAAACACACGCACGCGAAGACCACCCTTTGACCGATGATAACGCCACCAACAACGACAATCACCCCGAACCGAGCGCCTCCCCGAGACCATCACCCCAGGCTGCGCCCACGGCAGCCATCCCACTGCCTCCGGTCGAACTTTGAGCCGCCATCGCCACTTTACAAAAAGCCCCTAGTTCATGAATTGTCGAGCATCCCACCATTGATTCGCCTCCAAACTTTGCCGATGAACAACGCGCTAGCCCCTCTACAAAACCCAGAAAGGGTTCCCCGATCCATCAAGTTTGATTTCGACGCGATGAACAGCCGAGACTTCTTCGATTTTTACTGTTCAAACGACAATACAAAATGAAAAACGAATTTCACCAGCAGATTACGCACTTCGAGGGCTTCAACATATAATTTTTTCAAATTTTTCTGAGGATTTTGAAATTTATGCTTTGGATTTGATTTGCAATTGGATCTGGAAATATAGAAATTTGTCTGTCATTGAGGAAGAGGAGGAATAAAATGAATTGCGTACAGACAAATGAGATTGAGGGGAATTAGGGTTTATAACCTGATTTATATAGGTAGGTCAGAAGTTAGAGTGGATGGATAAGGTTGGATATACGCGTTAACGCCAAAGTAGCCCAAAAAGCCCGTTTCGCCTTTGGAACGAAATTGGGTCAACCCATATATCAAAATAGGTGTTTTAAAATATTTTAAACGCAATGGAAAAGGTTTCGGCTTCAAATTGCGTCGTATGAAGAAGTTATGCTAAATTCAAATTTTCCAAATTGATTTCAATTGCATAAATTTCAAGGCGTTTCGAGTCCGTACGATCAAACGACAAGTCCGATCGCTACGAAACTTGAAACCCTACAATAATTTACCGTTATGGATCCGATGAAACTTGTTTTGTCGAAATCCGAGTCAGTTGCCAAAATAGCTATTTTCCCGTTAATTAAATAAATAGGTAAATTACTTAATTAAATCCAATCTTTAAATCTCAATCTTATAATTGTAAATTTTATCACTTTTATATTCCTTAATCATTTACAAAAATTTAAACAAGTTTAGATGTAAATTAAAAGTTGATGACCCTATCGATTGCAGTGTTAATTTCTCCAATTGTAGTTTTTATTTCGTTTACTCAAAATAATCTCTTTAATATAAATTGAATCCAAATTAATTTTAATAAATTCCAATTAAACTGATCAGATTCAATTCCAATCCCTTAATTGAGTCTATTATTACTCAATGCCATAGTTAACACTTGTCTCACATTTCATACCACTAATATATTCAAATTTCATTTTCATTTCAATTAGCGTGATAAATTAATTTCATTTATAATAAATTCATTTACACATTAATTAGTTTCCAAATAAATTGATTGGTTCAATTCAACTCTTTTATTAAGTCTATTATTAATCTATAACTTAGTTACCTTTTTGTCTTATATTCCAATACAATATATACCTCTATTTATCTTACTTTGTATTAAAGGCTATGTTTTCAAAATGTGAAATATTGTTAATTACCCACATAAATTAAGGTTTTAAACCAATATATAAATTTACCTTAATTCCCTTCCTTTCCCAGTTTATTACCTATGAAAATTTCATGTTTCTATTTATTTATTACATACACTACTCATAAATTTACAATTCCAATTATTCCATTATTACATTTACGCCTTCCGTTATTATATTAATAATCACCAAGTAACGTTTATTGTCAACTATAAATATTATAACCAGTTACAGACATTGATTTTATAAATTTACTATTTATTACGTATTCTTCATCAGTTAACATAATTTTGAATTTCTTGCCCAATTTACTAATTTCAATCAATCCTAACTTTACCATCTATTTCAATTAATAGGGTGTGCACTAATTTAGTTATTGCGTTAATTCTTATTAATATACATTAAGGTTCCTTTACTCTAATAGATTTCCAATTTTAAAATAAACGGAATAAACAAGTAACCTTACAATACAGTAAGGTTTATTATTTTCAACAAATTATCATAGTTGCCTACATAATATTTACTCCAATATTTACACCCAACCGTTACTGTTTTTCACATGCCAAATCCTTATACAATGGTCATTTTATTTTTTTATTTATTATAACATTTGTAACTTAAATGTTTGCCTTGGTTTTCTTACCTTGATAGGGTTTTTATTAAATGGCCATTTATTAATATTTAATTTCCTTAATTTAATTCAATAAATGTAACAATGTGTTCTTTCATTAACTGATTCAATGCCTACTTTATATATATATATATATATATATATATATATATATATATATATATTCAATCTTAGCTTAGTATAAGAATTTACATTACTTCAATTATTCGTAATTTCATTTCAACTGTTAATATTTTTATTAATATTTCACTAATTCAACATTTCTATTGGTTTCTTATATTAAATTTATAACTAAGTATGACAATTTACATTGTTCAAATTTATTGCCATATAAATATTAAATTGTTAACATTAAATTACAATTGATACATTAATTTCTACATTCGCTCCCATATAAATTAATAAGATTTTTATTTATTTCTAAATTTAACTAAAAATCTTATTAATTTAATTCATTTTAGACATCGAATTTTTACGGGTCGTTACATCATTGATTTTTTTTTAGGTTCAAGGGTTATATATAATTTCCAATGAAGTTGATGATGTTCTGGAAGATCATGCAGATGAGGACAGAGTAAAAGGAAAGTGTTTCAACATCAAGGAAATTATCAAGTCGCTTCTTGGTGGGCATAAGCTAGAAAGACCACCACCGTATGTGCCTCGTCCGCCCCATGCTTTTGGTCGTACCTACCAAAGAAGACGTTTTAGAGGCATGGGGGTCCTTCACAAGGTAGCCAGTCGGGGTAGGAAATAGTTGAAGCTAGACCATCTCAACCGCCTCCGACGCAAACTCAAAGAACATTACGCGACTGCAGAAATGTAAGAATATAGGGTTGTGTTGGTTTGTCATTTGGTTGCTTTGTTTTTGAATTTGTATTGGCTTGGAACTTGTTGGTTTGTAGGTGTTGCAATGTTGTAATATTGATTTGAAACATGTTGTATGAATTATGATGTTTTATATTTAATATTTGATCTATTTGAATGAAATGTTGTACTTATAAGTTGTTATTGTATGAAAGTTGATGTTGTATGAAAGTTGCATCTATTATGTAACGACCCGTAAATTTTAGTGGCTTTATTTATTCAATTAATTGAATTTTTTTACGAAATTTTAAATATTTGAGTTTGAAAATAAAATTTAATATCTGAAATACGGCTTCTTAAATATAGCAACTAGTAAATTTTCATCAGATAACATGGAAGTTTATTTTATTGTGTATGTAACGACCCGTATTTTACGTGTCGATATATCGTAGAATTCTAGGTCGTTAGTGTTGTTTATGTCGTCCTTAGCCTAAGTCGTAAGGGGGGATAACTCGTATGTTGTTTGAGTCGCGTGGAAGTTAGATTGGGAAGTCAACTCGAGATAGTGCTAGAGCGAGTTAACGGGTTAGTGATATTAGCGAGTTACGAGTTATCGGGTTAGAAAGGTTAGCGACTTAGTGGCTGGGACGAGTTAGCGTGTTAGTATGTTGACCGAGTCATAATAGTTAACGAGTTAACTAGTGGGCGAGATAAGGATTAACTCGTATGGCCGAGTTATAGGAGTTAACAGGTTAGGTTTGGCCGGGTTAAGAACTGAACGACTTAAGAGTTAGTGGAGCTAGCGCGTTGCCGAGTTAGTGAGGCTAGTGTGTTAGCGGTTTAGTGAGCTAACGAGTTAGCAGAGTTACCGAGTTAAGGGTTAGTGGATTGGGCCGGCTTAGTGTTAGGACGGCATGTGTAGTTAAGTCGTGACTCGTATACGAGTTGAGTCGTAACTCGTAACTCGTTTACGGGTTAGTGGTGATAGTTAGGTCGTTAGGTTGTATGACCGAGTTAAAGTGAGTCGTAAGGACTTGGTCTATGTGTTAAATCGTACACAAGTTAAGTTGTTAGGTCGGCCGAGCGCTAACTCGCGTGTCTCGGGGTTGAGTTAAGTCGCGGCACAGTTAACCCGCGTGTGTGTGTTGTGTCGTATTGGCTTGAGTCGGCAGAGGATTGTTGAGTCGTGAGTCGGCAAGGCTAAGTCGCGAACGACTTAGGGGATGAGTCGGCGACCGACTTAAGGGGTGAACGGGTTAGCGATTTTCAGCCTATAAATAGAGGGGTTTGGCTCACTTTTTGGCACCGGTTTTTGAAGCGACGAAGTGCTGCCATTTTGAGAGCTCGACTACAACATTTCTTCATCTCCTTTTCTCCATTCCAATCTAGTTCTAACATCCATCCAAGATCGAAGATCAAGATCGAAGATCCAAGAGCCAAAGTTGAAGATCTTCATCCAACGAAGCTAGATTTCATCGTTTCAAGCGGGATTTCGACGAATCAAGCTTGAATCCTTGCTGTCCAGATCTGAAGTGATTAGTTTTTGAAGTGTTTGGGTGATTCGGTGAGTGGTGGTTATCTCTCACGCGGACCCAAAGGAGTATATTGGATTGGTGGTTTGTTGAAGTGTTGTAGATAGTGATTTTATGCATATTTCTTTAGATCCAAGTGTAGATCCATTACTTATGAAGATGTTTACTTATACAAGTTCATTCATCAAGTTGTAGAGACAAAACCCATGATTTATATTTGTTAGATCTATGTTAAAAACCCATGATTCATGTATGTTAGATCTATGCTCATTTATTTACGAAATTGCCATTATCATTGTAATTGTTTATTTAGATCTTGTTTGAATGATTGGTTGCTTGGATTAATGTTTGATTTGATTGATTAATTGATATATAGCTTGATTTGATCAAGTTGGATTATGATGATTCAAAAGCTAAGTGGAAAGGCTCTTGAATGGTGAAAGCTGCTTGTGGCATATGAAGCGGATGTTGAAGCTCATATGTATGGATTAGATGATGTTGAGATGAGACTTTGCCATGATGCGATGAGGCAAGCCATGATGTTGAGATGAGACTTTGCTATGATGCGATAAAGCGAAGCATGATGTGAGATAGCCTTGGTTTAATCCAGACGGGATCATCCCAAGCATGTTGATAACTCGATGATGCGATGCGAGTTGGTTGATAATGGTTAGCTTGAGAGGCGCTTGAGCTAGTATGGAAATAGTCGTCGAGGAGGATGACTAGGATGTTGAGATCTCATCGTTGTTGAAGGTTCTAGCATGCTCAAAGCAAGAGTACGTTGGAACGGGCTGCGACGACGTTCCAAGCACGGGCTGCGACGACGTGCTAGTACTCTGGGTAGTTGCGAAAATTCCTAGGCACGGGCTGCGACAACGTGCGGAGTTATGTCTAGAACCGGGGTTACCATTAGCCCTTGACAGGTGGTCATTCAACTAACGGTGAAATCAAGGCAATGATAACAGTGATAGCCAGAGTCATGGATGTTTGGATGTTTGGTTGTATCATCATTCGGTCTCAAGAGCGGTGTTTTCCGGGTGCTTATCTGATCTTGGTTTAGGCCTTGGGGGTTTGTATTTGGAAAACATCGACCTTGACTCGAATGATTATTGCTTTACTTTAATTGTCTGCCATGTTATGCTTGCTTCTCCTTAGTGTGTGTCTGGGGGCTATCACTGTAGAAAGAGGCGGAGTGGGATGGTTTGGTTCCTATTCCTTTTATCCCCTATGCTCTTTTGGTATGTTTGATAGTTGATTTACTGCTCACTAAGACTTTGTCTGACTCAAGGTTTTATGTCTCCTCTTATTACCTTGGGCTGTTCATCCATGTTGGGATGGGCAGACTAGGTAGCAGGTGACAGGTGTTGTTCTTGGAGATCTACGTTGATGATGACGAAGACGAGCAGGAGGCTTTTGCATATTATTTCATATTATGTACTGGGTGTTCCGCTGTATATACTTTGAGTGCTTTGTAGTGAGGTTTTGATGTATTGACTGTTCTGATGATTGTATCAAACTTCTAAGATGCTTATTTGATGATATTCTGTTATGTAGCTTCACTATACATATATTTCTCTATTGTATTTTATCCATGCGCTGTGAGTTATGCGATAGATTCTGCGATGTTTATTCTACCCTTGACGGTCACCCATGGCTGCCTGGCACGCCTTTCAGCGCATTATTTCCTTGTTTTGGTGCGGGAGTCATGGGCGGTCGTCACATTTGGTATCAAAGCGAGGTTAATCGATTTTAGCCAACGCTCGCTGACGTAACTACGTATGAGAGACGTAATTGTATTTTGATGAATGATTACTATATATAATATAGTAGTTTAGAAGGATTTGAACTCCTTATGCAGTTGTTTCTCAAGGTGTTCTAAGTCATTCCTTTTTGTAGATATTAAGGATGAGTCGAAGGGGGAGACCAGCTGCTAGGGAAGGCCGTGCTGCTAGGGAAGCTGCTGATTATACTCCTATGTTTGAGGCCATGATGACTTCAATTATGAGGAGGATACCAGCTTCGGGGTCATCAGTAGATGTTGGAGTTCAAGTTCAAGCTCCAAGACCGGTGGATTTTTCTAAGCTTTGTAAGGACTATACTTCTCTTGGGGGAAAGGTTTTCTTGGGAACGGAATCAACTATTGAAGTACAGAGATGGATTGATGCTTGTAGGAGGATCTTTGGTGATTTGGGAATCGAGGATGCAACTAAGAGGAAGCTTGCATCAAGGCAACTTCAAGGGAGAGCTTCGGATTGGTGGAATTCTATCACCATTGATACTCCGGAGGAGGAGGTTACTTGGGAGCAATTCCAAGCTTGATTTAAAGCTAAGTTCATCTCTACGGCTCAGAAATCTGTCTTGTTTAAGAAGCTTGTGGAACTCAAGCAAGGTGGAAGATCAGTTCTTGAGTATTTTTCTGAGTTTGAAGCTTTGTCCAAGTATGCCAGATCGTATATTGATTCTCCCTATCAGAAGAATGAGAAGTTTGTGACCGGTTTGGATGCTTATCTTGGAAGACAGTTGGTGGATCATCTGGACGATCCGTTTGAGAAGCTTGTGGAGAAAGCTCTCAGGCATGAGAGTTTGTTTCCTAGGGAGAGTTCTGTTGTTGCTGTAACCAAGGAAGGGTTTAAGCCACAGAAGGGTGGAAACAAGAAGAGGAAGCAACAACAACAGAAGGGTAAGGATGGCCAGAAGAAGCCGAGGGGCGAAATTACTTGCTATAATTGCCAGCAGAAGGGCCATCTCTCCAAGGATTGTAGGAATCCAAAGGCGCCGGCGAAATGCCACAACTGTGACAAGCCAGGGCATTTCAGGAAAGGTTGTCCAGAACCGAGGAAGGACAGGCAGATTGTGCAAGCTTATGCTTTGGGAGCTGTGCCGTCGTTTTCAAAAGCTCTTACTGCTGAAGAGAAAGGGAAGAGTGTGGTGGTTCAAGGTACTCTTTCCATTTGTGGTGTTCCAGTTAGAGTGTTGTTTGATACTGGAGCGTCGCATTCTTTTGTTTGTGATGATCTTGTAGGCCGGTTAGGTTTGGAACCGGATATTGTTGATAGGCCATTGGTTGTGACTAATCCAGTTGGGGGTTCGTCATGTTTGTGTATGATATGCCGTGGTCTAGTTGTGTCGAGTCATGATTGCTCTTTTGTTTGTGATTGTTTTGTTCTGAACTTTGCGGGGTTCGGAATTATTTTGGGTATGGACTGGCTTAGGAAGTATGCGGCAAGGATTGATTGTGAGAGGCTGGAGGTGACAGTCGGGAATGTGGAAGGGCGAAAGGTTGTGATACGATGTAAGCATGAGGAAGGCGTCTTCATGAGCTTCATGTATTCGCTGGTTGTTCCGCGGGATGGACTGTCATCGGTGCCTATTGTGAATGGATTTGAGGATGTCTTTGACGAAGTCAAAGGATTACCGCCGCATAGGGAGATCGAGTTTCGTATCGATCTAGTTGAGGGAGCCAGACCTGTTGTGATGCCTCTTAGGCGGATGGCGCCTAGGGAGCAACAAGAGTTGAAGGTGCAAGTTGATGACCTTTTGCAGAAAGGATTCATTCGGCGTAGTGTGTCCGAATGGGGTGCACCAGTTGTGTTCGCAACCAAAGCGGATGGATCGTTGAGGTTGTGTGTGGATTATCGTGAGCTGAATAAAGTGACTAAGAAGAACAAGTATCCATTGCCGAGAATAGATGACTTGTTTGATCAGCTTCACGATGCTAAGGTGTTTTCTCAGATGGATTTGGCGACGGGATTTCACCAGTTGAGAGTGGCGAAGGATAGTGTGCCGAAGACTGCTTTTAGGACACCATCCGGATTTTATGAGTGGCTGGTAATGCCGTTTGGATTGACCAATGCACCAGCATATTTTGTGGATCTTATGAATAGAGTATTCAGAGATCAGTTGAACAAGTTCGTACTTGTGTTCGTGGATGATATTCTGATTTATTCCAGAACTGAGGAAGAGCACAAGACGCACTTGCGTATTGTTTTGGAAATCTTGCGGAAACATCAGCTGAAGGCTAAGTTTTCGAAGTGTCACTTCTGGAAGGGTGAAGTGAGGTTCTTAGGCCATGTTATCTCTAGAAATGGAATCGCAGTTGATCCCGCTAAGGTGGCAGCAATCCAGGATTGGATTAGACCTAAGAATGCATCTGATGTGACAAGTTTTCTTGGATTAGCAGGATATTATCGTCGGTTTATCAAAGACTTTTCCAAGATAGCTGCACCGTTAACAGGATTGACGAAAAAGAACCAAGTGTTCAGATGGGATGATAAGTGTGAGCAAGCTTTCGTAATCCTAAAAGAGCGACTGACGAGTACTCCTGTTTTGACTATTCCAAGTGGGAATGATGAGATGGTGGTTTACACCGATGCATGTGGTACTGGACTTGGAGCAGTGCTGATGCAGAAGGATAAAGTTGTTGCGTATGCTAGTCGACAACTGAAGCCGCATGAAAGGAATTACCCGACTCATGATTTGGAGTTAGCGGCGATTGTTTTTGCTTTGAAGATGTGGAGACATTACCTATTGGGAGTTCGATTCGAGTTGTTTACGGATCATAAGTCGTTGAAGTATCTGTTCTCCCAAAAGGATTTGAATCTTCGACAGCAACGATGGCTAGAGTTTTTAGCATCGTATGATTTTGGTATAGCCTATACTCCGAGAAAAGGCAACGCGGTGGCAGATGCGTTAAGTCGAAGACATGCAGGATTGGGAGCCATGTTTTCGGAATGGAAGAGTCTAGAGTATTTAGCTGGATTTGACTTCAGGCCTAGATGTGAATTGGAACCTGAAATGTTGGCAAACTTATCGATAATACCTACTCTTGTGGAAAGGATTGGCGAGAGCCAAAAGCGAGACGATAAGCTTGTCAAGATTATCCGTGATTTGGAATCTGGATTGGAACCAGAGAAGGATAAAGGATTCGAGGTCGATCGAGAGGGTTGGCTTCGGAAGCAAGGACGACTAGTTGTTCCCGATGTAGATGGATTGAGAGATGAAGTTCTTAGGGAAAGTCATCACTCGAAGTTGACAATTCATCCAGGTGGAAATAAGATGTATCGGGATATGAAGAGAACCTATTATTGGGCAGGTATGAAGAAGGATGTTGGAAATTTTATTTCCGAGTGTATGAATTGCCAGTTGGTTAAGGCAGAGCAGAAGAAGCCAAGTGGATTGCTTCAGCCGTTGGAAGTTCCTACATGGAAGTGGGAGCAAATATCGATGGATTTTATCGATGGTCTACCTAGAACAAAAGCAGGAAATGAAGGGATTTGGGTCATAGTAGATCGGTTGACCAAGAGTGCAAGATTCATTCCTGTTCGATCAACTAGGACTGCATCGAAGTTGGCTGAGTTGTATGTTAAGTGGATAGTTCGATTCCATGGTATTCCGAAGAGTATAGTGAGCGATCGAGACCCATTGTTCACTAGTGGATTTTGGAAGAGCTTCCAGGAAGTTTTGGGAACTAAGTTGTGTTTGAGTACAGCTTATCACCCTCAAACAGATGGTCAGACTGAGAGAGTCAACCGAGTTTTGGAAGATCTTCTCAGAGCTTGTGTTTTGGACTTCGGAGGATCATGGGAAGATCACCTTCATTTGGTGGAATTTGCATATAATAACAGTTATCAGTCAAGTATTGGTATGGCACCATATGAAGCACTGTATGGAAGACCGTGTAACTCTCCGACATGTTGGTTGGAAACTGGAGAAAAATTGGTACTTGGGCCAGAGATGATTCGACAGACTTCAGATTGTATAGGGATCATTCGGCAACGAATGAAGGCAGCCCAAGATCGTCAGAAAAGTTATGCCAATAATCGTCGTAAGGATTTGGAATTCGTCGTAGGTGATATGGTTTTTGTGAAGATTTCTCCACTGAAGAATGTTATTAGATTCGGGAAGAAAGGAAAGTTAACTCCAAGATTTGTTGGACCATTCCCGATTATCGAGCGAATTGGAAAGCTCGCTTATAGATTGGAGTTACCGGAGAAGATGGCGGGTGTGCACAATGTCTTTCATGTATCTTATCTAAGGAAGTATGTGCATGACTCGAATACGATGGTTTCTGCTGATAGCTGTGAAGACTTGGAGGTTGATCCAGTGGTTACGAGACCCCGTAAGCCGCTTCGTGTTGTTGAAACCGACACGAAACAGCTTAGGAGGAAGACGATTACGTTGCTCAAGGTACAATGGAGTGATGATGTTAACGACTGTACGTGGGAGGAGGAAGAGAGGATGAAGGCAGCTTATCCTGAACACTTCAAGGTATGGCCCTAAGGTGTCGTGACATCTCATGAATTTGTAACTTGTTCTAATCATAGAATTCTGCATGCTAGGCTAGAATTGGATGCATGGTTTGTTGATTGCTATGGATGGTAGGCATGCGGAATAATTTTGATTGCTCTGGTTTGCTTGGAATTTCGGGGGCGAAATTCCTAAGGGGAGAGAATGTAACGACCTAAATTTTACGTGTCGATATATCGTAGAATTCTAGGTCGTTAGTGTTGTTTATGTCGTCCTTAGCCTAAGTCGTAAGGGGGGATAACTCGTATGTTGTTTGAGTCGCGTGGAAGTTAGATTGGGAAGTCAACTCGAGATAGTGCTAGAGCGAGTTAACGGGTTAGTGATATTAGCGAGTTACGAGTTATCGGGTTAGAAAGGTTAGCGACTTAGTGGCTGGGACGAGTTAGCGTGTTAGTATGTTGACCGAGTCATAATAGTTAACGAGTTAACTAGTGGGCGAGATAAGGATTAACTCGTATGGCCGAGTTATAGGAGTTAACAGGTTAGGTTTGGCCGGGTTAAGAACTGAACGACTTAAGAGTTAGTGGAGTTAGCGCGTTGCCGAGTTAGTGAGGCTAGTGTGTTAGCGGGTTAGTGAGCTAACGAGTTAGCAGAGTTACCGAGTTAAGGGTTAGTGGATTGGGCTGGCTTAGTGTTAGGACGGCATGTGTAGTTAAGTCGTGACTCGTATACGAGTTGAGTCGTAACTCGTAACTCATTTACGGGTTAGTGGTGATAGTTAGGTCATTAGGTTGTATGACCGAGTTAAAGTGAGTCGTAAGGACTTGGTCTATGTGTTAAGTCGTACACAAGTTAAGTTGTTAGGTCGGCCGAGCGCTAACTCGCGTGTCTCGGGGTTGAGTTAAGTCGCGGCACAGTTAACCCGCGTGTGTGTGTTGTGTCGTGTTGGCTTGAGTCGGCAGAGGATTGTTGAGTCGTGAGTCGGCAAGGCTAAGTCGCGAACGACTTAGGGGATGAGTCGGCGACCGACTTAAGGGGTGAACGGGTTAGCGATTTTCAGCCTATAAATAGAGGGGTTTGGCTCACTTTTTGGCACCGGTTTTTGAAGCGACGAAGTGCTGCCATTTTGAGAGCTCGACTACAACATTTCTTCATCTCCTTTTCTCCATTCCAATCTAGTTCTAACATCCATCCAAGATCGAAGATCAAGATCGAAGATCCAAGAGCCAAAGTTGAAGATCTTCATCCAACGAAGCTAGATTTCATCGTTTCAAGCGGGATTTCGACGAATCAAGCTTGAATCCTTGCTGTCCAGATCTGAAGTGATTAGTTTTTGAAGTGTTTGGGTGATTCGGTGAGTGGTGGTTATCTCTCACGCGGACCCAAAGGAGTATATTGGATTGGTGGTTTGTTGAAGTGTTGTAGATAGTGATTTTATGCATATTTCTTTAGATCCAAGTGTAGATCCATTACTTATGAAGATGTTTACTTATACAAGTTCATTCATCAAGTTGTAGAGACAAAACCTATGATTCATATTTGTTAGATCTATGCTAAAAACCCATGATTCATGTATGTTAGATCTATGCTCATTTATTTACGAAATTGCCATTATCATTGTAATTGTTTATTTAGATCTTGTTTGAATGATTGGTTGCTTGGATTAATGTTTGATTTGATTGATTAGTTGATATATAGCTTGATTTGATCAAGTTGGATTATGATGATTCAAAAGCTAAGTGGAAAGGCTCTTGAATGGTGAAAGCTGCTTGTGGCACATGAAGCGGATGTTGAAGCTCATATGTATGGATTAGATGATGTTGAGATGAGACTTTGCCATGATGCGATGAGGCAAGCCATGATGTTGAGATGAGACTTTGCTATGATGCGATAAAGCGAAGCATGATGTGAGATAGCCTTGGTTTAATCCAGACGGGATCATCCCAAGCATGTTGATAACTCGATGATGCGATGCGATGCGAGTTGGTTGATAATGGTTAGCTTGAGAGGCGCTTGAGCTAGTATGGAAATAGTCATCGAGGAGGATGACTAGGAGGTTGAGATCTCATCGTTGTTGAAGGTTCTAGCATGCTCAAAGCAAGAGTACGTTGGAACGGGCTGCGACGACGTTCCAAGCACGGGCTGCGACGACGTGCTAGTACTCTGGGTAGTTGCGAAAATTCCTAGGCACGGGCTGCGACAACGTGCGGAGTTATGTCTAGAACCGGGGTTACCATTAGCCCTTGACAGGTGGTCATTCAACTAACGGTGAAATCAAGGCAATGATAACAGTGATAGCCAGAGTCATGGATGTTTGGATGTTTGGTTGTATCATCATTCGGTCTCAAGAGCGGTGTTTTCCGGGTGCTTATCTGATCTTGGTTTAGGCCTTGGGGGTTTGTATTTGGAAAACATCGACCTTGACTCGAATGATTATTGCTTTACTTTAATTGTCTGCCATGTTATGCTTGCTTCTCCTTAGTGTGTGTCTGGGGGCTATCACTGTAGAAAGAGGCGGAGTGGGATGGTTTGGTTCCTATTCCTTTTATCCCCTATGCTCTTTTGGTATGTTTGATAGTTGATTTACTGCTCACTAAGACTTTGTCTAACTCAAGGTTTTATGTCTCCTCTTATTACCTTGGGCTGTTCATCCATGTTGGGATGGGCAGACTAGGTAGCAGGTGACAGGTGTTGTTCTTGGAGATCTACGTTGATGATGACGAAGACGAGCAGGAGGCTTTTGCATATTATTTCATATTATGTACTGGGTGTTCCGCTGTATATACTTTGAGTGCTTTGTAGTGAGGTTTTGATGTATTGACTGTTCTGATGATTGTATCAAACTTCTAAGATGCTTATTTGATGATATTCTGTTATGTAGCTTCACTATACATATATTTCTCTATTGTATTTTATCCATGCGCTGTGAGTTATGCGATAGATTCTGCGATGTTTATTCTACCCTTGACGGTCACCCATGGCTGCCTGGCACGCCTTTCAGCGCATTATTTCCTTGTTTTGGTGCGGGAGTCATGGGCGGTCGTCACAGTGTAATTCTATTTCAATTTAAATCAGTTAATAACTGTTGTATTTAAAAGTTTTCCGAAATCTAAATATGTCAATATGAGAAAATTTGTTTTGAATACTCAGAATCAGACTACAAAATTCGTTTCGCGAAATTCGGACGTTTCTAGCTCCGTTTGGATTTTTCCGTATGGAATAGCAACGCATATCGGTGTCCGAATGGACTTTTGATAGGAAGGTCCTGACACAGATATTTTTGTTTCCTTTTGTCCGTCTCATCGCGCTGATCAAAATGGTATATTCATTTTTGTGTTTTGAAGTTCCGGTACGTAGCGAAATATGTGAAACGATTAGTCATACCGGTACACGTTTTAAAACTTTTGGCTTTCTTGTGTCAATTCACTTACCCACTGGTTCAAATCAAACAGCCGTTTGCTTTTATTTATTTCTGAATTCGCGTGAGTGGCCGTTGCCATTTCAAATTTTATTCACGGCCTATTCTTATTCCTTTCTATTCTTAATAAAATTTAAAATAATAAATGAAAGCTTATATTAGTGGAAGCCGGCTGTTCTCCTCTTATTTCTTTTTCATCCTTCCTGTTTGAAGCCCACCTCTTCATTACTTAACCCATGCCTGCATGTTCTTTCCTTCCTGAAACTTAACAAACTCATCCTTTCCCTTATCCACGCAACCATCAAACCCGAGCAACCCATCACCTCCCTAACCCAGCCTACCGACCGAGCACCGCACATGTCCACCTCTTCCGACCTCACATCTCCAACCGACCGAGTGCCTCGTCTCCTTCTCTGCCTCTACGTCTCCTCGGCCTCACCACCTTCCCTTCGTGCTCTCCTTCCAGGCGATGGCCGCCATGATGGCCGAGAACAGCCGGCCATCTCTTCATTTCTGCCTCACATAAAAAAAAGGGAACGACTTTGTTTCTTTTGGTGCATGTGTTATAAATTATATATACTTAAGTTATTTTAGTATCAGTGGTATATATATTTTTGTTGCTAATTCCTATAACTATGTAAGTATATATATTTTGTTTGAAAGCTGCATCTCTTTTCACGGCCAAGGCTATATATATATATATATGTATGTATGTATGTATGTATGTATGTATGTATATGTATATGTATAAGTATTTATGCATATAAAGGTTACTTGGTTGTATAATATGTTTATCTACAATCTGTGTGTGTTATAAAAGAATATATAAAGGGTATTTTATATGTCATACTATTTACGTTCTGTTATATGAAAGTATGTACAATACGTTATGTTTGGATTAGAACATATACTTATATTTAGTATGCAATATGAATATTATACCATTTGAGTCTATTTTATAAGCTGCTCTGTTTTCTTTTGTTTATATCTTGCTGTTTAAAGTATGCAAATAAATAAAGTCTGGTTTTGCTGCGAAATGGAAATGTGTATATTTGTTTGGTTTTGTATTGGTGTGTGTGTGTGTGTGTGTGTATATATATATATATTGGTTTTAAGTATCGGTATTAATATAAGCCGCCTCTTTGTTTGTATATTTTTAAGTATTTCGTGTTGTTTAAGTGTGTGTGTGTGTGTATTTATATTATTTTAAAGGTATATAAAACATGCCATATTATATAATTCAAGTCTTTTACTAGGTATGTGTATATTATATGAGTTTATATGATTTGTTTGAGTCAAAATATTTATTTTGCAAAGTAAGTTTATATTAATTTTATTATAAACATTGATTTTAGATATAAGGATTTTGTTGGATATTAATTAAGAAAAATTATAATATTATATATTTACGTTTTTTTCTGTTGTATCAAACTGATTTTGAATCTTGATTCCCTATCTATCAGCTTTGTTCGTCATGTATGTTTTCTTCATCGAATCGTATCCATCTAGCATTGCTTTGAAATTCGTAGCTCATTTATTTGTTAAGTCTCTCTAGCCTTGAAAGGTGAGCAATCACTCACGATTAATGTTCTTGTATTTATTAAATTTGATTTCAACTGAAACAACTATTGAAATATGTTGTTATTAGTTATTTACATTGCTATATATATGCTTATCTATATCTGTTCACATGTGACATCTGACACCATTATCTGTTATTTATGTTGATGATATATGCTTGTTATATTATTATCATATCTGTTATCACTCTGCAAGTTCCCTATTAATATAGAATTCACTATGGGTTGAAATGATACACACTTGAATGATCCGCAGAATATGAGAAAATCGTTATAGGTTGAAATGATAGACCCAAACGATATTCATTGAATTGAATTTGGGATTGCGGGCTGAAATGAAATATACCCATATATATTTAAATTGCAAATTGAAATGATAAATATCTGTATCACTTGACCACAGGATAGAAAATTATATACAGACACCGTTGGTCTATATATAAATATTTTGAAAAATGATTTCTATGGTTTTTGGAAATAAATATATGGTTTATAAAACATTGATTTTTGATATTATATAGATGTTATTTTATATATAGTTAAATTCTTGATTATAAGCTATGTATAAATTTGTTTTAATATAGAATAAGTTTAATAATAAAGTTTGATTTTTATTTAAAATACAATATGGTCAATATTCATTTAAAATTTTATTTTAATATAGAGTTTATAATGATTTTAATAAATTAAGGTTGGAAGATAAATTTGAAATTGATTTGAAATTTAATTTATTTAAGAATTAAACTCAAATAAATTTGATTTGAATTTTATTAAATTTGAGGTTTTAAAGGATATGATTTTTTTATATAACTTTATTTTGGTTTAAAGTGATTTAAATGAATATATCAAGTTGATTTAAATGAATATATCAAGTTTAAATAACTTGAATATATCAAGTTTTATTTAAATGATATTGGATTTATTAAGTAAATATTTCAAACTAAATAATAGTAAATTGAATTTGATATATGTATGGAGTTATCAAAATTATATTTGAAATTATGGAATATTTAAAGCTTTGAAATATATGGAAATTGAAATAGTTTATTTGAGATTCAAATCTGTATTTGAAATCGAAATAAATTAAAATGGTTTATTGAGAACTGCATTGATGTAACGACTCCTGAATTTTCGATTTCGAAAATTCCAGATAGTTAGAGAAAAGAAGAAAGAGATAGAAGAAGAACAGAAAAGAAACATACAATCTCACATTCGCAGCGGATAAAATATAATATCAATAATAATAGTTATACCAAAGAAAACTGTATCTATCAATTTACATCGATATATCAGAGTTACAACAATTTTATACAACATTAGACAAATACAATTTAACATGTCTCAGATATATACAATATTATAGTGGAAAACTCTCCATACGTCCCTGCCCTCCAGCTCGCCTCCTGAGCTCTAGAACGTCCTTACCTGAAAATCTGTAATACTCGGTCTGACCTGAGCATTACATCAAAGTAACACCTGGGTTAGGCTAGAAATCAGCGTGAGTAAACCCATCTAACAAGAATACACAAGTATGCAACTTATATAGACCCGGGGTAACTTATATCAATTTACAACTTCACAAGCTGTTATAGACAATACTCATTCCACACATCAATTTCTAAGTGCCGAACTTAGATTAAATGGTCTCATTTACTTAAATCATTCCAAACCAGCTTATTGATTTCACATCTCAATTTATAAAGAATCGAAGTGGTTTCGGGTATTCACTAATACCCGACTCCGGTCTCTTCGAATTCAATTTCCATCTTAACCCCCATTGATTAAGTGAAACACAATTCAACCTTTAATACAAGATGTCACTTCTAATATAGCAACTTATCAACGACAGATAACCACACAATCACTATACAAGACAATCATATCATATCATAAACATTTTATACCAGAAATATCAACCAATCATTTATAAGCAAGATTAATTAGTCACCCATTCATAATTAAATCAAATTAATTTGCTTAATCGCTTTTAAATCTTGCTCACTTAACAATAAATAATTACAAACCACTAGTTAATCATCCCTTAATTATTCTTACTAATTACATTCGGTAATTAGACTTTAATTAATTTACCACATTTATTAATCAGCCTTGATTAATCACATTCAGTAATTACTTATTCCTAATTACTTACATTAATTAATAATCCACTCAGTTAATTAATAAATCCTTTAATTAATTACACTGAGTAATTAATGCTTAAATTACTTCCACTAAGTAATTATTCCTTAATTACTTTCCATCAAGTAATTACCCATTAATAAATTACATTCTGTAATTACCTATTAATTACTTTACTTAATTAATGACATTCAGTAATTGTTCTTTAATTACTTCCATTATCATTACAATTTATTTCATTAAGTGATTAATTCTCAATTAATCACATTAATAAATTAATCCATTAAATTGATTTCTAAAATTAATTAACCTTTATTAATTATCATAAAAATAATTAATTATTTCCTTACTCGATTAATTAATCTTTAATCATTAATTAAAACCTAATTAAAAATCCTGAATACAGATTAATTATCCTTAATTAATTAATCTCAAATCTTACTTAATTAATTTAAAAAAACTCTTAATTATTTAATTAACTATCCACATTATTAGTTAATTAAATAATTAATTATCCAAACTAACTTAATAATTTAGTGAATTACAAATCATTAAATTTTATTTATCTTTAAAATAAACATTTCTTACTTAATCAAAGTATTTAAAACAAATTTGTTTTAAATTTAATTTTAATTCATTTTAAATTTCATTTTTAAACTTAAGATACAAATTTAACTTTAACAAGGTTTTAAACAATTCAAAACCTTTTATCTCATATGTCAAAGAAAACATTTATTTTATAAAATAAGTTAAAAGAATATAAAGTTCAAATCAATTTAAACCTACACTTTGAACATTCCGAGTTATTTAAAAACAAGTTCAAATTCAAAAATTTCCTTAATTTTAAATCTGAAATACAGATTGAATCTTTTATTCCAGATTTAAACTTAAATCTTTAAAGCTTCCTTACATTTCATCTTCATTTAAAAATTCAAATTATTTAACCATATTTTAAAGTAATCAAACAATTTAAATTTAAAACTTATTTCATAAAAAAACTGAAGTTTAAACCCAAATCCAGATTTCAAAACCCAGATTTAAACTTATTTTAAATTTCTCTTTTACAAATTTTAAACTTCCAGTTCAAAATCAAAACCACATATGCCCTAACACTTAAAGTTGTTTAAAACCTAATTTAAATTTCAAACTTAAATTATTCAAAACTCAGATTCAAACTAATTTGAATCAGGTTCAAACTCAGGTTTTAACTTAGTTTAAAATTCCAGTTACATTTAAACTTGTTTTAAAAAAACTTAAAAGCAAATCAGGTTTTCTGTTTATTAAAACCTGTCACAAAAATATACTCGAGCCATACCCTATGTGACTTCGAGTCAAAACTATTGCCGCTTCGAGCTAAACCGCAACTTACTCGAGACAAATTCAAGCAAACAAAACCCCACACCAAAACAAACAACCACCAGAAAGTGATACACTGTGCATATGCACTGGCCATACCCCTATCTCCGATCAACTCTGATTATCTCTACAAGTCGGCGATCATCAATGCGTCCCATATCCACCACCAGTACCTTGTTTTCCCCCTCGAAATCAAAATCAGGATTGCTGTCCCAAACCTGGAACAACAATAACTCCATCCCACCTGTCAACTACGCTCGTTCTCGCGCCTCCGGCCAGCGTTACCCCTAAAACTTCGGCGAAGACCTTGTCAACCCACTAACTTTCAACTCCCAAGGTATTGTTGAACTCGATCAACAGAGGAAGTCCAACCAATGCAAAAACTCAAACCCATAAAAACTAGGGTTTAAAAACAAAATCACCAATCCACAATGCCACGGTGAACAAACTCCTACTTCACCATTTTCCTCAGATTCACCGTTCATCAATACAACTCCGGCCCAAGCCTCGACCCCTTGAACCTACCCAGTCACCATAATTTGATCAAAAAGTAATTTCTGTCATCCCATAAATACTCCAGAATTCCACACCTAATTTTTTTTTGATTTTGTTATTAAAAATCGAGTTTTTCCAAGTTGACTCAAGTTGCAAACTCAAATCTAGAAATCAGAGTACTTGGTTTATCATATTTTAAAGATTCTTACCCTTTTTTCTTTGTTTCCTGAGAATTTCCATATTATAAATTCTTAAACAAAAATTTAAATTTTAGATTACGAACCTATAATCATAATTATTATGAATCATTAAATCCAACAGTAACTGGTTTGGCAAATTTGTATATTTATATATAAAAAAATTAATATATTTTCTGGACTCTGTAAATTACCAAATAGAGATCAATCTTCATTTCAATATGCTGGATCAACACACACTTATATATATAGAAGCTTTAAACTTAAACATGCAAGAAAATTTAAAATAAATATACTTAGTTCAACAACATGCAACAAATTTATCATCAAGCTTCTAGTTAATGTTTACTCACCTGCATTTAAGACAGAGAAGTCTGGTATTCTGTTTTGAACTCGAAAACTTGATTTTTAGTTGAATCTGAAGCTTGATGTAAATCTGCTACCTGATTATGTTGAGTTGATTTCCTGCTTGCCTGAAGCTTTAACCTTGCTAATGTTTTGAGATGCATTTGAATTTCACTTTGCTTTTTGTTTGATCTGTTTTGGTTCAGGTTTTAAATGAATCCTGGTTTATTTATTTATTTTCTGATTTTTATCTTAACTTGCTGGGTTTTTTTTTTGAATAATAGAAAAAAAATGAGAGGAGTAGAAGATGGAATATCATATAGTCTTAAATTTTATTTTATTTTTTTGGTAATTTCTCAAAATAAAGATATGAGTGACACTTGTTAAATTTTATTGTTAGAATTACTACATTTGTTAGCCTCCATGATTTAAATACTTTACATTTGTAATTTGTATGATAAGAATGTACCTTATATAATATATGCCTTATTATATTTAATTTATATCTATGTATATGTTTTTCCCAATTTAGATTCTTATTAAATAAAATTTCTTATATCAACATTTATAAAATTTCAAAGAATATGTTTTAAAACTAAATTATATATATATATATTAATAATATACATATTTTATTTTCAAATCCAAATTTATTTTTAAGATATACAACTTTCAAATTTTCAAGTTTAAATCAAATTAAAAATCAATTCAAACAAATATATATATATCTTAAACAATCCCATATTCAATTTGTAATTAATAATCTATTTAAAATTTTATTTATCTATAAATTCAATATTTCTATTAATTAACCTAGTTATATTATTAATTACAATGCCCAGAAATCCGGGTTATCACATTCCTCCCCCTTTTGAATCTTTTCGTCCTCGAAAAGGAACGAAAGCCGAATTTATTAAATACTTAAAAATCCAGTTAAAATATTCTTTGATCATTTTTCAAACACCTTTAAAATCTATATAATATTGCCAAAATAATTTTTATAAAAATACCTTTACAACTCGATGTCTCAACCAGTCTATCCTAGTTCTCCTAGAAATTCGGTTATACGTTGATCAGGCGTATGACTGAAAATCTACAAGTGCTTGGCAGACTCGTTTTCAACATCCAGTTAAAATACTTTTGAAAATAATTTTTATTGAAAATATAGAAAACAGTTTTGAAAATAGAGGAAATATCTTTGGTGAGAATGCTCTGGAAATCATCACCCCCATCCATGGTCGCAGTTAACCCGATGGTTACGTTGCCATCCCGACAAAATCCATAGATAACTGTAGGCCTCCACGCCCCTCGATTACACCATGGAACCCGCTACAGATCGCAGCTACAACTGGGGTTACGTAGCTATCACAGCAAAAACCCATAAAACTGTAGGCATCAGCGCCCTCGAATTTCGCTGCCAAAAGAATGA
The DNA here is from genome assembly GCA_030765085.1 of Allium cepa. Lineage (NCBI taxonomy): Eukaryota > Viridiplantae > Streptophyta > Magnoliopsida > Asparagales > Amaryllidaceae > Allium > Allium cepa. The sequence continues at coordinate 345,243,112 of CM060934.1, forward strand.
AACTTCTCCACTCCACTTGACCATAGATCGCAGTCTACCGATGTTGCATTGCCTTCCCGGCAAAATCAAGTGTAGACCGTTGGCACTCATCCTCCACACGATTTTTGCTATGGTCCCCACAGTAGATCGCAGTGACATCGAGTTACACTGTCGTCACAGCATAACCCAAATGCCCCTGTAGGCATCAGTGCCCTCGACTTTCGCTACCCAATAATCCTCAAGAATTAGTTTTTCCGGACTCCTCACGGGATCAACTTTAGAATCCCCCCCGGGGTTCAAGGCAGCACCACCCGGTGGCACTCCTGAGAAGTTCATTTCAAGGGAGCGCCTTTTTCTCCAGATCCATCATCAAAACACTTTATACTATACATATATAGTATCTTTAAATCATACACCTAGTATGATCTCATACAAATCTCCTTTACACAAAATCGATAATTCCAAAATCGATAATTCTCAAACTAGGCTTTCCAAATTTAATATTGACTTTACCTAAAAATCAAAAGCCTTTCCAAATCCATAGGTTTCCAAAACATTTTTCCAAAATCCTCATATGATCCTTTACATATATATATATATCTAGATATATATAATTTTTAAAACTTTGGATCATTTTAGACTTGTATAAAACTTCTTTATACTTCAAACACCTCCAAAAACCATTTTTTTCTGGCAAAAGACTCATCAAGGGGAGTTTTATCTTATATAACAAAGATATATAACTTTGTTTATTCAAAAGCAAATATTCAAATTTGATCACTCTTTTTAATATCAATTTCATTCAAATTAGTACGATGTACACATATCATTCGTACGCCATACCAATCAGATCACTCATTCGATCACACAATATCACTTCCGAACTAGTATCGTCCACCCGACTTCCTAGTGCGGACACAGATCTGGTTTCTTGATCAGAAACCGTCATTCTCCTTTCATAGCTTAACTATGATAGAGAATACCCAGAACCAATCAACAATCCATATCCAGGTTCGCCATCGAAAATCGAGTGAAAAATCCCACTCGGATCGATATAACTATCTCGAAATTCTGTGCTCGAATCTGGATCAAATCACTATGCGAATAGAATAATATACGTACATCCTACGTATTTATTTTCATTGATTATTAGCCAAATCAATTTCCTTTCTATTCACATTCACCTAAATTTTCATTCACTTATTTACAATTGCCTTAATCCCCATTTGGATTATAACTTCCATTCTTATCCTACTTAGGTATTTAATCAATGACAGTTTGAACTCCGACCAGGTTATTATTAGAAAATATCTTGAAAATTTTAAGAATAGATAAGTAGTTGAAAAATAGGTATTAGTTTGCAAAATAGCTTTAAAATAGTTAATTAATTGTAAAATAGTTGGAGAATAGCTAAATGTTTTCAGAACTTTTAGATAATTACAAAATAGTTGTAAAATAGTGATTAGTTTAGAAAACAGTTGAAAAATGGTTAAATAGCTCCAAAAATAATTGTAAAACAAGTATAAAATAATTTAGCTTTAAGAAAGAAAGATTATATGTATGAAATAACTTAGAAAAATAAGTTTATATTAAAACAATTTATATTGAAAATAGTCCAGAGTCAAACTGTTCAATTTCCAATCTCCATTCTCAATAATTCATTTTAAATCTCCATTTCCACTCAAATTGACCCCATTCCAATTTTAAATAACTCCAATTTCCATTGGACTTGATTTATTCCCAATTCAAGTTGAATTAATTCTCAAATTTCCATTTTAAATTATCTTTACTTATGTATTTCAAGGTTCAAATAAGAATTCAATACAATTTTATTTCAAAACTTTAAATTATTAATCAATTCTATCTTCCAGATTGAAGTCAGTTCTTAAACAATTTTAATTTACAAATTCAATTATTCAAATTTTCAGTTTAAAGTAATTCCATGTCCTTAGTTTCAAATTTATCCAATTCATATTTTCCATTTGAATTTTAAATCATAATTCCAATTAATCCAAATCAAATTCAATTTTGAAACCAAACCTTTGAAATTTCAGTTGGAATTAATTTCAAATTCCATCTCAAATAAAGAACATGGTTTATTAGATCATACCGCCACAAAATATTTCATATACGTATAGACTGCACATTAGCAGTTCAACATTACATCCATTCATCATAACAAAAGCCTTACAAAGTCATAATTAAGATGTTTACACCATCACCTAGGTTTTAGAGTCCTAGCATTTTCTATCAGAATCCTTCTTATGGACTTCCTTCCAATGGGCAAAGCCCAAACATGTTCTTTTCAACAGGATGTCCCCACTTATAGCATTTTCCACAAAAAGTTTCTACTCTCTCATCAATCTGGATGACCTCCATGCTTCCAACTGGATGTTCCACAACCTTAATCTTCTTCTTCTGTCTCTTGGGACAATTTCTCGCGATATGTCCCAGCCCTTTACAATGATAGTAAATGGTTGACTCGTTGACCGGTTCCATTGGTTTACGCTTCACTTTCCTCACTTCAGGACAATGGTTAAGGAAATATCCCTTCTTATGGCACTTAAAGCATAATATCCCGAAGCGAAAACGTTGGAATACACCCTTTAATTCCTTCCTTGTTTTACCACACTTAGCTGCGTAATGACCCTTATTGTAACATCTATAGCAAGAGACATTATCATAAGGTCCTGGTCCATTTGTTTCCTTAATGCGATTTTCATACTCCTGAATTGCTATTTCCCGCTCCTTACGTGCAGCTGCTCTTCGTTCTCTGCGCCTTGCCTTCCATTCTTCATTCGTAGCCATTTCTCTCAAAGACTGAATTCTAGAGGGACTTCCTAACCTATAAATTAGACTTAATTAGAAAAATTAAACTCTTATTTTCTTACCTAGATATACCTTAAGTTTTAAACCACCTTTGGTTTTAAATTCAAGTCCAATCTTCAAACAACCCATAGTTTGCAGCAAGTCTTTTTTATTTAAATAATACTTATTTATTCTTTTAGCACTTTGAAACAATTTTTCAAATTTATGGACCCAGATTTAAAATTCCACAATTTAGGTATTTTCAATTTTATAAGTCATACTTTACTTAAATGTTTACTTCTTTAGAATATTCCATTTTATTTACCCATTTATACACATCTTATTATTAAACACACAACAATCACGTATGATCATAACCAAGATTATCATATATAAAACCATCCATTTCAAACTTATCTTTATTTAATTTCAGTTTGGTTGTATTATATTTTGTAACAGCCTAACTTCCAAACACCAGGAAATTGCATCGTTAATAAGAAAGAAAGGGATAGAAAAGAGAAAGAAAGAGAAGAAGAAGAAACAACACATCAGAATCTAAACAGCGGAACGAATAAATTATATTAATAACATAAAATATTACATAGTTTACAATCACTATCAGAGTATACAAATATACAACACATACTAGACAGTTATAACACCTGTCTAGTATTTACAACATAATACAATCTCAGAGACAATCATAGAACACACAGCGAAATACTAATATCTAACGCAAAAGCCTCCTGCTCCATTGCTCCTCCAATATTCGTCAAAGCTAACCTGATTCCCTTGGCTACTCGTAAAAATTTGAGTACCCAAGAGTTTATGAAAAACAAAAATAAACTCCGGGTCAGACATGGGTCTGGTGTGAGTAACAGGTTAAAGTTGCTTAACTTTCAAAAATCCTTTGAAAAGAAAGGTATCATGTAAGACTTCCCACACATAAACATGGAAAAGTTTTTACCTTACGCTAACCAAAACATTTGATAGGAAATCCAGTGATATTATAATAGGTCTAGGGTTTTCAAATAAATATGAAATAGCCGAAATTGTTACATCTATTAAATTCCAGCTACTAGCCACAAAAGTGGGTAATACAATCAAAACCGTTGGCACTTATTGGATTTTGGATTCCATACAATGGAAGGGCTACCGGGGTACCGTCCGTCACAGTACGTGGCCTAGATTAACGTACCGAGGAGTACTCCCACTCCCCTGCAACACAAGGTCGGACCCATTCCTTACTGAATAGTTCCGAACAAGACAACCCCGCAGGTGGCATGCGATTCCAACTGCCCACTAAGCCGAATAAAAAGGGACCTCTAGACAGAGATAAATCTTGCTCTCCAGTGGGTGCTACCCACGAAGCCTTGCTGCACCTCCCCTGTTTTAGCCATTCCTGGTTGGTGAGGCTTGAGGCTACGATTACCTTTATAGGACACATCACTTAGAATGCTCATCATCCACCTAACGATGTTCTGGAAGCATCCAATCCATACAAGTTCGTTCCGGGTTCGAACGAAACCAAAGGCATTATCTCATTACACTCGTTTTGGAATCACCCTCAGAGTTAACGACGATAACCCTTGCACTCTAAACCACCATCTCGAATCTATAAGTACTATTCCGTCAAACTCATTATGGAATCACCCACAGAGTTATACTGACGTATAGCCCTTACACCTCGAGTCTTCACTCTTCACATAAGATTCACGACCTATCGTTAATTTGGATCGATGTGGTTTTCGGATATTCAAATATGGATACCCGATCCCGGTCTCATCTAAATCCAAAGCGTGTCTTTTAGGTCCAAGTTGTTTTAGAGTTTAAAACAATTCAATAACATTATCTATATACATAGATAGATAACTCATAGATTCACAACAGATAATTATCATTATCATAACAATAGATAATCCTCATTTATCATTATCAAAGATAATCAATTTCATCATCACAACGCAACCAATACATTCATATCACTCAACAATATTAATCCCATAGCTGAGATTCAAAACCATTCAAAACAACCAGTAACAACCATTCATAAGCAATGATCTATAATCATGCTATCTATAATTAATTTAAAATGAATTAAATTAATTACATCATCTTTAATTAATTTAAAATGAATTAAATTAATTATTCACACAATATCATCATTAATTAGTTACAAATTAATTAATTAGCTAACCTCTAATTTATCATCTTAATTAATCAATTCTGATTAATTAGTTTCACAAATTAATTACCCTAAACCAAATACAGTAATTAACCTTTAATTACTTCATTAATTAACTATAATTAATTACATTTATTCTTAATTAATTACAATTAATTAATTATCCTTAATTACTTATTATTGATTAATTAATATTAATTAAACAATCTTAATTACATCATTAATCAAATTAATTAATGATTCTTAATTATATTTAATTAATTACTCCATTAAATTAATTACTTTCAATAATTAATCTCACTTAATCTATAATTTATTAATCACCTTTGATTAATCTCAATCTGTAATCAACTACTTTAATTACTTCATTCAACTAATCTTTATTTAATCCTTTGATTAATTATACAAAATAATTCAATCTAAATTATTTTCAAAATCCAAACCTCATTCATCAATTACATCCAGTAAATATCTTTAATTACTTCACTAAGTAATTTTAGTTCATTAATTACATCAAGTAATTATTACCAAATTCAATGTTTAAAATTAATTAAACTTAATTAATTAATTTAAACATATCTCAATAACCCCATTAATTACATTAATTCTTCTATTAAGTAATTAACTTAAATAAACTTCACAATTGATTATCATTTAATTAATTAATCAAGTTAATTATTTAAAATTAATCATATTAATTAATTGTTAAATAATCCTTAGTTAATGACCTTCATTAACTATTACTCAAACTTTAATTACTTCTCTTAAATAATTAACTTTCATTAATCATTATTAATTTATTTAAAATTAATCTTAAATATCCAATTAATTAATCTTTAATTATTAAGTTAATTAAGTGTTATCTGTAACTTAATTAGTCATAATTACTTGATAAATTAATTACTAACTATTAATTAAATCAAATTAATGATCCTTAATTTATGGATTAATTACCCTTAATTAATTAATTAACTTAAACTTTAAATTAATAATTTAAAACTCTTAATTATCTTAATTAAATAAACTACTCATTTAATTACCTTAAAAATTAAATGAAAATTTAAAATCATAAATTAATTCTAAATTTATTTTAATATAAAACCTTCCTTAACAATAGTTAAATTATCATACTATTGCAATATTTATTTCAAATACAATTTTATTTTTCATTTTAAGTTCAAGTTTAAAAATGAAATTAAATTATCTTTAACCAAATTAAAAACTTAGAATTCCACATGTTAAAGAATACTTATATAAAAGAAATTTAAAAATTTAAATTAAATTCCATTTTAATCTCTAATCATTGAAAATATACTTTAACTTTTAACTTATTTACAATATTTAAATTTATAAACTTTATTTCCAAAATTTAAGATTCAAATAAAATTTTGGATTCAAATTTAAAATTCTGATTTAACTTAATTAAATCCTCTTTTACATCCGAACTCCATTTAAATTCAAATTCTTTAATTTCACTTCAAACTTCTTAAAACTTAATATTTTTCAATCAATTTGAATTTAAAAACTTATTATTATTATTTTCCAAGCTAGATTCAAATTTAACTTGAATCTATTTTTAAACTTAGATTTAAACTTAATTCAGATTGCAAACTAAATTTAAATTTCATTTAAAACTTTACTTCAATTAAATTCAGGTTTTTAACCTTATTTTAAAAAAAATTAAACAGAGTTACAGGTTTCTGAATAAAAACCTGTAACAACTGCCTTTACCCGAGCCAGCTAAATTCCTCTTCGAGACAACAAGTCCAATGCTTCGAGTAACTCCCCCACATGCTTCGAGTCACACCCGAGTCACAACTCCAACAATTCATTCTTCACCAGAAACGAAGTGCACCGTGCATATGCACGGTGACTTCGATCACCTCCGACCATCTCTGGTGGTCGTCCCAAATTGGCAACCTTCTCCCCATCCAAACAAGATCATCTGATCATCACTTCAAACTCGAAATTTGAATTCGAGTTCTCAACTTCAAACCTGGAACAGCAAGAACCCCCACCTCCCAAAACCTGTCAACACATCAACTACGGTGTTCCGACCCCCTGAGGACCTCCACCTCCGGCCACAACTTCGTTTAGGTCCAAACTATCAACGCTTAAAGCCGAGTTGAACTCGATCATCCCTATAATCCATACCGACCCAATCATTATGCATAGTTAAAACTAGGGCTACAGGCACAAAATCACTACCGCTGCTTTCCTGTTGATTTTCATCAACATTAAAAAAATTTCCCTGAATCCATGCTCAATTCCAAATCAATGCTGAAGATTACAACATCCAAAGATTTATAGATTACCAGAAATCTCTAAATTTTTTTCTTTTCTGTTCATTACAGAACTCCACCTAACCTTTATTCCTAAAAGTCTGGATTTTAGTGCTAAAAAATCATGATTTGATTTATAGATTCATTCCTTAATACTGAATCTTTAAATTCATAGTTTGAAAATTTGTGTTTTTAAAACATGCACTGGTATTTAAAGATATACAGAGATACTAAAATTCTAAATTTAATTTAATTAAATTTTAAACCTTATTCTATGATAATTCAACATCTAGTTTGTAAAATAGATCCTAATAAAAATTGTTTACAGGAAGAATTGAACTCAATTCAAAAACATGGATCAGTAAATATTGAACAGAGTTAATTCTGTTGAACAGAAACATATGTCTCACATTCATATAAATAGCAGGTTCTCACAACACATTCATCTAACCATCACAAATATGCAACCAGAAATTTTCATACTAAATGTTTATTTCAAAAATAAAGTTACTCACCAGTTTTAAAATGAAGGCAGAGCTTCCCAGATTTGAAAAACAGGTTGATGAAAAGCTTCAGAAAACTTTGAATCTCTAAAAACTGAAATCCATTTGCTTGAATTAAACTTTATACTTGAAAATGAAGTTGCTTGCTTTGATTAGAAACTGGAATGTTTTGCTTAGATCCCAGGTTTTCTTTGCATGCAGCTACAACAGGATTTTCAGATTTTAAGAAATGCAGGTTTGCTCTCTGTTTTTTTTTTTTTTTTTTAAGAATTGGAAGGCTACAGCTTTAAAGAGGAGTTTGATTTGCAAGTTTTACTGAATTACAGGAATTTGATTTCATGAATTTGGTTTACAGGAGATATTACTGATTTTGGATGAAGAAATGATTACAGATTTTAGTTTAGGGATGATTTGTTTTTATGAAGTATTGATTCATACTTGCCTTTGAAAAATTAAAATAGAATAGAAAAGAAAAAGATAAGAAACACATGTATTTATAAGGGTAAAATTTGATTTATACAAATGAAAGAAAAATAAAGACACTTGTCTCAAATTTTAACAATTGTCAATTCCTTAGTTTATTTGCTAACATGTGTTATATAGTGTCTTAATATTCTTCCACTTGTCTTAAAATCATAATTAGTATTTAATCAAAAGTTTACTTAGTATTTATTTAAAAGTTAATTAGTATTAATTTAGTATGTTATTATAAGATGAATGTAAACCTATGTTTATATAAATTAGTAAATCATGTATTTATTCATATGTAGATAAATTTTAAAATGAAATAAATGCAATTTTATTTATAAAAGAAAGCTTATACAAATATTTCAAAATAAAGACAAATTAAAAGCATTTATACCTTAAATTTTAAAAACTTTGAATTCATGAACAAATTGAATTTTTGAAATCCAGTTTATTTACAAATACAACTACAAAGTTGAATTATGAAAAACAATAAAAAAAAAATTTGAAAATTTATTCACTAAAACAAAGTATTATTATATTTTTAGAAATAACAATATTAAATAACCATAAATAACTTATAAAAGAATTTATTTCTTTATTCATAAATTATTTATTTTATTCAATTATATTTAAAAGAAAATCAAAATAACCTTATTGCTATTTATTAAATCTTAAACTTGAGCTAAACATATTTTAAATCATTTCAATATTTTCTTATGTATTTAAAACCATATTTATTTATGAAATAACCTTTTTAAAAGTTTAACCTTAAAATAAAATCATAATTTACAATTTTACTAAAGATACATATTTTATAGAAAACAGGATTTATTTATTAATTAAATTTTAAACAAGATCTATTTACAATATATACAATATTCTATTTATATTATAAATAGAAAACAATCATTTAGTTTTAAAAAAAAAATCTATCAATTAACTATTTATTTTATTGAATTATTAAATTAATTCAAATCTTATTACAAAGATTATCAAATCAATTTAATTTTTATTACAGATTATTAAATTGATATTGCTTTAAAATTTCGGGTCATCACATATTTCCTCTTAATTTAATTCTAATAATTTAACAGCCAATTTCCTTAATATTTATTAGAAAGATATATTGCTTTATATATCAAAATATAATCTTATATAAAACCATTTAAAATCTTTATATAAGAAAATAACAAGTACGTTCTCTCATATATATATATACACTCAATTCATTCTAGGGTACCACTTACCCTATCCTTAATGAATAATCCCACCAGAGCCAAGGTTCTCGCTTAACCTTATGCTCTGATACCAAATGTAATGACCCCTGAATTTTCGATTTCGAAAATTCCAGATAGTTAGAGAAAAGAAGAAAGAGATAGAAGAAGAACAGAAAAGAAACACACAATCTCACATTCGCAGCGGATAAAATATAATATCAATAATAATAGTTATACCAAGAAAACTGTATCTATCAATTTACATCGATATATCAGAGTTACAACAATTTTATACAACATTGGACAGATAAATTTAACATGTCTCAGATATATACAATATTATAGTGGAAAACTCTCCATACATCCCTGCCCTCCAGCTCGCCTCCTAAGCTCCAGAACGTCCTTACCTGAAAATCTGTAATACTCGGTCTGACTCGAGCATTACATCAAAGTAACACCCGAGTCAGGCTGGAAACCAGCGTGAGTAAACCCATCTAACAAGAATACACAAGTATGCAACTTATACAGACCCGGGGTAACTTATATCAATTTACAACTTCACAAGCTATTATAGACAATACTCATTCCACACATCAATTTCTAAGTGCCGAACTTAGATTAAATGGTCTCATTTACTTAAATCATTCCAAACCAGCTTATTGATTTCACATCTCAATTTATAACAAATCGAAGTGGTTTCGGGTATTCACTAATACCCGACTCCGGTCTCTTCGAATTCAATTTCCATCTTAACCCCCACTGATTAAGTGAAACACAATTCAACCTTTAATACAAGATGTCACTTCTAATATAGCAACTTATCAACGACAAATAACCACACAATCACTATACAAGACAATCATATCATATCATAAACATTTTATACCAGAAATATCAACCAATCATTCATAAGCAAGATTAATTAGTCACCCATTCATAATTAAATCAAATTAATTTGCTTAATCACTTTTAAATCTTGCTCACTTAACAATAATTAAGTACAAACCACTAGTTAATCATCCCTTAATTATTCTTTCTAATTACATTCAGTAATTAGACTTTAATTAATTTACCACATTTATTAATCATCCTTGATTAATCACGTTCAGTAATTACTTATTCCTAATTACTTACATTAATTAATAATCCACTCAATTAATTAATAAATCCTTTAATTAATTACACTGAGTAATTAATGCTTAAATTACTTCCACTAAGTAATTATTCCTTAATTACTTTCCATCAAGTAATTACCCATTAATAAATTACATTCTGTAATTATCCATTAATTACTTTACTTAATTAATGACATTCAGTAATTGTTCTTTAATTACTTCCATTATTATTACAATTTATTTCATTAAGTGATTAATTCTCAATTAATCACATTAATAAATTAATCCATTAAATTGATTTCTCAAATTAATTAACCTTTATTAATTATCATAAAAATAATTAATTATTTCCTTACTTGATTAATTAATCTTTAATCATTAATTAAAACCTAATGAATAATCCTTAGTACAGATTAATTATCCTTAATTAATTAATCTCAAATCTTACTTAATTAATTTAAAAAAACTCTTAATTATTTAATTAACTATCCACATTATTAATTAATTAAATAATTAATTATCCAAACTAACTTAATAATTTAGTGAATTACAAATCATTAAATTTTATTTATCTTTAAAATAAACATTTCTTACTTAATCAAAGTATTTAAAACAAATTTGTTTTAAATTTAATTTTAATTCATTTTAAATTTCATTTTTAAACTTAAGATACAAATTTAACTTTAACAAGGTTTTAAACAATTCAAAACCTTCTATCTCATATGTCAAAGAAAACATTTATTTTATAAAATAAGTTAAAAGAATATAAAGTTCAAATCAATTTAAACCTACACTTTAAACATTCCGAGTTATTTAAAAACAAGTTCAAATTCAAAAATTTCCTTAATTTTAAATCTGAAATACAGATTGAATCTTTTATTCCAGATTTAAACTTAAATCTTTAAAGCTTCCTTACATTTCATCTTCATTTAAAAATTCAAATTATTTAACCATATTTTTAAAGTAATCAAACAATTTAAAATTAAAACTTATTTCATAAAAAAAACTGAAGTTTAAACCCAAATCCAGATTTCAAAACCCAGATTTAAACTTATTTTAAATTTCTCTTTTACAAATTTTAAACTTCCAGATCAAAATCAAAACCACATATGCCCTAACACTTAAAGTTGTTTAAAACCTAATTTAAATTTCAAACTTAAATTATTCAAAACTCAGATTCAAACTAATTTGAATCAGGTTCAAACTCAGGTTTTAACTTAGTTTAAAATTCCAGTTACATTTAAACTTGTTTTAAAAAAACTTAAAAGCAAATCAGGTTTTCTGTTTATTAAAACCTGTCACAAAAATATACTCGAGCCATACCCTATGTGACTTCGAGTCAAAACTATTGCCGCTTCGAGCTAAATCGCAACTTACTCGAGATAAATTCGAGCAAAAAAAACCCCACACCAAAACAAACAACCACCAGAAAGTGATACACTGTGCATATGCACCGGCCATCCCCTATCTCCGACCAACTCTGATTATCTCTACAAGTCGGCAATCATCAATGCGTCCCATATCCACCACCAGTACCTTGTTTTCCCCCTCGAAATCAAAATCAGGATTGCAGTCCCAAACCTGGAACAACAGTAACTCCATCCCACCTGTCAACAACGCTCGTTCTCGCGCCTTCGGCCAGCGTTACCCCTAAAACTTCGACGAAGACCTCGTCAACCCACTAACTTTCAACTCCCAAGGTATTGTTGAACTCGATCAACAGAGGAAGTCTAACTAATGCAAAAACTCAAACCCATAAAAACTAGGGTTTAGAAACAAAATCACCAATCCACAACGCCACGGTGAACAAACTCCTACTTCACCATTTTTCTCAGATTCACCGTTCATCAATACAACTCCGGCCCAAGCCTCGACCCCTTGAACCTACCCAGTCACCATAATTTGATCAAAAAGTCATTTCTGTCATCCTAGAAATACTCCAGAATTCCACACCTAATTTTTTTTGATTTTGTTATTAAAAATCGAGTTTTTCCAAGTTGACTCAAGTTGCAAACTCAAATCTAGAAGTCATAGTACTTGGTTTATTATATTTTAAAGATTCTTACCCTTTTTTCTTTGTTTCCTGAGAATTTCCATATTATAAATTCTTAAACAAAAATTTAAATTTTAGATTATGAACCTATAATCATAATTGTTATGAATCATTAAATCCAGTAGTAACTGGTTTGGCAAATTTGTATATTTATGTAAAAAAAAATTAATATATTTTCTGGACTCTGTAAATTACCAAACAGAGATCAATCTTCATTTGAATATGCTGGATCAACACACACATATATAGAAGCTTTAAACTTAAACATGCAAGCAAATTTAAAATAAATATACTTAGTTCAACAACATGCAACAAATTTATCATCAAGCTTCTAGTCATGCAACCAAATTTATTTAAAACAAATTAATGTTTACTCACCTGCATTTAAGACAGAGAAGTCTGGTATTCTGTTTTGAACTCGAAAACTTGATTTTTAATTGAATCTGAAACTTGATGTAAATCTGCTACCTGGTTATGTTGAGTTGATTTCCTGCTTGCTTGAAGCTTTAACCCTTGCTAATGTTTTGAGATGCATTTGAATTTCACTTTGCTTTTTGTTTGATCTGTTTGAATAATAGAAAAAAAATGAGAGGAGTAGGAGATGGAATATCATATAGTCTTAAATTTTATTTTATTTTTTTGGTAATTTCTCAAAATAAAGATATGAGTGACACTTGTTAAATTTTATTGTTAGAATTATTACATTTGTTAGCCTCCATGATTTAAATACTTTACATTTGTAATTTGTATGATAAGAATGTCCCTTATATAATATATGCCTTATTATATTTAATTTATATCTATGTATATGTTTTTTCCAATTTATATTCTTATTAAATAAAATTTCTTATATCAACATTTATAAAATTTCAAAGATTATGTTTTAAAACTAAATTATATATATATATTAATAATATACATATTTTATTTTCAAATCCAAATTTATTTTTAAGATATACATCTTTCAAATTTTCAAGTTTAAATCAAATTAAAAATCAATTCAAACAAATATATATATCTTAAACAATCCCATATTCAATTTGTAATTAATAATCTATTTAAAATTTTATTTATCTACTACTAATTAACCCAGTTATATTATTAATTACAATGCCCAGAAATCCGGGTTATCACAATTGAGTTTATAATTTGAGATTTGATTAAATTTGGATTTTTGAATTGTAATTGATTTGGAATTGATTTGTAAAATTGAAGAAACTATTTTATTATATAAAGTATTTTTAAATTATATTTAAAACTATTTTTTATTTTACTTTATAAAATCATTTAATATAAACTAATTTAATATAAAATATTTTAACTTATAACTCTTTTATATATAAACTATTTTACTTATAAACTATTTTATTATATATACTATTTAATATCTAAATTGTTTAAGCGGTGGAAGTTATGTTTTTAAAGTTATGAATTTCAAAGTATTATGTTTTAAGTGCTATGATTTTGAAATGGATATATTTGAAATGAAAATGATATTGTATTGATTTAGTTTTGAAATGAAAATGATATCGTATTGATTTGGTTTTGAAATGGCGATGATATTTTGGTTTTGAAGTATAAACTATTTTGAAATGACCGCGGTGTTATAATAACAGTTGGTTGTTAAAGAGAACGAGATCGAAAGTTGTCATACTCTCTACCAACTCCGAAAACCACTTTAGCAATCGTGTATACGGTGGAGATTCCAGAATGAAGTAGGATGATGGCGACGTTCTATTGTGGTATATACATGGACCCGACTCCCGTGAGTTGGCAAGGTGGCTAAAACAGGAGCAATTGACAGGCTAATGAGGTAGCTCCTTTGATCGGACACACTCCTTCGATACCATTCTATTACTTTGTGATTGATTGGGTGCACCTTTGATTTTTGGGAGTGTGGCTCGAGGTGGGCGGTAGCTGCGGCTATGCGTTACCACCGGTCCGGAAGTGCAATTGGTATATCTACCCTGTCATTGCCTAGTTGTGTCATGTCACCTACCCTAGCGTGCCTTATACGATTTTATTTTGTACCATACCTATGGAGTGCCCTTTGACGACGCCGAGACTGAGGAAGAGTACGGTACTGTATAGACTATGGGAATATATAAAATGTGTTAAAGGGGATATGGGTGATGCCTTAACGCTATTTTTAAATATATTATACTTTACTTTAGACATTATTACAGTAGCGTATGTTACTACATAGTAGATAGTTTAACGGATCCTTAGAGGATGGTTATCCTAAACATCCTTTGAGTTACTTGTATTTCAGTTGTTATTTCACTTGAGTTAGATTTATTGATATAAGAATGTTAATCCTGACTCGAGTGTTTTGATGTTTTGCTTTACGCTCGGGTCAGACTGAGTAGTGCAGCATTTGAGACTCACCTTTGGAGTTGGAGCATCACTTTGAGATCCAGCTATCTATCCAGCTTTCAGATATTCAGTTGATTTCAGTGATGTATTCTGATTTTTTTGACTATTGTATTTGAAACTTATGTTGTATCTTATTTAACTCTGTTATATATATAGTAGCTTCATGAACTACTATTCTCTTGTTTCCGCTGCATTATTGTTATATCGCTCTGTGTCTGTGATTCTGTGATTATTTTATTTACTGTATATGCTAAGTTTTGCCAAATATAATTAGCAACTTGATATATTGAGCAATTCAATTCCGGCATGCTTGGATGCGAATGGTTGAAAATATCGGAACGTTACATTTGGTATCATAGCTTTGGTTTTAGGCAAAACTCAACATATAGGGTAAATTTGATTACAGAATCACTTTCGTTCGACCTTGAATCCCTTCTTCGTTGACTCGGTTTCCTTTGAATTTTGGGACGATCCCCTCGGTTCCGAATTCCATCCTTATCTCTCCCTATTCATGTTTCTTGATTTTGGAGTATCTAATAACTCCGCTTCAAATGAACTCTATAATAACTCGATGGTCTCGTCAACCTTTGAATGATTTGTAAAGGGGTAAAACTCCTTTACAATAGGCATTGATTTATCAGAGATTTCTGTATCCTCAGTTTACGATGCTATCTATCTCTTGCTATGCCTGAATTCTATCTCTTGAGATCGAATGTAGATTTGTCTCAGAATTCCGTCGATCTTATTCCTGTAGTCACGGTTGACCCGGCTAAGGTTGCCCATGATTTATATAAGCTTATCCATCTTCCTATTTTATTATTTAATCATCTTATCTTTATTTCGAGTCAAACTTCGAATCAAAATTCTCTTTGATTTTGAGTCCATCAAATTTGAATCTCTATCCTTGCTTTGAAATCCATTCTTAAATCGTCAAGCGAGGAAGTGTGTTTGTAAATTAATATTAAAAATGTTATATATATAGTGTTATTTGAGTTGTTGATGTTGATTAGGGTTTTCGATCGATTCGTTTGATCAATGTTATCGATAGGATCTCCAAAACACTTGAACAAAGCAAATTGGCACAATATTGTTTTCAAATTTGGTAAATAAAATAATTTTGAATGATTATATTATACATAAGTATAACAAAAATTATGAAATTAAATTGTTAATGAATTTGTTGTCAGAAATGATAATACTTGATTTTCATTTATTGTTTTGTAAACCATTGATTTTACCAACATATAAATAAATGAATTTATAAAACTTGGTTACAATTTGATTTGGAATTTGAATGAATTTAAACTAGGAATTTGAGAATTTAATTTCTAGTGATTTCAAACTTTGATTTTAAAGTTTTAAAGTGTATAGTATTTAAAATATTTTCAAATAGAAATCGTTTCAAAGAATTCAAAATGTTTAAATCAGTGCTTTTCTCTTTTGTCGCTGAAGAATAATTTCGATGATGGCGGCCGCATCATCGACCTTCATTTTCGAGTTTCGAAGTGGAGAGACCAATTGGTAACTTTGCTACACTTTGTTTTGGAAAATGAATTTGATTTGAATTATATATATAGGTATATGATTATAAATTTGATTCGATATATGTGTATATATTTTTTTCTCTAGATGGTTTGAAGTGAATCAGAAATTGTATTCTTAAAATTTTATTAAAGGATGATTTCGATTATAAATAAAGTTAAAGTTTTGAATAGAAAAAAAAACTGAAATAACTGAATTGGAATTTTTTTTGCCTGTATAGTACTAAATTGCATTTCAATATAACTTACCTAAATTATTCAGAAGTTAACTTTGTAATTGAATAGTATACAATGTAAAATGATGCTAAATGATTTTATAAATAAAATTTAAGTGATTATAATAAACGTTTAACGACCTTATCCCGTCTGACATTTTCTCGTCCTTCATCTTCTCGTGCGCCGTATTTGCCCATCCTTTAGCCTTCCATCGCTTTTCCTCCCCTCGCTTCTCCCCTTCCCATGCCTATTTCTCCTCCTCATCCCTTCTCTGCTCTTTCCCCTTCTCCTTCGTCCACCAGATCTGGTCGTATCTTTAACAACCGTCCATCTGCGCCCCCTGTCATACGCCTCTCCTTCTTGTTGAATATGATTTTCCACCTCTTCCCGCATTAAATCGTTCATCCCTTGCCGCTGTTGGTTGCTCTAGCTTCAATCATGTGGTTTCGAACTCGATGCCAGGCGTGGTCTGTCTTTCTGGTTTAGATGTATACGGTAAGCTGCCCTCTTCTCTTAGTCCTTGTGGAGTTGTGGCGAGTTTGGTTAAGAATACGAAATGTGATTTGGGAATTGATAGTTCTGCGAATGATGCTTTCGATTCGAATGTGGTGATCGATTTCTCTGTCGATGTCAATGAGGAGGTTGGTGTGTTTGGATGTGATAAGAGTATAGCTACTACTGATATTTCTAGCATTGATCGTCGCACATCTGGTGCTTGTGTTAATGCCTTTGAGAATTGTGTTCCCATTCCTAGTTTTAAGTGTTCTGGTGGTTCAGACTTTTCTTCCCCTGTTGATAATCCCTGTGTTGTGCAGCATCCCGGTCTTTCTCCTCATAATCTTTGTCCTGCTGCTCCTGCACTGGCCTGCTCAAAATCATAGTCTTCTCTTTTTCACTTCTCTTTCCCGTAACACGGGAGATTACAAGCTTATTGATTTTGAAATTGTTGAGGAAAATGGAGTGATGATTCCTCCTCCTATTGTCATGCAAGCCGGTTTAGACTATTGGTCAGAATATTTGGTTGGTTTCTTTTCAGATCCAAATCACCGCCTGCATGTTGCGACCTCTGTTTGTCGTTGGGCTTGGAAGCTTCATGGTTAATTACGTATTAAGCTGGTCGACTCCATGTACTTCCTTAAGTTTTCCTCCGCCAAGGAGAGCCATCTAGTTCTTGAGGCTGAACCAACTTTTTTTGGTGGGAAACCTTTTATTATTACTCCTTGGTCTCCAACTGTGGCTAGTGCTCATGAGCAAGTTCTTTCCATTCCCGTTTGAGTTTATTTTTCGCAAATATCCTCTGCTCTTCAACCTTTGCTTGGTTTGAATTGTCTAGCCTGTAATGTAGGAAAATTAAGATGTTTTGACTCTAATACTGTTGCTCGTGATAAATTGGTGTATGCTAAGGCGCTGATTGAGATTTCCCCTTCTAAGCCTCTCCCTTCCTCTATTCTTGCTCAGCTAGCTGTTGGGCATGTGGCGAAAGTCCGCGTTCGCTATGATTGGATTCCTGGTATTTGTACCTCATGTCACTCCTTTGGCTACCTGGCTATTGCCTACTTGCATTTTGAAGTCTCCGCGGCTGCTCCTAAGATCCCTCTCCCTTGCCCCCCCTCTTAGGAAATGGGTTCCTAAGGTTTCTGCCGCTGTCTCTCAGATTGCTCCTCCTGCAGTTCCATTATCTGTCCTGGGTCCGCCTCCATGTTCTGTTCCCAGGCCTACCTCTCCTTCTGCTCCTGTGGTCCCTTGTGATGTTTCAGCATTTCCTTTAGCTGCTCCTAATCCAGCTCCGCCGCGATTGCCTGTTGTTTGGGTTGAGTCCGAGAGGTGTTGGGTTGATCTCAAATCTGATATGAGATTTAACCCCTTTGATGATTCTTTTTTTAGATTTGTTTCCGATGATCATCTGGACCTTAGATGCCTTCATTACATACCTTTTGGTGATTCCTTAGTCCTAGATATGGATGGTCTGTATGTGAGATCGAATTCTGTCATGCTAGCTGATTCTACCTGGGATCGTTCTTTTATTTACTCTTCTGATGCTGTGGCTTATGATCCTTGTCTTGCTAGCCTTTTCCGCCCCTTTGCTGGTCTTTTTGGGAATTTCCCTTTGGATTCTTCCTGGGTGTCTGCGGAAGATGGTGATTCTTCCTCTTTGGAGGAGTCCTAGTCTTGGTGTTATTTTTAGTAACTGTGGCATGTCAGTCACATTCCTGTGCTGTATTTTCCTATTTTAGCAGTTAAGGTGCTTTTGCCTTTCTCCTGTACTTTAAGTTTTTATTATGTTCGTAATAAAAAGTGGACGGTCCACTATAAAACCAGCTGGCCTTGCTAAAAAATAAATAAATGTTTAAACACTTAATTTATAATTTATAGAAATGTTCATTAAGATAAATTGAATAATAGAATAATGAATACATGAGATGAATAAAATTTTGTTTTGAGGGAATTTAAAATTGAAATAAAATCAACTCAATGAATTATCTTGAATTTAAAATCAATTGTTGAATATAAATTATTTTTAATTGAAATTTACATGGTTTAAATTAATTGTTTTATTTTATAATTCAAGTCTATTTTCTTTTGGTTGTTTCTATTCTCCTACCTCCTTCATTTTCGGGATAAAAAGTTTTGAGTGAGGGAGAGTGCAACGACTCGTAAATTTTTGTGGCTTTATTTATTCAATTAATTGAATTTTTTTGTGCAATTTTAAATATTTGAATTTGGAAATAAAATTTAATATTTGGAATACATCTTCTTAAATAAAGCAACTAGTAAATTTTCATCAGATAATATAGAAGTTTATTTTATTGTGTAATTCTATTTAAATTTTAATCAGTTAATAACTGTTGAATTTAAAAGTTTTTTGAAATCTAAATATGTCAACATGAGAAAATTTATATAGAGCACTATGAATCAGACTGCGAAATTTGTTTCGCGAAATTCGGATGTTTCTAGCTCCGTTTGATTTTTCCATACGGAATAGCAGCGCATATAAGTGTCCATATGGACTTTTGATAGGAAGGTGCTGACACAGATATTTCTGTTTTCTCTTGTCCATCTCATCGCGCTGATCACCATGGTATATTCATTTCTATGTTTTGAAGTTCCGGTACGCAGCGAAATCTGTGAAACGATTAGTCGTACTGGTACATGTTTTAGAACTTTTGACTTTCTTGTGTCTATTCACTTACCCACTGGTTCAAATCAAACAGCCGTTTGCTTTTATTTATTTCTGAATTCGCATGAGTGGCCTTTGCCATTTCAAATTTTATCCATGGTCTATTCTGATTCCTTTCTATTTATTGCTATTCTTATTAAATATTTAAAATAATAAATGAAAGCTTATATTAGTGGAAGCCGGCTATTCTCCTCCTATTTCTTTTTCGTCCTTCCTGTTTGAAGCCCGCCTCTTCATTACTTAACCTATGCCTGCATGTTCTCTTTCCTGGAATTTATAAAACTCATCCTTCCCCTTATCCACGCAACCACCAAACCCGAGCAACCCATCACCTCCCTGACACAGTCTGCCAACCGAGCATAGCACCTCTCCACCTGTTCTGACCCCACATCTCCAACCGACCTCACATCTCCAACCGACCGAGTACCTCGTCTCCTTCTCTGCCTCTACATCTCCTCGGCCTCACCACCTTCCCTTCGTGCTCCCTTTCCAGGCGACGACCGCCATGATGGCCGAGAACAGCCGGCCATCTCTTTATTTCTGCCTCACAGAAAAAAGGGGAACGACTTTGTTTCTTTTGGTGCGTGTATTATAAATTATATATATACTTAAATTATTTTAGTATCAAAGGTATATATATATATATTTTAGTTTCTAATTCCTATAACTATGTAAGTATATATATTTTGTTTGAAAGCTGCATCTCTTTTCACGGCCATGCCTATATATATCAAGTATTTATGCATATAAAGGTTACTTGGTTGTATAATATGTTTATCTACAATCTGTATGTGTTATAAAAGAATATATAAAGGGTATTTTATATGTTATATTATTTATGTTCTATTATATGAAAGTATGTACAATACGTTATGTTTGGATTAAAACATATACTTATATTTAGTCTGCAATATGAATATTATACTATTTGAGTTTATTTTATAAGCTACTCTATTTTCTCTTGTTTATTTCTTGCTGTTTAAAGTATGCAAATAAATAAAGTCTGGTTTTGCTGTGAAATGGAAATGTGTACATTTGTTTGGGTTTTGTATTGGTATATATATTGGTTTTAAGTATCGATATTTATATAAGCCGCCTCTGTGTTAGTATATTTTTAAGTATTTCTTGTTGTTTAAGTGTGTGTGTGTGTATTATTTTAAAGGTATATAAAACATGCCATATTATATATTTCAAGTTTTTACTAGGTATGTGTATATTATATGAGTTTATACGATATGTTTGAGTCAAAATATTTATTTTGCAAAGTAATTTTATATTAATTTTATTATAAACGTTGATTTTTGAATTTTAAAAATAAGGATTTTGTTGGATATTAATTAATAAAATTTATAATATTATACATTTACGGTTTTTTTCTGTTATATCAAACTGATTTTGATTCTTGATTCCCTATCTATCAGCTTTGTCCGTCGTGCCTCTTTTCTTCATCGAATCCTATCCACCTTGCGTTGCTTTGGAATTCGTAGCTCATTTCTTTGTTAAGTCTCTCTAGCCTCGAAATGCGAGCAATCACTCACGATTAACATTCTTATATTTATTAAATTTGATTTCAATTGAAACGACTATTGAAATATGTCGCTGTTAGTTATTTACATTGCTATATATATGCTGTTATCTGTATCTGTTCCCCTGTGACATCTGGGACCATTATCAGTTATTTACATTGATGATATATGCATGTTATATTATTATCATATCTGTTATCACTTTGCAAGTTACCTGTTAGTACAGAATTCACTATGGGTTGAAATGATACATACCCAAATGATCTGTAGAATAGGAGAAAATCGTTATGGGTTGAAATGATAGACCCAAACGATTTTTATTGAATTGAATTTGGGATTGCAGATTGAAATGATATTTACCCGTATATATTTAAATTGCAGATTGAAATGATAAATATCTGTATCACTTGACCATAGGATAAAAAATTATATACATACACCATTGGTCTATATATAAATATTTTGAAAAATGATTTTTATGTTTTTTGGAAAGAAATATATGGTTTATAAAATATTTATTTTTGATATTATATAAATGTTATTTTATATATAGTTAAATTCTTGATTATTATGTATAAATTTGTTTTAATATAGAATAAGTTTAAAAATAAAGTTTGACTTTTATTTAAATTATAATATGGTCAATATTCATTTAAAATTATATTTTATTATAGAGTTTATAAAGATTTTAATGAATTAAGGTTGGAAGATAAATTTGAAATTGATTTGAAATTTAATTTATTTAAGAATTAAACTCAAATAAATTTGATTTGAATTTTTTTAAATTTGAGGTTTTAAAGGGTATGATTTTTATAACTTGATTTTGGTTTAAAGTGATTTAAATGAATATATCAAGTTTAAATAAATTGAATATATCAAGTTTTGTTTAAGTGATATTGGATTTATTAAGTAAATATTTCAAACTATATAATAGTAGATTGAATTTGATATATATATATATAGAGAGTTATCAAATTTAGTTTTGAAATTATGGAATATTTAAAGCTTAGAAATATATGGAAGTTGAAATGGTTTATTTGAGGTTCAAATTTGTATTTGAAATCGATATAAATTATAATGGTTTATTAAGAACTGCATTGAGTTTATAATTTGAGATTTGATTAAATTTGGATTTTTGAATTGAAGTTGATTTTGAATTGATTTGTGAAATTAAGGAAACTATTTTATTATATAAAGTATTTTAAATTGTATTTAAAACTATTTTATATTTTACTTTATAAAATTATTTAATATAAACTAATTTAATATAAAATAGTTTAACTTATAACTCTTTTATATATAAACAATTTTACTTTATAAACTATTTTATTATATATACTATTTAATATCTAAACTGTTTAAATGGTGGAAGTTATGTTTTCAAAGTTATGAATTTCAAAGTATTATCTTTGAAGGGTTATGATTTCCAAAGTGTTTTGTTTTCGAATTGTTATAACTTTGAAAGTGCTACGATTTTGAAATGGATATATTTGAAATGAAAATGATATCATATTGATTTGGTTTCGAAATGAAAATGATATCGTATTGATTTGGTTTTGAAATGGCAATGATATTTTGGTTTTGAAGTATAAACTATTTTGAAATGACCGCAGTGTTATTATAACGGTTGGTTGTTAAAGAGACCGGGATTGGAAGTTGTCATACTCTATGCCAATTCCGAAAACCACTTTAACAACCGTGTACGCGGTGGAGATTCCAGAATGAAGTAGGATGGTGGCGACGTTCTATTGAGATATATACGTGGACTTGACTCCCGTGAGTTGGCATAAGGTGGCTAAAATAGGAGCAATTGACGGGCTAATGAGGTAGCTCATCTGATCGGACACACTCCTTAGATACCATTCTATTACTTTGTGATTGATTTGGTGCACCTTTGATTATTGGGAGTGTGGCTCGAGGTGGGCGGTAGCTGCGGCTATGCGTTACCACCGGTCCGAAAGTGCAATTGGTATATCTACTCTAGCATTACCTAGTTGTGCCATGTCACCTACCCTAGCGTGCCTTATACGATTTTGTTTTGTACCATACTATGGGGTGCCCTCTGACAATGCCCAGTACGGAGGAGAGTACGGTACTGTATAGACTACGGGAATATATAAAATGTGCTAAAGGGGATATGGGTGACGCCTTAACGCTATTTTTAAATATATTATACTTTATTTAGACATTATTATAATAACGTATATTACTGCATGGTAGATAGTTTAACGGATCCTTAGAGGATGGTTATCCCAAACATCCTTTGAGTTAGTTGTATTTCAGTTGTTATTTCACTTAAGTTGGATTTATTGATATAAGAATGTTAATCCTGACTCGAGTGTTTTGATGTTTTGCTTTACGCTCGGGTCAGACTGAGTAGCACAGCATTTGAGACTCACGTTGGGAGTTGGAGCTTCGCTTTGAGATCCAGCTATCTATCCAGCTTTCAGATATTCAGTTGATTTCAGTGATGTATTATGATTTTGTTTTGACTATTGTATTTGAAACTTATGTTGCATCTTATTTAACTCTGTTATATATATAGTAGCTTCACGAACTACTATTCTCTTGTTTCCACTGCATTATTGTTATGTTACTCTATGTCTGTGATTCTGTGGTTATTTTATTTACTGTATATGTTGAGTTTTGCCAAATATAAACTAACAACTTGATATTTTGAGCAATTCAATTCCGGCATGTTTGGATGCGAATGGTTGAAAATATCGAGACGTTACATATTATTTATTCTCTGGAAATCTAGAAAGTTGCAGTGCAACTTATATTCACGCATGACTATTATTTGCTCTTTGGAAAGTTGCAGGCGCTACTTCTAGTTGCGCCCTCATGAATAAATTGTGTGCAATTTTGAGTTGCGCCCAGTATTTTCATACGTACAGGCACAACTTTATATTGCGCCTGCATACCTGGGCTATCCCTTGGCCCAACAACAACATATAAACATCATAACTCCTCCCCAAATAAATACAACTCCTCAAACCCATTTTCTTTCAGAAACCCTAACCTCCATTGCCATTATTTTCATTACCAGCAACACAACATTCCACTCAAAATAGTTTAATTCTACGAAGATCAACAAAAGATTGCACATGCATCTACACTTGAGGTAAAGCATCGAAACCCTACTCCACTAATTTTGATAGATTTAGTGTTGACATTTAACTTTCTGTAATTTTGATAGATCAATGACTACCGTGCCGATTATTTGTCACTATGACGGTGATTTAGTCATCGATGAAGATAGCAAGCCAACCTATGTTGGCGGAAAACATAAGGGATCGAAAGTGAGGAGAGTTTGCAATTTTCTTGAGCTGAAAACAAAAATTTACAAAGCTACAAAGATTGCTTTATGGAGTTTGTCATCTCACTGGTTAGTAAATGGGTAACGGATGACGGCCCAATTGATATTGAGGTAAACGATGATGATGATGATGTTGATTCTATGTTTTGTGTAGGGATGAAGGTAATTGAGCTATATGTTAAGAAGACGGAGATGGTACATACAACTGAACAACAAGCTTAAATCTTCGATTATGAAAGCCAACCTAGACCCAGTAATACGACCGAGCGAAGTCAAATGTATTACCCACACTACTCCTACCAGCCACCGAGCATTTATGCACAAGCAGTTGGGTATGCTTTTATGTGTTGTATGAATGTTTTATCCATGTTTTTTGTACTTAACAGTCAAATGTTTGTGTACAGGTTGTATTAACAGTCATCTGACTATAGTGTCATGGCATATCCATCACAGTCACTAGGGTATGGTTTCCTTCCATATCCATCATATCCTCCATAGTCAATTCCAACCCCGAATTCAAACGAATACTTGCATGAAATTGAAGATGGAGATGTTGACACCGAGGATATGGATGTTGGAAATGCAAATATTGAAATTTCCTATTTGGATAGCATGGAATTCGCTGCTTCACTTGACGACGATGAAACATGGATCGAAGCTATGAATGTTAACAATGACGCTCCTTTAGATGATATTCCAGAGGAAGTTGATGACACTGACGAGCATACCGAGATGGAAGAACCGTTAGAATATGACCAATGCAATGATACAATCATGGATAGATCTGTTATGCAATAATTTCAATTTACCGACGAAATGTTCGAACTGGAATGTATGGAGAAAGGCTCTCGATTTGGTATGATTTTTAAATCGAAGGAATCTTTAATTGAACATATAAGAAAATGGTCGATAAAGTGTTCAGTTTCATTTAAAAACATAAAGTCCCGTGCTAGAGAGTTCACTATTATATGTGATATTGATGCTGATTGTCCATGGAGGCTTCATGCAATTATGTCTAAAAGATATCATGCTGGGTGGTGGGTGATAAACAAATACGGTGGTGATCACACTTTCTCAAATCCAATACTCGAACTACAAATAAGCAACAACCAAATTCATTTGCACCAAAGTCCTTTCACATGTTCGTTCGAACCCAAGTTACACTGCAAAATCTGTCCAAGAGCTTATGACAAACACTTACAAAATTCATATAAGCTACATGTGAGCCTAGAAAGGACTTAGCAAATAGTGTCTAAAATATTTGGCGATTGGGAATTTTCTTACAACGGCTTGTCTCAGTTTCTTCGTCCTATACAGAAATGCAATCTAGGTATTGTTTATCATGTACATACAGAAGGAGTAGAATTTTGGGGGCTTTTTAGGAATTTGGACCAAGCATTGAAGGTTTCAAGCACTATCATCCGGTTCTTTCTATCGACGGAACACATTTGTATGGTAAATATCAAGGTACGTTGCTTGTGGTTACAGATGTTGATGCAAACAACTCTTTTTTTCCTTTGGCATTTGCTAATTATATGGACTGAGTCAGTGGAAATTTGGAGTGGGTTTTTTTCATGCATGGGACACTTAATTCAATCTTTGAATGCAAGATGCATTATATTCATTTCCGATAGAATGAAAGGAATTCCAACCGCCTTGCAAGAGAAGTGGAGAAGATCAGATCATCTTCGCTTCTGCCTTCGCCATTTGAAAGAAAACTTTGAAAAAGCTGGTTTTAATAAGAAGATTTTGTAAAACTTATTTCATGCTTGTGTTGATGCAAGAGATGAGTTGACATACAAAGAACTTAGAGATCAACTAAAAAATGTGAGTCCGGCTGCTGACAGATGGATTGATAGAAGTATCCGACATAAGGATGAACAATGGGCTCTTTACAAGGACAACGGTGAACGTTTTCATATGAAGACTACCAATACTTCAGAGAGTTTCAATGGAGTTCTTAAAGGTGCAAGATCGTTACCGGTAAAGGCGTTAGTGGCACGTACCTTTCATCGTCGTAATAGCTACTTCTACAGAAGACTTGCTAATGGAGTGGATTACGCATCTTCGCTCACGCCAAATTATGACAAAATGATGGAAAAATATTCAACAGAAGCACGTAATATGAGCATTAACAGGTTTATCTTAACGGAGTGGCAAGTAACAGACACAAATGCATGCAACTACGCAGTAAATATTGCTAATGACAACTGCAGCTGTTCATGCAATATTCCTATTCTAGCCCATTTTCCATGTTTCTATGTTTTAGCTGCATTCGCGCAATGTAGAGGAGGAGCGAACAGAGCTTACCATGATCTTATTTCGTCCTGGTTTACGACAGACATTTATAGACATAGTTATTCTCTGGTTTTTCATCCAGTGTCCGACAGTAGATACTGGGATGTACATAAAGTCCCTATTATACTTCCACCGCCAACGCGAAGGAATATAGGAAGACCGATGCCCACAAGAATAAAGGGAGTCATGGACGAAATGGGGAACAGAAGACAGGGCACATGTGAACAATGCGGTAACTTGGGTCATAAGAGAAGAACGTGTGGGAAGCAATAAATATTTTACTTGTTTCTACTACTTCTATCATTCGTGAACTTTATAACTTATATTTTTATTTTATATGCAACTTTGTAATCAAAGGTTATCTTATGTTAAACATTTAAATTACATGCTATGTTATGTTACTTTGATTTAATTTACACGCAACTTTTGTATGAATTTTCCACAGTTTTACATCTACAGTCAAATAAACATAATAGACAAACAATAATACATTATCTATTGCATATCCATTAAAACAACCAAGTAAAAATACAACCAAGCAATGCGGCATTCATTAAAACTAAAGCATACATAACTCAATTAAACAAGTCTGATACAGATCCATTACATTATAGTTGCACTATCCAATTTACTAGACCCTTTTCCAAATTAGATTTTCGGACTGTAAATAGTTTACTTGATGTCGAAGTAGACATTTTTCCTTTTCCAAATGTCTCACTTCCACATGCATCTCTAGTGCAAACTCCACTCTTCTACGGGTCAACGGACAATTTAGCCATTTGAAGAAATTATAGCACTCAACACCTTTCGGGTTAGTTATATGATCAACGTAACCGGCACATCCGTAAAACCAACATCTAACATTTGTTTGAGTCTTGCATACAACTACCACACAAACATCTCCACGGTGGCAAAGTGGATTTGTATCTTGTCACACTCGTCCTATGCCGCTAATTTGTTTCCTAGGTCTTTGATTAGGTTTGCCAAAGCAAACTTGATTATCCAAAGCAGATTGAACAATAACACCATTAGCTGGAGGAACTATCTCAAATTGAGCTTCAGGAACTGTTTTAAACTGAGTTTCAGGAACAAACTCATTTTCAGCTTCCATCCATTCAATATATATCGCCAATACTTCATATGGAATCTCTCAATTATCCATATAAATGAATGGTAATGTGAGTGTGGGGTGAAGGGATTGTCGTAGCTTTGGTTTAATCGGAGAATGTAGAAGCAATTTGAAAATTTTGTGATAATTTGATGCAAATTGGCTAAAAAATGAATTTGGGGATGTTGGGTTCGGCCATGAAGAAGATGAAGGAGGTTGGGAAATGTTTTGAAGGGGTTGGAGCAAAATTTTGACGCTGCCTCTGTTTTAGCAGCAGCAGGCTGTGCAGGCGCAACTCATAGTTGCGCCTGCACCATGTTAAAGTAGGCGCAACTATGAGTTGCCCGTACTTATTATATTGTTATGCGCAACTGTTGATTGTGCAAAGTTATAAAACACACATGCGCAACCAACAATTGTGCCTTTACAATATTATTCACAATGGAATTTGCGCATCTCATAGTTGCGCAACGGAAAAAATAAATTGATAGACGTGACTAACAGTTGTGCATCGGTCTGTCAGTTAGACAAACGCTGACTGGATTGCTGACTGGGCTGAAACTAGCCCTGTTTGGTAATAAGTTTGAAAACTAACACCGATCTTGAAATTGTTTCAAAAAGTAGTCTATTTTGAAAATTTGTCCAAAATTATATTACCGGACGCTACTATTTAAACCAAAAATAAATGAATAATACTACTGTTAGCGAAGTTCATACTGTCAGCGAAGTTTTTCGTCTTACCCATATTCAACTGGATTGAGAAGCAATCTTTAGTGTTGATCACTTTCACGGTTTTGAATCAACATATTTAAATTATATTAAATCTCCCTTTAAGAAGTGAATATGTCATTGAGAGCTTTTGTAGCCTTATAATCATACTCCAACTGTTTATTGAAATGTCGAAATGATTTTTATAAAAGAGTTGTTTTTCCCAATCAAGTACCACACAAACAAATTAAGCATAAATGAAAGTAAAAAAACATGGTTCATATTATTGTTAACCTTACGTTTATGGGATAATCCACTATAGTTTATCGTTTTGTAGAAAAATGATTACAATTTCTTGGAAGCATACAACATTTTATCTTAGATTTTCCTTTTCTAGGAAGAAGAGGAGGAGGTAGAAGAATCCCCATCTTCGTCCTTTAGTGCCTTCTTTTCTAGTGTTAAGAAAAGCACTATTGATTGCCTTCTTTGCACTTTATCCTTCGCTTTAATCTCCACCATCAGACCTCGCTATCTATCATTCTTCTATGGCATTGGTTTGTTGTGCTTAGCTTGATTATGTGTCTTTGGTGAGAAACCATGGCATTGGTCAGAATCTTCAAAATTTGAAGCGGGGTGCCTGAAAAATTAGGTGGGATGTCCAAGCCTGTATGAGTTGTCCTCTTATCACTTGGAATTGTGGATACCTTAAGTGGAATGGGGAGAAAACGTCCCGAGGCTTTAGGATGTTGTTGATGCATGTGAGGAGGTGTAGTGATGAATGTTGCCTGGTGCTAAGGTCATACTTCCATGCTAACTTTTCTGAGAGTTGACATGACACATGCTTGGAATGCATTTGATGCTAGCTTATATCTAAGGCGCTTATTGTTTGAGTTTCCATCCTTGCATGTGCGCTTAGGTTGCTGAAAAGAGAGAGAGAAGGAGGGAGCTTCATACCTTTGTGGTTTACCTATAAGTACAGTTCTTCATCGAAGCATATCATGAGTGGTCCTGTGTGCATCCCTTTGAAATGATTTTGACCCCATGTTATGCTACCTACATTACCCCTGATATGTGCTGGTGTAGACATGTTCTTGTAGAATTGACAAAATACAAGCTTTGGAGATGCAGTCGGTTCAACATAACACATTCTGCCGCCTGTGCCTCAACACAGTATCCCAATCTAGCTTTTGATATCATGTATAGTCATTGTGACTTGCCCATGTTTCCCAACGTGTGCAGTATCTTTCTCCTACCACAATTCCCTTGATTGCAGTGATTGGATTGAGTTAGGTGTTGTGACTTTAATTTGTTCCTTATGTAGTACGAATTTGATTGATTCACTTCTTTTTTCTTTTCCATCATACTTTCACGACACGAGGGTAACCTTTCTAACTTCATGTCATGCCTCATTTTTCTTCATTGCAGTTCATGGTAAGAATGAGTGTAACACTTGCCCATAAGTCTGTGATGATCATAGGTCGGGCTAGACATGTTGTCTTAAGCACCCTGTTTGTATGTCTAGTCAGTTCTGTCTAATCTATTCTTTTGGTAGTGGAAAATCGTCTTTTCGGCTACACTTGCATTTAATGCTTTTGTACACGTGTCATCCATTATTAGTCTTTTTTCAAACTATCATTCAATCTGGATTTTCGTTTCTCTAGTTGGATTTTTATCAATATTTGCACTCATTATCTTATTAGCTAATTCACGTGTCATAAAAATCCTTGATTACTTCGATTGTGGGGCCATTATTCAAATTGAGGTACGTATATTCTTTCTTCATCTTCGCCAAATCTTCTTTTTTCTTTTTGCTTGAAAAGAACTTGTTAACATGAAAACTTATCAACATTCCAAAGCAAAGTTGTCGACAAGCAATTTTGTTAACACCTCAAAGCAATACTTAAAAAATGACCAACCACTTTGAAACTCCTTTCAAATGAGTCGATGGAGACTGCATGTCTTCGAAAGGTGGCCTTGCATTCGAAGAAAAGATTAGGAAGGGAGCAATTCATTCATGATCCCTTTATAGTGAGTCAAAAGGATCATTATGCCTTTAGAAGGGAATCCACTTTTGAAAGTATAGATTCTTCTGTCATGGTTGATGCTCTTTTGAAAGGAGTTATATGTTTTGGTATATCCAAGCTTCTTTCGAAGGAATCAATCCAACAAACATAAGTTCAATAACCATATAGTAATCCCCTTCGAAACCCATTTCGAGCGAGTCAAGAGAATCCTTACTCTCGCGAAGGGACTTAATATACAATGTATAAGATTTAGATTCAACATGCAATGGAATTATATCTTGGAAAATGGTATAAATTCAATCAACTTGTTAATAATGAATTATCATCACCATGTCACTTTAGTATTTCATATCATGAAACGTGATGATAATATGATTCGGAATTAAAATGTCCATGTAGATTCCATAACATTGCATAAGTCAAATAGGGGTTTAGAAAATAAGTGAGCATTATGTGCAATTGGTCATTAGTCGAGCTAAAGGCCGAAATGATCTTCCTCATATTCAAAATTGATATTGGATCCATGCATCCACTCCTTTACATTTACCTAAATTGGATTACAAGCAAGAGAATTTTCCCCAAATTGATCTAGGGTTACAAAAGTTTGATTTTGCTATGAACTAAGAAAGTGATTTCAGAATTCAAAATCTAGTCCCTCAATTTGGACCCCTAGGGTCATATTTATAGGCGCAAGTTGACCCCCTTCCACATCCATCCTTTCAAAGCGGTCGAAAGGTCTTTCCCCCTTCTGCATCCATCCTTTTAAAGTGGTTGAAAGGTCTTTCTCCCAGCATTTCGCATTCATCCTTTTATCTTCATCCTTTCGCTTCCATAGTTTTGAAGGCGGCTGCTTGGGTCTCTTATTATGCTTGGGTTAACCCTTCGCCTTCATCAATAGTGTACTAGCAACGGATGTTGTTCTAAGATTCCCCAATACTGCCTTTGCATTCCTTTCAAACCTGTCGAAGCCTTCGAAAGGTATGTAGCGGAAGGGTCAAGGTTCCCTATCACGTTGTGCTGATGTGAGCGAAAGTACTGCCTATGTTTTTTTCTCCTTTGAATCCTCTCCTTAGTTCTTTTGAACCGATGCTAACCATGATATGTGATTACTTGAATGAGTGAGGATGGTTTCGAAAGGATTAATAGGTGATGAGAGGGTCATTGCGAAAGGTCTCTCATGCAAAATTTACTTTATGCTTGCGAAAGGGTCCAACTGTTCCGAATGGCTTATCTTTGCTTTCGAAAGGTTCACATTAGAAAAATATCTTTATGAGGAAGTTTGATAGCAGTGAAACCATCTATTTTGAAAGGTTTGGTTCTTGTGCACAATCATGTTATCAATATTCTATACCCTCGAAAGGTGTTTCGAGCTCATACAAGGCTTTCTCTTATATGTTGAATCAACTATGTCAAAAAGATTATCGACGGTAGCCTTGCTTTCCTTTTTACTCCTTCGAAAGCTCTTGTTTCACTCGACACATGTAGGTGCATAAGTTGCTTGCAACTCCATCCTAATCTCTTCGAAAGTTATCTTAATGCATTTGGAACACTGCTTTTAAATCATGGTGAAACCCTTGTTTTAAATTTTTGTGGAGCTTAAAACTTTTATGAGCCTTCTTTCAGGCCTTCACTCTTAAGTAAGCTTTATGGTTAACATTTTACCCCTCCCCGCGGTATGAAAAAGGCTTTTGTTCTTTAGGATAAAAAGTTAATAGCTTTCCTTTTGTACTATTCCATCCTTAATGACCTCATTTCCCTGCAAAGTTCAAAGTAAATAACATTCTCTATTGTTAGTTCTAAATTTATGTAAAGATATGCTCGGTGATTTATTTGTAATATAATTGAAGACAATGTTAGTATTTTAAATAATAGAATTCCTGAATTTTAAATCTGAAAAAATGAAGATTAGTTGACCACCATCTAGAGTTAATAAGTGATAAGAAATCCATAGTTGAGAATGGTTGGAGATCAAAAATTCTTGTCTGGCAATAATAGAAGTCCCACCATCAAACTTTGGCAATAACAAAAGAACTTTAGAAACTAAAACACTATTTTATTAATAGAAGACTAAGCATATAGTCTAAATCTAACTTTAATAATTGAAGTCCAGAAGTTTTCTTCGGGTAACAACAAGAGTTTGGTAATAAAATCCATAAATTATCAATTAGAAATAAGTAACCAAAAACCATGAATCCTTATTTGGGTGTAAACAATGGGTATTTAGAATTCCCTATTGGAAATAATAATAATCTTAAAACCTAGATTCAGATGTTGATAAGTGTTGCCCGAAATTTAGTAGTAGAGAACTGGTTACCTTAATTTGGGTATTAGTAAGATAGATCCAGAGTCTTAAGTAAAGAGCAGAAGTCCGTTGAGATCTCAATATCAACTGCCTTGGAACCTAGATTCGGGCAATAACGAATGAAATTCAAAAATTAATAGTAAAAAACTCGAAACCCAGATTTGGGTATTAACAAAATGATGTCCAGAATTCCATGATAATGGTCTCTATAACGGAGGTCCCAGATCCCATATTCAAGAATTAATTAGTAAAGTCAAGAAATTAATAGTAAGAGACCCGAAACCCAAATTCGGGTATTAATAAGTGAAGTCTTGAAATCCTCTTTTGGAAATCAGTCAAAAGCTGTAGACCTTATTTGAGCCTTCTGTTCTATAGCACTCTTTGTATTTTCATTCTTTTGACATGTGACACCCATTAGGCTTCGTATGTTGTCAGTGTTTGATATGCCACTTCTCAGGCTCGGACGTCTTAGTCCGTCGTTGTCTGGTGCGCTTGGTTAGCTTATTCACAAGTAGGACCTAAGGATTTACCCAACCTCCTTATGGAGGCATTCCAGCCAGGCCTTATAGGTAGGACTAAAGGCATTTTTGGTGCCTTGGCCAAAACATAGTGTGGCAGGACCAAGGGCTTACTCCATCCTCCCTCTAGGAGATGCTCCAACTAGGCCATAGCATGGCAGGACTGAAGGCTTGTTCAGTGCCTTGGCTAAGCCATAGCATGATGGGACCAAGGGCTCACTCTGTCCCCCTCCAAGGGGCGTCTTGATTTGGTCATAGCATGGCACGATCAAGGCTTATTGATGCTTTAACCTCGCCATAGCATGACGCGGATAAAGGCTTACTCCAACCTCCCTCCAGGAGGTGCTTTGACCCTGGCCAACTCTACATGGACAAAGGCTTGTAACCGTTTAAGGTAATTTCCAAGATTAAGGAGAATCCTTCTTCTGACCATATAGATTTTTCTTAGAAAAGAGGCGCTTCATTTGTCCAATGTTGGAAAATACAGTTGCAAATGTTCTACATTCCATGTTCTAAGAACCATATTTCCATCCGGTCGACACAATCTGTAGGATCCAAGAGGAATTACTTTGCATATAATAAAAGGACCCTCCCAAATTGGTCCAAGGGGTCCATCTGTAAGATTTCTTGTATTTTTCATCACTCTTTGAAGCACTAAATCTCCCTCTTCTTTTAAATTCAGCGGTTCGAATAGTGGCTTCATCTCTTAACTCATGTATTAAATCCAATGCTTTTTTTCAATTCTTGGTTAGGATCAAATGTGTATGCAATTCTTCGATGTGATGGTATTTCAATTTCAACTGGTAGCATTGCTTCACATTCGTATGTTAGAGAATAAGAGTATGACTCATAGTAGTTTTGGTAAAGAATACTCGCTAGGCCAGATGTGGATGGCAGTATAAACAAAATATCCTTTGGGGGGATTCTATATAGTATCACTATCATCAGAAGGAATAGCTCCCACTCCTATGATTCCAGGGTCATTAAGAATGGCGTCAACTTTTGAGAAGATATCGGAGAATGCCTTGAGATGGCTTCAACCTTTTTGGTAAAGATTCTGGTTCTGGAGCTATATCCTTTTCAGGTTTCTTGGAAATCTTTTTCAAACCCATGATCCTGTCTGGTGAAACCGTTTCATTGATAGTTATAATTTGTTTCGTTATTAACACCTTTCGAAGATGTTAAAAACCTATTGCAATGATCCAAGCATCCACCAAGGTGTATGATTCTGTATTTTCGAAAGAGTGTTAAAGTTAATTTGAATCATGTAATTCATTAAGCTTTCAATGATATCGAAGGGGAGATGGAATAGAAACACCTAAACAAACCCTTCAACAATGTCAGGAAACCCGGAATTTTTTTACTATTAATATGTACAAATAACCCTACGGTACTAATTTGAATGTATATTCATACATACATACATACATATATATATATATATATTAAAAACATTCTATAATCAAGCTAGATAAACCCTTTGACAATGTCGAAAATCACAGCTTTTATTTTACTCAAAAAAATATATGAATGTTGCTGAAACACTATACTATCATTGAGTCAAAAAACTTGGATCCAAGTTATTTTCATACAAATGAAAGGGACATGGAACGTTTCGATGGTGTTTATATTGAGAAAATGATAGTTATACTCTTGATTGACTATAATGGGTCTCAAATAAGTCAAAATGTGGAAGTAGACTTTTGAAAGCATACAAATAACTAGGCTTGACTCAATTTGAGAGGTTTTGATCAATTCGAAAGGTTTGACAAGGTTTTCAACTTCAATAAAAATACACTATTCTCAATCCAATTGATGATAGGAAGTATAAATTTCTAACTTTTAACAATTTTTAGAGTAAATCAAAATTGAGCAAGATTTACTCGAAATAAAGTCCAATGACAAATTAAATCCACTTTTACATACATTAAATTTTGAATCCTTTAAGATGACTTCTTCGAAAGGTGTCAGAATACGTCAAAACATATTTTTGCTTTCAAAGAAGTCCATCTCTTGCGAACCACGTCAACCCCTTTGAAAGGGTCCACTTAAAGGTAATACTTGACTTCCTTTCGACCCCTTCGAATAAGGTCAAAAAAGTAAAGCAGATTTAACCGCCTCAACCCCTTCAAAAGGGTTGAAAAGTTAAGCCACGGTATTGAGTTTTAATTTACACAATTTAACCTTCCCTATGAGGCCACTAGAGAAGAATATTCTACCTGATTCATTTTTAACCCATCATTTTTAGGCAATAACAATTAAATTGGTTCGAATATGAATTTACATTCAACGACAACGAAACCCCAAATTTAAGTCCGAACCATAATTGATTCCGTAGATGGTAAAAAAAATCTTCCCAAATAGGTTAGAATTGAGCGTTATAGAATCCAAGCTTAGGGATGGACGCAACAAAGGCGAATAGCCCCAAATCTGATGAATTCAAATTCAAAACCAAAATCGACACCATAAATTGAGCAAAATAAGCATAAAAACGGACCTAAGGATAATCTCATACAAGTAGGAAACTCGAATCATTTTCAAAAAATTGGAACAATAATATAACTTCCAACCCTAAGAATTTAAAATTGGAATTAAACGTGATAAATTGATTTGAAATATGAAACAATGAACGCATAACCCGATTCGAACTTGCATTTACTAAAATTATGGATTTAATAAGAAATTGGGATTTCTTATTCTTGCTTTGAGTTTTTAGTTACAGGTAAATGAAAAAGGGAAAGAAGGAAGCACAGTTCATAAGGAAGGCAGAGGCAAAGGACAGACCGTTCGATCAAACTTAAATGAATGGCCAAGATCCATGTAGGTGGGAAACTTCATGCTGAAAAAAGAGGCGTCGAAACAGTTGACTTGAAAAATCAAGTGCATCCCTTCACTAGTGGGGTAGCAAGTGTTATCATCAAAAATTATACTAACTTTGTCTATACCATGAAGAACATAAAAGAAGGATTTACAAAGAGTGATAACAATAATATAACCTTTCAAAAGAGTCGAAGGGGTGCTTTAGGAAAATGTTGGATAAGCAACGGACTTTCAAAGAAATCGAAAGGTGATAAAGTTGTCCTTCCAATTCATTTAATTCCTTTCGAAACAGATTGTTTTGCGTATTAAAAAAGAGTTTCGAATGACTTGAGGAACACCTTTCGAAGGCAACAGGTTACAAGCTTTCACGTGCGTGCCAAACCTTTGGAAACAATGGGTTTCACCTTCATTTAAATTCCATAGAAGAACATTTGGCCAGAGCTACCCCTTTGAAAGCACAGATTAGCCTTTCGAACCGGTTGAAACCATCCACGATTATAAAAACAAGCTTACTTAAGTTCAATATGGCATTCTCATACACCAGAGGATGGGGTTTTGCATTAGTCAACAAGTATGCCTTCGAAAACTATCTTCCGCATTTAAACCATCTACCATGTTCCAACTCCTTCAAAGCCCTAAACATTCACCCATCAATAGAATCGAAAGCCAATATCCTTTCCTACTTGCAACAACACATCAATAACAAAATGGGGAGTGCATCTACACCTTTCGAAAAACTCGAAAGCACTCAAGTTCCATTTAAAATAAAAGTAGAAGGGCTCCCTGAAGTTAAGACCGACGAAAGGTCTCCAAGGCACCCTTTCGAATAAATTAAAAGGACTGGTTCGAAAGGGGCTAACCCCCATGTTTGCAACCAAATTTGCCACAAACACCCAAGAACAGATTTGAGTAGTGGAATAAATGAAGAAATTAAATAAAAACAGAGGAGGATTACCAAAGATTAAAGAAAACACAGCAGAAAGCAAAATCAACAAGATTTATAGTGGTTCGGCATTGATTGCCTACGTCCACTTTGAATATTCTCTTTATTAACTTCTCAATTCACTTAATTACAAATTACAAATAGCAAGAAATAACAAGAGATCGGAAAAGAATGAAGGAAGTTTGTTACAATAATGTTAGTGTTTAACTATCAGCATAAGAGTCCCCATAATGGCCCCCTGTACCTGTATTTATAGATGAAGACGGCCTTCAATCTTACTCAAACTTTGGCACAGGACATCCTCCACCATATAGACCCACCATAGGAAGGGCTAGGCCTAACTTTCAATGGATAGGGATCGGTACCGATCCCTCTATGAAATGAGTTTGGGCTAGCGGTCCCTATGGTAGCTCTCTTATGGTCTACAATAACGGTGCTTCGAATATCTTAGTGCTTGGACTTGTGGAGCTTAAGTTCTTGCAATACTTCAAATTGAATCTTGACTTGGTCTAGGCAATGTCGATCCCTCGTGATGCCCCTATATATGCTGACCCATACTCCACTAGAAATGCCCTACCGATCCATATTTTATGAACTGTATCATGCCGATCCTTATCCTTTAAGGACACTATACCAATCCATACTCCACTCCAAAAACATTATGCCGATCCATATCTCTTGAATATGGTGTGCCGATCCACGTCCTTTGAGGATACCATGCCGATCCATTCTCCACTCCAAATACATTATGTCGATCCCACTCTCATAAGCGCCTCACACCAAACCCCTTAGCTACATAAGTCATGCTGATCCCTCTACATTCTCATCCAAACCAACTATCCCTCCAAATAACTATGCCAACCTCCCACTATATTAAGTCTATACCCATCCCTCCATTATCTCATCCAATTTTACCAATGTCCATGCCGATCCTTTTTACAACCAACTGCCAAGCTAAGCTCCATAGTTCTGACATCCTACGTTGTCTGTCTTTTAAATCTATTCACCATGTGCTGGATACAACTTCCCGGACATTATATTTTGGCCTTATGGATGTTGTCTCTTTATCATCCTTCTCATTATCAGTCAAGTCTGGCCTTCGTAATCAGCTCTATGTAGGCGGGTTAAGGCACTGGATACCAATTGCCCCCCAAAATAAGTCTTATGAGTAACATGATGTGCTTTAAGTTGGAAAAGCCCAGGCTCCCGGGAATAAGTCTATCCAGTTTCCTAGTTGATTACTGCTCCTTCTTCTTATTCGACTTCAAACATGATCATTCCGAGCTAAACTGCCATTTCCAGCCATCTGCCAATTTCTTTTACTTCCTTTTTTATTTCACTCATATCCATTATTCGGGAATCGCTCTCCCTTTCTTACATTACATTATTATACATTTTTATTATTGTATTTTTTTATATAATAGAAGGGTCGACATTTGGTATGCCGATCCCTCGGTGAGTCTACATGGATAGGGATTGGCTAGCCTTATGGCCGATCCCTTTTTAATCTCGTGATCGAGTCACTTGGGATGACCAATTCCACTTCCTCCCAGACACGCCTGTATATAACCGTAGCTTCCACTTCTCCTTCCCTTCACTTTTCTACTTTGCAATTTTACTTAACCCTTTTTATCTACCCTTCGTATATCTTCCTCTCCTTCTTCCTACCGAACTTATACCATCACAACTTCCCCTTTTACAAGTTCTATTCCTTCAATTGCAGACCTCGACTTCGATCACAAACCCAATCCATCCCCTCATAGTCACTCCTCCTCAATCTCTGATTCCTAAGCTTGAATACTTGCTTAATTTGCCCTATGAATATAAGCATGAACCCTTTCTTATTTGCGTTAATGATTTTGGGTTTTGGTGAATTTGGGTGTTGCTTTGGCCATGGTAGGGTGAGAGACATTTGATATATAAGAAAGAGGAGGAGAAGGAGAAAGGAATGAAAAAGGAGATATGGAAAGAAGGTTTCATTGAGTTGGAGAGGGCTCGGCCACGAAGTGCTTTGGCATTGGGTTGTGGAGGAGTTAGTGGAGGGATCGGTATAATTCAATTTGAAGGGGTCGATAGGATATTAAAGAGAAGGGATCGGTAGATTGTTGGAGCGTAGGAAATGGTTCTAGGAAGAGATGGTAGGAGCCATTGGTCTTAGGGGTCGGTTTAGTTAATGTGCAGGGATCAACATATAGGTTAAATGGAAAGGATCGGCAATGAGAGTGAAACATAGGGATCGACCATGAGCTAAAGGAAAGGGATTAGTGTTCCTATATGAGTTAAAGTGTAGGGATCGATTATATGGCTGGGGCATAGGGACCGGCATATAACATAAGGATCGATGTTGACTATAAAAACTAGTCTAACTCAAGTCATTCAAATGTTTAACTGTATACTGCCTTGCTGAACATAAAATGGCCTAAAACAACGTGATTTGCATACTTGGACTGATATACTTGAACGATAAACTTTTGGACTGCCTAACCTAAACTAAATAACTAGTTAAACGAACTTGAAAAACAAACTTCATAATTAAGAATGTCAGCATCTGATCCTAAAGCTTTGGCTACTGATCAATTTTCTTGTCAAGTGAGACGGTCGGCGATGATCTCTCTGGACGAAATTCCTAAGTTTCGATATTTTACTTTCACTTTTCTGATTTCAAACTGTTTATGTTTGTTTCGGATTGCATTGTACTAGTTCACACATAACATAGGGGAATAGGTTATTATTTCTAATACTGGTTGTCTATTGAGTATATCTGACATAGATCTCAAATTCATGGAGCACTCAACCATAATGTCTTCTGAATCGACCGCAAGATCAAGTTCCGCCACCCTATTTGATAAACCTGCTCCGAGTCATCAAATAGAAATAGTAAGGGCATCCGACCCGTAAAAAAAATCTCTTTTTCGCCATTCCAGTCTTTCCTACATAAGTTATTGACCTGGCTCCTGATGCCATTGAGGGTGCCATCATCCTAAACAATCTGGTTGACTCACTAGTGTCTAGAATAAGCGAAGTGGCTTTTCATCGATTATGTTCCATCAATGGAATTCTTTTCGAAGATGTTCTAGTTCCATCAAAGCAAGATAGACCTCACTTGCCCTCAGCTAGATATACTGCTTGTAACAAGTTCATGTGCTGGGCTAGATGTGTATCACCCTTCAACTCCTTCTTTCGGGAAATGCTAAGATACAAGGATCGCTCCTACTAAACTGCACCCTAATAGTTATGCCATTATCCATGACACTTTTCTTCTCTTCATGAATGTCCTATTCCATTCTCCAACTCCTGAAGACATCAGATATATCTATAATTTCGAAAGACGGACCGGGAGTCCTTTATCTATCTACCTTGAACCCTCACCCAACTGCCAAGTCTTAATGGGTGCATGGAACAAGATTTCTCTATTCAAACACGAATGGTTCTATGTACGATGTCCTCTCTACTTTGTGAGGGAATGGTTGGAAGGACATAAGTGTTACTCTTGCCTTTATCTTTAGTTCAAAGATTCAAGTCGCAACTTCTTTCTTAATCATACTAATATCTTCAGTTATTTCAGGTGTTCGCCTTCGAACTAAAGGCGTCGAGTATTCCAGGGCTGTCACGGCATTCGTTCCACTTCTATTGAGTAACAGAACATCAAACTCCTTGTCACTAACGAGCTGCTCTCACTATTTGGGCTGTTGGAAGATAGCTGCAAAATTGGGCTTCTCGATAGCAAAGTGGTCCCGAGAATCGTTGTCAAAAGAAGGATAGAAGGAAGTGACCTTATGATGCCCCCAGTTGAGAGAACCGAGGATGACATTAAAGAAAGGGAGATAAGAGAATCTTAAGATGCAGGGTTTAGAGACGAAGGCGTAAGCCTTGGGAAAGCGTCGGTGGTCCAAACGCTATAGACAGCCAAATGCAAACTCCCTCGAAGAGGAGAAAAAGGTTAGTGTACAAGTTGCAGAAGAGAAAGGCCGGGGAAAACCCAGAATTCATCATAATCCCAATCGAAAAGGAATCTTCTTCCTAGAAAATGGAAAGTTTGCTGAAGGGACTCTCTGGCATTCCAATTCTAGATGATATATTAAATTACAACTTTGATAACATTGACGTCGAAGGGCTCAACTCTCCCACGAGAAGCGGCGAAGGCATGCAACCTTCCAACAAAGAGAAGGCAACTCCAATGGGTAAAGCCAATGTTACTCGTCCATCGGGGGGAACACTAGGACACACACAGACACTCGCACTCCACCATACACCTGTGATTAATTCCTTATGTTACAACTTCTAATATGCTCCTGTTTGGTTCTTTTGCAGGTGCAATGACACACTCTCATTCTTTTGACCATCTCTAGGGATCCTCCACTAATTATCGTTCTGGTTGAGATTCCAATTCTGGACGACGTAGAGACAAAGATGATGGGTGAGACAAAGACTACTATTCTCGAGAGTCTTCTTCATCATTTAGATGGAAGTGTCAACCACATGCTCCTTGCCATGATAACTAATCACACCTTCCCGCTCATAGGGGAGATAAGTCCTCATGTCGGGGTTCTCAAGCTATTGCACCTCACGACCAACTTTTTGGGTCTTCCAGTTCAAGGCAAACATGTGAGAATCGTTCCGACAAGCATCTGCTTGCTACCTCTGATCCGCTTCCGTCGATTCCCACTCATGATCCTACCACTACGAAAAAGTTGGCTAAACTCAAAGCTACTTTTCCAAAAATCTGCTTTGATGGACTCAAGTTCCTCACCTTCATACATGTCATTCCTGGATGTGCCAAAGAGAGTTCATTATCATGTATGAATGACGTGTATGTCCAGCATGAAGCATTCATTCACTTAGCAAATAAAGTCTCCGAAGTTTCCATCGGGCGCCAGCATGAAATCAATCACCTCAAGTTGGAGGCTATTCATGACAAAGATATCATCAAACATCAAGTTGCTAGGCTGCTCAAATATAAAGCCCAACTTGACATGGCAGAGAAGAATGCAAAAGAAACGACGGAGGCTATAAGTCGTTTGGAGACTTCGCACAAAAAGGAACTGGATGCGGCGCTCCATCCCAGTGGCACTCTAGCCTTAGAGAAGGATTCCTTACAAAAGGAGAAAGATGTCTTAGCTCCTCGTGTTAAGGAGCTAGAAAAATTATTGTTCAAAGAGAGGGAGGAAAAAAAATCAAGGCACGGGAAGAATCGCAAAGACACTGTGAGGAGAACGTTGAAGCAATAAAATTAAAAACAAAACTTGACGAACAGCTTACATAGATCAAGGCACTGAAAGAAACAGCCCACGAAGAGAGTAGACAAGAAGTGCTGGAAGAAGCTAACTCCTGGGTGGAAGTTATCACCGAGTCCGGTAGAGAAGAAATCAAGAACTTATTCGACCCGCTCATCGCCGAATATAATGCCAAAGTTCTTATCCATCATGACTTGACTTTTCTAGGCGATGGCTATCTTGAATCGCTCGCCGAAGCCTGGGAGTTATCACCAAAATCAAGAGGGAAGAGCTGGGATTGGCAGAGCAGAATAAGGAGGCATTCATGCAAGAAGTGCTCCAAGGAAATGAGCTTTCTGATTTGGCCACCGCGAAGCTT
Organism: Allium cepa; assembly: GCA_030765085.1. Classification (NCBI taxonomy): domain Eukaryota; kingdom Viridiplantae; phylum Streptophyta; class Magnoliopsida; order Asparagales; family Amaryllidaceae; genus Allium; species Allium cepa. Next base: position 345,286,191 of record CM060934.1, read on the forward strand.
CAGTTCTCTAAGGTCCCTCCCCTGACAAAGAAAGAGAGGACATCACTTTGTCCTCTGGAACTGATCTCAAGGGTCCTTCTCCTACTCAAATGGTCGAAACATCGTCTTCTCAGCCTATAGAGCAACATATCGGCTATGATCTGGACATACCGGGCCTCAATCCACAAATGTTATCTCCCATTCTCAAAAGGAGCATCCCAATGACCACCGAGAGCCAACCAGATGCCGGTATAGCATAGAACTTTCTTGAATTCAGCCGTGTGCTATTTTTTGGCATATAACGGTCATTAACTAATGCCTATGCTTTAACTAACTTTTGCAGGTCATCCTGGTCCAGAGCAAATTCCTAGGAGCGATGTCGCCACGGAGCAACAAGAAAAAGTGGTCGAGGCTCCGTCTGCTGTAGATATTCCAGGGCCCGATGCTTGATTCATCAATGCACTTGAGGAGGATAAGCCTGAGGTCTGTCCCTTGGCAAGGAGTAGGACAATGTAGTGATCACAGGCGCCTCAAAGCACACTGCCAAAAACAGTATGTAGGAGTAGATTGAAGAGGAAGAGAGATCGAAGCAAAAAGTTAAAACGGAGCTCGTTGAGGTCGCAGCCGAAGATTCTATTCCTGCACCTTTGCAAGTCATTCTACCTAGCGGGACAATTCCTGTTGAAATTCCTCCTCCATCTTTAAGCGTCTCCACCAAGGGCAGAAAAGGGTCCCGGAAAAGATGCTCGACCGATTCAACTTCTGAGAAAACGCAGAAGGAGAAGAAATCGAAAGAATAGTTAGTGTTTTGTGTTGTTGTACATAGTTTGGATAAGTTAGATGTGTGTTTCTTTTCTTAGTAGTAGGTGCATGGGCATGGATCAAAAACTTTTGAATAATTTGTAATGAATTTTTGACATAGTGAATAAAAGTTTTTGTTTTTTGATTAATCATCACGTGAATTATTACTTAAACATTGGAGTAATTGCTTCCCATTTCATGTACCTGTAACAATTTTCACAAGTCTCGCTAATAATTCACTATCTCCATCTTAAGGCCTCTCTACAGATGTTGTCTTAAGTCATAAGCAATGCCAAGCCAAAATTGTAACGAACGGTTATGTCTTACGGCTAATAGTTCGAGTCTCCTCCATTGATTTAAGATTGGAATTCGTGGGATAGGGAACAATCGAAATCCGCCCGTCCACCCATTGGGTTTTCGAGTTAGCTTACGTCCTGAGGACTTAGAATTTTTTATAGGTGGTCAGCTATATTCCAATCACCCGTACTCTAAACCATGCTTTGGAGAATCAGATTTTTCAATGCGGGCAGTCGCATTTTCACCCATGGCAGTCATTCCTCTATCGAATGATTTATCCTCCAGTCCATAGTTGGGGACTTAAAGTTAAATAGCCCATAGTCGATGGCTTAAATTTTTGTCGTGGGCAGTCGTGTTTCCACCCGAGTGGTTTATATTCTGTTTTGTAGTCAGGGACTTAGAGTTTTCTAGTCGGCAGTCGAAGACTTAGAATTTTTTAGTCCATGGTCGGGGACTTCGGATTTTCTAGTCCGCAATCAAGGACCTAGAATTTTTAAGTCCGCGGTCGGAGACTTAGGATTTTCTAGTTCGTAGTCTAGGACTTAGAATTTTTTGGTCCGTAGTCGAGGACTTTGGATTTTCTACTCCGCAGTCAGGGACTTAGAATTTTTCAGTCTGTAGTCGGGGACTTAGGGTTTTCCAGTCCCCAATCAGGGACTTAGAATTTTTTAGTCCGCAGTCGTGGACTTAGGATTTTCTAGTCCGTAGTCAAGGACTTAGTATTTTTTAGTCCGCGGTCAGGGACTTAGGATTTCGTCATGGACAGTCGTATTTCCACCCGAATGGTTTATACTCTAGTCTACAGTTGGGGACTTATAGTACTCTAGTCCGTAGTCGGGGACTTAGAGTTTTTGTCATTCTCTCATCGTCGACAACCTTTGTTCCTTATTGTGAGCTTCACTTTTTAATTCTTTTACGGGAATCATTGGCCGAGAAAACTTACAAAGCTTACCTCGTTCGATCCCATTGAGGATTGGTATGATTGATCAACTGTAAACTTCATGAATCTGTTCACACATCACAAATGTCAATATCAATTAGTTCCAATGCATACTTAGCGTAAAATGTAATAACTGTAGCTTATGTAATGGAAGCTTTAAGATTTATTCACTATATGAAAGGGACCAAAATAACTCGTCTTATTACAAATTAAAAAGGTCAAACACCAAAGCAAATGTCAAAAGTAACTAGTATTGAAATATAAAAGAAATAGTCTAGGTGCAGTAGCACCGTAAATGTTCGCTATTCCATGCTCTTGGAAGTATTGCACCATCAACAGTCGCTAGCTTAAAAGTCCCTTCTTCAAGTCTCTGTTCAATGACGTATGGTCCTTTCCATGTCGGGTTCATGTATGACAAGACTGGGAAAACCCGCTTCAGAACAAGGTCGCCAACTTCAAAGGTTCTCGATTGGACTTTTGTATAATAGTACCGGGCGATTCGATGTCGATGTGCAGCTGCTCTCAAATTGGCCTCCTCACGCTTCTCATCGATAAAGTCCAATAACTCTTATAAGCGATTTTGGTTTGCTCTAAGATCGTAGTAAGTCACTTGATGGGAAGGGACTTCAATTTCTACCGAAATAACTACTTTAGCTCCATAAGTAAGAGAAAATGGAATATGGCCGGTCGTGGACTTGTGAGTGGTCCTATAGGCCCAAAGTGCCGTAGGAAGCTCATCCACCCACTCGCCTCTAGCTTTCTCCAAACGCTTCTGCAGAATAGATTTGATAATCGTATTTACAACTTCAACCTGTCCATTCGCCTGAGGGTGAGCGACTGCCGCAAACTTCTTCTCAATACGATACCTTTGAAAAAACTCTTTAAATTTGGCACTATCGAATTGAGTCTCGTTGCCAGTCATGATAGTCCATGGAAGACCGAAACGGCAAATGATTTTTTAAACAACTTAGTTAATAACTTTCTTGGTTGTAATCGTGGCTAACGGCTCCTTCTCAGCCCATTTAGTGAAGTAGTCAACCGCGACAATCGCGTATTTCACGCCACCTTTGGAGATTGGTTGGCAGCTGATGATGTCGATACCCTACAGAGCAAATTGCCATGGACTGACCATTTGTGTGATCTTCGTCAATGGGGCTCTTGGTACTTCTGCATATATCTAGCATTTGTCGCATCGTCTAACATAATCAGCAGCATCCCGATTCACAATCGGCCAGTAGTATCCATAACGGCGTATCTTTTTTGCTAAAGTTTGGACTTCTCTTTAGACACGCTTTGTCTCGTCGTGGGCCATACATCGGAGTAAGGGAATGGAAAACCCCTTTCTGTACATAGTTCCTTCCTGCATAATATACTGTGAAGCTTTGCAAAGGACTTGTCACTTTTCATTTCTCTTCTCTGGAAATATTCCATGCAATAGGTATTCTTTAAATGGAGTCATCCATGATTGCCTCTCAGGCTCCATCTCTATTATTTAGTCAACTTCCATCATATCTATACTTGGGGTGTGCAATGTCTCAACTGAAGCCCATCTGTTGCGCATCACTAGTGCTCGCGAGCTTTGCTAATGAATCGGCTTCTCTGTTCTGCTCATGCTGGGTATGTGAAATGTTATAGTATTTGATATCTGCCAACAGCTCCTGAACTTAGGTAAGATATAGGGAAAGTCGTTGTCCCTTAGCTTGATAAACTCCCCTTACCTGATATACCACATGTTGTCAGTCACAAAAGATTTCAAGAGACTTTACTCCGAGCTCTCTTGCGAGTTTTAGCCCAGCGATCAACGCTTCGTATTTGACTTCATGATTTGTAACAGGAAAATCAAGCTTCAGAGCGCAACAAATTGACCGGTTCTCAGGGGTTTCGAGAATAATTACAACTCTAAACAATGGTCATTAGATGCTCAGTCGGTGTACATCTTCCATTGCAATGCAGGGATTACTTCGTTCAATGGGGGCTCGTCCTGCATGGTAAAGTTGTAACAACCGAAATTCTAGTGGGTCCGGATTTTTTGCAAAAATGCTAAAACCCAAGCCCACTGAAACCCGAGTTGACAAACTATCAAAGCTCAATTAAAAATCTCACAGTGGAATTGACTAAAATACAATAGTAAGTAAATACTCACCAATATAATAACACTTTCTAAACAAGTGCTTAAAGCTGGAAAGTCTCTGCCATTTACCTAACCTGTAGGATATTATGAGGAGGGAGTTAGAACTAAAGTTCTGGTGAAAGGATAAATTATTCGCTTTTAAGCTTAATTCTACATATACCGTTTTATTTCCATTTACTGTTATATTAGGTTTACTAGGTTTATCATACTCTTGCCTCTGTGCGTGAAGTGTACCCATCAACTCCTTAGTAGATTAAAACCTAATAACTGATATATATATATATATATATATATATATATATATATAAATGCGCATATATATATATGTGTGTGTGTATCTATGTATGTAGCTATATGCCCAATGACCATATTGGTCCTAGATACTACCCATAGTACCTTCCGTATCCTCCTCGCAAAGGACTTCATCGTCTTGCTCCTACAGCATTCTGTGACTACATCTGTAAAGGACAGCTTCATGAGGCCTACAATATAGATGTTCCATCGTCCACTATGAAAACATAAAATTATGTCCGCACTAGTCTATACTAATGCTCGAACATCCGCAACGTACCACCTAGTGTGTACATTGAGGACTATATGTAATCGTTATGTCTACTCTCTAAATCCCGCCAACAAGGTCTACCTAGTACGAACCTCGGTCGGGGATTTTTTATATCTATAAAGGACAGCTTCATTAAGCCTACAGTATAGATACTCTAGTTGGTCTGTCTCTTTTCTCATCATGGCTATGACCCCACGCAGTCGCCCTTTAACTAATCGAAAGACCTCTAATGAGTTAAGGGGTCATGCCCTACTGCGAACAATCTAACATCCAATTGGCAGTGCCCCTCATCCAATGTCTCGACAGTGATGGACTTTTGGTTTTAACTCTAGCCATTCCCGAACTAGCTTCTGGTTTTGATGCTAGCCGATATCCGCATGCGACTATCCTTTTGGGTCCTGCCCACTAAACTTACTTGCAAGTACTGGGACATACGAATATCCTACTCAGAACACCAACCCCTTCTGACTGCCTACAATGGTTCTGCAATGCAAAAAGCAGTCATGGCATACTCTCTTGATGAAACACCTACAGACCTCCCTTTGGGGATGCAGCTTCGTTAGGCCTACCCAGAGGGCCATCCTAGAGTATCCTCATGTCCCGTTAAGGTCTAGTACTTCCTTCTAGCCTAAAATAACTAAGTTGTATGTGCTTCTCCTTTTCTGAAATCTATGACGAACTACTTCATTAGGCTCTTCATCCTTTGGGTTACTCTAAACGTATCTCACTCTTTTATTAGACCCTAGGTCTAATCTTTTAATTTGCATTTAGTTTACTTTTCTTATTCTATTGGATAATTATTTAACCTAGTTAGCATATTCTTACCCTCGTCTCACTTCTAGCTATTGTGAGACTACCATTGATTTAATAGGGAATGCTATTAGAACTGCCACTTTTATTACCTTGTTTATTTAATTCAATTTAAGTCTTAAGTTTATTAGATAAACATCTTCTATTATCTCTGTTCTATTTTCTTATTAACTTAATTTAAATTTTAAATAAGCCTTTCTATTCTTTTACTTTAATTATAACCTATGTTATAATTTTACTTGTAATTTTCACTTTTATGTTCTTTTATAATCTGTATATGATTACAAGTGTCTCTCTTCTGTTCTAGGCTGTCTTCTTTTATTATGAAATAGAATTCTCTTTATTCTTTTATATTATAGAATTCAATTATCATGATAACCGTTTTATTGTAAAGTCTGCGCAGTAAATGCAGATCTAGGTTCATTATCGTTTACCGCTTCAAATTCTTTTCTAATAATTTACTTTATTTTCTTCTATTCTAGGAAGTAATTCTATTTTATTTGGTTGGGTATGAAAACTATACTTAAGATCCATTTTCATATTTTAATATTAAATAATACTATAAACAATAATTCGTAACTGAAAGGTATTTCTTTTATTATTTTGGAATAGTGTAAAATGCAGTGGTTTCTCTATTTTATACTAGTTCCCTTTTTCTTTCTTTTATTCTTTCAGTTACGTTTATCGTTATCTTTTAAATATAAAATTACAGAAATGTATCATATTTTATAAACCAATCAATTAATCTATTACTTACTTTCAAATCAAGTTATTAGATTAATTTATTATTCCCGTTCTAGCGTAATTTATTGTAGAATTCCATTTTTCTAGTTTTATTCCAACTTTTATTATTTTACATCTAATCTAGTATTTTCCCATCTTAATCCATAATCATGAATTTTCTTTTTAACAGTATTATTCGCATACAAAGAGAATAAAAGAAACTAGCATTTATGCTAAATTATAACTTCAAATAAGATGTAAATAACTGTAAATTTCTTGCACTTCAGCATAACTAATTAACAGAATCAATTATTGAAATACTAAATAAAATTATTTAACGGAAATTTAATGATAATATATCATAAACGTAAAAGATATAATTAAATCCACTCATATTGTTAGCTTTTCAAATGTCCCTGTTTTTATTTCAGATCTATCCCTAACATCTATATTCACCTCCCTTGTAATCCCTATTTGGAATTACAAACGATATATTTACAAATCTATAATATTTGAAAGAGAAAAGAAAGAGATTTGGATTAGAAATAGCAAATAAAACTCAGATCTAGGGCTTTACCTTTGACATAGCTTTCTGATTTGAACCAATTCCTAATTCCCTAATTAATTCTATTCTCTTTCTATTTAGATCTAAATTCATGTGAATTAGATCTAAAATTTTGTTATTAAGAAAGTGTAGAAGAGATAGAAAAATGGCAGAGCTTCTGTAGGCAAGAGAAAAATAATGAGAATAAAAATGAGGCTCTGCACCTATATTTATAGTGGTTCAAATCAGTGCTAACCATTAGATATAAAACCAAAAATCGAAAGCGTACACTCAGTCTATTGACATTAAATTAATATATTTTCTTATATTTTCTTCTATGTTTTTTTAACTTCAAATTGATTCTCCAACAATTCTTCCATCAACCACTTTCCTCTTCTCTCTCGCAATCTATGGAAACATATATTTTAAATGTGACGTTTCTTTTAAATAAGATTTCCATATTAATCACCTAATTAATAGATTTCACATATACCTAGAATTAATTTACTACCCAATTAATCCATGCCTGCACTGTGATTTCTTACCAAATATATATGTCAATCAACAACATATTAATTCGTCACATATATGCATATTAATTTATTTTTTCTCCATAATTATTGCAGGTATATATTCTACAATTAAATTTTGGATCACAATCTTAATTATATATGTTACCATAAGTCTCCATGTTTATTAATTGACAATTGATTACTTGCATAAATTACTCTTCCTCCGTTTTTTTCTCTTGCACTGAAATATGTGTTTCTAATCATATCAATTAGTTGCTACAATATATGTTCCCTTTCTTGTCAGTTCCTATCAATTAATAACCTCTACTAATTAACTAAATATTAATTTCCCTTTTTAAAAAACACCGTCAATTAATCTTCCCTATTAATTGATTTATATAATTTCTCTCTCTAATTTATTTGTAACACAAATATATATGTATTCCAAATATTATTAATTAGTTTCCCCATTTACAAATATTTATTTGTTTTAAAATTTCAAACGTATATAACTTAATTATATTATTTGCATATATAATTGTAATTTAATGCGGGGTGTTATGTTCTCCTCCCTTAGGAAATTTCATCCCTGAAATTTGATAAGGGTTCAATTATGTAATTTCTCGTATATTCACATCCATTTTTTGTACATCCAATTTTGCAACAATCCATGCATAGTGCAAAGTGCAATACATCATAAAATATATGCATGTACAAGAATTTCTATGTGGTACCTCCTATATGAATGCGTTTTCTTTTAGAAATTCCTTTTAAAACATGATGCACGCATCCTAAATATACTTGAAATTTCTATATGAATGCAATCTTTTGAAAATTCAAAACGCTTTTGATTCAATTTTTCCCACACTCCTACCGAATAGAAGCATAGTTCAATAAATTTTTAGATTCAAACCTACCATACAACTTTTAATTTTCAAACTTTAGAAAATTCTAATTTTCCAAATTCGATTTCTTATGTAATAAAGAAGGTGGAAAACGAAAAAAATTCATAGTTCTTCGATTTTCTTTTGCGCACATCTCCCTCCATACTTGGGATTTAGGCTACTATTCTAAAAAAAAAAAAATACTTCCCCAAGCATAGTTTACATAAGAAAATATCTCTTTTAAAAAAAAATATGTTGATGTTTCCATCGCTTTCTTTAAATTTGTATTTTCCTTTTAGTTATCTTATTCTGCTTTTACTCTTTTTTTATATAGCAACTAAACACGGCTACCATTTAGGGCAAGGAGGTCTAGGATCATATCCACTTTGACACAGAAAGGTCCTACTCTAGGAATCCAAGTAACTCATATGCTCCTTCGGTCGTCTATTACTTGTTACCAACTTACGATGTATTACTCATGACGAATAAGATCTATTCACCTCTTCTATTCCATGCTTAAGGAATTACTAAGTCTCATTTACTGCAATGGATAAGTGTTTCAATATATACAGTCTCTATCTAAAAAGACAACTAAGCTTGGGAAATTTTCTCTTTACCTTTCATTTTTCTCTAATGAAGGTCTACCTATCCCAACCACGTGTGTCTTATCATCCTACTAATATCATTTCACTATTCTTCTATGGTCTGCACAAATGAAGCAACATTTCTAGGTTTTCACTAGTGTCATATACACCTTATGGGAACTTTTATTATTACTAAAAGTAAATACTGCAATAACCTTATACTTTTCCTGTTACACCTAGGAAATGATTCCTATCTACTCCATATTTAAAAGACTGATTTGGTTTGGTATTTATCAATTTTTCTTCAAAATTAAAACTTCTATATTTTATCTTTTCAAAAACTTATTTAATTTTCCACCAAACCATCTTTTGTAAACATGTCTTGCTTGTTCTTAAAACATTTTTCTTTTTTCTTGACTAAAAAAATGTCCTCATATTTTTTCAAAATATCTTTTTTTTTACAAATTTACTAAAACTGGGGTAAATAAGAACAATTATTTTATCAAAAATCTCTTAACTCTCCTACTCTTCCAATTACTTAACCTTGAAGGGGTTACTAACTTACTACACTAAATGATTTTATACCTTAATGTATTAGAATTACTTTCTCTTATGGGAAACCATTAATGCTAAAACCTTCTATAACTCCTTTAAAGGAGGATTTCAAGTTTATGTGAAATTATAAGGAATTTATTTTATATTTTATCGAAATAGGCTATAAAAAATATGGTGATTTCCATACCTTGTACATATCTTTCATGTATTCTTTATATCTTGCAAAAACATCTTTATTTGTGATTTATAAAAAAATATATCATTATTCCTTTCATTCCAATAGATTAAGGTATGTTTACTCTATATTTACTTACATAAGATATTTTCTACTAAGTTCATTAATTTATCGTACATTAGTTTTCAAAAGAACTCATTTTTAAAACAGGAAAACAGGCACAAGGACAAACTTAGCAAAAAAATTAGGCTAAAGGACAATAAGTTTGCTTTTAGGCTGAAGGACAATGCTAGTTATAACTAGCATTTTCTATAGTGTAAAATTGAATATAATGCTAGATAAGCATTTTGTATAGTGTAAATGTTGAATATAATGCTAATTATAACTAGCATTTGTCTTTCAGCCTAAACATGAAACTTGGTGTCCTTCAGCCTATTTTTTTTAAAGTTTGTCATTTTCCCTAATTCCCCCTTTTAAAACTTCTTTACAATTATAAAATATTTTCATGTGCTTATTTAAATAATAAGTGTACATACAAACCACTTTAGAAATTATCTCCAAAACTCATTCGGGTCAAAATAGATGTTGCGTAAAACACCGTTACTACAACCCAAAAATACTCATATATGGATTCAATTAAAATAAATATTAATAAATCTCGTATGCTATGTAAAAACATTTACTTTAGGAGTTACTGACTATAACGATAGTGTCATAGTCTATGCTTCCTTTATTTTTACTGAAAACATTTATTACAATAATAAATGTTGTAACCTACATTTTCGGTACTTAACACACTCTAGGTTTTTATATTTAAAATCATTGTTTACCTACTAAGAAACTAGCGAGCTATACATGCTCTATAATTTTTGAAAAAGAATTTCACATTTAACAAAATTTACATCATATAAAAACCAATTTAAATTTCATACCACTTATTTTTTCAAAAACCCAATATTTACTTCCACAAATATATTAACAATTGTATTTTTCAACTTTTTTAATTCGAATGTTAATTTTTGTTGGGTTAGACATAAAGTGGACTTTCTTGATACTAAAACCTCTTATTCTCCCCGAAGTAAAAACACTCTCCCTACTATCCCTAAGGAACTTCCTACTTCCTAAACTTATAGACACAATTTTTTTCTCAAAACATGGCTTATTTGTACGCTATAAATCAATAATAAAATAGGGGTCTACATACTTGGGTCATCCCAAACCTAGCTAGCAAATTATGCACAAATATACTTCTAAAAACTTTCCATATGTTAAAATCTATGGTTGGGGACTATTTGGATTTTAGTACATAATATATTTATATTTTATTCAAAAATACAAATACGTTTACTCACTATCTATCTAGGAATGCTAAACCTAAGCTCTAATATCAAATGTAACAACCCGAATTCCAATGGGTCCGAATTTTTGCAAAAAGGCTAAAACCCAAGCCCATTGAAACCCGAGTTGGGAATTTGGTATCCTGCAAATAGACAAAAACAAATATATCAGAGCTCGATTAAATATCTCACAGCGGAATTGACTAAAATATAATAGTAAGTAAATATTCACCAATATAATAACACTTTCTAAGCACGTGTCTTAAAGCTGGAAAGTCTATGTCATATACCTAACCATGTTATGAGGAGGGGGTCAGAATTAAAGTTCTAGTGAATGGATAAATTATACACTTTTAAGCTTAATTCTACATATACCGTTTTATTTCCATTTACTGTTACATTAGGTTCACTAGGTTTATCATACTCCCGCCTCTATGTGTGAATTGTACCCATCTACTCCTTAGTAGATTAAAACCTAATAACTTATATATACATGCATACATATATATGTGCAACTATATGCTCAATGACCATATTAGTCCTAGGTACTACCCATAGTACCTTCTGTATCCTCCTCGCAAAGGACTCCATCGTCTTGCTATAGAATTATGTGACAACATTTATAAAGGACAGCTTCATGAGGCCTACAATACAGATGTTCCTTCATCTACCATGAAAATATAAAACTGCGTCCGCACTAGTTTATTCTAATGCTCGAACATCCGCAACATACCACCCAGTACGTACATTGAGGACTATATGTAGTCGTTCTGTCTACTCTTTGAATCCCGCCAACAAGGTCTACCATGTACGAAACTTAGTCGGGGATTTTCTATATCTGTAAAGGACAGCTTCGTTAGGCATACAATACAGATATTCTAGTTGGTCTGTCTCTTTTCTCATCGTGGCTATGGCCCCACGCAGCCACTCCTCAACTAATCATGAGACCTCTAAAGATTTAAGTAGCCGTGCCCTACTGCAAACAATCTAACATCCAATTGGTTGTGCCCCTCATCCAATGTCTCGATAGTGAAAGAATCATCGGAATTTTGGTTTCAACTCTAGTCTTTCCCGAACTCGCTATTGGTTTTGATGCTGGCCGATATCTGCATGCGACTATCCTTTTGGGTCCTACCCACTAAACTTACTTGCAAGTACTAGGACAAACAAATATCTTACTCCGAACATCAACCGCTTCTGACTGCCTACAATGGTCCTGCCATGCAAAAAGATGTCAAAGCAGACTCTCTTGATGGAACACCTAAAGATCTGCCTTTGGGAATGCAGCTTCGTTGGACCTACCCAAAGGGCCATCCTTGAGTATCCTCACGTCCCGTTAAACTCTCATACTACCTTCTAGCCCAAAATAACTAAGTTGAACGTGCTTCTCCTTTATTGAAATCTTTGATGAACTGTTTCGTTAGGCTCTTCATCCATTGGGCTACTTCAAACACATCTCACTCTTTTATTAGACCATAAGTCTAATCTTTTAATTTGTGTTTAGTTTACTTTTCTTATCCTGCTGGCTACTTATTTACCCTAATTAGCATATTCTTGCCCTCGTCTCACTTCTTGCTATTGTGAGACCACCATTGATCTAATATGGAATGTTGTGGGTACTGTCACTTTTATTGCCCTGCTTATTTAACTCGATTTAAGTCTTAATTTTATTAAATAAGCATCTTCTATTATATCCGTTCTATTTGCTTATTAACTTAATTTAAATCTTAAATAAGAATTTCCGTCCTTTCTACTTAAATTATAACCAATGTTATAATTTTACTTGTAATTGTCACTTTTATGTTCTTTTATAATCTGTATATGATTACAAGTGCCTCTCTCATGTTCTAGATTGTCTTCTTTTATTATGATATAGAATTCTCTTTAATTCTTTTATATTATATAGTTAACTTATCATAATAACTATCTTATTGTGTAGTATGCGCAGTAAATGCGGATCTAGGTTCATTATCGTTTACAGCTTCAAATTTTTTTCTAATAACTTACTTGATTCCTTTCATACCTTACTTTATTTTCTTTTATTCTAGGAAGTAATTCTATTTTATTTGGTTAGGCATGAAAACTATACTAAAAATCCATTTCCATATTTTAATACTAAATAATACTATAAAAATAATTCGTAACTACAAGGTATTTCTTTTATTATTTTGGAATAGTATAAAATACAGTGGTTTCTCTATTTTAAACTAGTTCCCTTTTTCTTTCTTTTATTCTAGCAGTTATGTTTATCGTTATCTTTTAAATATTAAATTATTGAAATGTATCATATTTTCTAAACCAACTTTTCTTATTTTACATCTAATCTAGTATTTTTCCATTTTAATTTATAATCGTGAATTTGCTTTTTAATTATATTATTCGCGTACAAAGAGAGTAAAAGGAAACTAGCATTTAGGCTAAATTATAACTTCAAATTAGATGTAAAAAACTATAAATTTCTTACAGTTCAGCATAACTAATTAATAGAATTAATTACTGAAATACTGAATAAAATTGTTTAACGGGAATTTAGCGATAATATATCATAAACATAAAAGATATAATTAAATCCACTCATATTGCTAGCTTTCCAAATTTCCCTATTTTTATTTCAGATCTATCCCTAACATCTATATTCACCTCCCTTGTAATACCTATTAGGAATTACAAATGATATATTTACAAATATATAACATTTGAAAGAGAAAATGAAGTGATTTGGATTAGAAATAGCAAATAAAACTTAGATCTAGGGTTTTACCTTTGAATAGCTTTCTGATTTGAACCAATTCTTAATTCCCTAATTAATTTTATTCTCTTTCTATTTAGACTTAAATTCATGCGAATTAGATCTAAAATTTTGTTATTAAGAAAGTGTAGAAGAGATAGAAAAATGGCAGAGCTTCTGTAGGCAAGAGAAAAATAATGAGAATAAAAATGAGGCTCTGCACCTATATTTATAATGGTTCAAATCAGTGCTAACCATTAGATATAAAACCCTAAAATCTAAAGTGTACACTCGGTCTATGGACATTAAATTAATATGTTTTCTTCTACGTTTGTTTTTATTTCAAATTGATTCTCCAACAATCCTGCCATTAATCACTTTCCCCTTCTCTCTCGCAATCTATGGAAACGTATATTTCTAAATATGACGTTTCTTTTAAATAAAATTCCCCTATTAATCACCCAATTAATAGATTTCATATATACCTATAATTAATTTACTATTCAAATAATCCCTGCCTGCACTGTGATTTTTTACCAAATTAATATGCCAATCAACACCATATTAATTTGTCACATATATGCATATTAATTTATTTTATTCCCATAATTATTGCATGCATATATTCTACAATTGAATTTTGAATCACATTCTTAATTATATATGTTACCATAAGACTCCATGTTTATTAATTGACAATTGATTCCTCCTTCTATTCTCTTACACTAACATATATGTTTCTATTTATATCAATTAGTATCTATAATATATGTTCCCTTTCTTGTCAGTTCCTGTTAATTAATCACCTCTACTGATTAATTGAATATTAATTTCCCTTTTAAACAAGCACCGTCAATTATCTTCCCTATTGATTGATTTTATATAATTTCTCTCTCTAATTTATCTATTACACAAATATATATGTATTCCAAATATTAATTAGTTGCCTCATTTACAAACATTTCTTTGTTTTATAATTTCAAATGTTTATAACTTAATTAAATTATTTGCACATATAATTGTAATTTAATGGGTGTTGTCACAAAACTACGCAATGAAGTCTGCCATTGTCTGTCCCTGAATATCTCTTTGTGGAAATATGTAATGCCAAACTGGCTGAGTTCGATATTCCATTTAAATAATCTTCCAAACATCTTATGTCATTGCAGGACCTGGCGCAACAGCTGATCGGTATACATGTTGATTGGATGGGCCTGGAAATACGGACGAAGCTTGTAGGATGTGATCACTAAGTAGTATTCCAATTTCTCTATCATTTGGCAGTTTCTTTCTGCCCTCATTAATCATTTACTAACGTAGTAAACCGGTCTCTAGATTCGGTTCTCCTCATGAATCAAGGTGACACTCATGGCATGTGGCAAACAGCTAAGTAAATATACGACTCCTAATGGGACAAAATAAGGGGTCTCTCCAAATGATTCACCAAAGCTCGGAATGTGTCGTTCACAATCTTGCGTCCACTCAAAATTCCGCTTCCCTTTCCTGATCAGATCGAAGAAAGGAATGTATTTATCGATCGCCCTGGAGATCAACCGACTCCAAGCAGCGACCTTCTCATTCAAACTCTGCACTTGCTTAATGGTTCTAGGCGATTGTATATTCCGAATGGCTTGAATCTTTTTTGGATTAACTTCAATTCCTTGATCATTAACGATAAAGCCCAATAACATCCCCGACGCAACACCGAATGAGCATGTCAAAGGATTGATTTTCATGTTATAGAATCGAAGTATATCGAACATCTCCGCTAAGTCTCGAATGTGGTCGTTTGATTACCGTGACTTCACGAGCATATCATCCACATAGACTTCCATCGTCCTCCTAATTTGATCCTTAAATGTTTAGTTAACCAGACGTTGATAGGTCTCTCCAACGTTCTTTAATCCAAACGACATCACTATGTAACAGTATAACCCAACGTCCATGACAAAACTGGCATGTTCCTGATCTGGGACGTGCATCGGGATTTGGTTATACCCTCAGTACGTGTTCATAAACGATAACAATTCGTGCCCTGTAGTTGAGTCAACTAGCCGATCAATTCTTGGCGGGGAAAACTATCTTTAGGGCATGCCTTATTCAGGTCTATATAGTCAATACACGTTCTCCACTTCCCATTTACCTTCTTTACCAGCATGGGGTTAGATATTCATTCAGGATAGAGGGCATCGCGAATAAACTAATTGACTTTAAGTTTATCTACCTCCTCTTTAAGAGTGTGGATCTCTTTGAACCCATGCCCCTTCTTTTATGTTCACAGAGACATATTTCAGATCAATGTTTAATGCATGGCTCGCGATGGAAGGCGAGATCCCATACATATCAGAATGAGTCCAAGAGAATACATCCAAATTCGCTTAAAGGAAATCAGTAAGTTCTCACATCATCGAAGGGCTAAGTTATGATCCAATCTTCAACACCCACGATGGGTCGTCGTGGCTGACTGTAATATCAATCGTCAGTTTAGTCTGTGTTGCCTTGGTCTCCTTGGGTTCCTCCTCATCATCCCTTGGATCTATATCTCTATAGAACCGATAATGGTGCCTAAGCCAAGGCTTAGGCGCCAATTGTCATTCTTCCGTAACCTGGATGCAGATAGACTTGTCCATACCCTTTCCCTTCTCTTTTCACCGACCCTCTCTTAACTCAGCCACATAACAGGCACGTCCAGTTGCCTGATCGCCATGCATGACACCTGCTTCATTGTCAGTTACAAATTTCAACGTCAAACACCATGGGGCAAGAGCTTCTCGAAATTCAGCTAGGGCTGGATGGCCCAGAAAAACATTGTACGATGAATCCACACCCAGTGAATGGTAGCAATCGCACCCTCCTACGTTCACCTTCTCCTAACTCAACTGGCAATTCAACAGAACCAACTTCCTCGGTAGCCACACCACTAAAACCTTGTATACGAGCTTTAGATGGTTTCAAATCCTTAGCCTTCATCCCCATTTGATCATACACCTTCTTGACCATAATGTTCACAGAGCTTCCACAATCAATCAAAATTCTTCTCACCAAAGCGGGGTGAATCATAATTGAGATAACCATTAGATCAACAACAGGGGCCTCTATTCTACCGGCATCCCTACTTCTGAATACTATATCATCCATCATTGTATGATGTTGCTTGGATAGAGTTCCATCCTTCATATTCGAACAACATTCGAAATCTACATGCCTCATTGAACTAGCATAGAGTTCCATTTCCTGCCAACTTCTATCCGTAGGACGCGGCCCACCAACTATCGTGTTTATTACCAACCTTCCACCAGTCTGTGCAGGCTCCTCAGCCCTACGCAAAGCCTATCCTCGATTAGGGTCAAATGTCCCATGTCCGCCATCCTGTGGATTTTTCACAAACTGCTACAACTTTTTCTCCTGAATCAATTTCACACTGGCATCCTGGAGATGCCTACAATCATCTGTATTATGCCCATAACATTCATGAAACCGACAGTACTTCCCAGTTTTCTTTTGTGCCTCCGTCGATTCTTTCAGTCGTGGCTTCTTATATTGGAAATTATTACAGGTGGACAGATAAATGTTCTCCAGAGATGCATTCAAAGGTGTATAGCTATCATACATGGGAAACTTGGACCTCGGCCTTCCAGGCTCCCTCTTTCGCTCACGATTCCCTTCTCCTCTTCTTTTCCATTGATTCAGCTTGTTTTAAACATTGACCCCAACCTTCTCAAAACTCTCGTCGGATTTCTTTACTACGATGTTGCTTTGTACCGCTTCTCCATTCAGTCCCGCAACATTGCTTTTTCTTGATAACCATGCCTCTTGCGTCCTCATAAATTAGACTGCCTTTGAGTAGAAATGCTCCAGCGCAGCCAGCGGTTTTCCAGCTAGCCAGTCACCAAACTTGGATTCAGGGTCAACCCCCCTTGTTACAGCCATAAGTATTGCATGGTCATTAAGGTTGCTAACTTCAATGGCAGCAACATGAAATCTCTGCAAGTAGTCCTTCAATGAACCCCCAAAGCCTAGATTACACTAGATAATGGCATCATATCTTTGGGGCAAGTAGAATGAATCCGAAACTATTCCATAAATCTTGCCGTCGGCTCGTTAAATCTTTAGAACGATCATAGGGGTAATCTTGTGAACTACATCATGGCGATCCCAGAAAGAGTTAGGGGAAGCATCTGCATTTGATAGCATTATTCGCTCTTGCTGATTCGATCAACTATTTGCACTAGTACAAAATACGCATGTTGCTTCGCCTCATTTGCATCGGTTGTTACCACAACCGATGCGAATAGAAGTATTTGCATCAGTTATGTTTTAACAACTGGTGCAATTGGTATGTGGAAAGCAATAGATAGTAAAAAAATACAATTTGCATCGGTTGTCATCAATAACCGAAGAAAATACACCGATGCAAATAGTGTTAGTCGCATCGGTTTTCTTTACAACTGGTGCAACTACCTTTATTTGCATTCATTTTTTGTAGCTGATGCAGTTTTACTGTAGTTGGACCCAAAATAACTTTTTTTACATCGGTTCACTGGCGAAGGCGATGCAAGTTATTTAGGGGTCAAAACAATTTCGGTTCACAGGTTAATTCCCGCCGACCACTACCTTCTCCCACTTTGTTTACAAACATTTCACCCCAAAAAAATTTCCACGCTACTGACAGAAAAAAACCTAGAAATCTAATTTCGCCCTTAATTTCACGGTTTGGATTTCTCTACGCCTTCTCATCATTAAGGTATCGAATCTTCCTTTTTTAAATTACTCGATTTGGATTACTTGTTTAAGTTGGTCAATTTGGATTTCACGAATGAAATGCTAATTTTCGATTTTCAAATGCTGCGTTTTTGTTTATCATGATACAAGTTACTTTTTAATTTTCGATAACAAGCAAAAATAAATAAATTAGAAATCTGATTTGCAGTCATTTCTTTGCCTTTTTTTGCCAAAGAAAGTATGTCGAAGTAGGTTATTTAGATAAGTCACCTATATTAGTTTCTGGAGTGTAATTTCTGTTGATGGTACAAACCCATTATATAGAAATGTTAGTATTATAAGGTGTAAGTTGTATTACAGCTCAAAGCTATCAGCAAAGGAATTGATTCTTTGCTTCACAATCGAAGTTAATTTCATTACATGCGAGCCCTTTATAATTATTATTAGAAAATTGGGTACACGGTTCATGATTTCTTTGAAGTTTTATTTTTATTTTGTTTCTACCACAATAGAGTCCAAACGCAGGTTACCTTCTGGTTGTTAATATGGAATGTGGATAAGATAAGAAGCACGCTGAGTATTGATTTGGGTAGTCCTAGTTAATGTTCTTCTTTGATTCATATGCATAATACATTACTGAACTTTTTACAGTTTGTCATTTGTATAGTCCACTGTTATTCTGTCGCCAAAAAAATGATTGTTCTTTGAAGTAGAATTTTGTTGCCTAATTAATTATTTTAATGCAGTTTTCATGGGCACCTTTGCTTAGGGATATTTCGAAACTAGAAATTAATGCAGCGGACAAAGCGAACAGGTTTTTATTGAATTTCCATTGATTTATCATTACACATTCATCATTTTCTTTGCTTAAATAACCAAATTCTTATGTTAGCATGGCTGAACAAAAAAAGCAACAAATAGCAAAAGGGCAATTTAGTGAAGCAACTGATACATTAGGTGCTCTTGAAAACGTCATCAGCAAAAATTCTAACTCTGTGGTAAGTAATTGTAATGTGCACTTTGGATAAATATTTGTATGCACAGAACACTTAATATGCCATGAACAAATTATTCAGGATTTCTATAAATTTTTGTTGGATTCGGATCAAGATCCTATCTCTACATCTACGGTTGCAATGAGCACCTCGATGAATAGATATTCAAGGTATTTGAGCTCTAAAGTCTCTTCTAATGGTGATATTAGCACAATAATGGACGATGTTATCAGAAAGAAACTTAAGATTATTCCAAAGGACATGAGGTAATATACATAACATAAAACTCCAATAATATTTAAATTGTCGACGTTAATTTATATTTTTGGTAAATTGCTTTGTATTGATCAACTTGTAGTTGGGGAGGACAATTCGATCTTGTTTTCAGCGCATTAAGTAACGACTTCATGAAGCCAAGACTCGCTGAGGTAAAATAGAATATTGTTTTTTTCCTTTCTTTTTAATTAAATTAGCATAGGATCCAGTTACTCAACTGGCTTTGATGCTGACCAGGAATAGTTTACTTATAATTGACTACAGGTAGATCAGCTATTGTCAATGGGAGTGAATGTCACCATCTATAATGGACAGGTATGAATAATTTCTATCAAAGTGCACAACCATGTTTCTAAGTCAAATGATATTTGAAGCTTCCAATATAACCACGGTTACATTTTGTAGCCATATATATTATACACTTTTATCATATGGATAAGAAATGCAAAAACTTTAGTTAAGGGTGATGATTATTTCAGGTTGAATGCAGTTGACAGGTGATTAAATTGAATGATTGCAGAAGACTGGACGGTGAGGAGAGGTGTAATGTGTTTGTGGAGTGTGAGAGTTGTGTTGTAATCGTTTTAAGGTGCAGTTTAATAGAGAGGCGATGAAGCATTTTTGGAGGACTTGGAGATGGTGGTAATTGTATGGACAGTAATGTTGGCAGGTAAGTGGTGTGGTTGAGGTTGATGTGCACTGGTTGATGAGCAATGCTATGGCTGGACTTTTTGCTGAATGTTGAAGATGCAAGTAGAGGTTGAAGTATAGAACCGTGGCCAATGCTGGAAGAGATGGTATGGTTGTGTTAATGAAGTGTAGGTGGATGATAGCAGTCAGTGCTTGTACGGTAGTGTTGTGGTGATGACAGTCTGGTGATGCACTGTGGATGTAGGAGTAAGTTGTAGCTTGGAAGAGGTTAGTTTAGCAGTGGATTGTGGCACAATGAGTTGGTTGAAGTAGGGGTGGGAAGTCTGTAGAGGCAGTTTTGTTGAAGTATGATGGCACAGACACAGTACCTGTCGAAGCAGTGAAGTATGGATTGTAGTGTTGTAGCAGTGAAGTCAGTTGTAGCAGTAAGGCAGAATGTTTGGAAATGAAGTTTGTATGATGATGAAAGACAGTTATGGCTGTGGATGATGGGTGAATGACAGAGGTGATCAGAAGGCTTGGTGGATGTATAGGCACTGGAGTGAATGGTAAAACTTGTTTGTTAGTGAAAGCACAATATTGGCAACATGATGAAGTCAGAGAAGGAGATGGTGCATAGAGGCAGCGGTGGACAATGTTTGTACTTGCTGGTAGATGGTTTGGATGTATTGGAGAATGTTTTAAGGTGAGTCGATTGAGGTGTTCGAGGATTATTGATGGCAGAGTCGATTGCTGCAGTCAGGGATTGGTTTCTGATGTATGCAGTTTTGATGAATTGTGTAAGACGCTGTGTAATTGCATGCAGAGAAGCAGATGTTACCAGAAGCAAGGCAGAGGAGCGGATGTTAGCAGGAGCAAGGCAATGGAGTAGATGTTTTGGCATGTGGGAGGGGAAGTGTTTTGAAGGTGGCTAAGGTGTAGTCAGGTGGTCAGGTTTGGGATAATGAAGAGGATTTGTTTGACGTGCACAAGGAAGATGTGCACAGTGCACGGTTTGTGGTGAAATGGTTGTATGCAGTTTGTTTTTGTTTTATTTTTGAAGCAGGGGTATGTTGTAGTAGTTTGTAGTAGAGGCACTGATTGGTGATATGTGAGGTGATGGCAGGGCAGTGATATAGTTGTGGTGGGTAAGTGCAGTCTGTGAATATGAATATGCACTGGTATGTGAATGGATATTGGGTGGAGGTGATACAAGTGAAGTGGCACTGGATGATGTTGTATGCATTGGTATGTATGAATGTGCAAGTGAAGTGGTGTGTTGATGGGGTTGAGTGCTGTGATATGAGGAGTATGCACTGTGCAGTGATTGGTCAGAGGCAAAGAGGAGTAAACAGAGAAGTGTGTGACAGTATGTTGGTGAGGTAGAAATGTGATAGTGGAAGTTTTGTATTGTTTGTAATGGGAAGTTAACAGTTTGATGTTGTGTGGGCAGTTTTGCACTGTTGAAGTATTGATGAAATATGAGGTGACAAAGGAGTTTTGAAGTATGGATGTTTGTATATACGGAGGAGATGCTGTTGTTTACTGGTGGAGAGGAAGTTAAAGTTTGTTGGCAGAGCAGAGAGCGTGACTGAATTATGCTGCAAAAATGAATGTATGAACCATTATTTTGTATAGATTATTGACACTTTAATTGATATACGTTTATTTTGGTATTATGTTATTCAGTTTGTATTTGCCATCAAATTTAATTTTGAATGATTATAATATTGCATGCAATAATTGTTTGTTATAATCAATAATAGAGGGATTAGTTTGCATCAGTTTCCAACAACAACCTATGCAACAAGTTCCTTTGTTGCATCGGTTTTCATTACAACCGATGCAACATGTTCCTTTGTTGCAACCGTATTTTGCATCAGTTGTTAGTAACAACCGATGCAAAATGGACCATTTTGCATCGGTTTTAGAACTGATGCAAAACTGTTAAGCCTGTTGCATCGGTTGCATGTGCATCGGTTGTAGAACTGATGCAATAGGGGGTGAACAACCGATGCAAATGGCATGTTTTGTAGTAGTGTTGTACCTCATGATGTGCTGCCTGAGGTTGGTTTTTCCTTCATAAGCAGGCATCGTAGGCATGTTAAACCTTCTAGGATACTCCGCACGTAAAATACTATCGGTAAATTAGGAGTGGCTCCTAGAGATTCCTCGATCATCATTTGTCAAGCCCTGGTTCTCTCTCATCAACCGTCTGACCATTGTGGATAAATCTAGTATTTAGATAGGTAGCGCCAAGTGGTGGTCGTGCTCCACCTTGCATGAATGCTCCAGTCGGTGTCTCCGGGCCATTTCATGCCTTCTTGGCATATTATCCTCCTGATGTGTATCTTGAGCTTTCACTTCATTGTCATTCCGGAAAGTTAGTTTGTCATCATCCAAACGTACTCCAGCATCCAAGTTCCCAGATCCAAGTTAAGCATGACCCCTAGCTACAGTTTAGGAGTCGTGCCCCTGGTTGAGGGATCGGTACGGACCCCTAGGGAGGGATCGGCATCGACCCGTCTTGGTAGGCTAAGGTGGTCTGCCAAGTGTTGGTCTGATGTCCCTGCTCGTGTTGCTTCAACTCTGCGACGCCTTCACCTATGATGTTCGTTTGATGAAGTTGGACTATCTGATGCCGAGTAAGAAGCTAGATCACTTCTTGCACTTTGGCGCTGCTGTTGAGCAATCTGGTTCATCAAGTTGGCATTAGCCTAAGAGCCAAAATGTTTGCAACCAAATTGGCCACAAACCTAAGAACATATTTAATAGTGGATAAATGAAGAAATCAAATGAAAATAGAGGAAAATCACCAAAGATCAAAGAAAATACAGCAGAAAGAAAAAAAAGATTATAGTGGTTCGATATTGATTGCCTATGTCCACTTTGAATATTCTCTTTGTTGCTTCTCAATTTACTTGATTACAATTACAAACAGCAAGAAATAACAGTAGATCGAAAAAGAATGGAGGAAGTTAGTTACAATAATGACAGAGTTTAACTAACAATATAAGAGTCCTCAAAATGGCCCATATACTTGTATTTATAGATGAAGGCGGCCTTCAATCTGACTCAAACTTTGGCAACAGGACCTCTTCCACTATATAAGCCCACCATAAGTTCTAGCCCCAACTCTCAATGGATAAGGATCAGTACCGATCCCTTCATGAGTTGAGTTTGGGCCAACAATCCCTATCGTAGCTCTCTTGTGGTCTACAATGATGGTGCTTCGAATATCATAGTCTTGGACTTGTGGAGCTTAAGTTTTTGCAATATTTCAACCTGAATCTTGACTTGATCTAGGCGATGCCGATCCCTCCTGATGCCCCCAATATATGCCGACCCATACTCCACTTGCCATACCCCACCGACCCATATTATACGAATCGTATCATGCCAATCCTTATCCTTCGAGGACACTATGTCGATCCATATCTCTTGAATATAGTATGTCGGTCCATGTCCTTTGAGGATATCATGCCAGTCCATTCTCCACTCCAAATACATTATGCCGATCCCACTCTTACAAGCGCCACACACTGAACCCTTTAGCTTCATAAGTCATGCCGATCCCTCTACATTCTCACACAAACCAAATATCTCGCCAAATAACTATTCCAACCTCCAAGTGTATACCGATCCCTCCATTATCTTATCCAATTCGACCAATGTCCATGCCAATCCCTATTCCAACCAAGCTAACCTCCATAGTTCCAACATCTTGCATTTTCTGTCTATTAAATCTATTCATCTAGGGTTGGATACAACTACCCGGTCATTATATTTTGGTCATGTAGCTGTTGTCCCATGATCATCCTTCTCATCAGCAGTCGAGTATGGCCTTCGTAATCAGCCCTATGTAGCCAGGTCAAGGCACCGGGTAACATCGTGCCTATAAATAAGACTCTAGGGGTATAGTTAAGGGGATCCGATTTGATTCGCTCGATACTTGTTCTTTCTTCAGTTTGTAAACCCTAATTCTAAAATCAAATTGGGGATTTTAATTCATTGTATTACTTAAGCTTCTTGTAATCAAGAAAAATATTATCAAAACAAATATATGGTATTTTTGGATATATTAGCTAATCTAATGCTTCTATGTTATTCTAGTTATGGTTTGCTTGTATTAATGGAGTCGTAACCCATTAATTCAATTGAAACCCTTAGATCATTAGGTCCAAACCTCAAATCACCTTGACCACTTCGAAAGGAGGTTTCTATAGATCCTAAGTCAGTTCAACTAGATCGGAAGGTATTTTTAAGAGGAATCCAAGCATCTCAACCGTGTCAAAAGGTTGTTTAAAAGGAGTTTCAATTATCGCAACCTTTCCGAAAGGTGGACTTAGGGGAGATCTAAATAGTCTAGATTGTTGGATAAAGGGATTCGAAATGTTTAAACTATCTTAATTTGTTCGAAAGGTGAATTCATATGGTTCGTTTACACTTTGAACTTCGCTTTGGGGTGTTGATAAGTTTTCTT
Source organism: Allium cepa (assembly GCA_030765085.1). Classification (NCBI taxonomy): domain Eukaryota; kingdom Viridiplantae; phylum Streptophyta; class Magnoliopsida; order Asparagales; family Amaryllidaceae; genus Allium; species Allium cepa. The sequence continues at coordinate 345,310,859 of CM060934.1, forward strand.
GTTAATAGAACTGTTATTGGATTAGTTTCCAAATTGGGGTATTTCGGTAGATTGAAAAAAAAAAATCATTTCCATTCTTATTTGATCCTTTTTTAAAATTGAATTTATCTATGACGTGGATTCCTTTTCATCTTCCTCTACGCTTCTTCCTTCTAAAATCACTCGGTTGGATGAAATCATCGGTGTTCTAAGGCAATTTAGGTTTTCTGGATACGCGGTTAAGGTTCCCAAACCTCATGAGTATATTAATACGCCATCGGAAGGATATGTCTCCATCACTCTTGAACACATCCAGTGTGGTAATTATCTTCCTATGAATCCGACTATCCTCCAGTGGCTTGCTTCCCTAGACATTGCTCTGGTCCAACTTTCTCCTAATTCCTATACTCTTTCGATGGCCACCTTCAATTCTTAATACCGAAAATGGCATCGATTTCACTAGTGAGGAACTTCGATGTTTTTTTTGATTTTAGAACGAATCCTATGAAATGGGAATGATGGCTTCTTTTAAATTGAGGCTACTGAATCAGTTTTTCCTAATGTCACATGGAAAAATAAAAGATGGGTCAAGTTTTATTTCTTTATTTTGAACTTGGACAACTTTCCTCCTTTCTCCTATCACTATTCCATCTACACCATCCCCTCTGAGAAAAATGAACAATTGTATAATTCTCGTTGTCAATGGACTTTAAAATTGGCGGTAGTGGATGGGAAAATAAATAATTTTTTTATAGGAAAGAAGCTGAAAGAGCATCGTCTGCTATGTCTTCATCATACGTTTTCTCATGGCAGATTTAAGCCCTCTTCCTCCCCAACTAAATCTAGGGGTATAAGTTTCTTGTAGTAGAATTTGGAAACTACCATTCTCATGATTTTAATCTTGTTACGTCTTTTTCTTTGTCGGTGCAATGAATATTATAGCTGCTGCTAAGCTCCACAAGGCTTTGAAGAAGAAAGAGGACTCAAAGAGACATCATGAAGGATCCGGTGATTCTCCCACTACTTCCAAAAAATTAAATACCACACTTCTTCCATCAAATGTTCCGCCTCTTCCTAATATAGATATTCCTCCTCTCCTACTTCCATACCAGCCATGTTGACCGGTTCTTCTTTGTAGAACAATCCTGCCTCCAGTGGGGGTGGCCTGACTATGCCTGAGGAAACTGTATCTACTTTAATGGAGAAAGTAAAGAGAGCTGCACAAGTTCCATCTTTCCTTTTCTTGAGATATCTTCTTTCGAAGTTCTGTCTGAATTGGAGTAGCTTTGGTCTATGTAAGTGATCTTCTTTCTCTCCTTTTCTTTTTTTAGTTGCTAGTCTGTCACTTACATTTCTCGAACTTTACTTATAGTTTGTGGCCGTGAAGGTGAAAGTATATGAGAAGGGGAGTTCGTAAGCTTTGCTCTTGAAATGGGTGGCTAAACTTGAAGCTAACCTTGCCTTGTCTAATATTGAGAAGACTACACTGGCTTCTGCTAAGGCTAAGGCTGAAGAAGAGGCTAGGATGTTCCGAGAGAGGGCTGATAGGGAAGCCAAAGCAGCAGAGGATGCTTGGATTTCAAAAGAGCGTGGACGGAGAGAAAGGGATGAGTCACAAGCCAAGGTGGAAAAGGAGTTGGAAGTAGTGAAGAAGGAATCGACCCAATCAAAAAATGTGCTCGATACCATTGCTTCCGATGTGACTTATGGTTTTAATGATTCGGCCAAGCGCAACTTTAGGATAGAGATTAAGCCTGATTTCTAGAGGATAAGTCCTTAGTTGCCACTATTTATGAGTATTACCAAGATAGGCGAAACAAGGAGAAGGTTGTGAAGCGGGATGTTTCCCCCAGTCATTCTGAGTGTCCCACTTAAATGGAAGTGGTAGAGGACGACCCTAGGAACTTGCAATCTAAGGCAAGGGAGAAAACATCTATGAACAAGGTTAATTCAAATTCCCTAATAATATAGATGACTAGTCCCAGATTTCTTATATTTCCCTTTGTATGAGGATTTTGAAACCTATCTCGATGTGCGTAATGAAATATAGTTTTTGTTATATCACCATGCGCAAAGATCATGTTTTCCTTAATTTTTCGTTTAACATTCCGATGAGAATGTATTCACAAAACTGTTGAAGGAGACTGAGGCTAGGCTCAAAATAAATCCTAGATCGTCTTGATTTAGGCATTACGACTATAAGCAAGCATAAAAAAGAACTAGATGAGTCTTTTGCATAGCTTAAGGATAAGAATCATGAATTATTGCCCAGGATAGATCGGGTAGTTCAAGAAAAGGAGACCCTTAGCGATTTTGTGTTGCGCCGATGGCGATACACATTAGAGAACAGTTTAATCCCACTTGGTAATCCCCACTTAGAGTGGTTTACGGTTTAGAACCTTGATTAATGAATGAGCTCTTTGTATCCTTGTTATCTTACGCATGATCTTTAAGTATATGGACAAGAGAGATAATGTAATAAATGATGGATATTTAATGCTAAAACTTAATCTGTTATGTTTAGATTATGTAACCAAGTTTATTCTATTAGTGATTAAGTTAGTTCTCTCTGAGTTCTATTCGACACTAATTGTGCATGTTATCCATATGCTTTTGCCTCCACTATCGTTCCTGACCTTAATGATTCTGATATGATTGAGGCGAAGGTTGCTCTTCAAGATGAGGTCACTTATATTAGGTATGAGAATGAGAGGCTTGAAATAAAGCTAAATTTTGCTCGTCGGGAGCTCAAAAATGTCAAGGACACACTTGGGCGCCAATATGAGTGCAACGGAAAACTACAAGCATGGTCAGGGGGTGTCACGTTATGAGTTGGAAGGGATAAGCAAACCTTAAAAGGAGGGTGGAAAGCTCTATGTTATCGTTCATATAGATGAGATTGCACAATATAAGGAATAAGTGGAGGAGATGTCTATAGAAATTGCTAGACTACTTAGTGAGAAAGAAGTCGTTGAATATAGGAGAACAATCATGGTGTCTTGCTCAGGCACTGTTCCTGCCTTCCTATAGGTTGTGGGCCTTCTCGTCTTCATAATGATGAATGGAAAACTACCAGCCAGAAGTTATTTGGTGACTTTACGAGGTAGTCCAGATAGACGAGACCTCAACTAGTTGAGGCTATATAAGACATAAGGAGAAAAGCTGTAACGACCCATAATATTTTAATAGTTTTGAATGGTTTTATTTTCATATTTAATTCAATTTTGAGAAAATTTTAAATAATTGAATTTTGAAATAAAAATTTTATATTCAGAATACGTATATGAAGATACAGCAAATAGTGAATTTTCACTTAATTATATGGGAGTTTATTTTTTTATAATTCTATTTCAATCTATATCGGTTAAATATTGCTGATAAAAAAAAAATTATTTCTAAGCCTGAATATTTTTACATAAGAAAATTCTAAATCATAGATCGTTCATTTTTAATAATAATATCTGTTCCCCCTTATTGCTCTCCAAACTATGGTAACAAATTTGCTTTAATTTTTCTGCTGAATCAATGTATCAAACGTTGATATTTCATTTATTAGTCCACTATCTACGTTATTTATGGACACAAATGTATTTCAATATCTCTTCATATACCATTCCTAAATATCCTCCTCCAGATCCGTGACCATCTGATTTCTTTTGCGTTTCAAATTTTAAACGCGCATAAATCAATTGCCTTAATATTTGTCAGCTAAATAAATGGGTGACCGTTGCTAGTACATAAAAATTTGTTTTATTTCTGCCTGAATTCCGGGCTAATTTTTCACCGTTCCTTTCGTTTCACTTTAATTGCTTTAATAAGTATGTCAATGGACAGACGTTACCATTCTCATCATTACACTTTATTTCATATGGTACGTTTCTTTGTTTTTTTTTCTCTGTTCAATTCTTTTATTTGCCTCTGTCTGCTCCTTTATCCCTTCCTTCCATTTCAAAATTCAAACGTGTTGTCCATTCTTGGCATAAATTATTTTCAGCTAAATCATAGTCGTTGCTTTTATATTTTTCCAAATTTTAGGGTCACAATTATTAATTCCTGACCTTTCCTTTCCTTTCCTTCAGTCCACTGATTCCTTCCTTTAAACCATTCAATTTGCGCGTTGATTTTATACCAATAGTCGTTACTTTTATTTATTTCTCTGAAATCTAACGTTCCTTTTCAATTCATTCTTCTGCCTCTCTTTATATTTTTCCATTTTGCTTTGGGAATACAAATTCGCACACTCCTCTCCTTCTTTAATTGATCTGTAGCCGTTTCTTATTCATTCTTCCTTCATTTTCAAATTTGAAAGTGCTACCCAAGGTAAACAATTAATTGCTAAATAATTCTCCCGAAATCAGGGGACTTCACAGTATCAATTACTTTTATTTACATGTCCATTCAAATTTTCTATCGGTTAAGACCAAATAGTAGCTCACCTTTTTATTCCCTGAATTCAGGGTTTGACTATTGATTGGTACCTATCTTTTTATATTTCCTTTAATTTATTGTTTCAATATTTTTTCCTAGACGTTGATATGCCATTTCTATATTTTGGGTGATAACTTTTTTGAACGTTTGATAATAATAATAAATCTGCATATTATAATCGGTTATCAATTGAGATCTAGGAAAGAAATAAATATAAAACGTATAACCTGACAAATAATAAAAATTGCTTTAATTGCACCGTTGATTTTGAAACGTATAAAATTCTATAGGTTTTTTACGCATCCATTCATTTCTTTTATTTCTTCCTTTACGTTTCCTCTCTTTACTGGTATATACTTACTTCTTTTATCTCTCCTATCTACTACAAAAGGCAACCCACTTCTTTGTGAAATAAAAAAAAAATTCCTTCATCCCTCAACCCATCAAAATCACCTCACCTCCGTTCCCGCATGCTGCTCTTCCAGCCAACGTTCCATCCTTGCCGTGAAGTTGTTCCTATCCCCTCTTTCGCCTCTGTATTTTTGAATGGAAGATATTATGTGGTAAGTATATAAAGTGATAACTGCATATATATTTTTACCTTGCCTACCCTTCCTCTTTCGCCTATAAAAATCGGCATGAATAATTTAGGCACGTGCCCTATTAATTAGTTATATATATCAAGCTTTGTATCCGTTGTTTTATACTTCTCAAATTTCGCATTCGGTTCTAAAGGTTTAATATATTCTGTTAGCATACATAAGTAAATAAGTTTGTAAATTGTTATGTATACATATAGTAAGTTATAAATTTGGTACAGTTTTTTTTTAAAGGTAGATTTGATTGATGATACGTGTCATAGTTTTTATATAAATTTATATTAGTATGTAGTTTGTTTTTAAATATGTTGTAGTAACATTGATTTTTAAAGTGAGTATATCTATAGATTTATTTGAAATGTGTTTAAAAAAAAAAAAAAAAAACACAACACAGTACATTTATATGTAAGGTTTATAAAAGTTATAAGCTAGGTACATTCATATATTAGTTTAAAGATGTTAGTTAGTATACACATAAGCTGCTGTATATAATCTATAATTTACGCGTATATAAGTTTGGTTTGTATATAAGTTAAGGGATCTATAGTTATTAAATAAAGTTATCGGTTTTATATTATAGGATATTTGTAACAGGTCAGTCTATATACTTTAAGTTGTGTAAGTGTGTCAGTTTTAATACCTGAGTTTACACGCGTACTATATTAAGTTATAATCGACAGTTTCTTTATGTATAAGTCTGGTTATAAAGTATAAGCATAAATATATTTAACATAGAATCTACTTGTTATACGTTTATTTGTATAGCTGCATCATGGGTTTAAAAAGTTTAAACCGATGATTTTATGTTGTATATTTATTTTCCTTAAAGTAACATATTGATTTTTAAGAAGAGAAAATAATATATATATTACATCAATATGGGTTTAAAAATTTGAATATGATTTGTATATAAACATACATAAACTTTATACGGTGTATCTATTTAATTATACCATCTATCCTTATCAATCCAGTTCTGATTTGACTTCGTCAACTCCTATTTATCAGCTTGTCCGACAAACCCATGTCCTTCGTGCTTTGCTTCGTAATTCATGCTTGGATTTCGTAACTCAACTTCGTTGTCTATATCCTCTAACCTCGAAAGGTGAGCAATCACTCACGATTTACATTCTTTTATTTACTAAATTTGATTTCAATTGGGACGACAATTGAAATATGAGGCTGTAGTTATTTAAATTGTTATATATGCTATTATCTGTAAGTATTCACTTATGGGATATGACACCATATCCTATTGTTTATATATTTATTTTGATGATATATGCCTATTTTTATTATATTTACATATCTGTTATCACTCTGCAAGTTCCCTGTTAGTATAGAAATCACTATGCGTTGAAATGATACATACCCGAACAGACTTTAGAATAGGAGAAAATCGTTATGGGTTGAAATGATAAACCCAAGCGATTTTCATTTAATTGAATTGGGATTACGAGTTGAAATGCTATCCACCCGTATACATTTAGTGTACGGATTGAAATGATAAATATCCGTAACACTTGACCATATGATAAGAAATATATACAGACATCGTTGGTCCATATATATAAATATTTTGAAATTTAATTCATTGTTTTGGAAAGAAATATATGGTCTTATTAAATGTTAATCCTTAAATTTTTTTATATATAAAGGGTAATGATATATATATTTAATAATATTTAGTTTAGTCAAAATTTGATTTAATACATAAATTATGCTAAATATTTATGTAAATTTTATTCCAAAAGTATTCTGCAATTTACTAAGATTGAGAGATAAATGTGGGTTTATCTAAATGGTATTTAAATAAGGATTTATTCAATTAGATCAATTTGAAATTTTTGAATGGGAAATTTAAGGATATGATTTTGTAACTGGATTTTTATTTAAGCGATTTAATGAATATTTCACGTTTAAATAAATTAAAGAAAATATTGAGTAAAATGTAATTTAAGGTTACTTAAATGATATTGTATCTAATGAGGGATTATTTAAGACTAGATAATAATGAGGTTAAATTGAGATCTATATGGAACTATTAAATTGAACATTTAATTAAATATTAAAGCTTTGAACTATATTGGGATTTAAATGGTTTATTTTGAGATTCGGATATGTATTTGAAATCAGTATAGTTGAATTTAGTATTTAGAAACTAAATTGATTAAAAAGTTAGTTGAAACGTTGAATACTTAAAGTTTTGAAATATATTGAACATAAAGGGTATTTTGTGATTTCAAATCCGAATTTGAAATCGATAAAATTGAAGTGGTTATTTTAGAAATTGAGTTGAATTTAAATTAATAAATTGAGATTGAAATAGATTTAAATGGGGTGGTCAGGTTGATGTTAAACGATTTGTCAAGTTGAGGGAATTGAAATTTCTTTACTGTATAAATTATTTAATATATAAAAATACTATTTGGGAAGTATAGAGATATTTGAAGTGAAATGATATTTTGTTTTGAAGTATAAATTAAGTTGAAAAGACTACGGTGTTATAGTGTATATTTCTATCTTTTAGATAGTTCCATGGACCATTAGAGGATGGTTATCCCAAACATCCTTTAAGTTAATTATATTTCAGTTGATATTTCACTTGAGTTAGATTTATAGATATAAGAATGTTAATCCTGACTCGAGTGTTTTGTGTTTTGCTTTACGCTCGGGTCAGACTAGGAGATACAGCATTTGAGACTCATCTTCGAAGTTGGAGCTTTGCTTGAAGATCCAGCTATCTATCCCTTCAGTCATCCAGTTGAGTGGTTCAGAGAAGCCATCTGTTGCATTGGAGACTTCATGGCATTTGAACTATTCGGTTGTATTTTATTTCTAACTCTGAGGTATATAGTAGCTTCATGAACTACTATTCTTTATCTATTCCGCTGCATTGTATTACTCTGTGTAAGTGATCTATGATTGATTTATTTACTGTATATTTTAAGTTTTGCCAAATTTTATTAACAGTTCGGTATTTTGAATTATTCAAGTCGGACATGTACGGTTTTATTGTCGATTTGAATGGTCCAAAATAGCGGGTCGTTACAGTTGGTATCAGAGCTTTGGCTCTAGGCAAAACTTAGCATATACGGTAAATTTGTTTACAGAATCACTTTCGCTCGAGTTGAATCTCTTCCTTTGACTCGATTTCCTTTGAATTTTGGAATGTCCCTCGGTTTCGAAATTCATTCTTTCTCTCCCTATTTATATTCGTTTGATTCTGGAGTATCCCACAACTCCACTGAATGTTTTGTAAAGGGGGTGAAAACTCCTTTACAATTGGCGTTGATTCACCGAAGATTTCTGTATCCTCGGTTTACGATGCTGCTATATCTTGGTATGCCGAATTCTATCTCTGGCAATCGAATGTCGATTTGCTTTAGAATTCCGCATCAATTATATTCCGGAAGTCACAGTTGACCCAGTTAAGGTCGCCCGAGATTTATAGAAGTATATCCATCTTCTATTTTGTATTTTGATTTTCTCAACTTTGTTTGAGCCTATATTCGAATCAGGATTCTATTGATTAGAGTTCCTCTAAATTAAATCTCTATCTTTGTTTTGAAATCCATTCTTGAATCATCCTTTGAAAATCGGGTTTGTTGTATTTTAAAATTGTTTTATACGAAATTATTATTTTGATAACTATGATTTTATTCTATATTGAAAAGTGAAAATGTTTTCGATAAGGATTATATACCTATATATAAAACGAATAAGAAATGTTATTCTATATATAAAAGTTTTGAAAGGATTGGAAATTTTGAAAATTTATAAGAAAGTGATTTATGTAAAAAGGATTTATAACTGAAGGGTTAAATTTGAAATTCGAGAATTGAATTCCGATATTTTGAAATTGGTTTTAAGATTTTGGGAAAATATATATAAATAATACAATTTAAAAGTATTTCCCGAATAAGAAATGTTTGAAATAAGTTCAAAAGAATTCCAATAATTTTGAAGAAATTTCAAAGAAGTTTTCAAGAAAATAGAAGTCCAGAACTCACGTATGTCGCTGGAAAATAATTTCGGTGATGAGTGCACGCATCATCGACATTGATTTTCGAGTTTCAGAGTGGGGGAGAGGCCACTTTAATAGCTCGCTATGCGAATGATTTTGTAAAGCCGTTATGATTTCAAATTCCGAAGTATAATTTGATATTTTCGAAAGATATATGTATATATTTGAAACAATTTAAAATGAGACCGGTGTTCAGTCCTCGAGTTTCAGATTTAATAATTGATTTATTGTTGATTTTCAACTCTTGAATTTAAAATTTGATTTCCCTAACTATTTTGAATGATCGAACACTTCCAAATCGAGATTAAAATTTTCAAAGCTAAGAAATTTCGAAGAGTATAAAATGTTTGATAGAGAATATAAATTTAGTTTTGAAATGTTTTGAAAAAAAATAGTTGAATAATGGTTTTCAAAAAGGTAAATTGGATATTTCACATAGAAAAAGATAGTTTAAAAGTAAAAAAAAAAGGGATAATTATAAATTTGGAAACCATTTTGAGTATAATTAATTTTGGGAAAATATTTGGTTTTGAAATTAAATTGGAATCAAAAACCAGTACTTATATGGTGATTTTTGGAAATGAATCTGTTTGACTTGAATTATTTTAATTTGGAAAATGGGATAATTAATTCGGAAGAAAATTTGGTGAAATCATATATGATTTTGAAACTGAATTGATATTGAAATGATTTGAAATTGAGAACCTTAGATTACTAAGCACTTGATTTGGGAGTGGTCGAACTTATATAAAATGGATTGTATAAGTATGAAGTTGATTTAAAATCTATTGATTTGAAAGGTACTCTATTTGGAAAGAGATTTTATATAATCGAAGTCTATATAAGTATGATTTGATCTACTATTGATTTGGAAAGTATTCGATTTGGGAAAAAGGGAATCCTATATATAATGGACTTTATATAAGTATGATATTTGAAAGTGATTTGAAAAGGTACTATATGATATATATTTTCGAAGTAAAGATATGGAAAGTGCCTTCTGCTTGATATCCGCTTTGTGGCCACATCGTGGATTCATTCTATCGATATTATTCTCTCTGATTTTCGGTTTTCCGGATGTAATACTCGAGTGTTTCCCACCGTGGCGTAACCCATGGTTTTTTTTTTCTCTCGCGAATGCATAGCGCAATTGCCTGGCTGAGTCTTGCCTAGGGGTACGGATTGTTTCCTGGGGGATCCAGGCGTAACCATTGTGTATCCTGCAATCTGTGTAGGTCGCGAATAGTAGCGCAAGTGCCTGGCTGAGTCTTGCCTGGGGGTACGGATTGTTTCCTGGGGGATCCAGGCGTAACCATTGTGTATCCTGCACTCTACTAGTCATCATGGCGTAACTCGCAGGGCTGAGAAAGCTTACGGATATGGATTGTTTCCTAGGGGACCCAGGCGTAACCATTGTGTATCTGTGAACCATGATCGGACAAAGGTTTTGGTTTGGTTGTTTTGTTTGGATTGTACTTTCCATATCTGTTTTTAAAGGTTTTCAAGTATTTTCACTGGGTGTTGAAACAAGTCTACTAAGTACTTGAAGAATTCTAGCTTTGCGCCTGATCAACGCATGGCCAGAGTCTGCAAGAACGAGGATAAACTTGTTAAAACATTGAGTTATAAAAGTATTTTCGAAAGAAAAATTGGTTTCGATATAAAAATATTTTATTTATAAAGGTATTTTATTATAAAAGTATTTTTCCCAACAAAGAAATTTTGAATAAATATTTGAAATTTAAATTCTTATGGTTTGAAATAAATTATTCGTGCCCGATTCTATTCTTTTGAGTCTACCTCATCTGCTCAGCTTCATTTTTCATCTATATTCCGTTTTCGGAATCTACCTTCCTTTCCTTTTTGAATAAATCTTTTAAATATTGCTTATTTGTATACTGCATTGTTTTATATAAAATTTTAGTGGTATAAATATCTTTGAAGTTATTAATTAAATAAAACATATTTAAAGAAAATGATTATTAATTTATTGATAATATTTGAAAAGTATCTTGAGATAAATTTATAAATTTATGAATTATGGATTTAATGTTTTCAATAGCTTCTTTGTAAATATAACTAATGATGCAAATAATTGTTTTCAAATAGCTTTCGCATATGTATAAAGATGTTAGTTAAACATATTAAATTCCAATGAGTTTTGAAAATTTTAAAGTATTAAAGATAACTGAATTGCAAATGAATATTTCAAGTAAAATTTATATAGTTTAAAAATTTAAATTACCCTTGACTTTCAATCTACCTTTATTTCTGGTTGTTCTATTCTCCTACCTCCTTCCTTTTCGGGGACGAAAAGTTTTGAGTGGGGGAGAGTGTAACGACCCATAATATTTTAATAGTTTTGAATGGTTTTATTTTCATATTTAATTCAATTTTGAGAAAATTTTAAATAATTGAATTTTGAAATAAAAATTTTATATTCAGAATACGTATATGAAGATACAGCAAATAGTGAATTTTCACTTAATTATATGGGAGTTTATTTTTTTATAATTCTATTTCAATCTATATCGGTTAAATATTGCTGATAAAAAAAAAATTATTTCTAAGCCTGAATATTTTTACATAAGAAAATTCTAAATCATAGATCGTTCATTTTTAATAATAATATCTGTTCCCCCTTATTGCTCTCCAAACTATGGTAACAAATTTGCTTTAATTTTTCTGCTGAATCAATGTATCAAACGTTGATATTTCATTTATTAGTCCACTATCTACGTTATTTATGGACACAAATGTATTTCAATATCTCTTCATATACCATTCCTAAATATCCTCCTCCAGATCCGTGACCATCTGATTTCTTTTGCGTTTCAAATTTTAAACGCGCATAAATCAATTGCCTTAATATTTGTCAGCTAAATAAATGGGTGACCGTTGCTAGTACATAAAAATTTGTTTTATTTCTGCCTGAATTCCGGGCTAATTTTTCACCGTTCCTTTCGTTTCACTTTAATTGCTTTAATAAGTATGTCAATGGACAGACGTTACCATTCTCATCATTACACTTTATTTCATATGGTACGTTTCTTTGTTTTTTTTTCTCTGTTCATTTCTTTTATTTGCCTCTGTCTGCTCCTTTATCCCTTCCTTCCATTTCAAAATTCAAACGTGCTGTCCATTCTTGGCATAAATTATTTTCAGCTAAATCATAGTCGTTGCTTTTATATTTTTCCAAATTTTAGGGTCACAATTATTAATTCCTGACCTTTCCTTTCCTTTCCTTCAGTCCACTGATTCCTTCCTTTAAACCATTCAATTTGCGCGTTGATTTTATACCAATAGTCGTTACTTTTATTTATTTCTCTGAAATCTAACGTTCCTTTTCAATTCATTCTTCTGCCTCTCTTTATATTTTTCCATTTTGCTTTGGGAATACAAATTCGCACACTCCTCTCCTTCTTTAATTGATCTGTAGCCGTTTCTTATTCATTCTTCCTTCAGTTTCAAATTTGAAAGTGCTACCCAAGGTAAACAATTAATTGCTAAATAATTCTCCCGAAATCAGGGGACTTCACAGTATCAATTACTTTTATTTACATGTCCATTCAAATTTTCTATCGGTTAAGACCAAATAGTAGCTCACCTTTTTATTCCCTGAATTCAGGGTTTGACTATTGATTGGTACCTATCTTTTTATATTTCCTTTAATTTATTGTTTCAATATTTTTTCCTAGACGTTGATATGCCATTTCTATATTTTGGGTGATAACTTTTTTGAACGTTTGATAATAATAATAAATCTGCATATTATAATCGGTTATCAATTGAGATCTAGGAAAGAAATAAATATAAAACGTATAACCTGACAAATAATAAAAATTGCTTTAATTGCACCGTTGATTTTGAAACGTATAAAATTCTATAGGTTTTTTACGCATCCATTCATTTCTTTTATTTCTTCCTTTACGTTTCCTCTCTTTACTGGTATATACTTACTTCTTTTATCTCTCCTATCTACTACAAAAGGCAACCCACTTCTTTGTGAAATAAAAAAAAAAATTCCTTCATCCCTCAACCCATCAAAATCACCTCACCTCCGTTCCCGCATGCTGCTCTTCCAGCCAACGTTCCATCCTTGCCGTGAAGTTGTTCCTATCCCCTCTTTCGCCTCTGTATTTTTGAATGGAAGATATTATGTGGTAAGTATATAAAGTGATAACTGCATATATATTTTTACCTTGCCTACCCTTCCTCTTTCGCCTATAAAAATCGGCATGAATAATTTAGGCACGTGCCCTATTAATTAGTTATATATATCAAGCTTTGTATCCGTTGTTTTATACTTCTCAAATTTCGCATTCGGTTCTAAAGGTTTAATATATTCTGTTAGCATACATAAGTAAATAAGTTTGTAAATTGTTATGTATACATATAGTAAGTTATAAATTTGGTACAGTTTTTTTTTAAAGGTAGATTTGATTGATGATACGTGTCATAGTTTTTATATAAATTTATATTAGTATGTAGTTTGTTTTTAAATATGTTGTAGTAACATTGATTTTTAAAGTGAGTATATCTATAGATTTATTTGAAATGTGTTTAAAAAAAAAAAAAAAACACAACACAGTACATTTATATGTAAGGTTTATAAAAGTTATAAGCTAGGTACATTCATATATTAGTTTAAAGATGTTAGTTAGTATACACATAAGCTGCTGTATATAATCTATAATTTACGCGTATATAAGTTTGGTTTGTATATAAGTTAAGGGATCTGTAGTTATTAAATAAAGTTATCGGTTTTATATTATAGGATATTTGTAACAGGTCAGTCTATATACTTTAAGTTGTGTAAGTGTGTCAGTTTTAATACCTGAGTTTACACGCGTACTATATTAAGTTATAATCGACAGTTTCTTTATGTATAAGTCTGGTTATAAAGTATAAGCATAAATATATTTAACATAGAATCTACTTGTTATACGTTATTTGTATAGCTGCATCATGGGTTTAAAAAATTTAAACCGATGATTTTATGTTGTATATTTATTTTCCTCAAAGTAACATATTGATTTTTAAGAAGAGAAAATAATATATATATATTACATCAATATGGGTTTAAAAATTTGAATATGATTTGTATATAAACATACATAAACTTTATACGGTGTATCTATTCAATTATACCATCTATCCTTATCAATCCAGTTCTGATTTGACTTCGTCAACTCCTATTTATCAGCTTGTCCGACAAACCCATGTCCTTCGTGCTTTGCTTCGTAATTCATGCTTGGATTTCGTAACTCAACTTCATTGTCTATATCCTCTAACCTCGAAAGGTGAGCAATCACTCACGATTTACATTATTTTATTTACTAAATTTGATTTCAATTGGGACGACAATTGAAATATGAGGCTGTAGTTATTTAAATTGTTATATATGCTATTATCTGTAAGTATTCACTTATGGGATATGACACCATATCCTATTGTTTATATATTTATTTTGATGATATATGCCTGTTGTTATTATATTTACATATCTGTTATCACTCTGCAAGTTCCCTGTTAGTATAGAAATCACTATGGGTTGAAATGATACATACCCGAACAGACTTTAGAATAGGAGAAAATCGTTATGGGTTGAAATGATAAACCCAAGCGATTTTCATTTAATTGAATTGGGATTACGAGTTGAAATGCTATTCACCCGTATACATTTAGTGTACGGATTGAAATGATAAATATCCGTAACACTTGACCATATGATAAGAAATATATACAGACATCGTTGGTCCATATATATAAATATTTTGAAATTTAATTCATTGTTTTGGAAAGCAATATACGGTCTTATTAAATGTTAATCCTTAAATTTTTTTATATATAAAGGGTAATGATATATAGATTTAATAATATTTAGTTTAGTCAAAATTTGATTTAATACATAAATTATGCTAAATATTTATGTAAATTTTATTCCAAAAGTATTCTGCAATTTACTAAGATTGGGAGATAAATGTGGGTTTATCTAAATAGTATTTAAATAAGGATTTATTCAATTAGATCAATTTGAAATTTTTGAATGGGAAATTTAAGGATATGATTTTGTAACTGGATTTTTATTTAAGCGATTTAATGAATATTTCACGTTTAAATAAATTAAAGAAAATATTGAGTAAAATGTAATTTAAGGTTACTTAAATGATATTGTATCTAATGAGGGATTATTTAAGACTAGATAATAATGAGGTTAAATCGAGATCTATATGGAACTATTAAATTGAACATTTAATTAAATATTAAAGCTTTGAACTATATTGGGATTTAAATGGTTTATTTTGAGATTCGGATATGTATTTGAAATCAGTATAGTTGAATTTAGTATTTAGAAACTAAATTGATTAAAAAGTTAGTTGAAACGTTGAATACTTAAAGTTTTGAAATATATTGAACATAAAGGGTATTTTGTGATTTCAAATCCGAATTTGAAATCGATAAAATTGAAGTGGTTATTTTAGAAATTGAGTTGAATTTAAATTAATAAATTGAGATTGAAATAGATTTAAATGGGGTGGTCAGGTTGATGTTAAACGATTTGTCAAGTTGAGGGAATTGAAATTTCTTTACTGTATAAATTATTTAATATATAAAAATACTATTTGGGAAGTATAGAGATATTTGAAGTGAAATGATATTTTGTTTTGAAGTATAAATTAAGTTGAAAAGACTACGGTGTTATAGTGTATATTTCTATCTTTTAGATAGTTCCATGGACCATTAGAGGATGGTTATCCCAAACATCCTCTAAGTTAATTATATTTCAGTTGATATTTCACTTGAGTTAGATTTATAGATATAAGAATGTTAATCCTGACTCGAGTGTTTTGTGTTTTTCTTTACGCTCGGGTCAGACTGGGAGATACAGCATTTGAGACTCATCTTCGAAGTTGGAGCTTTGCTTGAAGATCCAGCTATCTGTCCCTTCAGTCATCCAGTTGAGTGGTTCAGAGAAGCCATCTGTTGCATTGGAGACTTCATGGCATTTGAACTATTCGGTTGTATTTTATTTCTAACTCTGAGGTATATAGTAGCTTCATGAACTACTATTCTTTATCTATTCCGCTGCATTGTATTACTCTGTGTAAGTGATCTATGATTGATTTATTTACTGTATATTTTAAGTTTTGCCAAATTTTATTAACAATTCGGTATTTTGAATTATTCAAGTCGGACATGTACGGTTTTATTGTCGATTTGAATGGTCCAAAATAGCGGGTCGTTACAAAAGCTGTGTTAATGATAGGCAGGCTCGAGGAATTATTACAAGTTGCTCAGGGCACAATCGCCTCTTATTCATAAAAACTTAAGCACGAATGGACTAAAAGTAAGAGGGCGGAGGCATTGCTGCAACGATCCCAAGACTTCTTAGAAACCTTTTGCCCTAGGATAGTCCAGAACTTTCTGAACAACAAAGAGGACTTTGAAGTGATGGTCGAACACCTCATGGATCACAGGGCAAGAGCATGCTATGACCCCCACAGGACATTTTTTGCTAGGAAAATCCTACCTTTTCCTAATATTTCTTAGACATCGTTTTAGTGACTAAATGTGAAGACCTTAGGATGAGGAATGCTTTTTGTGTAACTTTATAATACCTGATACAATTATGGATTTTTATGGATTATATTTCTCTATGAAGTTTGTGAACTTTTAACATTCTTACTTAGCTTATTTATATTATTATGAACCCATTTAATTTTCTCGGTCAGCTCCTCTCGATCAGGGTTCGAAGGTAGCCACGCTCAAAGGGAAATTAGCTTCTGCTTTAACTAGAGTAGCATAACTAAAGGACCTTCTAAAGAATGCCGAGAGCATATATGGGGCCGTATATAGAGATGAGGTCAAAAAGTTGAGGCAATGGATTATGGAGATGGACAAAGAGGTTATGTTGCGCGCAAGCGCGGATAATTATCTTCCGACGACTTCAACTACCCACACTCTTCTCGAGTCAGATGAAACTCCTGTACCTCCTTCTAGGACTGACTCGGACAAGGTCCTCAAATGGAAGAATGACATAAAGAGTTATTATGATGCTAAGATTAGAAAGGTGGAGGATTATTATAAAGAAGAGTTGGAAATGCCAAGTACTCAGGTTTCACCCTTCTATCTTACTGAGGATGAGCTCTTCGGTCCCTTCTCTAGGAACATTGAAAAAACAAGGGAGCACCTCTTGTGTGAGATTGAGAGAACTAGGAAGGCAGCTATACAGCGGGTGAGTGCCTTAGAAAACAAAATATTTAACTTGGAGTGTGAGGCTAGCTTTGATTAAATTGTAGTTTCCTAGGGTGGAATGGATAGGGCATCTCTATTGGAAGAGCTTCATAAAGAGAAAATGAAGAAGACAATAGCAAAAATTAGATGTTTCTGGCCATGACTCGACTTGTCCTCTTTGTATTACCAAGCTAATTATAAGTGTAAGTCTCAAGATTAAGAGAAAGTCTGGGCCGATGCTAATTATGATCCCCGTGTTGCATACTGCAGTTCTGCTCATGGTAGGGCCACTCATATCCATTAATTAATTATTGTTATTGAGTTAGAAGACCAATTTCCTATTCTTCAAATATTAGGAAGTTTTCCTCAGTCTTCGGTAATGCACTCCCATAGGTCGTATCGATGTGAAGCAGTCGTTATTACCTTATCTTCTGATTCTTAGTAAGATTCTTAATGGAGCTTTTAGTATGAGGTGTTAATTCATGATGTGACATAGGCCATAGTTTTTTGTAAACTATGTACAGATATTTGAAACCGGTAATTGCTTTATACTAGGCATGTAACAAGCTAACTAAGTATCGGTAACTCAAAATTTTGATATATACCCGACAAGCTATGAGCAATGCTTGGATTCATACCTGATTGATAATTTGCGGCACATTCCATGTATTACGCTTGCTTCCCACTTTCGAAAAAGCTTGCAAAACACCTTATGCCTCCATAGTCTTGACCCTTAGGTCGTAGTTCTTTCTTGCATATTTGGCTTAGCACGACCCCTTGTTTGGCCATAGCATCTTGCGTTGGATGGGTTGTGTGTTTGGTGTGACCTGCTCCTTTGTTTTGGGGCATAATGTCATATGTACGCATTGTTTGACCTGCCCCCTTGTTCGTGGGCATAATGTCATTGGGCATATGCTCAGTATGTCCTGCCCCTTGGTTTATAGACGTAATATCATACATGTACTTGATTGCATGTTTGTCTAGCATCACCTATCCCATTTTTGAGATTTTAGTTGTCGTTTGTAGGTTGCATTTTAACTGTGGAATGACAACGATGAGTTATGAGAAATTTGTTTGTGTGCTTAACATGGTCCTCTTTACTGTTTAGAAGGGGACTAAGAGAAGGTTTGACTGTGAAGTTAGTTCATGCATATACAACACTTTTCACATGTACATGGTTTTTTTAGCACTAGTTCTTACTGTATAATATCCATACGTCCAATGTGCTATGTTGAATTAACCAACATAGAGAAGTTTTTATACTGGTTTGGGCCATCCACTATCACTATGACCCGTTTGACTATGATATGATTGCTACCATAGAAATATTTGTACTGGGGCAGAGCAGTCTAATATGCCATGTTCAGTGCAGTAATTTAGCTGAAGAGCCGAATTATGTCGACGCAAGTCCGAGTAGGTCCAATTTCATCATTCTTTGTGTTGAGAGTGCTGTTTTTACCTACTAACCTCGTGTTATGCTTAATTAGTGAATATTGGCCATGAACTATGAATGTGAATTTAACTTTTCAAAGAGAAATAATACAAAGATCTTTATACTAGTTCCATCTGTCAGGTATACGTACGATCAGTTTAGTACGTCAACACATATATACATTTTTTTTAATGTCCATTACATAGGTAGCATAGAATGTTCTCCTCTTGGCCCGGACTCTTTAGTGTAGTATTGGATGCTTATCGTTGCAGTCAGTTTTTCGATTTCAAGTCTTCTCCTAGATTTGGAGTCAATCATGCTCTCAATCTCAACTATCTGTTGAATTCTTCCCCAAGTTAGGGAGAGAAGCATCAAAAATCCCTATAACGGTGGTTGTAATTGGTTCCAGTGGCGAGGGAGCAGTAGTTAATCTTTTAAATAGGTGTGTGTCTCAATCACTTCGGCTTGCTGGAAGCTGAAGTGATAGAGACGTGTGTTGTGAAGCACGGTAGTGGAGTCCCTTGGTTATTGTGATTAGAATTCCTTGATTCCAATTTTAGGCTTCATGCCATGATCCGAATCACTATCCAAATCGATGAATATTTTCATATCTTCACCCAACTTGTAGTCATTGATTAACATGAGATGAAGATCAGCCGGTAGAGGCTGTTGAACTTCATTCCATGCACCACCGATCATTGAGTCTTTCTATTAAGTAGTTGGTGGCCGGTCTCACCTTCACATTTAGAGAGTGCCGTTATCACTCGCTAGTGTAGAACTAGTATGATTAGTGAGTGATGGCAGCGAACTGTAGGTGATTATAGACATTATTGATAGGAGAAAGATGGTTTAGGTAGGATTTATATGGTCCTTGAGTATCCACCTTTGAATAGAGGGAATTAGTGGGCTAATGAGCTTCATAGTTGATGTAGGGAATGCTCGTAGCGCTTGCTGGAATGCATAGAAATGGAGATTAGGCTGGTTTGCTAGAGATGGAAAAAGGAATGAAGGTCAGTCCCTCCTTCTAGTGCCAAAATTGTTAGCGAAGTTTTTCGTCTTCACCACAATCAATGAATAGATTTAAATTATAATAAATATTCCTTTAAGAAGTGACTATCACTGACCGCTTACATAGTCTTATAGTCCCACTCCAATTATTTATTGACATGGTTTTTATAATAGAGTTGCTATTCGCGATCAAGTATCACATAAACAAACAAAGAGAAATGAAAGTAAAGAACACAACAATTTTCCATGGTTCATATTATTGTTAATCCTACATCCATGAAATAATCCACTATAGCTTTGTCGATTGGTAAAAAAACAATTACAATTGCTTAGATGCATACAACATATTGTCCTAGATTTTCCTTTTTTGGGAAGAAGAAGAAAAAAAAAATCCTCTTCTTCGTCCTCTAGTGCATTCTTTTGTAGTGTGAAGAAAAGCACTATTGATTGCTTCTTTTCCTTTTACCCTTCGCTTCAATCTCCACCATCAGACCTCACCATCTATCATTTATCTACAGTGTTGGTTTGTTGTGTTTATGTTGGTTATGTGTCTTTAGAGGGAAATCATGGCATTGGCGGGAAACTTGGAAATTTGTAGAGGGATGCCTGAAAAATTGGACGGGATGTCCAAGCCTATATGGACTAGCTTATTCTCTCTTGGAATTGCGGATGCCTCAAGAGGAATAGTTAGGAGCCTCCATGAGGCTTTGGGATGTTGTTGATGTATGTGAGGAGGTGTAGTGATGAATGTTGCATGGTGCTCTGGTAATACTGCACCGCTAACTTTTCTGAGAGTTGATTTGACACATGCTTGACATGTATTTGATGATATCTATGGTCTGAGGTGGTTTCCGTTTGAGTTTCCCTCCTTGCAAGTACGCTTGGGTTGTTGATAAGAGAGAGGGAGCTTCACATCTTTGTAGTTTACCTATAATATGGTTGTGCATCGAAGTATATCTTGAATGGTCCTGCGTGCAGCCCTTTGGAATGCTTTTGATCCCATGCGATGCTGCCTTGGTTACACCTAATATGTATTGGTGCAAACCTGTTCTTGTAGGTTTGACAAAGTGTGAGCTTTTGAGATGCAGTAAGTTGAGCGTAACAAGTTCTTCCACTTGTGCCTCGGCCCAGTATTCTTGTCATGCTTTTGATTTCATGTATCATTACCGTGATCTGCCCCTGTTTCCCAAAGCGTGTAGTAAGTCTTCTACCATGATTCCCTTCATTGCAGGATTCGGGTCGGGTTAGATGTTGTGACTTTAAATTGGTTCCCTTTGCGGTATGAATTTGATTGATTCACTTTCTTTTTCCTCTCCATCTAACTTTCTCAACACGAGGGTAACTTTTCTGACTTCACCTCCTGCCTTATTTTACTTCACTATAGTTTGTGGTATGAATGGGTGTAACATATACAATCTTAGGAACATTAATAAATACACAAAAAAATCAACATTAAACTTAATGAGACTACAACGCAAATAATTATCACTACAACAAAAATACCATATTACAATGTCGTTTTTACAATAGTTTTTAAATGCCCATTGTAATAAAAACCTATTACAACGGTTTTTTTAGGCCTGTTGTAATACATACCACTTTCCAACAACTCTTTTACTTTGCATGTTGTAATAGACACTTATTACAACTTTTTTAATTTGACCGTTGTAATATATGCCTATTACAACGGTTTTTTCCCACTGTAATAGATACTGGTTTTCATCCTTGTTTGCCCGTTGTAATAGATGCCTATTACAACTATTTTCTTTTATCCATTGTAATAGATGCTGATTTTACAACGGCCACAGAATGTTGTAATAAATGCTCGTTGCCGATTTTTAATAATTAATAATTAATAATTACAATGCTTTCTTCAAAAATATTAATTATTATTAATTATTAATATCTAATAATTAATTATTAATAATACTAATATTAATCATCATTATCTTCGATTATTTATACATACTTACTTAATAATTTATAAATGGTAATTTATAATTAATAATTATAAATGATAAAGTACATAGGTCATTATTTATAATTTATCACAATTAATGATTACTAATAAATAATTTATAATTACTAATTGTTATCTATAATCAATATTTATTTTTTATATTAATAACTTATTAACTATTAATAATTAGTAAATTATAGCTAATATTTATGACTTATAATTAATTAATTAATATTATTAATACTTAGTAAAATAATTAATATTAAATAATTAATAAATATTATTGATACTTAGTAAAATAATTGATACCAAATGACTATTAATTAATATTAAATAATTAATAATTAACTTCTAATAATTGATATTTTGTAATTAATGTTTTAATATTTAATGTTTAACCAATTTACAATTTTAATAATTAATATTAAATTATTTATTATATTTTAATAATATAAAAATAATTTTTTTCTAAAATTTAAAAAGATCCATAAAATTTAGAAATAATTAATAATTAATATTAAATGATTAATATTAAATGATCAATATTAAATAATAATATTCAGTTATAATTAAGAAGTAATAATTAAGAAGTAATAAATAAGAAGTAATATTTAATAATTACCGATTAATCTTCAATTATAGTTGTTTGCGCCAAAATTGGTCACAAACCCCAAATATCGTGAAAGCACCAGTGTATGAATATAGATCAGCAGTATATGATAACAGATTACAGATCTAAATAATGTAGAAGATAAAATGAAGAATAACAAACTTAAAATGGAAAGAAGTAGACAGAGGAACAAGATTTATAGTGGTTCGGGGTAATCTTTTATTGACTTTGCTCGCTGGTTACAACGGATTACAGCAGTAATTTTGAGTACAATAGTGAAATTTGAGCATCATGGTGATTTCGGCAGAGTCTGGACGTAGCAGGATCAAAAGTCCCTTTTCTATAAGCCTTGAGATGCTATTTATAGACGTAGGCTACAAATATCTCGCTCAGATCTCAGGAAACCTCTTTTGGCACATGAGTGGGCCCACACGGTCGATCCTAGGTGATTTTGGCTCGATCCATGATCGATAGGAACGAATTTAGTATCGATCAAAATCTTGTCCAATCGAGTTGAGATCAATCATGAACATTCTTTAGGTTGTACGCAAGCTCTTGTGAAAATTTGGTGGCATTTGGACTTATAGATTGTGAGTTACGATCGATGCAAGTTCGTGTTCACCGGTCGGCTATCGCGTTCGTATCCATGTCTTCGCCTCCATCCATTCGCATCGATCCACATATGCCCGCCGCTCATTTCGTGTCGACTCCTTGTTATTGGTGCTGCCTTGTTCATATCCATGCTTCTTCGTATCGATTCAAAGTATCCCATATTGATCGATACGAAAAGTATCAATTCGAAGTAGTCCATGTTGATCGATACAAACTCTATCAATTCGAAATCCACTTAACCTTTCTCCCTGACCGATACGAACATCTTGTTGGTATCCATAGGCATCGATACGAACAAGGCTTCCTTAAGCATGCATCCATCAATATCTTGAACAAACGAACTCCGTTCGACTTGAAATTAGAAACATAGCCTTTTCTAGCCTTGTTAATCGTTCCCAATCGATCGTGTCTTGATTGGAGCTCGGCCAAATTTTGATGATATCGATCATAGCCTTGTTTCCAATCGATCTCCAATCCTGATATCCATCATTTTCAGTCAATATACTGATATCTCGGCCTTGAACAAAAAGTGGGATAACATGTGCCCCCAAAACATGCCTTGTGGTAAGAAGGTATGTTTTAAAAAGCTCCAATTCCGACATCCAAAGTCCATATTCCGTCCATGGCCATACCATCCGATTCATAATCCGATTCATTATTCAAGCCATCCTATTCGAATGCCACATTCTTGACTGCTCCGGGTCGATGTCCGATTCCAAATCCAGTAACCAAACCCTTAGCCAATTCCATATCCATCTGAACCCGACATCCGAGTCGTAATCCATCCTTATCCAATAACCGAATCCAGGACCTCTCCGGGTCGATATCCAAGTTCTTAGCTATTCATAGCTGATACCTAAATCCATAACCTCTCCGAGTTCTTGTCGAGCATAGTCCACAGTCGACGACCTGTACTAAGCGATGCCTTGGTATCTATGGTCCACTGTCCTTGAACGCTGAGTAATGTCATGGCTTAAGTCCTTAGCCAAATCCTGGTCGCCCCGGACCCTTACTGAGCATAGTCCATACTTGACGACCTGATATAGTAACCGATAGATATTATGGGGCCTAAGTCCTAGGTCAAATCCTGGTCTCTCTGGACCCATGCCGAGCGTAGTCCATACTCGACGACCTGAATAAGCCAATTCACCACGTTCGGACGAAGAGACTTACCCCTTGCCAGGCATAATCATACCCGACGACCATTTACCAAAAACCAGATAAAAATCCAATCAAAAACCAATCCGAAAATCCATATCAAATCAGAAAACCAAAAATCCATACCAGAAATCCAAACCAATATCCAAACTAAAGTCCAAACCAGAAAGCGAACAAAACCAAGAGTTCAAACCAAACTCCAAAACCAAACCTGAAAAAAGCAAATGTCCAAACCAAAAAAGAAAAAACAGATTTCACAAACAATAGTGCCATGGTTCATCATCATCTCAGAGCACCCTAGGTGCTATCTTCATCCCCTTACATGAGTAAGTGACTTGGCCGTTCGTCCAGAGTTTGCTACTTATTCCATATCATTCCTATCAGTTGATAACCAATCGACCATCATTCCTGGACCTCGTGCCATTATCGTTTAAGGTAGATGGTGGCTGCTTCTGTTCCACTACTGCATTCCAAGCTCCTACATAATGTCGCAACTGACCACTCCTTATATGCTCCTCGATTATATCCTTTAGATGCCTACAGCTGTTGGTATCATGTCCATCCAAATCGTGAAAGAGACAGTGCCTTCCTGATGCCCTTTCACGTTTCGAGGGTTCTCTCCTTGTTGGCCTTCGGTAGGGAAGGCGATCCCTAGTCTCCATTAATATCCGTTCTAACGTCTCGTTCAATCCTGTGTAAGTGGAGAATTTTGGCTCTCTCCACCGCTTCCTAGCTTTTCCTGATTCGTCATCCAACTTCCTCTTTCCTTTATCTTTACCCAAGCTACCGCCAGATGGTTCTCCATCCTCGGCCGTGTTTACTTCCTATAACTTCATACCTAAACATGCATCCTCCTGTCGAAGGAATCTCTCGGCTTCGTGAAAGAATTCCCCAAGATCCATTGGTGGGTCCCGTATCAATGACACTTTGAAATCCGAATTATCTCTGACTCTTGACACTGCCGCCATTAAAACCATTGATGGATCCGGTCGATCCACTAAAGCAACCGCTGCTTGAACCGAGTTAATAAAGCTCTGAGCGATTCTTCTGCCTTTGCTTTACCGATGATATCATCATTACATTCTTCGACCTTTTGATATGAACCCAAAACTGCTTCAGAAATCTATCCACCAATTATGTCCATGTCCTGATAGATCTCTCTTCCAACTGTCTGAACCACATAGCAGCTATATCCATCAAGTACAGAGGGAAACACCGTGCTATAACTTCCTCCAATTCCCCAGCACTTCCATACGTCTTGTGTACCTCATCAAGTGATCAGTAGGATCAACCTTGTCATTATATACCTCTAGAGTAGGTAGCTTGAACTCTGGTGGGTTCCGGGCCATTCTGATTTCATGGGTAAACGGACTCCTGTTTACTCCCCCCAGATCTCTGTTTACAAAACCTCCACGCATGGTTCGTCTGATAATCTCAGCTAATCCAGCGTTGTTCACCAAGGATTGCCCCCCAAGTCCCCGAGGGAATTCTGGTATGTACTCTTCATCACGCATTTCTGTATTCCTGCCAGCATCTGGTTGTGTGGTATCACCTAGAGTTCCTCCATGGATCGGTCCATCGTTGCCGGGTGGTGTGCCCCCGAGCCTGGATCCATCCAGATTAGCAGTTGTGTGCTGATTAGGGGTTGCGCCCTGTTGAGCTGCTCCGTCTGATTGCCTGTTGGTCCTTCTGTTCCAGCTCCGTGGATCTGAACTCCAGATGCTCCAACCGTTCCCTCTTGTCCAAACTGTCTGAGAAGGTTCTGCATCATTTTCTTCTGTCTTTTTAGAAGCTCTTCATGCATGGATCCCATCATCATATCCATCTCATCTCTGGTGATGAAGGCTGAAGTCTGATTAGCTCCCGAAGATGCTTCCTGGCTTCCTTCATGCCGACTTCTTTCCACTCTGTCTCCTTGTGGATTGCTTTGTCATGGTTCCTTTTAGATCTAATCCTTTAGCCTTTCAAATCTGAACTCCAAATCCGGTATTGCGGGTGCTAGTCACTCCCGGTAAAAGCACAAAGTGTTTGTGCCAAAATTGGTCACAAACCCTAAATATCTTGAAAGCACCAGTGTGTAAACACAGATCAACAGTATATGATTATAAATTACAGATCTAAATATTGTAAAGGATAAAAATAAAGAACAACAAACTTAAAACAGAAAGAAGTAGACAGAGACACAAGATTTATAGTGGTTCGACCATCTCTGACCTACGTCCACTTCAAAAGATAATCTTTTATTGACTTTGCTCGCTGGTTACAGTGGATTACAACAGTAATTTTCGAGTACAGTAGTGAAGTTTCAGCACAATGGTGATTTCGGTAGAGTCTGGACGTAGCAAGATCAAAAGTCCCTTTTCTGTAGGCCTTGGGATGCTATTTATAGGCGTAGAATGCAAATATTTCGCTCAGATCTCGGGAGACCTCTTCTGGCACATGAGTGGGCCCACGCGATCGATTCTAGGTGATTTTGGCTCGATCCATGATCGATACAAACGAATTTCACATCGATCATGATCTTGTCCAATCGAGTCGAGATCGATCGTGAAAATTCTTTAGGTTTTACGTAAGCTCCTATGAAATTTTGGCGGCATTTGGACTTGTAGATTGTGAGTTATGATTGATGCAAGTTCGTGTTCACAGGTCGGCTATCGCGTTTGTATCCATGTCTTCATCTCCATCCATTCACATAGATCCACATATGCCTGCCACTCATTTCGTTGTTACTCCCTATTTTTGGTGCTGCCTTGTTCGTATCCACGCTTCTTCATATCGATTCAAAGTATCCCATGTTGATCGATACGAAAAGTATCGATTCGAAGTAGTCCATGTTGATCGATACGAACTGTAACGATTCGAAGCATCCCATGTTGATCGATACGAAATCATCGAATCGAACAAATCATCATGCTCCTATCTATTCAATCTAAGTTCATATTCACCGAGTCGAAATCCAGTTAACGTTTCTCCCTGATCGATACGAACATCTTATTCGTATCCATTGGCATCGATACGAACAAGGCTTCCTTAAGCATGCATCCATCAATATCTCGAACAAACGAACTCCGTTCAATTTGAAATTTGAAACATAGCTTTTCTAGCCTTGTTCATCATTCCCAAACCCGTCTTGATTGGAGCTTGGCCAAATTTTGACGATATTGATCATAGCCTTGTTTCCAATCGATCTTCAATCCTGATATCCATTCTTTCCAACCAATTTATTGATATCCCGGCTTTGACCAAAAGGTGGGATAACAATAAGTAATATTAAATAATTAAACTATTGAATAATTAATATTAAATAATTAATATTCAATTATAATTAAGAAATAGTAATTAATAACTAATAAATAAGAAGTAATAATAATAATTAATTATTTTTATTAAATAATTAATAATTACTATTTAATAACTAATAAGTAATCTTTAATGATTAATTAGTAATATTTATTATCTAGTATTTAATATTTAATGATAATCTACGTTTCACTACAATAAAAGACCATATTGAAACAGTAATTTTACAACGGTCACAAAATGCCAATTTTAATAGACGTCTTTTACAACGTTTTTTTCTAGAAGTTGTAATAAACTTATTTTCAACAGCTCTTTTATTTTGCTGGTTGTAACTGATGCCTTTGTATTCACAAAATAATTAATAATTACCAAATAAGAATTAATTTCTAATAATTAATAATTAATAAATAAGAAGTAATAATTAACATTTAATAATTAATATTAAATATATAATAATTAGCCAATGATAATTCTATTAATATTTAAAATTTAATCATTAATAAAATATAAATAATAAGTAACACTTAATAATTAATATTCAATTATATTTAAGAAGTAATAAGTAAGAATTAGTAGTTAGCAGTTAATAACTACTATTAAATAATTAATAATTAACAACCAAGACTCGTTGGAAGGTTTCCATAAAATTGTTTAAATTGATTGCCGCTACGAGGGAGTCCGGGGTGGGGGGTTGCAACCTCGCTAGGTGGGGGTGCGGGGGCAATGCCACTATTAACGGCGATCGACCTGGCCGGTTAGGTTGCAGGGGTCCGGAGGGCAGCGCCTCGTCCGAAAACGGTACATTTCATTTACTGTTTGAATTTGAATTCAAACATCAAATAGATATGACTGTTGGGAAGGTATCTATTCATTTCAAACAGTCACCGCCAACAGACGCGTTCCCCCTGTATATACTTGGTAGCCTGCGTTTTCGAAAATAGTATAACTTTTTTCTTTTCTGAAATCAACAAATTTATTAGCATCATCCGATTAAATTCGAGTTTTCTTATGATTTGTGTAAGTAATCACAACTTACATAAAACATACTCCATTGATTATATTCCTACTCTTATGAATGGTGATGATATGAAGTCCATATATGTTCAGTGCAACCAATACGTTGAACTATTGATAAATTTCACCACCATTTGATTTCCTCCTTTTATTTTTCATTTTTTGTATTTTGAGTATGATATTTTTAAAGAAATTGTGAATACAAGTAATGTAATTTTTACTGTGATATATTCGAGCTTCTAATTTGGCTCAATAACCAAATTTTTGGCTCCCAGTACCAATTTTCATCCTAGGACCGCTTAGCAGAACTCTTTGGTCAGATTTACTTACCCCGCTATCATTTTTCATCTTCCCGCTCTATAATAGAAATCCTTTTGCATTTGGATTTACCTCATTCTCCACTGATAATATCCCTAAATTGCTAAGTTCCAAAAAATCCATAATCCTAAAAAATCACTTCTTTTCTACTCCTACCACTCTCATCCCTCTTTTCACCCCGTTTGTCCTTCGCAACCATTTGTTCTCCGAAGAGTTCGTGCGCCGGTAAAAGATCAAAACGAGCTTGGCTGCGGCGGCGTCACTCGCTACTGCGTGAACCTCGACATCGGGTATGTGTTCGCATTCAAAATGAAGCGTGCAGTTTTAAGCAATTCGGTGGGGTTGCATATTTGGAAGTGAGGAGTGAGGACGATTTTTTGATTGCATATTTGGCAGTGGAAGCCTACGCTTTCAGTGGTATGCTCTTTGTTATTGTTGAAAGTATTTTGACTTCTCCATCTTTCCATTTTAATTGTTTGTATATATAATTTGTTTCCGTATATTTCTTCAGCTAACAGCATCTAATTAGAACCAGAATAAAATTATTTTTGTTCCAATATTTGGCTTCAAGCAACTTCAAATCTTTTTTTTTTAACCTTTTCGCTTTCAACTGGAATTTTCTTATATCTTCAATTATTTGTTGCATTCTACAGAAGAAGAATATACATATTTAAGAACTTTGTTTCCTGGTCCTAATCCGGATATCACAAATACTGGTTATGAGAAGATTTTGAGTTTATTTGGTCCAAAATAATTCGGTGCACAACTAGTATTTGCATCAAGCAAATCCAAATTCCAAACCAATTTTTGTTTATTCATTCATATAATAGTAGTTGCATTATATCTACATTTTTCACATAATCATCACTGTTTTGCGGTTCATGCCAGGGGGCTTGCAGCTTTGAAAGCATTTTCTGTTACTTCACCGAGCAGTTGTGAAAATTTGGAGAATATTCAAAATACTTGTAAGAAAACGTTAATTGTACTGGGACATGTTTGTATTACGAATTTGTGAAAATAACCTATGAATATTCAAAATACTGGTAGGATAAGGAATACTGGTAGGATAAGGATTACCTATGAATATGAATTAAGTCCATTAATAACTATAGCAATTCAAATGTTTTCATGGCTAGTTGGAGTTTTTTTGTTTGAATTTTAAATCTGTCTTTTTTATCTACTATTAATATCAAAAGCTATTTCATAGCCATTGGTTTTTGAAAATTATAAACATACCATGCTATCTTTGATTAACTTAAGGAAAATTAGTTCAGATCTTTATGTTTACCTGCTTAAATTTTGAAAATGTAGCTGGTGAAATAGAATACATTAAACTCTGTTTAAAAAAGAGATAAAAACAGAGCACATTAAGCTCTCTTTATTTTTAAACAGTGAGACAAATAGTTGGGTTTGGATTGCCAAAACGAAGAGAGAGTCTTGTTGCTTTGTTGGTTTGTGATATTTGTGCATTCGAGATGAAGCTTGCAGTTTGCAATTTGTATGAATTCCTTTGCTCGCTCAAGAATGCTCATATTGTCGTTTTTGCAACATAACAACTTTGGTATGTTGAAGTGTTTGTGCGCTTGATAAGTCTATGATTGGAATTGCAACAAGAAGTATGTTGAATGTGAAAATTGCTGTGCAGTTCAAGTTGAAAGTCAATTGCTTACTGCTACTAGATTGTATGGTGATACTATTACTTAAAGCTTAAATCAAGGTGATGAATAAATTATGGTTGTAGTTTGATATTGGTCGGTGGTGCCTATGGAGATGTATTCAATGGATGCATAGTTGAATGTGTTCGTTATTGCTATAATATTTTAGTTTTAATAGGAAATTAATTTCAAATTTACGTGTGCAATGTAGTAGTATTTTTTTTTTCATTTCAATTATTTTACACCGGACAAAAATAGGTGTAAAGACTCAAAATATCCTGTTGCAGCGGCTACTTACCGTTGTAAAAAAAATGTTTACTACAACAGGCTTTTACAACGGTTTTGGACTATTGTAAAATCTTTCGGATCTATTACAACATCGCCTAATAAGACAAGCGTCAGCCCATTGCGAAACTTCTATTACAACAGGTATTGTCCGTTTTAAAAAGGTATTTTTATTGTAGTGTATCTTGCATACTTTGAATAATAATGCAAAAAAATCAGTTCATAGAAAAATTTGTTCAAAGCAAAAAATTAGGTCTTACTTGTATTGTTAATTTCAATATGCTTTGCCATTAACTGATGATCAGAGGAATAATTCCCGTGTTTATAATTAGGCTTTTTATTTTTATATTCGCACTCTCCGGTTATCTAAATCGTATGACTATTTTTTACTCAGTTTTGCATAGCGAACAAGAGACCAGAATGAGTGTATACATTATTTTATCTGAATTAATATCAACTCATATTTTAGTGGCGTCAAGAATAGTTTCGATATATGTAGATAGTAACATTCTTTTTTTTTTTTCTCTATTTCCCTTCTTTCCTGTATTTTTCTTGTTACATACTGATTACTACATATTGTTTTAGACATGTTGGTAATAACCATTCACCTTTTTTACTTTCGATAGACGGTAGATTGTCGACCGCTACACAAAACTAAAATCCTCATACTACCAAATCATTTTCTTACTCAGTTATAGTATGATTCCATTGTTTTTCTTCTTTTTTGTATACATTACTTTGGATCCACAGTAAACTTTTTAACAAAACCTGATCAAGAACACACTGTCGATCGAAAGATAAGTAAGTTAGAATGTTAAATGCAGTGCATTCGGCGCTATTAACGCCACTTCAAAAAGGAAATCCAAAATTATAGATCAAAATTTACCAAGTTTATTTTTGTAAAATTAAATGAAAATACAACCTACTCAGGTTTAGATAATCGAGCAGTGTTTTATTTGTTTACAAGAACTTCCTAAAAAATTGAGAGGGCTAACACGGGTAATACATGAAAGTTCTTAGTTGGAATGTTACTAGCTTAGGGTTACCTTTAAAATGCTCTAGAATAAAGAGACTTGTAATAAATAGTTTGATCGACATAACATTTCCTCAAGAAACTAATTGTATTTTCTATCATTATCCTAATTATATCAATTGGGGGGTTTACTCATGACGACGCACCTTTTGACTCCAAAATGTCAACACCAATACATCCACGGTATTCATGTGTCGAACACTAAGTATTGGAAAGAAATATTGTTAGGGAAAAAAGAAAAAGCAAAAAGAACAAGAAAGAAGAGAACGAAACATCTAAACCAACAATGGAACAACAATATATAATATCAAAACGACAATACACAGTGTCACTCTAATATACATAGCATTCGAGAGTTACAATCCTAAGTACTGTCATCAGCCGATAGTTATAACAATCAGTCCTCACAAATGGTGATATATACAAACTAGTAGTGCAGTCGAAATAAGCATACTATGGTAGATAAACATCTAACTCATCTCCAAGAGCTTCAAAGAATATCCAACGAAAACCTGCCTTTATCAAACTGCTCAAAAGAGCACCCAATGAATTAAAGGAAAGATAAAACCACGAATCAGACATAAGTCTGGCTTGAGAAACTCAAGATATATGATGCATTATATACTAGTATCTTTTGAGACCAATCGTGTAATATCTCGGAATTTCCAGAAGTTTAAAATGCTGATAATCTCTTAATTTAATTATTTGAAATTTGATAAATTGTTATTTTTAAAGATAATTAACCAAGTAATATAATATAATGTTTTAATTATGGTTATAAATTGGTACATTGTTTTCAAAATTTATAAGTGCGTTTAAAATGCATTTATATCTGAGTATTTAAATCTGTGTATTTTAAATTGATTTTTAAAATAGGATAAATTATTTGTAAATAATAATGGGCTTATTTAAAAAAAATTGATATTATTTAAAATGATTTTTGGATTTGGTTTTTAAATTTGACTTTGAAAATGAATATAAATTTGAATTCAAGAATATACATACAAATTTAATAGAATAATATGGTTTGGTTTTAAATTACATAGGTAATTTTTCTAATTAAAATAAGATTTGTTTTATAGAAATTTGATTTGTATTTATTTAATAAAATAAATGCAAGGCTTTTGAAATAACATTTTAAAATAAGGTTGAAATGTTGTATAATTTTATTTAAATTATATTTGGTTCATTCTTTTCAAAGATTGTATTTTATATAGATTTAGCAAACATTTGTAAATTTGTAAGTGCATTTGTTTATTAGGTATTTAATTAGAAAAGTATTTTTAAATTAAGAAGAAAACATATTAGTAATTAGGAAATTAATTTAAAAAGCTTTTAAAATTCTTTTAAAATTAAAATAAACTCAATTTGACAAATGTTTAATTTTAAAACACTTTGTTAACAAGTGTAAAAGATTTGAGTAATTAAATGACAAGTGT
The DNA here is from genome assembly GCA_030765085.1 of Allium cepa. Taxonomy (NCBI): domain Eukaryota; kingdom Viridiplantae; phylum Streptophyta; class Magnoliopsida; order Asparagales; family Amaryllidaceae; genus Allium; species Allium cepa. Next base: position 345,343,954 of record CM060934.1, read on the forward strand.
CCATTATTGTTTTTAATTTTCTTTTTAATTTATAAAATCTGAAAATTTCCTTATATAAACATCTTATCTCTTCACTTTCTTTTTCTTTAAACATATTATTCATTCCTAAGAGAAACTTGATTATCCATGCCAAACTTTCACTCTTCAAAAATCAGAAAATCCTCAAAACTTTAATCTGAAACCATTGATCAAGTTTAAATTCACTCCAAAATCTGAAACCTCTTCAAGTTCAAATGAGAATCTGAAAGTTCCTCAAAAATAAATAAAAAAAATCAATACCTCTCAAGTTCAAATGAATTCTGAAATCCCTCAAACTCAAAAACAAAATCTAAGCCAGAAAATACATGAATCAAAACCTTTATGCTCAAAGCCTGTTATCATTTCCTCCAAAACAAACGCAATTCAACTCTGTAAACTACTTATGCTTAAACCCTGTAACCTCCTCAAACAAGAAGCCTGAAACCAGAAATTTTATATCAAAAGCCTGCAGTATGATTTCAAAAATTTCAAGTATTTGCAAATTTTCAAAATGCATGCAAGTTTTAAGATGGAAATCTGAAGCAACCTGAAGTACTCCAGATTTTAAATAGCATCAAGTTCAAAGATTATTTTGCCAGTTTTTCAAAATGCAAATTTGTTGAAGCAATTTCAGTTGAGCCTCCCTGTTCTTCTTCATAACCCTGCACTGCATTTCTAATTGAGGTGAGTAAACTTTTTAATTAAAAGTTAAGTAGACAATTATGGTTGCTTTGAAAATTCTATGGTTAAGATGCTCTGCATGTTCATATATATATAAGTGCGGTACTTTTGTCTAATTGTTTGTGATCAGAAGTGTGCATGTCTGTGATTACATTGTTCCCCTGTTCTTGTTACAGAATTATCAAAGTTTAAACAAAATTTCATGCTACTCTTACACTGATTACATATAGGATTGGTTGTCAAACATTAAGTGTCTGTTTAAGTTAAGATTCAATATTTAAAATGAATTTAAGTAAAAGAATTTAGCAACTCATCTGGAAAATGAAATCTTTATAAAAAAATTCTTTTAAACAAGACAAATTATGTTACTTAAATTTACAGTTTCAAGTTTACAACTTGAATCCATTCTAAAGTTTAGGATTCTTAAAATCAAATTTAGGATTTTAAATAAGGTAAGGTGTAAGAATATGAATATTGTCTGGATATTGGGATTTTACAAAAATCAATTGATTTGTGCAACTGGATTTCTCGAGATTGTGGATAGAGTTAGGTGAAGTATCAGTAGGTGTAGCAAAAATTGTTGAAGGATTTTTAAATCACTGAATAATTTAATTTTGCCAAGAGATTCATTTTAACCTAGTTTTGGAAGCTTACTGTAAATTGGCTGCTGTAGCTACATCTCTGCATCGAGTTGGGTGGAAATTTGTGTGAAGGAAGCAGAATGGGTCAGTGACCTATAGCCGGAGTGGTGGCGATTATAGATGATCGGAGGCGAGGGTTATCTGGGGAAGTTCTGATGGTTGTTTTGAGTTCAATTTCACTTGAAGAGCTCGATTTTGAATCGAGGCAAGAGGTGATATTCTGTGGGTCGTAGAGTTTTGCGGAGTGCTTGGGGGACTTGTTGGAGGTGTCGCCGTTGACCGGCGGTGGTGCTGGCATCGGTGCAGGTGCACGTATGAGCTGTGGTGTCAGTGGTTGTAGTTGTTGGATTTTGTTTGGGTTTTGCTTGATTACTCGAAGGGGAACTCGGGTAGTAGGGGAGGTAGCTCGGGAAGGAACTCAGGGGTTTCTAGGGTCATTTGGGTATGCAGTGTTAACTGTTTTGTTTTAACAGTTTTAAGTTTTAACTTAAACAGTTTTTAAAATTTTAAAATCCTAATTAACTTTGAACTGAAAACTAAAAGAAAGAAAGAACAGAAGTTGTACTTTGTTCTGGGATTTATATAAACATGGGTTGAACCCAGATTTATGTCCAACCTGATATTTAGTTTAAAATATAAAATAAGTTTTAAACTTTAAAAAGTTTAAGTTAAATTAAAATTCTTGTTTTTGAAATTGAATTGTTTCCATAAATAAACTTGTATAATGTTTTAAATATCGTAAATTAAATCTTAATATTTCAAACTTATTTTGAAATATAAAAGAGAATTTTAAGTAAGTGTTTTATTTAAATTAATTAGTGGAAAATGATTTATTAATGAACAATTAAAGTTTAAGTAATTTATTAATTTGAAATTAGCATTGTTAATTAATAATTAAGGGAAAGTAATTAATGATTATTTTTATATTTTAATTTAAATTAATGAATTAAGATTAAGTTAAGATTTCAAGGTTAAATAAAGATAATGTTTTATATTAAATAATAATAAAGTGTTAATGAACAATTATTTAGTTAATTAAGAATTTTAAGTTTAATTTATTTATTTACTTAATTATTTTGAAGGATTAATTAAGTAATTAATTAAGTATGGTTATTAATTTAATTAACTATTAATTAAGATGATGATTTAATTAATGACAAATGATTAATTAAATTGTAATTACTTATTTAACTAAGTAATTAAGAGTAATTAAAATATTAATTAATTAATACTTAATAAAGGTTTTCTTAAGTAATAAATGAGTTTACTTAATTTATAATTAAAAGGGTTATTAATTTATAATGCTAGTTAATTAAGAATTAATTAACTATTTTTATTTATGGTTAATTAATTGTAATTAAGAATTAATTAATTTTAATTACTTAATCTGTAATTAAGATTGTTAATTAATAATTTAGTTTATTAATTAATGATTAAAAGTTGATTAGTTAGTTAATTAAGTGTAATTAATTAATTATAAAGGTAATTAGTGATTAATTACTTTGTGTTAAAGGATTGATTAATAATTAAGATTTATTAATCTATAGTTGAAAACAATTAATCCGTTAATTGAAGATTAATTTGGTTAATGAGTAATTAAGGATGTATTACTCAATTTTAATTCATGAGATAAGTATGATCAAGTAAATTAATTAATTTGTTAATTAATTAAGAATAGTCACTTGATAAATGATTAAGTATTATTACTTAATAAGTTTTGATAAGGGTAATTACTTAATATAAGTAATTGATAAATTACAGAGGTAATTGAGTTAGGGAAATTACTGATTGGGAAGTAATTTTAAATGGATAATTACTTGTTAAAGTAATCAAAGGTTTATTACTTGGTGTAATAAATCAATGAATTTATAATGTAATTAAAAGTAATTAAGAAGTAATTAAAAATAATTAATTTGATTTAATTAAAAGTAATTAATTTAAGCATGATTAATTAATATAATCAATTAAGAAATTATGTAATTAATTTAGTTAATTAATTAGTGGAAGTAATTAATTAACTTTCATTATTGATATGATTAATGAAAATAATTAAGGATTAATTACTTTATTAAGAGTTAATTAATCAAGGTTGATTAATTAAGATGATGATAAATTAATTGGTTTAATTTATGAATAAGTAAGCAAGATTTATTTTGATTAAGGTAATTAATTTAATTAATTTAAATTAATTAAGAGATGAAGTAATTAATTTAATTCACTTTAAATTAATTAGAGATTAGAGATAGTTAATTTAATTCATTTTAAATTAATTATATTGTGGTATGAGTAAATCATTGCTTATGTATGAATGGATGACATTGATTGTCCTGGTTGTTTTGTGATCTCAGTAATGAGATAAGTATGGTTGTGTGATACGAATACTTAGTTGCATTGTGATGATTACATAGATTATCAATTGGGATGTTGATATATGGATTATCTATTATGATATTGATAATGTGGATTACCTGTTATTTGATAATGTTGATTATCAATTATTGATCTGTGAGTTATCTATCTGTGTGTATATAGATACTGTATTGAATTGTTTTAAACCTTTAAAACAACTTGGACTTAAAGACACGCTTTGGATTTCGATGAGACCGGGATCGGGTTTCCATATTTGGATATCCGAAAACCACATCGATTCCAATTAACGTTAGGTCATGAATCAAAGTGGAGCTTTGTGAAGACTCGAGGTGTAAGGGCTATACGTCAGTATAACTCTGTGGGTGATTCCGTAATGAGTTGACGAAATTAGTTCTTATAGATTCGAGATGAAGATTTAGAGTGCAAGGGTTATCGTCGTTAACTCTGAGGGTGATTCCAAAATGAGTGTAACGAGATAATGCCTTCGGTTTCGTTCGAACCCGGAACGAACTTGTATGGATTGAATGCTTTCAGAACATCGTCAAGTGGACGATGAGCATTCTAAGTGATGTGTTCACTAAAGGTAATCGTAACCTCAAGCCTCATCAACCGGGAATGGCTAAAACAGGGGAGGTGCAGCAAAGTTTCGTGGGTAGCCCCCACTTGAGAGTAAGATTTACCCCTGTCTAGAGGTCCCTTTTATTTCGGCTGTGTGGACGGTTGAATAGCTACAACCGTCGGGGTTGTCTTATTTGGAACTGTTCAGTAAGGAATGGGTCCGGCTTTGTGTTGCAGGGGAGCGGGCGTACTCCTTGGTACGGTGATCTAGGCCACGTACTGTGACGGGCGGTACCCCAGTAGCCCTGCCATTGTATGGAATCCAAAATCCAATAAGTGCCAACTGTTTTGATTGTATTACCCACTTTTGTGGCTAGTAGCTGGAATTTAATGAATGTAACAATTTCGGCTATTTCATATTTATTTGAAAACCCTAGACACTATTATAATATCATTGAATTTCCTATCAAATGTTTTGGTTAGCGTAAGGTAAAAACTTTTCCATGTTTATGTGTGTGAAGTCTTACGTGATACCTTTTCTTTTCAAAGGATTTTAAAGTTAAGCAACTTTAACCGTTTACTCACACCAGACCCATGTCTGACCCGGAGTTTATTCTGTTTTTCTTAAACTCTTGGGTACTCAAATTTTTACGAGTAGCCAAGGGATTCAGGTTAGGATTTTAGATTGGCTTTGACAATTTCTGGAGGAGCAATGGAGCAGGAGGCTTCTGCATATAGCTATAGAGTATTCCGCTGTGTGTTCTCTGAGTTGTTGTATTGAGTTGTATAACTGGACAGGTGTTTATAACCGTCTAGTATGAGTTGATTATGCTGTGTATCTCTGATGTATATGATACTATGTAAAGTATTATGTGATTAATATAATTTATTCGTTCCACTGTTAAATTCTGATGTGTTGTTTCTTTCTTCTCTTCTTTCTTTTCTCTTTTCTATCCCTTTCTTTCTTAAAAGATGCTGCGATTTTCTGGGGTATGAAAGTCGGGTCGTCTCAAATCGAATCACCAGAATGGTTTTTCACTCAAAAGAATCAAACTATATAATAAATACATATTGCATTAAATAGATAGTGTCTATAGTGTAGAATATAAATAAAAAATAGCCGTGTAGCGTGTATAACACAACAATATTAAGTATACAACCAAAATCGCTAAGGGTACGTTCACATATGGATTTCCACTGGAGGTCTCTTCAGTACATCGAGGCGGGCCTCTTGATAAGGGTCAGAATAATCAAGCAGCGTAAATATACCATAAGGCAGACATAACTGGTTCACGCCTATAACACATGATACCGAATATCATCGCCCCCGCATGCATATCCGTGAGCATCTCTAGATATAAAGCTAATATATCATTGGGCTAGCTAAATCCACTGGTTATGCATCCTACTCTGGTTCTAACATTTTCAATGGTGAAGTCACGTTTAGCATCTCATCACATGAGTCTTCACCATTCGAACATATCTCAAATCTCTTTATGGATTTCAACATCCAGGAAGATCTTGAAAATCTACATGGATTCTAGCATCTCGAACAGTTTATGAATCTCTATATGGATTCCAGCATAAGTTGTTTGATAAATGCTAACGTTGTCCTCTCTCTTGGAATCACCCTCAACATAGACTGTACAACAAGAAATATCGTTCAAAATGTTAATGCAAACCTCTCCTTTGGAGTTATCCAGAGGTTAGATAGTGCAACTCTATAACATTTTGCTTTACAACTGCTTCCAAAACATTAAACACGTATATTGGTTTTAAAGTGGTTATGGTTTTGAGTCATCTTATATAAGCACACTACCCTGATTACCGTACTCATCAAAAGAAATCGACAAATTTCTAGTTAACTCAACTAAAGTTCTTTAAGAAATAAATAGACAATTTTTAATTATGGAGGTCATCTCCTATCTGGATGGATTCCCTTATCTATTGTCTTAGAAGAGTAAGAAGAGTTTATATGTCTAGTATAGCATCATCTAGAGGATACCATATAATTCTTGTATTTTTTCTATATATTTCCTATGTTAACTTTGGTCAAATTCCGATAGCAATCAAAAAGATCGCATATGGAAACCAATTATCACATACTTATCATGTTTTCGGCCTTCTCAACTTATACTATCTCTCAGTCAAGAATAAAGCCATAGGTTAAAGAACTTTTGCTTCCAAACCCTACTCGAACATCATTCTTAACTCTCACAAATAGAACAAGCATACTTTGTCGGGTTTTAATGCTAAGTATAGGATTAAATACTTCTCATGGACAAGTAAACACAAAGCATAATTAAGTCACACAAGCGACTTCTAATCCTCTTTTTTAATCAATTATTTTATTAATTAAAACTTCTTTTATTAAATAATACTTCGTTCAGAAGAAAGAGAACAATATATAGGAGTCTAACCCCAAAGGTATCTTGAATATACGCTCTAAAAGAAAGAGACATTTTGTACGAATGAGTCCTCCCCAAAAGATCTCATACCATATAAGTCCTCGATGCTTTTATTCACTTTCTTTTTATACTTGTACATATATTTAAAATACCTTTACAAAAGATATATACATATATGCTACTATTTCACAATTAGCACCCTTTTCAATACTTCAAAATACATTCATATCTTATCTCAGAGGTATAAGAATATTCATAAATCATTTAACAAAATTTTCCACTTTAAAATATAACCAGTAGAGTCAAAAACAAATGTTACTTAAACATTTTCACTATGAACGCAAAACACTTCACACTTATTATTATCATCTTTAAAACATTCTTTTTAAAGATTAATTTATATTCAAAAGTATATTCAAATGGGGTTAAAGACAAATGTTAATAATTTACTACATACCCAAAACCATTTTATACTTGTCATTATCTTTAAAATATTCATTTTGAAGATCTAAGCATATCTACACTTATTTAACAAAGTAATGTACTTTTTATAGCTTCTCAAAATCATTTATTATAACTAAGTGTTGTAACCAAAACGACCTTTTATAAAATACTTGACTCGCTTATCCAATATACACATATATATCTATACACACACACTTTTAAAATAATTATAAATACATTTTAAATACCATATGAAATATTACTTAAAAGCGCAAAAAATTAGAATTAACAAATATTATAAAACAATAATATATATAAAATCCTTTACCTTAAAAATTCAAAAAGCTTTAACTGAAGAAAATCTAATGCAAAAAAAAAGCAAGATTGAATTGGTAGCTTAATGGGGATAAAAACACTGCTTATTTTCATAGCACTTTAAAAATTAATAATGCAACATCTCATATTACTTCCATTCATGACCAATATGGGGTAAATTGTAATTCATCCGAATCAATTCAAAATGCTTTTTTACAATACTACAGTAACTTGCTTGGCCCTATGTCAATGAGGGTCATCAACTTCACCACTATGCAAATATCAAGTTGTCCAATATTTCTATTGATAATTGCAAAACCCTGACTAAACTTTTCATTGACATTGAGATAAAAAAATCTATTTTTGACATGAAATCTAACAGTTCACCCGGACCAGATGATTTTAGTGCGCTCTTTTTCCAATCTTGTTGGCACATCATTGGGAGAGATGTTATCAATGTAGTTAAAAACTTCTTCAAGCATAATTTATTACTCTCTGGTATTAATGCTACCAAGGTTGCTTTAATCCCTAAGTTATCTCAGTCTACGTTTGTTTCTCAATTCAGGCCTATTAGCTGCTGTAATGTGATTTACAAATCCATAGCAAAATTTTTAATTTCCAGGATGAAACTTGCTTTGGCCAAGGTTATCTCTAAGAACCAAAATGCTTTCTTTCCTGGTGGAGACATCCCCAACAGCATACTACTATTCTTTGAATTATTAAGGGGTTATAACAGGAAAAACATATCCCCAAGATGTGTTCTCAAGCTTGACATACAAAAGGCATTTGATACTATTCACTGGAAGGCAGTTATATACGTACTTCATTCCATGAATTTCCTGCATACTTTCCTGGATTGGCTTTACACTTGTCTCTCAACTTTCCACTGCTCCTTAAGCCTCAATGGATATGTTTTTGTCTATTTCAAAAGCACTCAAGGCCTTAGGCAAGGGGATCCCCTATCCCCATACATATTCATATGTGTTATGGAATTCCTAACTACTCAATTCAACCATGCTCTAGATAAGAAGTTAACGAATCACCATCCCAAATGTAGAAATCCTCAAATTTCAAGCCTTATGTTCGATGATGATTTAATGCTCTTATCCAAACCAAATGCCAAATACGTTTCCTATATTTTGTCAGTTCTTTCCACCTTCACACTACTCACCGAGTTGAGTATAAATTTATCAAAATCCAGAATTTGTATTGCTGGAGTGCCAGATGATATAAAAGAAACTTTAATTACTTTATCAACGTTATCTCCGTTTTCTGATAATGAAGTTTACTTGGGTGCCCCTCTACCCTCTTCCAGTGTCAAAACATCCCATTGCCTTCCCATGTATGAAAAAATAATCTCCAGACTTTCTTCTTGGCCTGCCTTTAAGCTCTCCATAGCAGGTAGGTTGATCATCATCAAATACATTGCCTCTGCCATGTGCTCATACTATGCTAGGATGTCCATTCTACCCTTCAAATTAATTAGTAAGATCAACTCTGCTATGAACCAGTTTCTTTGGCATGGAAACCACTCTAGGAAGCTTACTTCAATTGCATTCAAATCTGTTTGCCACCCTCTAGCTAATGGTGGCCTTGGGGTCATGAATATTAAATAATGGAATATGGCAGCTCAATCAACTCACATTGATAAATTACTCATAGCTGACCATAATCTATGGGCTCTCCGGTGTAGAAAAAACTTACTCAAATCAAACCATTTTTGGACTATGCAAATTCCTCATGACTGCAGCAGTAATTGGAGAAAAATGTTGAAACTTAGGCAAAGTCTCCTCCCTGTCTTCAAATATACCATGAAAAATTGTCACTCAATACCATTTTGGTATGATCCCTGGGCTAGTAATGGAATGATTCTTGCTCATCTAATCCCATATAATTTAAAAGCAATGATGGGAATTCTTAAGGCTGCAAAAGTGTCAAACTTTCTATATGTAGGGAGAATCTCCCTTCCTTACTCTAGCTCCCCAATATAAGAAAATGCTGGACTTACATTCATGATCATAATTTCTTATCTTCCAAGCATGTTACATCATGGGATGGTGGTCCTCACTCTATTAAAAAGGTGAACAATGCTCTCAACAAACTGCATATCTATATTGAGTTTCCATGGTACAAGAGAATTTGGAAAATGAATTCCTCTCCTGCTCAGAACTTGTTGTTCTGGAGAATGATCAGAGGTGGATTATACACAAGTGATAAACTATATGCTATAGGCTTAATAAAACAATCTTCATGTGTCCTCTGTGGTATTGCTCCTGAAACTGTCCAACATCTTTACTTTATATGCCTTTATGTGTTCTTCATTTGGAAGCATATCCTAAGACTTAAAGGTCTGCACTCCCCTTCGATGAATTCGATAATTGAGTAGTTTACTATTGTTAAAGCTACTAGATGGAGATCTTCTCATTCAAGATTACTGCTGCATATTTTCAAATCCTTTTTCCATCTGATTTGGGCTGAAAGAAATATTCATGTGTTTTCAGGAAAATTTTCCTCTAAACAAGATCTCTTTCGTGCCTAGTCAGAAAATTATGAGGTGGTTTTGGCCTCCTTCAGTGTTTCTGTCATTAATTATCACATGCTATAGGGTTGTTGGGCTGCTTCGAGTCATAATGTTTCTTACTTCAGTTTTTGTCTGTAGTCTCTTGAAACATCTGTCATGCTTCGGGTCGACTAATGAAAAGCTTTAGGCATCCCTTTGGTGCAGCTCCTTGCCGTTTATTCTTTTCTCGGCTAGCACACTTTTGTATCTTTCCTTTTCTTGGTTCTCTATGTGTTTCTGATTTATACTTGTAATCTTTACTGGGTATAAATAAAGGTAGGGTCCTTTTAACCCTGCCAGCTTTGCCAAAATTTCAAAAATAATTATTAAAAATACATTTAAACTTGAAACTACTTTTAAAATACTTTAAAATCTGCGATTAAATTTCCCTAAAAAGATCTCATAAAATAATTAATTTAAATACCATTTTAAACTCATTTAAAATAAAAAAACTTGCTTAAAACAACACAACACCAAAACAATACTGTATCAGGCCAGAAATGTTGTTGCATGTCAAAGATAGCACTTCTAATACTATAAAAGATCTGGATAGAGAGCATTTTAGAAAAATCATGAAAGTTTTGTCCAGTTTTCTATACTCAAACATATGTTTCAAGAACTGAAATTTTTGCAGCAAATATTATACATAGAGTATTTAAAAAGCCATGCAAAGAAACACATAAGGTTATCTTCCAATATTATATTTAAAATTCCTTAAAAAAAACTATTTAAAATGTGCTCATATAGCGACCTTTTTGCTACTAAATTTGTAACTTCGTTCAACTAGTTATTAAATGATCCAAACTCTGATATTTTTACAGTAAGAAGTACACATATAGTACTTAAAAATTTGTGAAGAAACATCTAAGTTGTCTTTCAAAATCATATTAAAAATTCCCAAAACTAGGCCTTTTACAAGTGCTCATATAGCGACATTTCTCGCTATAACGTTTGTAGCTTTAGTCTACCTTTTCTCTACATTTTCAAACCTTTTCCTCTCTATCCTATACACTACTATAAGTGTAAAGCACAACCAAAATAAAGTTTATCACGATATGTTCACATATAACAATCTGGTTAAACACAAGGGATTTCAAAGTGCATTTATAATGATTGTGTCGCTTCAATCAAGTTCTCACGCACCTCAACTTAACATACAATCACACCAAACATATAAACACAAAGTACAGGCTACGATATATGTTTTAAAGGGTACTAAAAGTGATTATATTACATATAAAGCTGTCACTTGCTTTCCAAAGCAAAGGGGTCTAAAAGTTATAGCTTGCATTAGTTCATGCTTTACCTAATTTTATATTTACCCAACAAATACACACACACACACAATATATACACTTCAATGGTGAGAAAAATTACCCCCAATCCAAGATAACAGCAAGCACAAGAACTCATGAACACTTCCTACCATCACCAAATAACCAAAGATCCAACCGTTTGCTCATACTTGCGCTCGGCCTCACGTCCTCCTTTATTTGCTCTAATCTAGAATTTGAAGGGGGTGTTGTGCTCCTTTCCTCTAAAATTTGAGTTGCTTTTACTTGCTCCAAGGTTTCCTTAGAGCCTTTGCCAAAATTTAAGAGAGTTTGAACTTCATTTGACTTGATTTTGGAATGATAAATGAAGAGAGAATAGGCATGAAAAAAGCTATCTTTTTTATTCAATACTGCAAATAAATTTGCGAGCATATGAAAATATTATGTAGACTTTTACAAGAGGTCATTATAACCTTTACAACCTTCTATGGCCAACCAAAGCAACCCTTCATATGCTCTTACTCTCGACTACCACTTAACCAGAATATATTCCTACCTCCAAAAAAATCTTCTCCTTAATCACTTAGCTAATATCTCACAATTCAAAATTAGTTGGCCATAACACACACAAAAATTTAGTTCCTAATTAATTGCACATTAATAGGTAAGCCCAAAAAGTTCGAGCACCTTTTATTGAGAAAAAATCCATTTATCGATAATCCAATTGTTGGTCACATTATTGATATGTTTTTCGAACTATTTATTTTTGTAAACATATTTCAGAATTTTTTTTACCTTCATGTGTTATTAATTAAAAGGGGTTTAGCATGGTTATAAAATTAATTATAACATATTACATCTAAGACTTAAATTCTACAAAAAAATTAGATATTTAAATACAAAGTATTGGAAATTCCATGTCTTTACAATACTCTAACTGACTAAGCATTCATCCCTCCTACAAATTTAAGGGTCATTTTGTCAAACACCCAAAAATAGTTTTGTTAACAAGAAAACTTGTCAACATCCACAAAACTATGTGGTTAACAAGAAATATTTTTTATGCTTCCAAAGAAGATTTCTAGAAAATATTAGTCCGTTCGAAACCCCCTTTTGGTTAGGTTGAGTTGGAAAAATTGCTTTTGAAGGATTGTCTAATGAACCTATAAATGGATCCAATCAACCTATTGAAATGGAGGTTATGGAGAATGCACCTCCTTTAAAGCCTCGATTCTGAGTGATTCGAAAAAGGTCATTTACATTGGACATTTATTCCTTTCAACTATGTCGAAAGGTTTATTCTGCCTTTAAAGAGAAATAATCGCTTTCGACACCATTATTTGTACTCTTCAGGGAAGACCTCATTCGAAAGGATTGTATGTGTTATAATGTATATGCACTTTTCTAAGGAATTCATCCATATAAAATTGCTTATCATTTACACATCAGATCCTTAGTGAAATGTCACTTTCAATTGGGTCGAAAGGGGTTTTGCTCTTTCATAGTAGATCTATTATGCAATATGAAAGCTTTATGTTATATATGCAATGGGATACCATGTTAGATGACATAGGTTCCAGGAATTTATGATGGTCGAAAGATCATCATCATTTTTATTTATCACTTGATATTATTAAACACGATGATGAGTGATTCATATGCATATCATCCAAGTTGATCCTGTGGCATCGCATAAGTAAAAAAAGAAATCAAGAACATAAGCTAGCATTATGTGCAATTGATCATTAGTCAAGCTAATGATTGAAATGATCTCCCTCATGATCAAAATCTTTATTGAATCCATGCATTTCCTCTTTTAACATTAATCTAAATTGAGTTACAAGTAAGAGAGCTTTTTTTTCCAAATTGATTTAGGGTTACAAAGATTTAATTTTGCTAAGAAATGGGAGAATGAGTTTAGGATTCCAAAATCCGGCCTCCAAAATTGGACCCCTAGGGTCGTATTTATAGATTAGGTCGGCCTACTTTCTCGTCCGTCCTTTTGATTCAGTCGAAAGATCTTCCTCCAATCTTTCGCATGATTCCTTTCAACATGGTGGAAAAGCCTACTTTTAGTTTTTCTGTGAGCATACTTTTGATGCTGTCGAAAGGCTTTCCTTTCGAGTTTTCTCATCCATTCTTGCACCTCCTATCTTCTCATTCCAGACCATTCAACCCAGCCGAAAGGATCTCCTTGTCAACCCTTCACTACCATTAAGGTCTAAGTGCCACTTTTTCTACTTTCTAATGAACTACTTTCGACTTCGCCAAAAGGGTGGTAGAAGCGCTCTTCACTTTGTGTTGCTATACTGTTGCAAGTGGGAAATGAGTTGAGCTTTCAAACTACTACGAAAGTAATAGAAAGCGACATCTGAGTCTTGATGAATGAACTCTTAGCCTTCATGTAGGATTTACATTATGCTTTCGAAAGGTTCCAACTGTTTTGAAAGCTTATCCTTGCTTTCGAAAGATGTATCATAATAATTCTTCAAGTGGTAAATTGACAATGACGAAACCTTCTATTTTGAAAGAATTCGTTTGTGTGCGCAAGCCTTTCATTCAACATGAACCAATTCCTTCTTTTCTTATATATGCGAATCCATCTGCGTCAAAAGGTTTTAATGAGAAGAAAGGGTAGCATTGCCTTCTTTTCCATTTTTCGAAAGCTTTCGTACCGTTTGTCATTTGTTACAACACCTGATGCTTGCGACTCCTTTGAAAGCCATCTCAATGCCTTCGAAACACTCTTCTTTGAATTTTAGTGAAACACTCTTCTTTGAATTTTAGTAGAGCCTAACACTTTTATAATCCTTCTTTCATACCTTTGTTCTCGAGTGGATTTATGGTTAACAAGTTTCAAAATCCACTTCCACCACCACCTCAAAAGATAGATTCACGAGACAATCCAAATAACTTTTACAATGAAAATACGCAGTTTAAATTGCATATATATGCAGCTAGAATTGCAAATAATTGCAGGCATAACTACAGATATTTGCAGCTAGAAATGCAAATTTTTGTTTTACAAAAATGTGCTGCTAAAATTGCATATATTTGCAATCATAACTGCACATATTTGCAGTTCTAGATACATATATTTGCAGTATAAACCTCATATTTTGTTGGAAACTTAACAGCGGTGTTTCAGTAAACTTATTTTTGAGGATGGTCTTTTAGGAATCAAGTTTACAAATTAGGGGCGGATGCTAAATTCCACTAAATTTAAATTGTTAAAATAAATCTCTAACTCTCATTCCCTTCACATAATTCTTTAGGATTTACATGATAAGCAGATTATGAATATCATTGATGCATATGAACCTAATAATAGTTACCTTAGAAGGCTACTTTGGTTTGAATGTTCTGACTCTCAGTTCCTAACTTATGGTCCTGGATTATAGGTAGAGACTTCAACATAGCCAAGCACATTGGGGAACGTTCACTAAGAGAGAGGGAGAGTCATTGACATGGAGAAATTTAATGACTTTATTAACCTGAACAATCTTATTAAATTACCTCTTATAAGTTAGAGATACACTTGGTCTAATTGTAAGGAGAACTCTTTGACGACTATGTTGGATAGATTCCTCATGTATGAGATTTAGAAGAAAATTTCCCTCTTTCTAAAGTTTATTGAATTGCTTGTTTCTATAGAAACTAAGCTGGTTGGCAACAGGTAAATTTTGTAAACATAACATCCCCTACTTTGAGGCCCAAAGCTAAGCGCTACAGATGCTGCAGTCGTCTATAGTATCAACTTCCGATGATAAAATACTATAATGCCAATGGTATCTATAATATCAGTAGCATATGAATATGAAGTAAAATCAGCACAAATTTCGAAAACAACATTTCTGATTACATTTCAAATCAATATTTCATTATCAGTTACATAATCCCAAAAAGATTCCTAGTTTTTGATCAAATATAATTACTACAAATTATGCCAAGAGTGACATATGAAGATGCCTATTTGGATGGTCAGAGTACTAGATAGACTTATCAGCTATAAATACTATTTTGAAGGAATTGGTTCGTGCACGCAAGCCTTTCGTTCAACACTTTGAAAGGAGCTTCGAACCCATTCCTGCTTTTCTTATATATGCGAATCCCTCTGTACCGAAAGGTTTCAATGAGGCGGAAGGGTAGCGTTGCCTTCTTTTTTCATCTTTTCGAAAGCTTTTGCACTATTTATAATTTATAATAGAACTTGGTTCTTGCAACTTCTTCGAAAGCCATCTCAATGCCTTCGAAACACTCTTCTTTAAATTTTGGTGAAACCCATGTCTTCAATTTTAGTAGAGCCTGGCTTATAAGTCTTCTTTCATACCTTTGTTCTTGAGTGGATTTTATGGTTAACATTTTGCCTCCCCCTTACATGAAATAAGCCTTTTCTCTTTAGGACAAAAATTTCACTACTACTTCATTCTTAATAACCTTATTTTCCTATAAAATTCAAAGACAATAACATTTTTTATCGTTAGCTCATTACTTATCTAAATATATGTTTCGTGATTTGGACATGAAGTCAATATAATAGAGCTTCTAAACCCTAATTATCAACTGGTCAACATCTTGAGTTAATAAAGGATATGAAATCTTCAGTTGTAAATGATTGGGAATCAAGGACCTTTGTCTGGTAATATTATGAGTCCCACTATTCAACTTTTGTGGCTAAAACTGGAATTCATAAATTGAACTCCTACAAGATTAATAGTAAACTAGACGTATAATTATTGAAGTCTAAGAACATTCCATTGGGGACAACAAATATTTGGTAAAAGAAGATCATGAGCTACCATCTTGAAATATGTTATTGTAATCCATGAATCCTTATTTGGGGATAATCAATAGGTATTTAGAAACTCCTCTTGGAGATAATTATAATCGTGGGACCAAGATTCAGATGTTGGCAGATGTTGTTCAGAGTGGTAAACTAATGACCCTGATTTGGGTGTTAGGAAGACAAACTCAAAGCTTTGATTAAAGATTAAACATTCATTGTAATCTCAATACTAACTCTTTAAAACCCAAATTTGCGAATTAACAGATGAAATCCAAAAATTGATGGTAAAGGACTCGAAACTCAAATTTAGGTACTAGGAAGTTCAGAACTATATAATCCAGAATATCGGGCATCAATGGGTGAAATTTAGTAGTCCATTGTAAGATATCCGGAACCTAGATTCGGGTTTTAGTAATTGATAATCAAGAATGGTCTTCATAATAGAGCTTTCAAACCTAGATTCTCGTATTAGTGGCGGGTAATAGGAAATCCATAATAATAGAAATCTTAAGCCTAGATTTGGGCATTAATAAGTGAAGTCCATTAATTAGTAATAGTCCCAAAACCCTGATTTGGGCATGATGAAGACCATAAATTATTGGTGAAGACCCAAAAATTAGATTCGGTTATTAATAAATAAGGTCCTGAATTTAATAATGAAAGATCCGAAATCCAAATTCAGTTATTAATAAGTGAAATTCAAAAATTCTTCTTTGATAATTATTTGGAGGCTGTAGATTCTTATTTAAGCCTTCTGTTTTGTACTGCTCTTTGGGTTTTGCCTCTTTTGACATGCGCCAACCCTTTAGGCCTTTTATGTAGTTGCTGATTGATTTGCCGCTTCTTGAGCTTGGATGTCTTAGACCATCATTTGATATGCCGCTTCTCGAGCCTAGACATCTTAGTCCATTGTTCGATATGCCACTTCTCGGGCTTGGACGTCTTAATCCATCATTTGATATGCCGCTTCTTGGGTTGGGACATCTTAGTCCATTGTTTGGTATGTCGCTTCTCGGCTTGGAAATCTTAGTCCATTGCTGTCCGGTGCGCTTGGTTAGCTTATCCTTAAGCAGGACCCAAAGACTTACCCAACCTCCCTCTAGGAGGCACCATGACCTGGACATAGCGTGGCACTGCCAAGGGCTTATTAATGCTTTAACCTGGCCAAAGCACGGTGCGACTAAAGGATTACTCTAACCTCCCTCCAAGAGGCACCTTGACCTGGTCATAATGTGGCGCGGCCAAGGGCTTTTCGATGCTTTAACCTGGCCATAGCGTGGCGTGGATAAAGGCTTACTCTAACCTTCCTCCAGGAGGTGCCTTGACCTAGCCATAGCATGGCATAGGAAAGTGCTTGTCGATGTTTTAACCTAGCCATAGCATGGTGTGGATAAAGGCTTACTCTAACCTCTCTTCAAGAGATGCTTTGACCTAGCCAACTTAGCGTAGACAAAGGATTTGACCATTAAAGGTAATGTCCAAGTGCAAGGAGAATTTTACTCCCAACCATGTAGACTTTTCTTTTGAAGAAAGAGATGCTTTATTCATTTATTGTAGGAAAATATGGTCACAAATGTTCCGCGTTCCATGTTCTAGGCACCATATTGCCATCTGGTCGACATAATTTGTAAGCTCCTAAAGAAATTACTTTGCATATGATTAGCGGACCTTCCTAGTTTGGTCCTAGCAGTCCATCTGCAGGATTTCTTGTGTTTATGTTTGCTATTACCCTTTGGAGTACTAGGTCTCCCTATTGAAATGATCTTGTTTTCACTTTTGAATTGTAATATTTTGAAATTCTTTTCTGATATTCTGCTGTTTGAATAGCTTCTTCATCTCTCAATTCATGTATTAAATCTAGAGATTCTTTCTTTAGCTCCTGGTTAAAATCAAAATGCATATGCAATTCTTCGATGTAGGGTATTTCAATTTTGGTAACATTGCCTAACACCCATATGTTAATGAATAAGGAGTATGACCCATCACTATTCGAATAGATGTTCGATAAGCCCAGAGTATAAGTGGCAACTCTTCTACCCAATTCCCTTTAGTTTTGTTCAATCGCTTTTTGAGGATGGTCTTTATAGTCTTATTTGTAGCTTCAACGACCGCATTTTCCAATGGATGTGCCATGGAGGAAAAACTTTTAATAATCCCATTCTTGTGACAAAATCAAGAAAACTCTTCACTTTCAAACTGCTTTCCAATGTCTGATATAATCTTCCGGGGAATTCCAAATCTGGTTATAATGTTTTTAATGACGAATCTTAGCACTTTCCCAGAAGTGATCTTGGGGAGTGTTTCTGCTTTGACCCACTTAGTAAAGTAGTCTATGGCGACTATAACGTATTTTGCTCCCTCTTTAGAAATTGGCAATGAGCTGATTAAGTTAATTTCCATGTATCAAAGGGCGATGGACTTGAAATCAAGGTTAGCAGACTTGGCGGCAATCGAGGAATCTTCGAGTATTTCTAGCGTTTCTCGCACCTCCTTACATATTCAATGGCTTGACTTACAATTCGAGGCCAATAAAACCCTATCTTATTATATTTTTTGCCAACTTTGTCCCGTTAGAGTGTCTCTGTAGAATCCTTCAGGCGCCTCCACTAACAATTTCATCCCATCTTAAGTAAGGTAGTGGATATCCTTTCTTGTAAAGAATTCCATCCACTATCGTGAAAGTTGGAGACCGTTGCCTGATTTTTCTAGCCTCCCCCTTCTCAGATAGCAATATCTCTTTAGAAAGATATTCGACAATAGGTGACATCCAAGTGTTATTATACCAGTCATCTGTCCTTGGGTAATTGATTCTCTCATTTGAGATTTCTCTACTAATTTCCCTACTTCTTTCTCTTGTAACATGGCTTGGGACCTTGTTAGGACTAATAGTTCCTTTTCTTGTTTGGGTGTTCCCTCTTTAATACTTGGAGTTGTTTGGTACCATACTAGTACAACTCGAGTTTCAAAGACTCCCCTTGAACTAGCCAACTTTGCTAATGAATCCGCTTAGGAGTTTTCTCCTCTTAGAACTTGATGTATAGAAAAGTTTTCAAATAAAGCAAGCATCTTAAATATGTTCTTTATGTACAGAGATAGCTTGGCATCTTTAGTCTGATATACTTGTTTTATCTTATTTACCATTAATTGAGAGTCACTAAAGATTGTTTGTTGCGGGAAACCCTAACTTTATGGCATAGTGTAGGCGGTGTCCGTCTGGAGTTATTATGACATACCATGCACCAGCTTCTTGTTCATTCGATGCACCATCAATAAATTACCCACATAAGTTTTTGATCCCTTTCCTTTTATGGTTGCTCCTTAAAATCCACCAGTGCTTGCCCTTTGATAGCTGCTCATGGCTAAAACTCAATATCATACCAACTAAGCTCAATTCTTTATTTTACCAGCCTACCCAAAGTTTACGGCTTATCGAAAACTTGTTTAACGGGGAAATTGGACAATACCCTAATTGGATATGCTTAAAAGTATGCTCTAAGTTTTCGTGGTGTGAGATTAAGCAATAAGCTAGTTTTTCTATTATAAGGTACCGAAATTCTGCATTATTTAACCACCTGCTTACGTAATAAATAGGAAGTTAAGTCCCACTATCTTCTCTGATTAGGACCGAACTCATCGCTTGCTCTGAAACCGCCACGTATAGGTACAAGACTTCACTTCTCTCAGGACTAGAGAGTATTGGTGGTTTTTCAAATGATTTTTTAACCTTTGAAAAGATTTCTTACAATATTCTTCCCTTTTGAAGTTTTTTTCTCCTTGATTACACATCAAAAAAGGGGATACACTTATCAGTCGCCTTGGAAATGAATCTGTTTGGAGTGGCTACCCTTTGTTTAAACTCATTACATCTTTACTAGTTTTGGGCTCAGCCATGTCCTTGATAGCTTGAATTTGGTTTGGGCTAGCTTCAATCATTTGTGCACTCACAAGATAGCCTAAACCTTCCCTGAATTGGCTCCGAAAGAGAATTTCTAGGGATTCAGTTTCATATGATATTTCCGTAATATTTCAAATATTTCTTCTAGATATTCAAGGTGACTTTTAGCCTCATAAGACTTCACAAGCATGTCGTCAACATAAACTTCCATATTTCAACCAATCTGTTCTTTAAACATCCTGTTGGATAACCTTTGATATGTAGCCCTTGCATTCCTTAATCTGAAAGGCATTTCTTTGTAGTAGTAGATTCCCCAATCAATATGAAACTTGTATGTTCCTCATCAAGCTTGAACATGGGTATCTAATTATATCCTAAGTATGCATCCAGAAAGATAACAATCTGTGCCCACTAGTTGCATCAACCAACTGATCTATCCGTGGCAATTGGGAAACAGTCTTTTGGACAGGCCTTGTTTAAGTAAGTATAATCAACACAAGTCCTCCACTTACCGTTAAACTTTTCACTAATACTGGGTTCACTAGCCATTTTGGGCAGTAGATTTCCCGAATAAATCCATTTTCAAAGGGCCTTTTAACTTCCTCTTTTAAGGCGTTAAACCACACTTTATCCAATTGTCTCTTTTTCTGTCTAATGGAGGTTGCTTCTAGATTGATGTTTAGCACATGACACATAACCGATGGATCAATTCACACCATATCTGAATAAGACCATGCAATACGTCTTTATTGGTTTTATTAAATTGAATATTGTCCTTCTTCAAGTTGCTATCCAATTCCTTTCCAACTTTGACTACTTTAGTGGAATCATCTAGGTCTATGAATGCCTCTTCAAGGTATTCTATGGGTTTTATTCTTTCTGCTTCCCCACGACAATCAAATACTGTGATGATTTGGCCTTCTTCTACAGAATTAGCATCGACCCTCTTCCTCTTTCTTCCAAGGGAAATGTATCTTTCATAAATACGTTTGTTAGTCTTATTAGATCTAATCTTTGCTTCGAATGTTGGATGTAAAAATCCATAATCCAAAGGCTGAAAAACAGTAGAAAATCAAAGTAAGTAGAAGATTCCCTTTTGTATCGACCAATCGTAGCAAAATACATTTCATGGAAGCTGAATTGCTCTCCGCGGACAGTGCCATGGTTGTACTCCCATCTGTACTAGCAATTTTACTTGTCCTAGTGGGGTTGATCCTTTGTTGTTGAGCCCAAAGATTGGCTCAAAACTGGGCTCTAGTTTTTCTTTTAGGATGCCCATATGATCAAAGGCGTGTTTAAAAATGACATTGACTGCGCTACTAGTATCCACAAGAATCTTGGACACTATAGACAGTCCAATCTGAGCTGTTATCACTAAGGAATCATTATGTGGGTGATGGACTCCCTTCTTCATCTCTTGGGGAGTAATGACAAGATGTTGAGTCGCAAATTTTTTAGCAGGTGATCTTCTTGAATGGAGAACACAACTTCTCTAGCCTCTTTGATGTACCTGTTTCTTGGCCCTTTGCTAGTCCCCGCTGGATGTGGCCCTCCATGAATTACATCGATCTTATTCAGTGGTGGACTCAAGATCAACGAGTCTTCTTCCTCCAAGATGTTAACAACATTATTAGGAAATTTTTTTGAACTATCCCCAGTCCATGGAGCTTTTTGTTTGTCCTGGATGAACTCCTTCAAGTGCCCCTTATGAATTAATTTCTGAATGATTCCGGCCAAGACTCTGCATTCATCAGTTTTGTGGCCGTTTGCTTTGTGGTAAACACAATAGCCATCCATTTTACCTTTTTAGGTATCTTGGCCTTAAAGGAAGTTAGGAAGTTAGCCTTCTCCTTTGTTACAACATAGATGTAAGACAATGGCTTGTTCAAAGCATTTGAATTAGCATTAGGCTCTTCCCATATTGTTCTCTTATGTCCTCGATCTAATCCAAACCTTCCTCTTTCCTTTTTAGGATAAACTCCCTTTTTAGCGTGATGCAATTCATCCATTCGGATGAATTTATCAGCTTGAAAATGGAAGTCCTACAGACCTTTGCACACATGAATAAAGAGTTGTTTCCTAAACGGTGTATTTTCTATCAACCCAGAATGTAATGCAATGAGCTTATCATGGTCATTCATGTCTTTAGCTTTTAATGCTTCTGTATTGAACCTTTTGAGGTAATCTCCCAATGACTCTTCCTGTCTCTGTTTGATGTTGGCTAGAACCGTGTAATCGATTGTTAGGTCCTTGCATATATAGAATTAGGTAGAGAACTCAAAAGAAAATTGCTTCCATAAACAGATCGTTTTTTCACGATATTGTCGATAATATTTAGCTGCAGCGCCTTGGAGAGTTGCAAGAAATAATCTACATCATACGGCTCTAGATGCATTATAAGATCCATTTGGCTATCAAAAGCCATTAAATGATCATCGGGATATGTAGTGCCATGATACTTCAGAGTTGGGATCTTTATATAGGATGGGATAGCAATTGACATGATTTCGTACATGAATGGTGCTACTCGCTTATTATCATTTGCTTTCTCATGCAAAGTCCTCTTCCCCTTAGCATTCATCATTTCTTTGATTGCTTTTTCTGCCACGCCCTTCAGATAAGCTTTGGGGTCATGATAAATTTTTCGGTTTGGACTGTATTCTTTTGATGTTGAGCATCCGGACTGTTCGAGAGATCTATCTAGTACCTTTCCTTGATGATCGAATTTAGTCGGAGGACGATCTTTCTTCTTTGAAAATGTAAAGTCGATTTTTCTCTTATCCCGAGTTCTTCTTGAAGAGATCACCTCATCTCCATTTAATGTTTTCGCCGTCTTGGAATACTTTTGAGACAAGGATGCTTTGAGAAGTTCCTGCATCTCCAGTAATTGTTGTTCCAAGTGGTTTATTTTGGTTGCATTATCGTCTTGTTGAGCTGAGGTTGATGGTTGCCCTTGCACAACCCCCTCTAAGTTGAAAGTTGGAGTTTTCTTTAAAAGTTGTAGTGTGAAAGACGTCTTTGTCCATTCGACCTAGTCTTTTGGATTTCATTTTCCTACACCAATTTAAACAATCCATAATTAGTCTATAAGGTAGCCACAAGGTCGGAGTTTCAAGCCCTCCTTCTAGCACCAAAAACGTTAATAAGAAAACTTGTCAACATCCCCAAAGCTACGTGGTTAAGAATAAATTTTGTTTATGCTTCCAAAGAAGATTTCTAGAAATTATTACTTCCTTCGAAACCCCTTTCGATTAGGTTGACTTGGATATGATTTTGAAGGGTTGTCTAATGAACATATAAATGGTAGTTAATGGATCCAATCAATCTTATTGAAATATAGGTTATAGAGAACGCACTTCCTTCGAAACCTCTTTTCTAAATGAGTCGAAAGAGGTCATTTACGTTAGACATTTATTCCTTTCAACTATGTCGAAAGGTCTATTCTACCTTTAAGGAGAAATAATTGCTTTCGACGTCATTATTTGTACTCTTCCAGGGAGACCTCCGGAAGGGTTGTATATGTTATAATGCGTGTGCACCTTTCAGAGGAATTCGTCCATATAAAATTGCTTATTTTTACACAATCCTTACTAAAATGTCCCTTTCAACCAGGTCAAAAGGGGTTTTACTCTTTCACAATATATCAAATATGCAAGCTTTATATCATATATGCAATGGGATAACATCTTGGATGACATAGGTTCTAGTAATTTATGATGGTCGAAACATCATCATCATTTTTATTTGTCACTTGATATAATTAAACATGATGATGAGTGATTCATATGCATACAATTCAAGTTGATCCCATGGCATTGCATAGGTCAGAAAGGAATTAAGAAGATAAGCTAGCATCATATGCAATTGATCATTAGTCAAGCCAATGATCGAAATGATTTCCTCATGATCAAAAACTTTATTGAATCCATGCACTTCCTCTTTTAACTTTAATCCAAATTGAGTTACAAGTAAGAGAGCTTTTTTTTTTCAAATTGATTTAGGGTTACAAAGATTTAATTTTGCTATGAAATGGGAGAATGAGTTTAGGATTCCAAAATCCGATCCCCAAAATCGGACCCCTAGGGTCGTATTTATAGATGCAAGTCGGCCACCTTTCATGCCCATCTTTTTGATTCAGTCGAAAGGTCTTCCTCAATCTTCCGCACGCATCCTTTCAACATGGTCGAAAGGCCTTGTTTCAGTTTTTCTATGCACATGCTTTCGGTGGCGTCGAAAGG
The DNA here is from genome assembly GCA_030765085.1 of Allium cepa. Lineage (NCBI taxonomy): Eukaryota > Viridiplantae > Streptophyta > Magnoliopsida > Asparagales > Amaryllidaceae > Allium > Allium cepa. The sequence goes on from CM060934.1 coordinate 345,368,142, forward strand.
CTTTCCTTTCGAGTTTTCTCATCCATTCTTGTGCCTCATATCTTCTTATTCCATACCTTTCGACCCAGTCAAAAGGATCTCCTTGTCAACCTTTCGCTGCCATTATGTTTGAAGTGCATCTTTTTCTTTGCTTTCTGGACTGCTTTCGACTTCATCGAAAGGGGGGTAAAAGCGCTCTTCGCTTTGTGATGCTATATTGTTGCAAGTTGGAAATGAGTTGAGCTTTCAAATTACTTAGAAAGGAATAGAGAGTGACATTCAAGTCTTAACGAAAGGACTCTTAGCCTTCATGCAAGATTTTCGTCATGCTTGCAAAAGGTTCCAACCGTTTCGAAAGGCTTGTCCTTGCTTTCAAAAGGTGTATCAGAATTAATTCTTTTAGTGGTAAATTGACAATGAAGAAATCTTCTATTTTGAAGGAATTGGTTCATGTGCGCAAGCCTTTCGTTCAACACCTTCGAAAGGAGCTTCAAATCCATTCCTACTTTTCTTATATATGCAAATCCATCTGCATCGACAGGTTTTAATGAAGTGAAAGGGCAGCATTGCCTTCCTTTTCCATTTTCTAAAAGCTTTTGTATTGTTTATCATTTGCAATGGCACTTAATGCTTGTGACTCCTTCGAAAGCCATCTAATGCCTTCATAACACACTTCTTTGAATTTTGGCGAAACCCATGTCTTCAATTTTAGTAGAGTAGCATTTTTATAAGCCTTATTTCATACCTTTGTTCTTGAGTGTATTTTATGGTTAACAAGTTTCAAAATCCACTTCCACCACCACCTTAAAAAATATATTCACGTAACAATCCTAATAATTTTTACGGCAAAAATGTGCAGTTTAAATCGCATGTACATACAGCTAGAATTGCAAATAATTGCAGACATAGCTACATATATTTGCAGCCCAAAATACAAATTTTTGTTTTACAAAAAAATGCAGCTATAATTGCACATATTTGCAATTATAAATGCACATATTTACAGTTCTAGCTACATATATTTGCAGTTTAAACTGCACATTTATACTGGAAACTTTAACAGCGGTGTTTCACGAAACTTATTTTTAAGGGGAGTTTTTTAGGAATTAAGTTTGCAAATAAGGGATGGATGCTAAATTCCACTAAATTTAAACTGCTAAAATAAATCTTTAATTCTCATTCCCTTCATGTAATTCATTAAGATTTACATGATATGGAGATTATAAATATGTTTGATGCACATGCATCTAATAACAGTTACCTTAGACAACTACTTTGGTTTGAATGTTCTGACTCTCAATACCCTGACTTATGGTCCCTGGATTATAGGTAAAGACTTCAACATAACCAACACATTGGGGAGCGTTCACTAAGAGAGAGGGGGAGTGTATTGACGTGGAAAAATTTAATGACTTTATTAACATAAATAACCTTATTGAATTACCTCTTATAGGTTGGAGATACACTTGGTCTAATTGTAAGGAGAACCCTTCGATAACTATGTTGGACAGATTCCACATGTATGAGGATTAAGAAGAAAATTTTCCTCTTTCTAGAGTTTACTGAATTTCTAGTTTCTATAGGAACTAAGCTGGTTGGCAGTGGGTAAATTCAGTAAACCTTACATCCCTTGCTTTGATGCCCAAAGCTAAGCACTATAGATGCCGCAGTCATCTATAGTATTAACTTCCAGTGATAAAATACGGCAATATCAATGGTATACATAATATCAGAAACACATGAATATGAAATAAAATCAACATATATTTCAAAAACAACTTATCTGATTACATTTCAAATCAGTATTTCATATTTAGTTACATAATCCCAAAACGATTCCCAGGTTTTTGTCAAATATAATTAATACAAATTATGCCAAGAGCGACATATGAAGATGCCCCTTGGATGGTTAGTGTACAATATAGACATATCAGTCGTAAATACATCACAGTGGAAATAATACTAAATACCTCTTATATAGCTAGCTTTGCCTCCTGCACGTCTTCAGAAGCTTATTCGTCCAACCTATTAAACCTGAAAAGACAGTAACTCTCAATCTACTCAAATTAAATTTTGAGCACCCGAGAGTTTAGTAGGAAAACATAAACTTCGTGCTAGACATAAATCCTGGCGTGAATAATTTTATTACATCCTGGTTTATTAATATTAAGTGAGACCCACTGATTAGCATAATGGGTTCCCCCTCACTAATATCCTTTTAAAAGCACATCTTTTGTGAATCAAAATCCTGCAATCAAACTAATTATAACAACAAGACCAATAACATATATGCATATAAATCAAGTAATCAATGGACTATCAATCCAACATTATAGTTTTAGCTAGATAACTATTAACCATTGGATGACTCGGACCTACCAGACATAATAAATAATCTAACTTATGCTTGATATAATACTTGACGATTTATCCTTGACTTACTTCTCCTCGGATCAACTGATCCAAATGGTTTTGCGGGCCCACCAATAACCTATCTTTTCTCTGTATATTTCTTTCTGTGTGTAACCTCATTTTAGTCTTATCCATGACAAAGCCCTATACACTGAAATTTTGGAGTTATATTAGCTAGGGGCTAATAGCTGAAGTATAGGATGCAACCCTACACCAGTCTCATCTGGTCTTCTAATATCTAAGTCATAAACTTAGCATTAACTGTCCCCGTCAATTTTCCTTGAAAACATCTTTCAAATTGATTTAGCCCTTTTAAGTCATACTTAAACAAGGAAAATTTGCATTTTGCTTTACTCAAAAAACTTATGCCATGATGTATGCTTTACACAAAACAATGCCGATGAAAGTTCAAATTAGTAGAGTTATCTATCACTTTAAAACAAGTTGAAGCCCTTTTAACTTACAAAACATTATGCTATAAAGCAAAAGACATACCTTCGAAACCCTTGTTTAAAACCTTAAACAGTCCCTTTTGAAATCATTGAAAACATCCCTTTCGAAAGCTTTACATAAACCTTAGACATCCAATTTCAAAACCATTTAAACTTATCTTTCAAAAGCATTGGAAACCTTCCTTTCATAACACTTAAAACATACCTTTCGAAAGCATAAGGTTCAAGTAGAGTTTGTGGGAATATAGCTTCGAAACCATTTAATATTGTTCCTTTTGAACCCTTTGGGTTTTACTTTTAATACAACTAAAGGGTCGAAGTGAACAAAGGAAAAAGCATTTCTTTTGAAAGCATTTACCCCAGGTTAAAGAATTAGGGAAGAGGATAGCTTCAAAACCCACCCTTTCTAAACCACCGCCTCCGAAGCCGTTTAAAAGCGGCTAAACTACCCTTTTGAAAGTATCGAGAAGATGACTTTAAATTAAAAGGCGGAAGCACCTCTTTCGAATACATTGTTTTAAGGCTATAAAGAAAAGCAGCTTTAACTAATTTGAAAGGTATGAATGTGGCAGCAAGGGTATCAAATAAGTTTAAAAGCGGCAACTTCTTCGAAAGCTTCTTTTAAAACAAACATAAGCGGCAACTCTTTCGAAAGCTCCTTTCTAACAACAAAGACAAGTTGATTGATTTGAAAGCAATTAAAATGGCCTCAACCCCTTCGAAAGCATGCCTTTGACACAGCCCCCTCCGCCTTTCTCCGATACGTTAAGTACCAATTGCTTGATTCCATATGCGTTCGTTTCGAATGGGTGTGAAAGGCCCTACTGGGCATGTGACAGAAGCATGCAAAGGAAATGCCAAAGTTGTCATTTGAAAAAAAATCGATTCTATGCCTTTCAAAGTAATTTATTTTCACCTAACTTACCTAATTTGTCAAAATATGATTGGTTGCCTTTTCTTATACAAATCCTTCTCTAAAAGGCTGCCGAATTCAAAATTTTCAATTGAAACATTTTAAACAAACAAGCCCTTTTCCTTTATAAAACATATAAAACATTTAAGTTCCTTAACATAAATAATTTTATTGCCGTAGTAAAATACTTAGTAAAACTCCCCAAAAATCGTAATAACTCACTTTTAATATGTTTTGTAACATATATAAATTTTAGACCCGAAACCATTATATAATTGCCTTAAATAATTTAACCCCAATATTAACTATTTTCTCTCGTTGAAAATTCATAATAATTCCACAAGTACTTAGAAAATTATGAAACTTGACAACTACTTCTAAAATGATGTTTTGGCCATATATCTAAAACTCAACTCACTTGGATGTCATTCAATAGTTTTCTAATTTATACATATCAAAAATTTATATGAAATCATATAAATCATCAACAAGTATATATATATATATATATATATATATATATATATGTGTATGTATATATGTATGAATAAACATATCATGGCGTGTTATTTGCAAAATAGTTAAGCTCAAACCTTGAAACCGAAATCTTAATCAAAACTGGGATGTAAATCAATATACACTTTGGCTTTGTGTTAAGTAGGTTGAGACTTGCCCTTTGATTAATTTCTTCTTGCTTTCTACTTGATTCCTAGCTTATCTTCCTTTTGAATATCCTTAATGGTGGCCAGCCGAGCTCAATAGGTTTTTAGTTCTATTTATGAATTTTAAAACGAATAAGGGATGAAGAATGGAGTGGCTTAGGTTATTAAAATGAAGGATGTTTCCATTTTACCCCTACCATGTTCCTCCTACTTATTTATTTTCAATCATCTTTTACCTATACATTCATTAACATACGACCCCTTATTAATTAACAAATCACAATCTCTTAACTATTAACATTATTACATTTAATTTGTCTAATTAAATGTTTTAAATAATTTTAGTTAAAATTAAGGTCATTATAGACTCCCTCCTTAAAGAATTTTGTCCTCAAAATTATGATAGGGTACTCACAACAATCAAACATAAAGGTAAAACTTACCATCAAAGTCAGGATAAGTGTCTCTAATTCTGCTCTCCATTTCCCAGAACAGTCTCTCTCATCGTCACTCCACTGGACTTTAACTAATCTGACTGTTTTGTTCCTTAGTCTCTTCTTATCTCTTACACAAACTAGTTTTCTAACTGTAGTCATATCTTGTTCCACTACTAGATCCTCTAATACAGTTGGTGTGATAGTAGTCTTTGGATCTCGAATACACTTCCTTAGATGAGAAATATGAAAAACATTATGGACTTCTGCCAAACTATTCAGTAACTCTACTCAATACGCGAGTTTTTCGATCCTTTATATAATAGGAAATTGTCCAACAAATCTTGGTGCCAGTTTTCTTGATTTTCCACCTATTACACCTTTCATCGGTGACACCTTGACGAAAACATGATCTCCAACTGAGAATTTTAGGCCTTTCCGTCACTTATCAGCATAATGCTTCGCCAAGATTGAGCTTCCTTTATTCTAGCCTGAATTGACTCAATCTTCCATACAAAGATTTAAACGGTGCCATCCCTATACTAATCCATAACTATTGTTATATGCAAACTCGACTAAATAAGGATTGTGTTCCCACAATCCTCAAAAATCTAGCACACAAGCTTTAAAAAATCCTCCAAGAATTTGTTAACTCTCTCTGTTTGCCCATTTGTCTGTGGATGGTAAGCGATACTCATCTTGAGCTTGGTACCTAAAGTATCGTGTAGACTTCTCCAGAACTCACTAGCGAATAAAGAATCTCTATCACTTACTATACCACTAGGAATTCCATGCAGTCTAACTATATTCTTCATGAATAAGTTAGCTAAACCTGGTGCTATCATTGTCAACTTAACGGGTATAAAGTGTGCACTTTTAGTTAATCTGTCCGCTATAACCCTGATACTAATCTTGCCTTCAACTGATGCTGCCTCAGCATCTCAAGAACTGTCCTAAGATGAACTTCGCGATCCCTTTCATCCTTAGAGTACATCAAAATGTTATCTACGAATACTAACATAAATCTGTCCAAATGTTCTTGAAAGTTTCTATTCATTAAGTCCATGAAGAATGCGGACACATTAGTTAGTCCAGCGACATCACTAACCATTCGCACAATCCATATCTTGTCCTAAACGCCGTCAAAGGAAAACTATCCTCTACTACTCTAAGTTGATGGAACCCTGTTTCCAAGTTCAACTGAGAAAATACTTTGGCTCAACTCAACTAGTTGAACAAATCATCAATTCTAGGTAATAAATATCGAGTCTTTATTGTTTTCTCATTCAACTTACGATAATCGACACATAACCTCAACGATCTATCCAGTTTCCATGCAAACACTGTGCTACTCCCTAGGGTGAACTGCTTGGTCTGATAAAGTTCATACCTTCTAAATCCACCAAATATACCTTTAACTTCTTCATCTCGGTAGGTTTCATTCTACTTGGTGGTATACTCATAGGTTCAACCCCTAGTAAAAATCTATTCGAAACGCAATGGCTCCTTTCGGCAATAGTCCCACCACGAGATCAAAGACATCTATCTCTAACAACGAAAACTTGATTCAATTCGTTTTTTGCCTTCATAACACCCAACAAAGCATTAGCATCAAAACTAGGATTTTCTACGGAGTATATAATCTGATCTCTACAACTAGGGTGTCTAAGTGATATTTTCCTATCATGACAAAATATCCTAGCATCACACTTACTTAACCAATCCACGCCTAAAATGATTCCAAACCCCACGAAATCAAATACATACAAACTATAAGAAAATATATAACCTAACAATTCGAACTTTAACTTGTCTCATCTCATCCCAAGAGTCGCATATCTCCTATTGGATTTGCAACCCGTAAGGATGTAACTAGGTATGAAGGTTCTAGGTTAAGCTTGTCTAACAAACAAATATAAAAGAATGTGATACACCAATATCAAATAGAACTATAACCGATACACCATGAATTACGTACCTTCCAACCTAGCTTTCCCATTCTCCTGAGCTGTTGGTCTTGAGGTAGTTGATTCTAGTGCAAACACTTTGCCTTTTCCATCTTTGGATGGTTCCTTGCACCATTTTTTATAATATCCAATCTGATCACAGTTGAAGCATCTGATATTCTTATCCTGATCACCTTCTTTCCATCTCCTTAACGACATTCATTAGTGAAGTGCCCATTCTTATCACACTTGTAGCAGATAACTTCCTTTTTTCCTTTCTTGGCTGTTCCTCCTTTCCGAGCGCCTTTATTATGGACTCTCTTATGGTTTTGCCCACCTTGAGTTTCCCCCGCTTTGTTACATTAAGGAAAGCGAGCATCTCCTTATTCCTCAAATCCATCTCAACAACTACATCACATGGATCGCTAATATGTAGCAAAGTTGCTTTAGCTAGCTTGGGTTTCAATCCACGGATGAACTTCTCATTTCTTTTGGTAACTGTATCTAAAAACATATTCGTACCTCAATAATTCCTTAAATCCGGTAGCATACTCAAACACTGTCATATCTCCCTACTCCTACTCAGCGAACTTCCTAAGCAGAGCTGACTTGGTGATCTCCGATATGAATCTTTCCCCAAACCTCCTTCTGAATTCCACCAAATTTATTATCTCCTCATTTACTCCCATGGTAAGACTATTCCACCAGTATAGTGATACTTCTTTCAATTGCCTAGAAGTAATTCTCCTCTTATGCTCATCGTTAAGCCCCAAATCAGCAAAGATCCTTTCGCAATGAAGCAACTAATTCTCCACTTCAATTGCATCCCCAGTCTCAATAAACGGATTTCCTCCAAGCTTAACATAGTCTCTACTCAATACCGTATAGTTATTGTCCACCGGAGCTCCGTGATTTCATCCTTCAACATTTCCTCCAGCTAAACCCGTAGTAGCTCCGGCTTGCATCATATTAACGAAGAACTGATACATAGCTCCTATATCAATTTGTGGCACTCTAGCACCCACATTAGTAGCTTGTGCCCGACCTGGATTCCTTCTAGTATTTGGCCTAGCATTCTCATTAGTTGTGATGCTTCCTCTACCGAGGCTAACTCTTCCATTCCTTGCATCCGTATCTTTCTTCCTTAAAATCTGCATTTGAGCCATTGTAAGATATAGAAAAATAGCCTAAGAAAGATGGGAGACAAATACAAGTACGTTAATGTTATCCCATACCACAATCTTTTCCCTAATTCCTTTAGATTATGTTTTTCAAAAATCATTTTGAGTTAAAGTTTCTTTTAAGTTTTCATAAACCTATGCTTTGATACTAAGTTGTTACATCCTCTACTTTGAGGCCCGAAACTAAGCACTACAGATGCTGCAATCATCTATAGTATTAACTTCCGGTAATAAAATATGGTAATGTTAATGGTATCCATAATATCAAAATCACATGAATATGATACAAAATAAACACAGATTTAAAAAAAAAAATTCTGGTTACGTTTCAAATCCATATTTCATATTCACTCAAATAATCCCAAAATGATTCCTTGGTTTTGATCAAATATAATTATTACAAATTATGCCAAGAGCGACATATGAAGTTACCCCCTTGGTTGATTAGAGTACTAGATAGACATATCAGTCATAAACATATCACAGTGGAAATAATATTAAATAGCTCCTACATAGCAAGCTTTGCCTCCTAAACGTCTTCAGAAGCTTATTTGTCCAATCTACTCAAAATTTTGAGCACCCAAGAGTTTAAGCGAAAAACATAAACTTCGAGTGAGACATAAAGCTTAGTGTGAATAATTCTATTATATCCCGATTTACTGATATTAAGTGAGACCACGCTGCATGATGGAACATGTTTCCCTGACTAATATCCATTTAAAAGCATATCTTTTGTAAATCAAAATCCTACAATCAACTTGATTATAACAACGAAAGAAATAACATATGTACATACAAATCTGGTAATCAATGGACTATCTATCCAACATTATAGTTTTAGCCGACTGATATTAACCATTGGCGGACTCAGGCCTACCAGACATAACAAAAAATCAAACCTCTTTTAAATAGAATACCGAATGATTTATCCTTAACTTACTTCTCCTAGGGTCAACTGATCGTAATGTTTTTGCAGGCTCACCAATGACCTATCTTTTCTCTGTATATTCCTTTCTTATGTAACCTCATTCCACGACAAATTCCTACACACTGGAATTTTAGACTAATATGAGCTAGGGGTTAATAGCAAAAGTATAGTGCACGACCTACACCAGTCCCATCTAGACTTCTAATATCTGAGTCGTAAACTTAGGGTTAACTACCCCCTTTAATTTTCCATGAAAATGTTTCTTTCAAATTGATTTAACCCTATAAAATCATACTTAAACAAGGAAAAAACACTCTTTGCTTTTCTCAAAATACTTATGCCATGATATATGCTTTACATAAAATAACGTTGATGAAAGTTCAAATCAGTAGGGTCATCTATCCTTAGCAAGTTGAAGCCATTTTAAACTTTGAAAACATTAGTCTATAAAGCCAAAGCCATGCCTTCGAAACCCTTGTTTAAAACCTTAAAAATCCTTTTTGAAATCTTTGAAAACATACCTTTCGAAAGCTTTACACAAACCTTCGACATCCACTTCAGAACTATTTAAATTAATCTTTCGAAAGCATTAGAAACCTTCATTTCGAAACAACGAAATCATAGGGTTCAAATAGAGTTTGTGGAAACATAGCTTCGAAACCATTTAAGATTGTTCCTTTCGAAACAATTGGGTTTAACTTTTAATACAACTTTAGGGTCAAAGAGAACGTAGGCAAAAACATTGCTTTTGAAAGAATTTGTCCCAGGTAAAAGAATTAGGGAAGTGGATAGCTTTGAAACTCACCCTTTTGAAACCATTGCCTCCAAAACCATTAAAAAGTGGCTAAACTACCTTTTCAAAAGCATTAAGAAGGCGACTTTAAATTAAAAGACAAGAACCCCTTTCGAATACATTGTTTAAGGTTATAAAGAAAAGTGGCCTTAACTAATTCAAAAGATATGAATGCAGCAGCAAGGGTATCGAATAGGTTTAAAAGCGACAACTCCTTCGAAAGCTTCTTTTAAAATAAGAACAAGTGAAAACTCTTTCAGAAGCTCCTTTGTAAAAACAAAGGCAAGTTCATTGATTCAAAAGCAATTAAAAGTGGCCTCAACCCTTTCGAAAGCATGCCTTTGACATAGTCCTCTCCACTTAGGAGTGGCGGAACATCCCACACCCCTTAGTATTCCCAAAAAGGGAATACCAAAGGATGTGGTACGTTATAGGTATAGCTAAAGCATCACAGAGACTAAGATTCAGAAGAAAATAAGTAAAATTAGAGAAAAACATTAAATAATAACTTATCATTTAGAATTAAACTTTATTTCAAAATAAGTCATAAAAATATAACATGTCTCAAGAACTCAAAATGTCTCGTGTCTCATGAAAATATGTCTCAGTCTCATAAAATCAGAGTACAAAAGCAATAATAATATTCATAATCCCTCTCACAAGTGCCAATCCATCATAAGACAAATGAAATAGATGAAAACGCAGAAGAATACATCTGAAATGAGAAAACTTCGGGAATGAATCTCCAAACAACTTGAATCAACTATACTCAACTTTGCTGGGCAATTGAGAGAAAGGGGAAAGATAGAGGAGCGGGTCAGACAATAAGTCTAGTGAGTGAAAGTAATTACTAGCATTTCTGAGCAAGATAAAGATAATAGACTAAGCGATAGTTCTAGCTTGAAAGGAAATTATAGAAAAGATAAAACTCGAGTAAAGTACTGTTTCTGATTCTGTTTGAATATTTGCTTTGATTGTATTCACTTGTCTCAAACTACTATGATTAGGCTGAAATCCTAATCCTATCTCAACTGCTAACTTGATTAGGCTAAAATCCTAACCACTGTGAACAAATCCTGTTGGTCAAAAAGACACCTCTTTAGATAGGACGTAGTAGCGAATTATTTACCCTAATCGATGTCGCACGCTCGATCATCGTTGGTACACACTAACTGTCACCCCCTATTTGACTCTATTTACCCTAATCAACATAAGCATGCCCAGCCGTACCTATGTGTGAGACCACTAGTCCAAGACCTGAAAGGGAATGCTCCCGGTACTGGCCCTAATAAACAAATCTTCTAACTTTGCGCCCTTAGCCCAAATCCCCAGATTTGAGCCTCTATCTATTGGCCATTTATTTATCCTAATCAGCATAAGCATGTCCCAGTCTCACTTACGTATGAAACCATCGGTCCTAGACCAGAAAGGGAATACTGTCGGTGTGGGCCCTACTTCTATATTTTCTTATTAACTTAATCTAAGATCTAAGTTTTAAAATACGACTCTTCCATTATTTTTGCTATATTTGCTTATTAACTTAATCCAAGATCTAAGTTTTAAAATAAACCTCTTTTGTTACTTCTTCTTTCTAATTATAACCTATGTGTTATAATTGTTCTTACAACTATTAATCTTATGTTTTCTCTTTTTAGTTATAACCACTTGTTATAATCATGCTTGCAAATATCATAAATTTGCCTATTTCAGTCCATCTCTATTTTATTTCAGTTTTTCTTCTTTTATATCTGAAATCTGTAAATGCAATGTCATTCTATTTTGATCCATATTTGCGAATTCTTTTCTTTCTAATATTTTACTCGCGTCAAAAAGGATTAAATCCCTATACAATGAAACTAACATTTACAGGTTAAATTCCAACTTAAAACAGATGTAAATAACTATAAATAATTGTAATTAACTGCAAATAAGTGAATAAAATAGCTGAATAAAAATAGGCCATAAAGAACTTCTGAAATTTACTTAAAAACTGATTGTAAATTAACTTACATAAAAAATGTCTCAAAATTGTACAAAAACTACAACTATTGAGAACCTTATTATTTTAAATTGCTTACAAATCTAAAATAATAACAAGTCTCTCACCTATGGTCCTTAGCTCTAATCCTTGGATTTCCTGGATCCAATTCTAGGGTGTAGAATATTTTTATTAAAAAGATTTCCTCCCTAGAAAATTTTTCTATCTAGGGTTCAGCCTCAGGCAATGAACCCAATCGGAAGGAAATATGAATGAGAATAATAGCTAGGTTTAGGGTTCTATTTATAGTGTGGCTAAGGGATCTCAAGCAGTCGGATTTGAAGATTATATTTGGTGCAACCACATCATAGACTCACTAGGAACCATCGGATGCAAGCACGAACACACATGATTGCTCAAAAATCAAATTTTATGGTTTTGGACTCGTACATGGTCGAAATAGCATCCAGGAAATAAGGCGGATCAACGACCCATGCCCTTGTGATATTTTTTTCATTTTTGTTTATTTAATTCTGATTTCTTGTTTCTCTTATAACTTCTCCATATTGACTCGGATTTCGACAAGTTATTTATATGATTTGAAAATAGCCATAGACCCAATGGTGCAACTCTCATGGCTCGATTTTGACAATTTCACAAACTTATTTTATTGTTTAATTAATTCATTAATTAATTATTATAGCTTAAATTTTAGGTTGTTACATTCTCACCTCCTTATAGGATTTCGTCCATGAAATCTCTAAAGACAAAAGAATGAAATAAATATTTTCATCCAAATTCTACAACCACATATTCAACCATCATCCATTACATCCATTGTCCTTAAGATTTCTAATGTAATTTATGGTATATGCAATGATGTACTGTTAATGTCCCTAACTAATGCAAAAGAGTAGGCGGTCTACTGATTCAGTCGACCTCCTTTTTATGCAATCATGTCTATGCCATGTATCCAAATGAATGCAAATTTCCTAATGATAACTGATAGTTCTACATGCGTGCTACAATCATCATCCAAATGCAACAGTAATATGTGAATCACTCATTATAGCAACCATGAAATAAAAATGGAAGTGCATACTCATCCATATGCATATGCTTTAGTGACCTAATTAGGCCGACCTCTAAGAGATAATGGTGCCTAATGTGTGTATATGCGTCCATTAGCATCCACTAGCAAAAAGTTTCAACCACTAGTGTCCATTATACATAACATGTTCTAGTAAAGTGTTTACATTTAGTCCTACCATCTATATGTTAAATCCTCCAAAGAATACTAAAGGAAAGAACCTATTGAAAGCTATAGATGGAAGTAGGAAATTCAAGATGTACTATCAAAAAGATGCGGATAAGAGGTACATATTTTCTCCTAAGCCTCCTATGTAGCGTCTGCACCTTAACCAAAGGGACTTCCTTATTCCTAAGCTTCTTGATATCATGCCCAACGATCTTGGTAGGAATGCGATAAATCGATGCTTCTCTCTCCACTTCAACTTCCTCAAGTAGGCTAGGTTCCACTACCTCTGCTAAATCATATAAGCACTTTCTCAAGTATGAAACATGAAAAACATCATGAACTCCCATGCGCCTCTCCGGTAGCTTTATCCAATACTCCATCTTCCCCACCCTTTCCACAATGGGGAATGGTCCTACGAATCTAGGAGCAAGTTTCCCACTTGATCCAAACCTTACTACCTTTCTAGCAGAGACACCTTAATGAAAACTAAATCTCCTATCTCAAACTCAATATCGCTTCACCACTTATCTGCATAGGATTTCGGTCTATCTTGGGCCGTCCTCATTCTTCTTCTAATCAAATCAGTATTTTTCGAAGTCTCTCTAACCATGTCGAGGTCAACTAGCACTTTTTGTAGACTCTAACCAACACGAAGCGACTTGTAAGGTCTTTCATAAAGGGCTTTAAAAGGAGCCATCCCAATGCTAGCCTGAAAACTATTATTATATGCGAGTTCCACAAAAGGAAGGTGCTCCTCCCAAGTCCCTCCAAAATTAAGAATGCACATCCTTAACAAATCCTCAAGAACTCTATTAACTCTCTTCGTTTGGCCATCCTTTGAGGGTGATAGGCCGTACTCAATCTAAGCTGTGTCCCGTACTCAATCTAAGCTGTGTCCCTAAAGCCTCTTGTAAGCTTCTCCAAAACTTGTTAGTAAAGATAGGGTTTCTATCGCTCACTATGCTAGAGGGAACTCCATGAAGTTAGACTATCTCATGAACATATATGGATGCCAAATAAAGTGATGTCCTCTTACTCTTGACCATAATGAAGTAGGCACTCTTAGTCAAATGACCTACAATCATCTAAATACTGGTATTTCCCTTCCTACATTGGGGTAAACGATCTATGAAGTCCATCAAAACACTATCCCACTTCCATTTGGGTACATCAAAATGTTGAAGCAATCTACTAGGCCTTTATTGCTCTGCATTATCTCTTTGTCACACAAGACACTTAGCCACAAACTCTACTACATCCTTCTTCATGCCACTCGAATAATACACCGTCTTTGTGTCCTTACAAAACTTATCACCACCCGGATGAGTAGTCATCCGAGAATGGTGTGCTTCTTCTAGAACTACTCTCATCAAATCACCGGTACGGGGGACACAAAGTCTTCCATCTCTCCTTAGCCACCCTTTACTATCGATGGAATAACGTTGGAGATGTCTAGAAACCTCTCCTCTACTAATCCTATCCAGAATATTCACAAGCTCTAAATCCTCTCGCTGCCTTGAGCCAATTTGATCTATGAGGGTAGGATTAACCTCATCTCCTGAAATATTAGCAAAATCTCTGATAAACTTCCTATAATAACCAGCTAAAACCAGGAAGCTTCTAACTTCGGTAGCATTCTTGGGAGGCTTCCAATCTTGTACTGCTACAATCTTAGCAGGATCCACTGCTATACCTTCTCTTGAGACTACATGCCCTATGAAACACACCTCCTCATGCCAAAAGTGACACTTCAAGAATTATGCTTTCAACCGATGAACACAAAGTGTGCAAAGAACCTCCTCAAGATGAATAGCATGCTCTTCCATATACTTGGAAAACACCAGAATGCCGTCCACAAACACTACAATGAACTTATTTAGGGCATATCGAAAAACATGACTCATTACATCTAAAAAATAAGCCGGGGCATTGGTCAGCCCAAACGGCATAACCAACTACTCAAAGAATCCATCGGGTGTCCTAAATGCTGTTTTAGCGACGCTATCGTCAACGATCCTAAGCTGATGAAATCTAATGGCCAAGTCAAGTTGAGAAAATACTGAATAGCCAACTAACTAATCGAAAAGATCATCTATCCTAGTAAGTGGGTAACGGTTCTTCTACGTGAGCTTATTCAACTCTCAATAGTCTACGCAAAGTCGAAGGGAACCATCTGCCTTTGTAGTGAAAATGACTGGCGCTCCCCACTCAGATATTCCCCGTCTGATGAATCCTTTCTCTAATAGCTCATCGATCTGCCGACTTAACTCCTTCCTCTCCCTAGGAGCCATATGTATCATGGGAAATGCCACTGGCTTAACATTTTCATTCAGATAGATCCTAAAATTGATCTCTCTCTTAGGGGGTTGCTCCCTAACCTCCTTAAAAACATCTAGGAAATCTATAACAACTGGAACTGAATCTAACTCTCCTAGCGATGAGTCAAGGGAATAAAGGAATCTCAACATGACTGACCCCTGTGGGTCGCAAGAAACCTCGAGAGTCCATCTGCTATATGTCTCTAGTCTAACAACTCTCCTCTCGCAGTCCAATATTGCACCATAAGTGGATGACCAATCCATCCTCAAAATCATCCCATATCCCGAAAATCCTAGTACATAGGCGTCACAATCAAACTGTACGTCTAGTATAAAAAATTTCAAACCCCTACAAATCATGGATAAATGTGTCGATCCTCCTATGGGGTTTGAAACAACTATAGGGTCTACACTAGAGATCTAAGTGCAAACAATCAACTAAGGAACTAGAAATGGAAGAATGCAATGCTCCAGAGTCAAAAGAGTTCGAATAGGAAAATCTAAATTAGAGATCAAACCTTCAACTGAGACTTTCCTACCTCGATCCGGTCCACTACTAGAAGTGCTGCATCCAAAGCCTATATTTTCACCGTAGGTGCACCTGCTTTCTGCCCCGTCTTCTGAGGACAAGCTCTACTAAGGTGTCTAGGTTGCCCACATCTGTAACACCTCCTATTAATCGTGTCGTTCTTACTGTCCTTTGAGTAATGGTTTTGACATTTCTCGCCCTTCTTGATCTATCCCTTCTAAGGTCCTCCTCCTTTCTTCTTGTCCTTATCCTTCTTATTCTTCCACATTGCTTCTTCGAGTTTTCTGATTTATATACCCTTTCATCAAAAAACTCCCCCACTTCAAACTTATGAACTTCTCCAAATGCATACTTTCTTGGACTACGACAAGAACTTTCTCTCAAACCTTTCTCGTATCCAAACAACCAATGTCTCTACCCTCTATCTCTACAATCTCCCATAAGTAAGAAGCCTCTCCCTTTAGTTGCCAAGATGCAAGCTGAACTCTCTACTGGTCCCTCTTAATAGCCCAAATATCCGCTCTGTATTCGTCAACCAAGTTCGTTTCTCTACGAAATCCTCCATACCAGAAAACGTCTTGCCTCCTAGTCTAGAAAAGTCCTTACATAGCTTAGAAAAATTGGCTGCTATAGGTGGACTAACGGGACATCCACCTACCGGTGCTGCATTGAGCGCTTGCCCTTGCACCTCTGGTGCTGTAGGTTGGAGGTATCTGCGGAACCTGCCTGGGACTTGGACACCCTTTGGAAGATTTGGGGCGTCCTCCATACTATGCAATGAAAAGAAATTTTGGGCACGAAAGAATCGAAAGAAGGTTGAACTGGACTATGAGGGGATTTTTATAAAAACTCTTTTATACTTGAAAACTATTTCTATAATAAGAGTTTCTTTCTAAAAAATACTTTTAGTTTGAAGATATGTCACCTTTAAAAATAATTTACTTTTAAAACAAGTTTTTAGGAATCATGTAACGTTAGGCTTATATACCAAATGAAACACCCCACACTCCTTAGTATTCCCAAAAAGGGCACATCAAAGGATGTGGTGCATTATAGGTATAGCTAAAGCATCATAGAGACTAAGATTTACAAGACAAATATGTAAAAACAACGGAAAACATTAAAATAATAACTTATCATTTAGTATTAAATTTTATTTCAAAATAAGTCATAAAAACATAACATGTCTCAAAAACTCAAAATGTCTTATGTCTCATAAAAATACATCTCAGTCTCATTAAATCAGAGTACAAAAGAAACAATAATAATCATAATCCCTCTCACAAGTGCCAATCCATCATAAGCCAAATAAAAAAGATGAAAACGCAGAAGAATACATATGGAATGACAAAATTCCGAGAATGAATCTCCAAGCAACCTGAATCAACTATCCTCAACTCTGTCGGCCTATTGGGAGAAAGGGGAAAGATAGAGGAATGGTTCAGATAATAAGTCTAGTGAGTGAAAGTTATTATTAGAATATTTAAGCAAGATAAAGATAATAGACTAAGCAATAGTTCTAGCTTGAAAGGAAAATAAAGAAAAGATAAAACTTGGATAAAATACTGTATCTGATTCTATTTGACTATTTGCTTAGATTGTTTGATTGTTTGCACTTGTCTCAACCTACTATAATTAGGATGAAATACTAATCCTACCCATTGATTGGCCTTTTCTATCTCTTTTGTGTCACTATGAACCAATCCTGTTGGTCATAGCAAAAGACACCTCTTTAGCTTTAGGACGCAGTAGCGAATTATTTACCCTAATTGATGCCGCATGCTCGGTCTTGCCAGTACACACTAACTATCGCCCCCTATTTGACCCTTTATTTACTCTAATCAGCATAAGCATGCCCAGCCTTAGCTTTGTATGAGACCATTAGCTCTCGATCTAAAAAGGAATGCTGCCGGTACTGGTCCTAACAAACAAATCCTCTAGCTTTGCGCCCCTTGCCCAAATTCCCAGATTTGAACCTCTATCTACTGGCCACTTATTTTCCCATAATCAGCATAAGCGTGCCCCAACCTCACCTACGTGTGAAACCCTCAATCCTAGACCTAAAATGGAATGCTGCCGGTATGGGCCATACCTCTATATTTGCTTATTAACTTAATCGAAGATCTAAGTTTTAAAATAAGCCTCTTTTATTATTTCTGCTATATTTTCTTATTAACTTAATCCATGATCTAAGTTTTAAAATAAGCCGCTTTTGTTATTTCTTCTTTCTAATTATAACCTACATGTTATAATTGTTCTTGCAACTATTACTCTTCTATTTTCTATTTTTAGTTATATCCACTTGTTATAATCATGCTTGCAAATATCTTAAATTTGCCTATTTCGGTCCATCTCTATTTTATTTCATTTTTTCTTATTTTACATCCGATTTCTGTAAATTTAGTGTTATTCTATTTTAATCCATATTTGCGAGTTCTTCTTTATTTAATATTTTATTCATGTCAAAAAGGATTAAATCTGTATAGAAAGAAACTAACATTTACAGGCTAAATTCCAACTTAAAACAAATGTAAATAACTATAAATAACTGTAGTTAACTGTAAATAACAGAATAAAATAGCTGAATAAAAATAGATTGAAAAGAACTTCTGTAATTTACTTAAAAACTGACTGTAAATAAACTTACATAAAAACCATCTCGAAATTATAGAAAAACTATAACTATTGACAACCCTATTATTTTAAATTGCTTAAATATCTAAAATAATCACAAAACACTCATCTGTGGTCCTTAGCTATAATCCTTGGCCTTCCTGGATCCATTTCTACGGTGTAGAATATTTTTATTAAAAAGATTTCCTCCCTAGAATTTTTTTTCTATTTATGGTTCAGTCTCAGGCAACGAACCCAATTGGGTGAAAATCTAAAAAATAGCTAGGACTAGGGTTCTATTTATAGTGTGGCTTAGGGATCTCAAGCCATCGGATTTGGGGATTAAATCTGGTACAACTACGTCACAGGCTCACTAGGAACCATCAGATGTAAGCACGAACTCACAGGATTGCTCAAAAGAAAATTTTATGGTGTTCAGCTCGTACCTGGACAAAATAGCGTCCAGGAAATAAGCGGGTCGACCTGACCATGGCATGGGTCGACCAATGCTCTTGTAATATTTTTTTTTCGTTTTAATTTATATAATTTTGATTTCTTGTTTCTCCCATAACTTCTCCATACTGACTCGGTGTTCGACAAGTTTTATATGGAAATTGATCAGAAAATCGCCACGGACCTAAGGGTGCAACTCATGTGGCTCGATTCTGATAATTTCACAAACTTATTTTATTGTTTAATTAATTTGTTAATTAATTATTATAGCTCAAATTTGGGTTGCTAAAGATGGGCACGGTCGGTTAGCCGATTCGATCGGGTAATAATTTCAATTAACCTTAATGTATAAGCTGTTTAGTTAATCGCGAATTACTTAATATTGGTTGGCTAACACCAACCGAACCGATTAACATTAACCGCGGTTAACCACTATCGAATTAGTTATCCACTAGATTTGAACGATTAACTGAATAAATGGTTAGCTGAATAAATCTTATTGGTTAACTGCTTGGTTTACCGTTAATATATAAACGGTTAACCAGTTAAACGGTTAATCGCAACTCAGTTTTGAAGCCGTATAAATTTAACAAAATATCAATGAAATACATCGACTATTAGACAGTCAAAATATTCACATAATCAGATAACGTATATACAAAGACAACTATTAGACATTAAATAGATGTAACATTACAGTTCATACCCTGTCCAATAATAAACTCACAATTGATAGCGTGATACAAAATTACAAATTCCAAAGTCCTACACAATCCTAATATATACATATAATACATGTTACTACAATAAGAATGAAGCATATAATAAGATAAACATAAACATACATCATTGTTACATGTGCATCTCCTAATCCAAGGATACCACTACCAGTCTCTAATTATCCACTTTACTATTGTAAGAAGCTATATTTTCAGCATGTTGAATTGTTAAAACTCAAAATATGATACGTTTTCTAAGAACGTTACTACAACATAGAGTATTTGATTGGAAAAAAGTAGCATCAAAGTCTTTACTCCCCAATACCTACTACTAAGATGATGAATACTGGGTTAAGATAGGCTAAATATGCGTACTTAAGAAAATGTTAATTTGTACTTTGTAACATTCATTTGCATTTATATATTTGGCTTACTAATGTGAATTTACTTTGCATAATTTAGTTGCATAGTTAATATGATAGCGATAATATTAAAAGATTAAACTCAAAAACTAACTGTTTAATTACAAATCCATGAGCTCTTATTTTTAGTCTTACGAAACAAATGAATAATCCAGATAAAATTAATCTACCATAGTTGCACATATATCTAAGGTTGACATGTGTTTATATTGATCAAATTCAACCTAGTATTGGATTGAATATTATACTCATATAATGCCTGCCAATTATTTCATACGAATATATATGGAACTGAAATCTATACCATTTAAAAAAAATGATGAACATGGTATATTCAGCAAAGCGAATCAATTTAATTTACTAATACTGTGTTAAATGTGGAACTAAAATAAAATGAGAAGAACTAAAAAATTGTTTAGGATTTACTGAGATAGATAAAGTTCTCAATACTTCTACGATTCTTCGCTTATACAAGTAAAGAGTATAGAGTATAGCCTATACAAATATGCAATAAACTAAGGGTCTAAAGCTAAACTACCAGTCAATCACATTTCATATTTCATATATATTTTCCTATAAACTGAGCATTAAGCATTATAGATATAGGTAACATAATGATATGTTTGTTTTCTATATACACGTTGCACCTCAGTAGCTTATGAGCAACAACTTATGCTTGCTATGCATATGAACAACAATATATCTAAGGATATGAAACAAAGAAACATCAACTTTGAAAGTCTAGTGGAACGTATGCAATCTAACTTGTAAATCAATGTAATGGCAGATGATAAATAATAAAATATAAAAAGCATGCAAACCAAAATTTTTATATTGGTTCGAACTTCCTATCCTACGTCTAGTCCCGAAGCTCCCATTCGGTATTTCCTTTAAAAAAATACCCTAACTTCACTGGGAGGAATAGGCTTTAATACAAAAGTGTTTTTGACAATCTTGTGTTCCAATAACATAGTTTTTGACTTATAGTACAAATCTTCCTATGATCTCCTTTGAGTATATGAATATGACTTCTTTGAGTAGGAAGCGATTTAATGAGGTTAAACTGGATTGAGAGTTTGTAAACAGTGAATATGCAAGAGAAAGCTTTAGAACTCAAGAGGATATAGAACGGATAGAATCAACTTAAGTTAGTTAGTTTACTTTTTAATCAAGAGGCTATTTATAGAGTTAGAGAGGTGTAGATAAAGAGTTGTTGCTCTTTGAAGAAAACCCTTCGTTTTTAATGGCAGTAACCCTTCATGGAAGATGATATCCACTGAATTCAAAAGAAGTTTCTTTTCAAATTTGATAGTTTTTACTTGGCAGACATTTGTGGTATAATGACAAACGTCTGTGTCTGTTTAATTTTTTTAACTTGAAAAATATCACAGACGTCTGTGAGTGTAGCTTAGACGTTTATGAGGTGAAAATGCAGTTTTCTACTTGTTTTTTATGTATATAAAATTGTGTATGCATATATACTCAAGGAGACCTTAACAATAATGTATCTAAGACTCTTTAACAATAGAATAACCTTAGTATGGTCAATGAATATTTGTCTCTCTTTGAGTCTTCGATAATATTTTGATAATCTTCGATTACGGTGTTTGCTTGTAGTATATACCTACAATTTTGATAAAGTCTATCTATGTATACAATTTTGTAGTTATTATCATTGAAACATAAGTTGGAGGTTCTAACAATCCCCCCCATTTTGATGATGACAACTATACAACCATAAATCAACTATCCATTCATATAAATAGATATCAATAATAGAAGTACCATGATGTTTATCTATGTTTTTACCCTCCTCCCATGTATATGCTTCTCCCCCTATGTATATGCATTGTTTTCTCCCCTTTGTCATTGTCAAAATGGGGAGGGGGAACGAAAAATGATATATAATGTTACATCAAATATTAAATAACCAAAGCATGTAACCATCAAATAGTAATGTTCAATACCAAATAAAAGACATAAGTTGTAGGACCAAACAAGCATAGTAGTTATAAAATAACATTCATAAAGTCCAATTATATTGATTGCGTGAGTAGGATAATCCACCGTAATTCTCATAATATTCCTAGTAGGAAGATGGATCCTGCTCATATGAACTTGGCCATTGTGTCTGATCATTGTACTCCTCATCCTCCTAGATAAAAAGACATTGAAACGCCATGTATGGTTGTTGAAAATGTGGAGTGTCAGACACATACATCTCATCACTATCTTCTTCCTCTTCCTCAGATTTTATAGGAGTCTTCCCTCGAGCACTTCGACCGTGTAATGCACTTGGGGGAGAGAGTTATGTGTGATAGACCTATGTTTGTTCTCGAGGTGGAAGTTTTGGGGAAGGTGAGGATGATGATCATAAGGAATAGCGGCCACAGACCTTGCGCATTACTTTCCCTAAAGGGGAGACCACTTTATCTAATGTCTTCTCCATCTTTTTCATTCTAGTGGAGAAAGAGCATTCTAATCCTTTCATCTTTCTATTAAAATCTCTCTAATTTTTTGTGATTATTATTTGATTTTTGAGGGCCAAATCAGAAAGATATTCGTCCGGTGTTGGTTCAAGACGAGCTTCTTGTAACTCAGAGCCGAAAAAGTATTCGGTATGATGACTGGATGAAGGTAGTTGTCGAAAAGTATGAGTGTAGCTTTGTCGAGGAGCACTAGGTGAAGGAGGATCATGGTTTTCTTCTTCTTGTTGATGTCGTGTGTCCATGTCTAAAGGGGATAATTCGAGGAGGGCTTTTTGGAGGATGCATTAGCGACAAATATCATGGGCCACTATCTTTGGTGGGAATTTCTTCGTATTATGATACATAAGAAGGAATGTTAAGATCTTGTAGGATGCGCATAATATAAGGAGCATAAATAATGGAATGACGATGTTGCGACCAAAATCCTTTAATTTGGTCATGAATAAATATTGCCCAATTAACCCATTGTTGAGAATATATGGCATATAAAGCTCCATGATCATTGGGATAAATTTGCTCATGACTTCCTAAGTGAGGAATAATGGTATTAATTATTATTCGATTTAAAAGCCTTGCACGAGGTCGAAGATAGATAAATTCCATTGTGGCATATTATCCTCCCATATTTGATGTGTAATTCCATCCCTAGGTAACAGACTATGATCTGGTATGTCGGTCAAATCAATCCTTTTGTTATTACAAAAATTAGTAAATAATTCATTTTCAAATTCTCCATCGTGATCACTTCTTATATTTTTTTTATTTTGAAATCCATTAAAGACTTAATTTGTTTAGCAAAAATTTTAGACATTTTGAACGTATCACTTTTATGTTTTAAAAATAATGTCCAAGTATATCTTGAAAAATCATCTAAAATTATAAAAACATATTTATTATGATTTATCGAATGAACTTGAGTTGGACCAAATAAATCCAAATGAAGTAATTCAAGAGGTTGTTTATTAGAGATTTCCTTTTTACATTTAAACGAGCTTTTCTTTAATTTTTCAAGTTGACACGCATCATATAGAGTTTTAACTTTGAAATTTATTTTGGGTAATCCTTTTACGAAATTGTTTTTGGCTAATTTGTTTTTATATTTGAAATTTATATGACAAAATATTTTATGCCATATCCATGGATCATCATGATTTGCGGCTAAATAGAAATCATTATTGTGATTAATATTCATGCGCGGAATATAAATATTTCGATTTCTTGCTCCTTCAAAAATTAAAATTTTATTTTGATTAAAGATATTGCATTTATCCTTTTCAAAATCAATACTAAATCCCTTATCGCATAATTGGCTTATGTTAAGTAAATTATGTTTTAAATTTTCAACTAGCAAAACATTAGAAATAATAGGAGAAGTAGATGTACCGACATTGATGACGTTTCCAATTCCGATAACATAGCCTTTAGAATTATCCCCAAAAATGGCCGTGCCACCATCCATGCAAGTGATTTGATAGCATATGTTCATTTCCCATCATATGTTTGGAACATCCATTATCGAGTATCCCTTTCTCCTTATTTTTGTTTTTGGGTACCTGAAAAATAAAAAAAATTTAATTGATACACGTATCCTTTTTATGGTCTTATGGGTTAGGGGAAGGTAGCCATATCCATGAGGGTTTGAAACCTTTGGAAATGTGATTTTTACTATGAACAACACTTTTTAAATAATTATCTATGTGTTTTCATCTAATTAGTTTGTTACAAAATTTTGGAATCCATATTTTTATTATTTTAGAGTTAGAAGCCTTTTCTCTAGTATTTGGCTTCTTGAACCTTTTATGTAGTGAGTTATAGTTCTATGTTTTGAAGTTTACTTGAATCCTAATCCATTCTGATTTACAGACGGTTTAGAAATTTTGATCAAATTATGCAAATTCTGCTTTCCTTTATTGAATTTTGAAACATTATATGTAATCTTATCTAACTTATCTTTCAGATAAGAAATTTTGAATTTTGATGCTTCTAGATCATCCTTTAATACAACGTTTTTTTTAATATCTTCATTTTCTAATTTAACCTTTCTTATTTCACATAATAATGAATCATTTGAATAGATAGATTCTTACATTTTCCTTGTATAATTTCTAATTCTTCTTCTAAAATGGTTTTCTCATCTTTTGACATTCCAATTTCTAATTCAGCTCCGTTTAATTTTTCTTATATTTTCTTTATTTAATTTCTTTAATTCTCTATACTTATCATCTAATTCCGTACTAATTTCAAGAAGTTCATCATATGTTAATTCTTGACGTACCTCATCTATGTTAGCCATGAAGCAGACATTTGCTTGTTCTGAGTCACTGTCACTATTGGATGAAGAGGAAGATTCGGAGTCACCCAAGTTACTTGAAATGCTCTTCTCTTTTTCTTGAATTTTTTTCTTTTTTTCTTTTTATCATTGTTTAGCCGTGGACAGTCTTTCTTCATATGCCCAAATTTGTCACACCCGAAGCATTTTATTGATGTTTAATTTGAGGAATTAGTGCTACTATTGTTTTGAAATTTCGTCATCTTTTTGAACTTCTTAAATTTGTTGTAAATTCTGGCAATGATAACAATCTCATCTTCTTCCAAGTCAAAGTAGTCATTGTTTGCCTAAAGGTGATATAAATTTGCTTCATATGACATTAGATTTCCTATTAACTCTTCAACTTTGATTGGTAAATATTGTTAGCTTCTTCGATTGCTAAGATTTTTCTTTCCCATTCGTTTGTCAGAGAGTTCAAAATTAATGTGACTAAATCAAATTCAGTAAATTTAATTCCTAGTGCCATAAGATCGTGTTATATAGTTTGAAATCGAGCATACATGTCAATCATAGATTCATTTGATTTCATTTTAAAAGATGAAAATTAATTTTGTAGGATAGAAATTTTTGTTTGCTTGATTTTATTTGTGCCTTCATGGGTAATTTGTAATGTACGCCTTATATCATAAGCAGTTGTGCACAACATGACTAGTGAAAATTCATTTTTATCGAGTGGACAAAATAGAACATTCATAGTTTCGGCATTGTTAGATGCCGCTGCTTTTGTGCATCAGTCTATGTGTCTATATCGGTGTTAGGTGCTTCATATTTATTTTGAGTTGCTAACTAGATTTCTAGACGATTAGCTTCCATAAAAATGCGCATACGTTTAGACTAGTAAGCATAACTAGATCCAGTGAATAGTAGAGGATGTGCAGTGGATTGTCCTTCTTGAAATATACCTGCCATATTAAATATGTTTCAATTAGTGTTATGATAACTTGAAATAACCTTGCTCTGATACAAATTGAAAGTTTAGTGGATTGTGTGCTATCTAATTTATATAATATTCAAGTGTATAAATCAATTCAATGGTAGATAGTAAATAGTAAAATTTAAAAAGCATACAAACTAGAGTTTTTATACTAGTTTGGAATTCCCATTCTACGACCAGACCCGAAGCTCCCCTTCGGTATTTCCCTTAAACGAACTACCCTCACTTCGCCCAGAGGAATAGGCTTTAATAAAAAAGTGTTTTTGACAATCTTGTGTTCCAATAACACAGTTTTTGACTTATAATACAAACCTTCCTATGATCTCCTTTGAGTATATGAGTATGATTGCTTTGAGTAGGAAGTGATTTAACCAAAAGGTTATACTAGATTGAGAGTATGTAAATAGTGAATATGCAAGAGAAAGCTTTAGAACTCAAGAGAATATAGAATAGATAGAATCAAGTTAAGTTAGTTAGTTTACTTCTCAATTAAGAGGCTGTTTATAGAGTTAGAGAGGTGCAGATGAAAAGTTGTTGTTCCCTGAAGAAAACCCTTCATTTTTAATGGTAGCAACCCTTCATGGAAGATGATATCCATTGAATTTAAAAGAAGTGGATATTTAAATGTGATAGTTTTTTACTTGACAAATGTCTGTGGTAAAATGACAGACGTCCATGACTATTTTATTTTTTAATCCAAAACATGTCACAGACGTCTATGAGTGTACCTCAGACGTCTGTGAGGTGAAAATGTAGTTTTCTACTTGTTTTTGATTATATAAAACTGTGTATGCATATATACTCAAGTATGCATATATACAAGGAGACCTTAAGAATAATGTATCTAAGGCTCATTTACAATAGAATAACCTCAGTATGGTCAATGAATCTTTGTCTCTCTTTCAGTCTTCGATATTATCTTTGATAATATCTTCGATCATAATGACTGCTTGTAGTATATACCTGCAATTTTGATAATGTCTATCATTGTATAGTTGTTATCATTGAAACATAAATTGGAGGTTCTAACTAACTTATTTTATATACAAGCAATTATATGCATATCAGTTATTACTATATATGTAGTTAAACTATTATATGATATATGTGAATCAAAATGAAACCATGAGATAGTGAGATATGTGTATCGAAATGAAACAGCTATTTGATATGTGTGAATCAAAATGTAAACATAGTAGCATACCATCATTAATAATGTCTCAAACCAATTATGTAAATAATATAAATCAACAAGCAGCCTTTTAGTAACTAGTAACAATGAATTCCTATTTACAATTTCTATAAGTAATTTTTAGTAATAAGCAGTTTTTAGTAACTAACAACTATAAATACAATAATAATCAACTGTAAAATATTGTCTTTGATTTTTTATATGAATTTTTAGTTCGTAATATGAGAAAAAAGTTAGGTGTATGGTTGGTTGCTAGGTAAATATATTTTTTACTTCACTGATTTTCTTTTAATTATGCATATTTCCAAGCGGCCTTAGCTATCAAGTAAACTAGTTTAGAAGAAAATGACATTCCAAGCGGCCTTAATGTACCTTTTCGATTAGACTTAGTGAACACAACACCATGCATAAGAGATTCAAATTGTAAAGGAAAAAAATAAATGAGGACATTAGCATGAGACAGTGAATGACCATTAAGGCTAGTGGCAGGCTAATCAAAGATCGCAAATATGAGGGGACATTAACATTGCTAATTAATAAAACCACATATATGCATGAAATGGGAATCACTAAACTAGCATCAATATCAAACTATTGTAATTAAATAAAATATCAGGAAGAAACATAGCTTGTTAGTATACTATTATATCTTCAAATTAGTTGTGTAAATCATAGATTAAGCATTGGCCTTAAATAACTCTGTCCGCTCCAACTCCAGTTAACTCAATCTTTTAACATACACTTTCTAGCAAATAATGAACCAAATATCAACTACACAATTTTAGAATAATTATGCGCTAAACATTTGAAATTATTTACAGCCTTAACACAGTTTAATTGCAGTTACAAAGTATAAACTTATAAATGTCATGGGATTTATTAATATTAAAAAATGCGATGGATTCAACCACACTAAAACTATAACACAGTAAGAACTAATTTAAAATGCTACAGTTAAAACTCATAATCTTACTCTTCCTACTAGCATTCGCCATATCTCAAACCAATGGGTGCTAGGCAGCACGAAAGCAAGAAAGCAGCGGCGTACAATGGATTGGTTTGAATTTTGAAGGAAAGTTTAAGGATTTGAAAAACGGAAGATCTAGGGTTTTATTTTTCTTGTAGAATAGGATAAATATGAGCTTCGACACGAGTAGAAAGAAAAGGGGTTGGGGTTATTGGTTGGGCCAGCTTGTAAAATTTTCGTACGAATAAAATTTTCTTCGGTTAACGGTTAACCGAAATGCATTATATTATTAACCATAAACCGACCCGATTTTGATCTATTAACTTCTGTCGATTAATCGAATGTTCGGATAACTGAACGTGTCGGTTAAAACGGTTTGATTAAGGTCGGTTAAATCGGTTAAGTTGGTTAGATTTAAATGCCCACCCTACCTCCACCATTCTTCAATACATTATGTACCAATTGATTAATACCATGTGCATTGGTTTCGAATGGGTGCGAAAGGCCTACTGGGCATGGAGACGGAAGCAAGCAAAGGAAATGGCGAAGTTGTAATTCAAAACAAAACTGATGTTATGCTGTTCAAAGTAATTTATTTTCACCTAACTTTCCTAATTCGTTAAAATGTGATTGGTTTCCATTTCTTTCACAAAATCCTTTTCTAAAAGGCCGCTGAACCCAAAATTTACAATTTAGAACATTTTAAACAATTAAGCCCTTCTCCTTGATAAAACATATAAAACATTTAAGTCCCTTAACTTAAATAATTTTATAACCATTGTAAAATACTTGGGAAAAATCCCTAGAAATTATGATAATTCACTTTTAATATTAACATATATAAATTTCAGACCGAAAACCATTACATAATTCCCTAAAATAATTTAAGCCCAATATTAACTATTTTCTCTCATAGAAAATTCATAATAAATCCATAATTACTTAGAAAATTATAAAACCTAAAACCCACTTCTAAAATGATGTTTTTGACTATATATGTAAAAAAACTCATTTGGATGTCATTTATTAGGTTTTCTAATTTAAACATATCATAAATCCATATGAAATCATATAAATCGTCAACAAGCACACATACATAAATACATACGCACACACACATATATAAACAAACAAACATAACATGTCATGTTAATTGCAAAACAATTTAGATCAAACCTTTAAATCGAAATAAATATCAAAAGTGAGTTGTAAATCAAATTATTCACCTTGGCTTTCTGTTAAGAAGGTTGAGATTTTACTTGGATTAATTTCTTTTCTACATAATTCCTAGCTTATCTTCTTTTTGAATCTCCTTAATGGTGGCCGACCGATGTAACGACCAATGATTTCGAACCATTCGAATCAACAATCAACCACACATGTTAGGCTTAAATTGCTCAAAACAACATATTGTTAATTTATAATTGGCAAAACTTAACATATATTGTAAATAAATCAATCACAGAATTATAGACACAGAGTAATACAACAATAAGCAGCGGAATAGATAAATAGAGTTCATGAAGCTACTACAGAACATTAAAGTCTAAAGAAAATACAACAGTAATCCCAAATACAAGAAGCCTCTAATACAAAGCAAATGAAAAGCATGAACATAAACAACTGGGAATAATTAAATTAACTGGAAAGCTAAATTGATAGAAGATAAATATCCAAGCAAAGCTCCAAGCTCCGAAGGTGAGTTTCAAAAGCTGTGACACTCAGTCTGACTCAAGCATAAAGCAAATCATAAAATACTTTAATCAGGATTAACATTCTTATGCAAGTAAATCACATCAAGTGAAATGTTCAAATGAAATGCAAGTAACGTAAACGATGTTTGAGATTCCATCCTATAAGGATCCGTGAAACTATCTACATACATAGTACAATACGCTATATATACAATGTCTACAATAAAGCAAAATACTAAAATAGCGTTAAGGCATTACCCATATCCCCCCTTAACACATTTTTATATAAATAACGTACTCTATACAGATACTGTAAGCTCCACCAAACCAGTGGGATAATTAGTGAAAGTTCCATAGGTACAACACAAACAAAACTCATAGAGGGCGCGATAAGGCATATGACAAGGCAAGCGAGACAATTCTAGGGTAGGATTCTACCATTTGCACTCCCGGACAGGTGGTAACGGATAGCAGCTACTACTACCGACCTCGTATCACACTCCCATAATCAAATTGAGGGGTAGCCACCAAATCAATCACAGAGTAGGTATCGAAGAAGTGTGCTCGATCGGAGTAGCAACCTCACTTGGCCCGGTATAGCTCATGTTTTAGCCATATCAAGCTGACTCGAGGGAGTCATGGCTGCGTTCATATCTCATACAGACGTTCGCCAAACCATCCTACTTCATTCTGGATTCACCACCACGTACACAGTTGTTAAAATGGCTTTTAGTATTGGCAGGGAGTATGACAATATCTGATCCCCGTCTTTTTAACAACCAAACGGTTATTTCATATCGTGGTTATTTTCATTTCAAACCATCATACTTCATATTAAAATATCATATTCATTTCGAAATCATATCACTTTCGAAAAATTATTCACTTTAAATCATATCCATTTGCAAAATCATAATCACAAAATAGGTTAAAGCGTCATATCAAAATATTCGCATTTAAACCAATTAAATCTGAATCATAACAGTCCAATTTTAAATAGTTTGAATTTTAAAAGTAGTATATATATAGAATAGTTATACATTGAAAATAGTTTATATTTAAAAATAGGTTATAGATTAAAATAGCTAATATATTAAAAATAGTCTATATATTAAAATATGTATATTTAAAATTGTCTATAACTTTGAAATAATATATAATAAAATAATATATATATTTAAAAGAGTTTATATCAGAAATAATTTCAGATTAGAATTATTTCTTCCAATTTCACAAATCAATTCAAATCAACTTTAGTTTCAAAATTCAATCTCAGATCATCAATTTCAATTAAAAAGGTTAAAGGTTCAGTTCGAATCCTCATGAAGACCATTTTTAATTTATATCGATTTCAAATCCAAGTTTGAACTACCAATTTAAACCACTTCCAATTCAATAGATTTCAAAGTTTAAATATTCAAACATTTTACAATAACTCGGTTCGATAAATTTCATTTATTTTTCAAAATTCAACTTTTAATTTTATTTAAGTTCGAAAATATTCACTTAATCATTTTTAACAACCTTTAAATAAAATCTCAAATTACAAATTTAAATCAAATTAAATATTCAATTTCAATTTGATTTAAATTTGAAAATATTCATTTAATCAACTTTATTCAAAATCAAGCTATCAAGTTATAAAATCATATCTTTTAAAAACTCAAAATCAATAAGTTTCAAATCAATCCTTATTTAAATTCAGTTATTGAGCAATTTAAATTTCAAGTCAACTTAATTTATAATGAAGTTATTACAAAATCTATTCACAAATATTAATATAAATTTTAAATAAATATTTTAAACATATTAAATATATATTAATTAAATTAATTTTTTATTAAATTTTATTATATTAAATGTTATTCAACTAATCTTATTTTACTAAATTTATTTTATATTAAACCTTATTTTATATATTTAGAAATAATAAAATTATAAGTAAAACCTTAAAATTTACGTTTTTCAAAAGTTAAAATATAAATTTAAAATTTCCAAACATATAATTTTTAAAAAAATCTAAATTTTACACATATATTAAAAAAGTCTTTATTATATTTAAATATAAATATTTATTAGAACCCATATATTTTCTTTCAAAACTTTGAAAATCATTTTTTAAAAATAGACCAACGGTGCCCGTATATAATTTCTATCCTATGCTCAGTGATACGGATATTTATCATTTCAATCCGCAATAATTGAATCTTATGGGTGTTGTAAAGACCTAGAATTTTTGTCGTTCGCTATTCATATATTTAATTAATTTTAAATATGCAGAAGTAAATTTTATAAGATGAATAACTTATATTTCAAATATCGTGATTTAATTGGATAATTAAATGGTTAATTTAATATTTGAAATTGTTGAAATAATTATAAATTGAATTTAATATGAATAAAGATGATTTATAAAGTTGAATTAAACCTAGTTGAATTAGAATGATGTTACAGAACTTTTAAAACTGATTTAAAAGTTAATTTGTAAAAAATTGAATATTTTAATATTTAACTGACGAGTGGAAATGGTCAATTTTCAAACAGTATCGGATTTCGACGAAACTAGTTTCATTGGATCTGTAATGTTATATTATTGTAAGAATTCAAATTTCGTGTCAATCGAATGTACGGTTTGTCCGGGGCAAGCTGAAACGCGTAGAAATTTGCTTAAGTGAATTTTAAATTTAAATAGTCGATTCGGAAACCTACCTTCCAAATACGGTCGAATGGCTCTCAATATATATTCCATTGTGTTTGGAATAGGGGTAAAATATTATAAATGCCAGGTGGCACACTTCGTTTTGAGTTCGGAAAAATTTCGGGTGAATAGTGTTGCGAAATTTTCTATAAAAGGCCACAATATTTCACATTTTTCATCAAAACCCTAGCCATTAAACCCTAGCCACCACATATCATTTCAATGGCCAAAAATTTTGAATTTTCTTATTCCATTATCTCTCAATCCACAAACAATTAGCAAAAACGTTTAACTACAAAGTAGGAGAGCTCGTCGAGCACTTCGAGGTCAACGGTCAAGATCTGAATCGGAGCGACGGGGTAGCGCGTAAGTGCTCGCATTTTTGGGCTGCTTGGAGGCATTTTATATGGCAGCGGCGAGGCTAGGGGGCTGCGCGCACGGGCCGTGGGTGGAGGGGAAGGTGAGTTGTCGTGTGGTAGTGGCCGATCGTCTTCAAGTTCGTCGATGGAGGAGCATAATTCGTGGGAAGGTCGGCGGTTATGGGTTGCTTTAACCTGGGGCTTTCACGTGAAGGGGAAGAATGTAAAGTGGCGCTCTAGATCTGATGTTGGAGAAAGGGATGGTTAGAATTAAATCTAGGTTAAAAAAATTAAAATAGAAAATGAAATTATATTATATTAAATTCATATAACTTTAAAATGCCATAACTTTTTCATACGAGGACCGTTTCGCAAGAAACGAATTGCGTTGGGTTCGTTTTAATGAGAACTACATTAGGGAGTTGGATGGAATTTATTTGAGCTATTGAAAATTTTGGTTGAAATTAAATGTTTGTTTAACTTTAATCGGAATAAATCGCTATCACGACGACTATAATCAATGTGAGTATAACTCATTCTTTCCGACTCACTGATATTTTTTACATAAATGAGAAATAATTTATTGTATGATGATTGATGAATGTTTGGATGATATATGATATATTGACTGATATTTGAATATATACCTGCCTAGTGGAGCAGATGATCCTATACGTTCCCATGTATGAGTGGATGACCCTTTGTACATGCACCTGCCTCGAAGCGGACACTGTACACATATTCTAATATATATATTCGTTGCAGGTGACAAGTTGGAGAGATCCAACTGGATTCCTCACCAGTATTGGTTTATTTACAAATATTGATACATATGTTGTTATCATATGATATATGATGTTTTGGATGCCGTGATTGATGTATTTGGTGCTGTTGCAGCATTGGGCCTATTTTTGGTAACTTAAAAATATTAAAGTGATGATTTTCGAATCAAAAAAGGATTTTTAGTGTTAAAGGAATTGATTTATTTTAAATAAACAAAAGTTATAATTTTTATGTTATAAAAATTATTATTTTTGAGAAATATAGTTGAAATGTGATTTTTGAATTATGGAGTTAATGATTTTGTAAAATAGTATAAATGGTGATTTTTGAATTATTATAAATGGTTTATATATAAGATTTATAAAATTGAATTTTCATAGATCGAAATAATGGAATTATAAAATGAATTTTATAAGTGTTAAAATGAGGTTATAAATGGAGTTTATAAGGGAATAAGATTTATAATTGTGAAGTTGTATAATAAATGAATTTGTAAAATAAATGATTTATAAGTAATTAACTTATAAATTGGATTTTGGCATGTAATTGAAATATATATGGAATTAGTTAATAAAGGGATTTTATAAGTTGAAGTTTTTATAAAATATAAAAGGAATTTATAGACATTGTTATATAATTTCGAAATCAAATTGATTTTGATTAGTTAATTATCACAATTTATTAAAGGAATTTGAATCACAATTTTGGACAGTGGATATCCTTTAACAAATGTGTAGAAATATTGGATATGGTAAACGAATTATATTCACGATTTTGGATAGTGAATAATAATCATTTAAGTTGAATAAATGTTTTGGAAAGTAATCTTTTAAATGGAGTAAAATGTTTTAAAGATATTTTAAAAATGTGTTAAATATTGAATACATAGATTTCAACATTCATTGTTGAAATAGACGTTTCCGAGAAATAAGGAAATGATGGACTATAACACTGTTGTTATAGTAAATGATTTTCGAAAGGAAATTATTTTGCATAGTATATGGGATTTATATATCTATCTAATTTTCGAATCACTATACTTGTGATTTTGGGTTATCGTAACGATGTTTTACGCAACATTTCGTTTTAACCCAAATAAATGTGTTTAAAGAGAATGTTTTCCTTAAAGAATAAATATATACTTAATCCTGATTTAAGTATATGCGATATTTTCTAAGTGTTGAAAATATAATTGATTTGTGAATTACTTATTTTTAAATTAGTGTTTGGAAATGTTTTCAAAGATTGAAATGTTGAGATGGTTTTAAGATTATATCTTTTTAAAGATAAATTTTAGTGAATATTAGCAAGTGGTTTAATTAATAAAAGATTAATTAAAAGGGCCTAGTAATTGTATATGGTGCTAAATATTTGTTTGTTTGCTCTGATAGTTAAATAACCAACTATCAAACATTAGCCAAATTTTAGTTCCTCGACTTGATGTGGGAACTATTTAGTCATACACTTAGCATATAGCCTTCTGTGTAGGCTTGATTATCGTTGTGTTGAGGATGTTGATTCGTATAGTGTAGAATGTTACTCCACTCTATCGAGTTTCCTTCTTAGCCAGAAGGATAGCAAGTTGAAAGATGGAGACGTAGTCTATGAGACTTAGTTTCTATGTGAGGTTGAGAAACGCTTTTGCATTGTTGGTGAGAAGAGAAGAGGATCAGATTTATCTGAAAACCACTTCGGACCAACATATATGCAACGATTGTGCAGCTTGCTTTGTGATGATATTGATATTCCAGATTTCATAGTGAAAGATTTCTTGTTGATCATTTGGGATTAAAATCCCAATATACATATAGTAGCAGTGGTCTCTTCATTATGAAATATCCAATGCAAGGACCATTCGCTACTAATCCTAGGGATTTCCCGATAGGATGTGGTAGGAAAGTACCTTCGGTTTGTCCTGCTCCTGGACAACTTATATGGATGTTTGTCTGACATTGCGTTTCTGCAGATTACGTACATTGGTTTTTACAAACATACATCAGTGGTGGCGGAGAAGACACCTTCTCTTAGCTTAACACCCTCCTTGAGACGTATGAGCTTAAGGGTTGTATTTTTGTGGAAGGCAATTAGTAGTCAATAGAAATGGCCGTGTGGCATTCTAAGTGATGTGATTGTGATTGTGAAAGGTAATCGTTACCTCTAGCCTCATCAACCGGAAATGACCAAAACATGGTTAGATACAGTAGGGCTAAGTGGGTCATTCCCAAGTAGGATATGATCATCCTCTTCTAGATATATCTTTAGACGCTATGATGTCGTGTATCTGATTATTGTGGTTTGTATGCTATGAGGGCCCTCAATAAAGGTCGGTAACGACCGAAGGATGATATAATCGATACCATCTAGTTATAGAGGTGGGCCGGTCTTGTGTTGATAGAGGATCCTTTGTGTTGGTCGTTGGTGCATCCTTCTAGAGATGTACTGACGGAAGGTAGTCCCTTCACCTGGTCATTTGTATGGAAATCCAAAACCCACTACGAGCTGCGATTTTGTTTGTAAAGGCGTAATGAATTGTCTCGAAATGTTATATGGGTATGCATTGCGACTATGATTAATATTACTTGTATATACTAGACACCAGTATAATATAAGAGGACTTGATATGAAAGAAATGTTTTACTTATCGTAAGGTAAAAACATGTCCGTGTTTAGTGTGGACTTATCTTAAGGGATACTTTTGTTTGATAAAAGAAAAGTTCAGTAATTTAATAAATTCAGTTGATTGTGTTTCTCACAATGGTCTACTAGACTGATCCGGGCGTTCTTTCCTTTTAATGTTCGGGTTAGACCGAGTATATTTATAGGTCTAGATTTGATGCTTTTAGAGCTTAAGTAGGAGAGCTGGAGATCTTCATTTTCGTACATCTGTATTTGCTTGATTATCCGCTGCATTGCTTAGTTGTTTTAAATTATCGGCATTTATAAGGACAGGTTATTATAACTGTTCAGGCTGATAACTATTGATTGGTTGTTGAACTCTGATTGACGTGTATACATATACAGTTTCTATTTTGTAAAGATCATTGATTTGATATTATATATTTTCCGCTGCGATGTGAGATTCTGTATTGTTCTGTTTGGTTCTATCTTCTCTCTTTTTTCTCTTCTCTTATTCTCTCTTCTTTTCTTTCTCTTGACTTTCCGTCAGTTTGTGCTTTTTGGTTTGGACATGCGTGGATTATTGTTGATTCAAATGGTACGGATTTTTAGGTCGTCATAGTTGGTATCAGAGCTTAGATTTTGTATATTCCTAAGCTTTGATGTGTACTCATTATAGATAGAGGCAGTAGCACCCTAGATTGAGTTAAGTGTATTATATATATGAGAGCTTATTTGTTAGTGAATATAAAATATTTTATATTGTGTTTGCTTATCCTTTAAGCTGTTTGTGAATTTTGATTGTGGTGTGGGACGCCATGTTATCGATAGGGATTTCCAAGCACTTAAATGAGGCAAGTCGACATAGTATTATTTTAAATCGGGTAAATGAAATAATTTTACCTCGAGTTTATTTTATATGTAAAGGATTTTTTTTTAGAATTATTGAAGTGTATATAAACTGATTATTTGGTTGTTTAAAAATGTAAATATATATAAGTTAATAAAAGTTGTTTGAATAATCTAAATAGAAACAAAAATTGTAAGAGAATAAATTATATAAGCAAATGAATTATAAATATGGAATTATAATTTATGTGATTTACAATTGTGAAATAATCTTATATATAAGAAGTAAAACTATATGAATATATTATAAAAATGAGTTATAAATAAAAATGGATTTAGACTATTTATTTGAAAATTTGAATCCTGTTGATTTTGAAAGTTGTTTTTAAAGTTAAAGAGGTTATATTATTATAAATAGAAAGAATTTTTAAAAGAATAGAAAGCACCGAATTCACTATTGTTACTGGAAAATAATAAGGGTGATGACCACAGCATCATCAGTACCATTTTCGAGTTTCTGTGTTATGGATCTGCTACCAATAGTAAATTGAAATTGAAGTTTTGTTGTGATAAGCAAATTTGGTTTAAAACCCAAGTTGAAACTGATAAACATAAGTAAGATGAATTATGACTTATAATATGAAATGAAAAATTTAACTTGGTAAAGTTGAAATAATTGTGAGTTAGCATAATAAAAATATGATTTGAAATTTAACTAAAGGAAAGTTAATAAAGTGAACTTAGGTAGAAGTTCACGGGACTATGAATAAATAAGATGTATAACTTATAAAATGAGATAAGGTAGGTAAAACTAATTGTTAAAATGGTTAAATAATTTTGTTAAGAAAAACAAAATCTGTATTTGAATAGTGATATGAATTTGACTTAAGTAAAAGTTAAATAAAATAGAACTTGCAATGAATTAGAGATGAACTTAAGTTGTAAAAGTGAATGTAAATGATGTTGAAATGAAACACAACTTAGGTGATGTTGAATAAAGTTGATTTTGGTATCAAAGTAAATTAATAATGTGAATTAATAAAGTAAAGTGATGAATATGAACTTGTGTTATATTATGAAATTCAACTTTAATTGTAAAAGTGAATTAATGAATAAACATGGATTAGAAAATGTTGTTATTAAGAATTGAATAAAATTTAAGTTAAGAAGTTGTGAATATAGCAAATACTAGAATTCAATCTAAATTTGGTGTTGAACCAATTGAAATTAAATGTGTTAAAACCAAATTGAATGTGAGCGAAGTAAATAAATTTGGTTATGCTGGTTATACATTGGTTGTTAGATGGTTGCTAGTTGATTGAATAGAAAATTCATATGAAGTTGAATTAATGAAATTGAAAACTAAATAATTGAATCCAAATTGGGATTGGAAGTGAAGTAAATTTAAATAAAATTGAATTGGATTTAATGTGGAAGTGAACTAACTTGAATGTGATTAGTGAATGTAAATTAATTTGAATGAATGAATGTTAGTAAAATCCAATGTTAATAAATCAAATGTGATTAAATTGAAAACCAATTCAATGAATATTAATGAGAAGTAGATTTATATTGATTTGATTATAGATTGATTGGATAGTTACTGGATGACAGTTGTATGATGGTTGGATTTGTTGCTTATTTATTGCATTTGCTATGTTGGCATATATAGTAGTTGTTGGATTGGTATATGTTGTATATTGATATTACTTTCATATATACACGTTTTCTTATTTGTTTGTTGAGTATTTAGTAGGTGCGGATGGCGCTTGCTTCACATTTGGAGCTGCTTTCATGCTATATTAGCCGTATATGCTCGCTAATAATATATAAGGTACATATCTCAGATTACATATCGTACTTTTACACTTTTGTCATTTGGGGATGCCTCATCCTGGAAGATGAGATGTATATTTGTGACATACATACATACATACATACATACATATATATATATATATATATATATATATATGTTGTGATCCTACTATGATCGAACCGCGTAAAGGAGATGCAGACGATTTTTTTGTAAATTTGAGGCGTTAGAAATTTTTGGAAAGTTTGGAAATTTTTTTATAACTAAAATTTTGATTTTAAGTTAAAAGTTAAAGGATATAGTGGGTTTTGAAAAGATAACTATATATGGATTTGAAAACTTAGAAAAGTTTTTGTAAAAGTTTAACGAACGGATTTTGAAAAAGTTAAAAGGTTTAAATAGATTTGATTTCTAATTTGAACAAATTATTTTGAATAGTTAATGGATTTTGTAACTTTTCTTACTTAGTAATTTCGAGGATGTAATTCTTTTAAGTAGGGGAGAATGTAATGACCTAGAATTTCTGTCATTCGCTATTCATATATTTAATTAATTTTAAATATGCAGAAATAAATCTTATAAGCTGAATAACTTATATTTCAAATATCGTAATTTAATTGGATAATTAAATGGTTAATTTAATATTTGAAATTGCTGCAATAATTATAAATTGGATTTAATGTGAATTAAAATGACTTATAAAGTTGAACTAAATCCTAGTTGAATTAGAATGATGTTACAGAACTTTTAAAATTGAATTAAAAGTTAATTTGTAAAAAATTGAATATTTTAATATTTAATTGACGAGTGAAAATTGTCATTTTTCAAATAGTCGTGGATTTCGATGAAACCAGTTTCATTAGATACATAATGTTATATTATTGTAATATCTCAAATTTCATGTCAATCGGTTGTACGATTTGTCTAGGGCAAGCTGAAATGCGTAGAAATTCGTTTAAGTGAATTTTAAATTTAAATATTCGATTCGAAAACCTATCTTCCAAATATGGTCGAATTCGCTCTCGATATATATTCCATTGTGTTCGGAATAGGGGAAAAACATTATAAACGCCAGGCGGCACACTTTGTTTTGAGTTCAGAAAAATTTCGGGTGAATAGTGTTGCGAAATTTTCTATAGAAGGCCATAACATTTCATATTTTTCATCAAAAACCTAGCCATTAAACCCTATCCGCCACATATCATTTCAATGGCCAAAAATTTTGAATTTTCTTTCTCCATTATCTCTCAATCCACAAACAATTAGCAAAAATGTTTAACTACAAAGTTGGAGAGCTCGTCGAGCACTTTGAGATAAATGGTCAAGATCTGAATCGAAGCGACGGGGTGGCGCGTAAGTACTTGCGTTCGTGGGCTGTTCGGAGGTGTTTTATATAAAGCGACGAGGATAGGGGGCTGCGCGCGTGGGCCATGCGTGGAGGGGAAGGTGAGCTGTCGTGTGGTGGTGGCCGATTATCTACAAGTTCGTCGATGGAGAGCATAATTCGTGGGAAGGTCGGCGGCTATAGGTTGCTTCAACCTGGTGCTTTCACGTGAAGGGGAAGTAGGTATAGTGGCGGTCCAGATCTGATGTTGGAGAAAGGGATGGCTAGGATTAAATCTAGGTTAAAAAAATTAAAATTGAAATTATATTATATTAAATTCGTACGAACTTTAAAATGTCATAACTTTTTCGTACGAGGTCCGTCTCGCATGAAACGAATTGCATTGGGTTCATTTTGATGAGAACTACATTATGGAGTTGGATGGGATTTATTTGGGCTATTGAAAATTTTGGTTGAAATTAAACGTTTTTTTTAATTTTAATCGGAATAAATCGCTATCGCGGCGACTACAATCAACGTGAGTACAACTCACTCTTTTTGATTCATTGATATTTTTTATATAAATGAGAAATAATTTATATATGATGTTTGATGAATATTTGGATGACATATTGATTGGTATTTGGATATATAACTGCCTAGTGGAGCAGATGACCCTATACGTTCCCGTGTATGAGCGGATGACCACTTGTACGTGCGTCTACCTCGAAGCGGAATCTTTACATATATTCTATTATGTATATTTGTTGCAGATGACAGGTTGGAGGGATCCAACTAGATTCCTCACCAGTATTTGTTTATTTACAGATATTGATATATATGCTGTTATCATATGACATATGTTGTTTTGGATGCCGTGATTGATGTAATTAGTGCTGTTGCAGCATTGGGCCTATTTCTGGTAATTTAAAAAATATTAAAGTGATGATTTTCGAATTAAAAAAGGAGTTTTCGAGTGATTTTGAAAATAGATGTTTTACAAAATTTTAAAGTGTTAAAGGAAATTATTTATTTTAAATAAAAAAAGTCATAATTTTATGTTATAAAAATTATGATTTTTGAGAAATATAGTTGAAATATGATTTTTGAATTATGGAGTTAATGATTTTGTAAAATAGTATAAATGGTGATTTTTGAATTATTATAAATGGTTTATATATTAGATTTATAAAATTGTATTTTCATAAATCGAAATAGTGGAATTATAAAAACGAGTTTTATAAGTGTTAAAATGAGGTTATAAATAGAGTTTATAAGGGAATAAGATTTATAACTGTGAAGTTATAAAATAAATGAATTTGTAAAATAAATGATTTATAAGTAGTTAACTTATAAATTGGATTTTGGAATGTATTTGAAATATATATATATGGAATTAGTTAATAAAGGGATTTTATATGTTGAAGTTTTTATAAAATATGAAAGGAATTTATAAACATTGTTATATAAATCCAAAATCAAATTGAATTTGGACAGTGAATAATAATCATTTAATTTGAATAAGTGTTTTGAAAAGTAATCTTTTAAATGGAGTAAATTTTTTTAAAGATATTTTAAAAATGTGTTAAATATCGAATGCGTAGATTTCAACATTCATTGTTGAAATAGACATTTTCGAGAAATAAGGAAATGATGGACTATAACACAGTGGTTATAGTAAATGATTTTCGAAAGGAAATGTTTTTATATAATATATGGGATTTATATATCTATCTTATTTTCAAATTCCTCTACTTGTGATTTTGGGTTATCGTAACGATGTTTTATGCAACATTTCGTTTTAACCCAAATAAATGTGTTTAAAGAGAATGTTTTCCTTAAAGAATAAAATATATACTTAATCCTGATTTAATTATATGCGATATTTTCTGAGTGTTGAAAATATAATTGATTTGTATTACTTATTTGTAAATAAGTATTTGGAAATGTTTTCCAAGATTGAAATATTGAGATGGTTTTGAGATTATATCTTTTCAAAGATAAATTTGAGTGAATATTTTGCAAGTGGTTTAATTAATAAAAGATTAATTAAAAGGGCCCAGTGATTGTATATGGTGCTAAATATTTGTTTGTTTGCTTTGATAGTTAAATAACCGACTATCAAACATTAGCCAAATTTTAGTTCCATGACTTGATATGGGAACTACTTAGTCATACATTTAGTACATAGCCTTCCGTGTAGGCTTGATTATTGTTGTGTTGAGGATGTTGATTCATATAGTGCAGAGTATTACTCCAAGCTATCGAGCTTCCTTCTTGGCCCGAAGGATAGCAAGTTGAAAGTTGGAGACGTGATAAGTCTATGAGACTTAGTTTCTGTGTGAGGTTGAGAAATGCTTTTGCGCCGTTGGTGCAAAGAGACCGGGATCAGATTTATCTGAAAACCACTTTGGACCAACGTATATGTGATGATTGTGCAGGTTGCTTTGTGATGATATCGACATTCCGGATTTTCATAATGAAAGACTGTTTGTTGATCGTTTGGGATTAAAATCCCAATATACATATAGGAGCAGTGGTCTCTTCATTATGAAATATCCAATGCAAGGACCATTCTCTACTAATCCTAGGGATTTCCCGATAGGATGTGGTAGGAAAGTACTTTCGGTTTGTCCTATTTCTGGACAACTTTTATGGATTTTTGTCTGACAGTGCATTTTTATAGATTACGTACATTGGTTTTTACAAACATACATCAGTGGTGGCGGAGAAGACAACTTCTCTTAGCTTAATACCCTCCTTGAGACGTATGAGCTTAAGGGTCGTATTTTTGTGGAAGGAAATTTGTAGTCAATAGAAATGGCTATGTGGCATTCTAAGTGATGTGATTGTGAAAGGTAATCGTTACCTCTAGCCTCATCAACCCAAAATGACCAAAACAGGTTTAGGTGCAACAGAATAAGTGGGTCATTCCTAAGTAGGATATGATCATCCTTTTCTAGATTTATCTTTACACGCTATGACGTGTGTATCTGATTATTGTGGTTTGTATGCTATGACGGTCTTCGGTAAAGGTCAGTAACGACCGAAGGATGATATATTCGGTACCATCTAGTTATAGAGGTGTGTCGGTCTTGTGTTGGTAGAGGATCCTTTGTGATGGTCCTCGATGCATTCTTCTAGAGATGTACTGCTGGAAGGTAGTCCCTTGACCTGGTCATTTGCGCAAAAATCCAAAACCCACTACGAGCTGCGATTTTGTTTGTAAAGGCGTAATGAATAGCCTCGAAATGCTATATGGGTA
This sequence comes from Allium cepa, assembly GCA_030765085.1. Classification (NCBI taxonomy): domain Eukaryota; kingdom Viridiplantae; phylum Streptophyta; class Magnoliopsida; order Asparagales; family Amaryllidaceae; genus Allium; species Allium cepa. Next base: position 345,411,447 of record CM060934.1, read on the forward strand.
ACCATTTTGACTATGATTAATATTACTTGTTTATAATAGACACAAGTATAATATGAGAGGATTTGATATGAAAGAAATGTTTTGGTTATCGTAAGGTAAAAACATGTCCGTGTTTATGTGTGGACTTGTCTTATGAGATACTTTTGTTTGATAAAGGAAAAGTTTGGTAATTTAATAAATTCAGTTGAGTGTGTTTCTCATACTGGTTTACCAGACTGATTCAGGCGTTCTTCGATTTTAATGCCTGGGTTAGACAGAGTATATTTACATGTCTAGATTTGACGCTTTTGGAGCTTCAGCAGGGGAGATGGAGATCTTCATTTTCGTGCATCCGTATTTGCTTGGTTATCCGTTGCATTGCTTAATTGTTTTAAATTATCGGCATTTGTAAGGACAGGTTATTATAACTGTTCAGGTTGATAACTATTGATTAATTGTTGGACTCTGATTGATGTGTGTATATACAGTTCATGTTTTGTAAAGATCATTGACATAATATTATATATTTTCACTGCGATGTGAGATTCTGTATTGTTCTGTTTGGTTCTATCTTCTCTCTTTCTTCTCTCTTTATTCTCTTCTCTTCTCTCTTTATTCTCTTCTCTTCTTCTCACTTCTTTTCTTTCTCTTGACTTTTCGTCAATCTGTGCTTTTTGGGTCGGAAATGTATGGATTATTGTTGATTTAAAGGGTACGGATTTTCGGGTCGTCACAGTATGTGTATCATTTCAACCCGCAATTCCAATATTTCAGTTTTCATAAAATCGCTTAGGTTTATCATTTCAACCCATAACGATTTCCCTCAATCTATAAAATCATTCGGGTATGTATCATTTCGACCCATAGGGATTTCCTAAACTAACATGGAACTTGCAGTGTGAGAACAATAGACTAATAATATAAAATAACATAACATATCAACTGACAAGAAGATATCATAATTAACAATTTAAATATAATATGTATACAACATGTTATGGTGTCATATGTCAACTAACATCGATAAACAATTTAGGATAATAACATATCATACTCGACAATTACTTACCAATGCAAGTTTAATAACATATTTAAATTGTTATTTCATGTGAAATCAATTTACTAAACACAAAAATTTTAATCGTGAGTGATCGCTACCTTTCTAGGCTAGAGAAACAACTAGAACGAAGAAGAGACATGAACACATACATGGATACGGACGCGAACAAGCGGGACAGCGACAAGCTGCTGCAACAAATTACAAACAGCGAGCACAAAAGTAAATAATTGGAGAGCGACAAGGTACATAACGTGAATTCAAGAGTTAAATATATATATATATATATATTTCTATTCAAAGAAAGAGAAGTAGAGGCTGGAGTAGGGGTGGTTCGTGTAACGACCCGATTTTTCGACGCCCGAAAATCGACATCAATATGTCCACTGTATCAAATGCCGAACAATCGAATGCCGAAAAACCGTACCGTTAGGGTTAAAGAAGAAGGAGGTAGAAGAAGAAATAGAAACAGTATCAAAATCTCATAATCGCAGCGGAACAATATATAATAGATAAATGACTAATATTTAAACAAAAGAACTATATCTATTTATACATTACATCATCACAGTCATATATATATTACACGACAGCGGAATACAACATAACAGCGGTCTTCCATGAGAGTCCAACATACTGCATCTTCATTTCCAAAGCTCCGAAGTCCAAACCAAAAAAAAATCTCAAAACCAAAAGCTTCCAAACCAAAGACTTCCAAATCCATATCTACTTCCAGACTTAGCTCCAGAACCTACTGATAACCTGACTCTAGGCTGCCTATGTGGAAAATTAGGGGCACCCATTGTTTAGAAAAGGGAACAATAAACTTTGAGTCAGTCATAGGACTGGTGTGAGATCTAAAAATAGTTATTTGTAGAAAAATAAATCCGTTCATGCTTTTGGAAAATAAAACTACCATAAGGTCCCCCGGCACACACTCAAATGCAATCGCACACATAGGGGAGGTTTCTCCTTATAGTAGTCAAACATGCTTGATATGTGAAAATCCTTTAATATTATTTTTGGTGCATAGTGTGGAAAAACATTTCGAAAGTATAATATTAATCTTAGCCAGCATACGTACAATTATAGTATGCTTACTATCGCTACCATGTTAAATGGCAGGTTCTATAACTAAAATTGTTAAGGGTTCGTATTGTTTTGTTTGGATTTCCAATAAACAGTCAAGGCTAAGGAACTTCCTTTATCCGAATGGGTACGTCTCTGAAGGTCTCGAGAACCTAACCAGATCTCTGCCAACATATGGCCGGGTTACCTCTGTAACTAGGTAACTAACTGTCACGAGTATGCCATCCCTTGGTTGTAACCGACCTTTACCGAGGCGCCTCAAATTCCAACAACCACATAAGTAAAATATCTGCGCTTCATACCAGAATACCATTTTTATCCATATAAGTAAAATGTCTGGACTCCATACCAGAATACCACTTTTTATCCAGAAGGAAATATACATACTCTTAGGGTTGCGAACCCCATAATCTTGCTGCATCCTTCCTGTTTCGACCATTTCCCGGGGTGTGAGGCTCGATGAAGACTTGTCCCACAAAGCTACGCTTTACACAAAATCCATGCTTCGATCAACCAATGCTCAACACTTAGCATGCCACATTACCAAATTGGGAATATATCACTAATAACTATCGACTACAGAACCTTTGAGCTCGTACGTTTCAGAGAAGGGTGTTAAGCTAAGAGAATAAATTCTCCACCACCAACAGAAATATATTTAATAGAAACCAACTTTATATCTCATAGTGTAATGTCAGATATACATCCATACAAGTCCATCCTGGGTCTGAATGGAACCAAAGGCACTTCGTCTAATTAAGGAAAAAGTCCTTGCAAATCCGGATATCCCCTAATCACCTCTGGACTTCCCATCACATAGGGTAATCTTTATACTAGAGCAACTCGGTGCAGAGAAAATCAACAGGCAATCCTTTCGTTTTCAAAAATGCCCGGTCTTCAACCACCGTCTTCAAATGCAATTCCATTCCGTTGTATCATTATTCGGAATGAGTTTTATGACTTAATGTTCTCGGCCTGCCTTTCCGAATAATGAGTGCTTATTTTAAAACACGTGGATACAAATTTCCGTTTTTAATATTTCAAACAAAAGATCCACCTTGAAGATCCGATGTGGTTTTCGGATAACCATTTGGAATCCAATGGCGGTCTCATCGAAGTTCAAATGCCGTCTTAAAGGACAATACTGATAGTCGGTTATCTAACTATCAAATAACATCCATAAACAACCATCGGATTTAAATAATTTCTTAAATTATTTATTTCAAAATAGCTTTGCAAACTATTTTTCTACCCTTCAACTCTTTGAAACAGTTTTCAAATCACCCTTTTTTCTCGCAGAATAAGTTTCCACCCAATCGTTTATTTCCACTGGAAATTGCCAAGTCTAAATATTTTAGATTTTAAAATAATTTAAATTACTTAATCCAAAAATATACGTTAAAACACTAAAAATAAAAACTATTTTATACACTTTATTTAAAATACTAGTTATGAAATTTTATAGCAATTTCTCATGTAATACTTAAGCTAAAACAATCTTAAAATAAAAGTTATGAAATTTTATACAAGTTTTTCAAATAAAAGTTTTAGCAAAACTATCTTTAAAATAAAATTACTTTATAAAATATAAATATTAATAATTTTCTTTTTAAATCATAATACCAATTAGCCTTTCAAAATAATTACTACTATAACTAATTTAATAAATATTTAACTTTAAAATTCTAAAAAACTTAAATAATAATTTCTCAAAAACATTCTTTTAAAACAACTTTAAAACTCCAACTTATACTTAAAAATCTGCTTTGAAACCGTACTTGTCTTTTTAGGGAAATACACTCTCCTTTCACACCTTTAAAAATAAACCACTATTTATTTTTAAAACAAATTACCCATTCCTTTATAAATTTCCATCTTCAATTTATAATTCCAAATATCCACCGATATCTCATTCCACTTTATAAACCCGGTTTATAAATTCCATAGTCTTATTCTCCTTTCTTAAAACACAGTTTCAAACACTAAATCAATTTTCAAATCGATTTCCAAATTTTACTCCATTTTAAAAATAAATTCCTTTACTTACTCAGTTTATTTTAAACCCATCAATTCTATATTTACTTCTATATTTATGATTTAAAATCTTAATTAAAATCTGAAATATTAATTCCATACTTAATTTTTAAAATTCTCCCTTTATTTATCCCAAATCATTTTAAATCCTGAATTTAAAATAAATTCTTCAATATTCAAGCGATACTACTTAAGCTCTCAAAATCTATTTATTAAAAATCTTTTTCCCCCATACTTGGAATTTATTCGATAGGATTTCAAAAATCAACTTTTATCCTTTTCCAAACTTTTAATTTATCCAATTGTCTAAAATAATTTTACTTAAAATTCTCTATTTTAATTTCCTTCCAAAAATCCAATTTTTATATTTCTGGTATCTTAAAATACCAAAAAATATTCGGTCAAACCATCGCCTTCAATAATTTCAAATGCCAATGTAATCAATCACATATTATTAATAAATCATATCACAGCATATGAAATAAATTCAAACATTTGAGGAATCAAGTTGGATCCCTCCAACCTGTTTCCCTGCATCCACACATGTTAGCATAATATAAAATACCAATTCCACTTTATGGTGGAATATCGCGGTATATGGAGTTATCCGCTATTATGCGGGGCGCATAGGGTCTCATCCGCTATATAATGCGGGAAATCAATCACTCCAATACACACACACTACTATATATAATATCACCCAACAGATAAATTATTAAATTCATCCAAGCACATCCAATAATTTAAATGTATTCATTTAAATTAACTAGGCAAACCCAATGAGTGAGAAAATCTCACCTTTGGTTTTAAATTTGCAATCCCTTCCGTCTCGACTTGTTTTCTTTATAATTTTGACCTTGGACAAACATTATATGGTTTATTAACATTTTGAAATAATCAAACCATCAATTTCCGTTTTATAGTTCATTTAACTAATAATTTATTTTAAACTATTTATTTCCTTTAAAAAAAAAATTTAGCAACTAAAATAAATTATATAGGTTAGTTAAAACAAATTAATCATAATACATTATTCTAAAATAAACAGTAAGCTAATGCATGTATGTATATATAATTTCTAGATATATTTATGTTATATACTTCTTTTCTGTAGATGATAAGATAGAAATTTTCTTACTATATGCATATATTTATACATACATACACACACAAATATATATATATATATATATATATATATTAAGTTGAAAACAGCATATACCTTACCGTGAAAATTTTCCACACAACAGTTTATAGTTTTTCTTAAATTTTGCATATATATTTTAATCTGTGTACGTGTTAAATCAAGTAAAATCGAATACCTTACTTCTCATCGATCAACTTCAACGACAAAGCCTCAGGATCTGCCAATATCTCTGTCGGTAACAACTTAAGCATCCATGACTTCCTTGTTCACTTAATAGAGTTTGAAGGGTAAGTTTGTCGAGTGTTACCAACGTATAGTCTGCTGCCAGCTTCAAAGTTGGCAGCATTGCCTCCATCACCGCTTCTAAAATTTCTGGGTGCACGCTTCTCGAGGATGCAAACAAATTCAAGATCCACCTTGTCACATCGCATCGACCACCACTTCCGAGACCCAAGTTCTCCACACCGCTCGATTTGAACTACCCTTGTTTAGCGATTTCAATCAAAAGAGCAGTATCTTCTTTATCAATTTCGAACGAATCGATTTCGTTCAAGGATGAAAGGCCACGATTGATTCGCGATTCGAATTGAAGGAGGAAGCATCGACCATTCCAACTTGTTTGCTGAGATGATTTCGTTTTTTCCATTTCTCAGATGATTTTGATTTACTGCTATTTTTAATTTTCTGTTTGAACTTTCGATTTAAATCTCGGCCATGAGTTTCTAATTTGGGTTTTATTTTTGTTTGCGCCAAAAATGGTCACAAACCCCAAATATCATGAAAGCCCCAAACTATGAGTATAGATCAGCAATATTCAAGCACAAGTCGCAGATCTCAGCAAATAACAAACTACAATTCGGCGATTACAATAAGAAACACATGATTTATAGTGGTTCGGCTATCTTCGGCCTACGTCCACTTCAAAGTTTTATCTTTTATTGATTATCCTTGCTGGTTACAGATGATTACAGTGAAGTAATTTGAGTACAACAGCGATGATAAGGTGTAGAATTGAGTCTGTCAGAGTCTGGACGTCGAATAGCCAAATGATCCCTTTTCTGTAGGCTTCAGGGGGCTATTTATAGGTGCAGGAGGCTGATATCGCGCTCAAACTTCGAGAGACTTCTTTTGGCACGTAAGTGGGCCCACGCGACCGACCCCACCAAGTTTCGACTCAATCTGTGATCGATACGAATCGATTTCATACCATCAAAAAATGATCCAATCGGGCTGAAACTTGGCAGGAACATTCTTTACCTTGTATGCAAGCTGTTGTGAAAATTTCGTTGGATTTGGATCAGCGGTTTAGGAGATATGATCGATACAAGTTGCAATTTTTCGACAGATCGTGTGGTTCGAATCGATTGATCCGTATCTATGCCTTCGAATCGATCAAGGCACGTGATTGTAGGATGACACGTTGTGAATTTCTAGGATCGATCCATCTTATGCGCCAATTTGACCGAGTTATCCGCATCCAATTCTGAAGATTCATTCGCACCCACCATTGATTCATATCCACTCACTTCAGTCCTTCGTCGAATCAATTATCAATTAGCACCCGTCCATTGAAGCCCATGTTCATATCGATAAATGTTGGCACACTTAATATCGATCGCTCGTCGATACGAAATGAACTCACTTGAGCATGATGTATGCGAACAAGGACTCCGACGCTACCGATTCGAATAACCACGAACTTGATGGATACGAGCTATGCTTACCTAGGACCGATGCGAACTGAACTAGCCCCTGATCGGTACGAAGCAGTCCTACCATGTTGGATACGAACCGAAATCTACTCGACGTTGTGGCTTTCGGAACGATGCGAAGAACCTAACCCCATAGGGAGTCGAACATCATCGATTCAAATTGAGTTGTATGATGGATAAGAAACCCATCGATTCGAACAAGCCAACGTCATTCCTGATGGACGCGAATATGATGGATTCGAAAAAACCAGGATACGAATAACATATTCTTTTGACCTTGTATCGATCATATCTCCTTCATACGAACTCCGATTAACCTGAAATTCGAAATATAGGTTCTTCTTTCTTTGATCATCATCTCCAATCGATTCCAATTGATTCCGTCCTAATCGGAGCTCGGCTAAATTTCAATGACATCGATTGCAGCCTTATTTCCAATCGATCTTCAATCCTGATATCCATTCTTCCTTGCTAATTTGTTGATATTCCAGCTTTGACCAAAAGGTGGGATAACATTTGCCCCCCAAAACATGCCTTGTGATAATAAGGCGTGTTTTGTATAGTTCCAAATCCGATATTCGAAGTCCGTAGCCATATCATCAGAGTGCATCATCCTTGACTGTTCCGAGTGGATGCCCAATTCTAAGTCTAATAACCAAAGCCTTTAGTTAATTCCGTGTCCACTTGAACTCGACAACCGAGTCCTAATCCATCCTTATCCAATAGCCAATAACCGAATCCAGGACCTCTCCGGGTCGATATCCAAATCCGTAACCTCTCCGGCCTCTTGCCTAGTGCAATCCACACTTGAAGACCGTTGTCCAGTGTCCCTGGACGTTGTACAATGCCATGGCTTAAGTCCTAAGCCGAATCCTAGTCTCTCCGGACCTTTGCTGAGCATAGTCCATACTTAGCGACCTAAAATAATAATCGATAATGTAGGGCCTAAGTCCTAGGCCGAATCCTGGTCACTACGGACCCTTGTTGAGCATAGTCCATACTCAACGACCTGAATAAGCCAATTCGCCACATGTGGACGAAGAGACTTACCCCTTGCCAGGTATAATCCATACCTGGTGACCATTTTCCAAAAAACCAGATAAAAATCCAATCAAAATTCAATCCGAAATCCAAATCAAATCATAAAGCCAAACCAACATCCAAAACGGAAAACAGTCATCCAAACGAAAATCCAAACCAGAAAGCAAATAAAACCAGGAGTTCAAACCAAACTCCAAAACCAAACCAGAAAAGCGAGTGTCCAATCCAAAAACAAAAGACAGATTTCACAAACCATGGCATCATGGTCCATTATCATTCAGAGCATACCTAGGGGTTATATCCGTCCCCGTACATGTGTAAATGACTTTGCCGTTTGCCAGTAGCTTGTTACTTATTTCATATTATCCCAGTCAATTGATAACCAATCGACCATCATTCCTGGGCCTCACACCATCGTTGCTCGAGGTAGGCGGTGGTTGCTCATGTTCCACCGCTGCATTCCGAGTTTCGACATATTGTCGCAACTGTCCATTCTTTACATGCTCCTCGATTATATCCTTTAAGTACCTACAGCTGTTGGTATCGTGCCCATCCAAATCATGAAAGAGGCAGTGCCTGCCTGATGCCCTCTCACGTTCGGAAGGTTCTCTCCTAGCTGGCTTTCGGTAGGGAAGGTGATTCCGGGTTTCCCGGTATATTCGCTCCAGTGTCTCGTTCAATCCTGTATATGTGGAGAACTTTGGATCCTTCCATCGCTTCCTAGCTTTTCCAAAATCATCATCCAACTTCCTTTTTCCTTTATCTTTATCCAAACCTCTGCTGGATGGTCCTCCACCCTCAGTCGCATTCACCTCCTTCAACTTTAAATCTACACATGCATACTCTTGTCGAAGGAATCTCTCGCTTTGTGAAAGAATTCTCCGAGATCCAGTGGTGGGTCTCATATTAAAGATACCTTGAAATCCGAATCCTCTCTGACTCCTGACACTACAGCCATTAAAACCATTGATGGATCCGGCTGATCCACCGAAGCAACCGCCGCATTGAATCGAGTTAGAAAAGCTCTAAGTGATTCATCCATCCTTTTCTTTACCGATGTTAGCGTCATCACGTTTTTAGGCCTCTTAATATGAACCAGAAATTGCCTTAGAAATCTATCCACCAACTCCGTCCATGTTCTGATAGATCCTTCCTCCAATTTCCTAAACCACATTGCGGCTATATCTGTCAAATACAGAGGGAAACATCGGGCCATAACTTCCTCCGATGCCCCCAGCACCTCCATGTGTATAGTGTATCTCATCAGACGATCTGTCGGATCAGCCTTGCCATTGTATACTTCCACACTACGTAGCTTGAAATCAGGCGGATTTTGAGCCATCCTGATTTCCCGTGTAAACGGACTCTTGTTCACTCCTTCCAAATTTCTATTGGTCAGATCTCCACGCATAGTTCTCCTAATAATATTAGCTAATCCAACATTATCCATCAAAGGTTGCCCCCATGCCCCCGAGGGAATTCCGGTACATACTCCTCATGCGGTTTACTAATGTTAGCGCTCGCTCTAGCCTGTTGAGCTCCATCCAAAGGCCTTCCAGTGTCAGATCCTGAGGGCCTTCCCCCAAGCCTTTGTTGATTGCCCTCTGGTTCCATATTCAATCCTCCATTGGGTTCCGCGACCCTAGTTCATTATTCCACATCCGCAGTCACTGTAGTTGGTTTAAGGTTTTGTGTTCCTACAGCTCTCATCTGTTCAAAGAAAGTCTGCATCATGTCCTGTTGACTTTTCAACAATCTCTCCTGCAACAAGTTGACCATAGCCTCCATTTCATCCCTAGTGATGTAGATCGAAGCTTGTCCTTCTTCAGCTCCGGAGGATGCTTCTTGACTTCCTTTCTATTGGATTCTCTTAGCCCTTTGTCTTCTACTAGTTTGTCGAGTCATTCTCTCTAAATCTGAATCCTTCACGCTTTTCAAATCTGAACTTCAATCCAACGTAGCGGGTGCTAGTCCTTCTCAGTGAAAGCACCAAAGTGTTTGCGCCAAAAATGGTCACAAACCCCAAATATTGTGAAAACCCCAAACTATGAGTATAGATCAGCAATATTCAAGCACAAGTCGCAGATCTCAGCAAATAACAAATAATAATTCAGCGATTACAATCAGAAACACATGATTTATAGTGGTTCGGCTATCTCCGGCCTACGTCCACTTCAAAGTTTTATCTTTTATTGATTATCCTTGCTGGTTACAGATGATTACAGCGATTACAATGAAGTAATTTGAGTACAATAGCGATGATAAGGTATAGAATTGATTCCGGCAGAGTCTAGAGATCGAATAGCCAAAAGATCCCTTTTCTGTAGGCTTCATGGGCTATTTATAGGTGTAGGAGGCTGATATTCCGCTTAAACTTCGGGAGACTTCTTTTGGCACGTGCTTGGGCCTACGCAATCGACCCCACCAAGTTTCGACTCGATCTGTGACCGATACAAACCGATTTTATATCGATCAAAAAATGATCCAATCGGGCTGAAACTTGACAGGAACATTCTTTACCTTGTACGCACGCTGCTGTGAAAATTTCGTTGCATTTGGATCGACGGTTTAGGAGATATGATCGATACGAGTTGCAATTTTTCGACAGGTCGTGTGGTTCGAATCGATTGATTCGTAACGATGCCTTCGAATCGATCAGGGCACGTGATTGTAGGATGACGCGTTGCGAATTTCCAAGATCGATCCGTCTTATGCGCCGATTTGACTGAGTTATCCACATCCAATTCCGAAGATTCATTCGCACCGACCGTTGATTCGTATCCACTCACTTCAGTCCTTCCTCGAATCAATTATCAATTAGCACCCGTCCATTGAAGGCCATGTTCATATCGATACATGTTGGCACACTTCGTATCAATCGCTCATCGATATGAAATGAACACACTCGAGCATGATGGATGCGAACAAGGACTCCGGCGCTACCGATTCGAACAACCACGAACTGGATGGATACGAGTTATGCTTACCTGCGACCGATGCGAACTGAACTAGCCCCTGATCGATACGAAGCAGTCCTACCTTGTTGGATACGAACCGAAATCGATTCGACGCTGTGGCCTTTGGATCGATGCGAAGAACCTAACCCCATAGGGAGTCGAACATCATCGATTCGAAATTGAGCTGTATGATGGATACGAAACCCATCGATTCGAACAAGCCAATGTTATTCCCGATGGATGCAAATATGATGGATTCGAACAAACCAGGATACGAACAACATATTCTTTTCACCTTGTATCGATCATATCTCCTTCATACGAACTCCGATTAACCTGAAATTCGAAATATAGCTTCTTCTTGCTTTGATCATCATCTCCAATCGATTCCGTCCTAATCGGAGCTCGGCTAAATTTCAACGACATCGATTGCAGCCTTGTTTCCAATCGATCTCCAATCTTGATATCCATTCTTCCTTGCTAGTTTGTTGATATTCCAGCTTTGACCAAAAGGTGAGATAATATTTAGCGGTAATCCTCGTCCATTGCCTTCGACCTGCCCCCCGAGTTCACGAGGGAATTCTGGAATTCGTCCTCCAGGATGAGCTTCCCCTTCTCTGCCAATGCCGTGTTGTTCGAATCCACCCGATGCTCTTCTTGGTATTGGATCAGCGTGCTCTAGACGAGTGCCCCCTAACTCTGGTGCCGCCTCAGAAGTTCCTGCTCTGTTCTGAACTCCATTTGCTCCTCCATTCCGCGCTCCAAGTTGCTGAATCTGTTGAAACAAATTCTGGATCATCTCTTCTTACCTTCTCATCATTGTCTCCATCTCATCGCTGGTGATGAAGACCGAAGCTTGGTTCGCTCCTGAGGAAGCCTCCTGATTCCCTTCGTGTTGACTTCTCTCTGGTCTCTGCCTTCTACTAGATTGCCTTTTCATGACTCTTCGGATCTAAATCTCTAAACCTTCTGATTCAACTCCCAAACGATGGAACTCCTGAAATAGCCTCTCAGTGAAAGCACCAAAATGTTTGCGCCAAAATTGGTCGCAAACACCTAATAGTTGATAATTCACAATCATAGATCTCAGATGAATTACAAATATATAAATCACTCAGAAACTTCAAAAGGAAAGCAGTAAACAACACATATTTTATTATGGTTCGGCGATCTTGCCTATGTCCACTCTGAACTTGATAGATTTATTGATTCACTTGATGATTTCAATCTGTTACAACAGATTACAGTAGATTATAGCTCTAAAGTTTGAATACAATGGTGATGAAAAGATGCAGGATTGAATCCAGCAGAGTCTGGACGTTGAATAGCCAAAATGATCCCTTTTTCTATAGGCTTCAGGGGGCTATTTATAGGCGTAGGAGGCTGATATCGTGCTCAAACTTCGGGAGACTTCTTCTGGCATGTGAGTGGGCCCATGCGACCGACCCCACCAAGTTTTGACTCGATTTGTGTTCGATGCGAAGTAATTTCATATCCATCAAAAAATGATCCAATCGGGCTGAAACTTGGCAGGATTGTTCTTTAGCTTGCACGTAAGCTTCTGTGAAAATTTCGTTGCATTTGGATCTGTGGTTTAGGAGATATGATCAATGCAAGATTGTGATTTTCGTGAACACTGTCGGGTTCGAATCCATGTTTCGTACCCATCTATTCAACTCGATCAAGGCACGTGCGCGTGAGGTGACGTGGTGCGAGATTCTTGGATCGCTCCACCTTTTCTGCCGAGTCGACCGAGTCATTCACACCCAATACCGGAGCTTCGTTCGCATCGACCGTTGATTCGTATCCAACCACTTCAGTCATTTGAATCAATTATCAATTCGCACCCCTCATCGTTGCCTTTATTCGTACCAATAATTGAGGGTATATTTCATATCGATCATCATCGATATGAACTTGCTTGTGCATGATGGTTACGAACAAGGACTCAGATGCCATCGATGTGAACAACCATGAACTGGGTGGATATGAACCATGCTCACTCGTGATCGATACGAACTGTGCTGGACCCTGGTCGACACTATCATGATGGATATGAAGTGCAATCGATACGACGCTGTTGTTTGGATCGATGCGATGACCTTGATTGATTTGAAATCGGGGATACGAACTGGGGTTTGCTTTGATCGATGCGAACCTGATGGATTCGAACTGCACAAAACTCGATGGATTCGAACATATTGAGGCGGTGCCATTCCGATGTATACGGACCCAATGGATTCGAATAGGACATCACCTCAACTTTTTGATGGATACGAACTGAACATTTTATCTAAATTGTATCGATCATATCTCATTCATACGAACTCCGATTAACCTGAAATTTGAGATGCCGGCCTTTATGGTCTTGCTTGCCATGTCTGGTCAATTGTGGCCCGATCTGGACTCGGACAAAATTCATCAATATCCATAGCGAAGCAATGTATAACCAATCTTTGAGATGAACTATCTTTAGTTTCCAGTCAATTTTTTGGTGTCACTGCCTTGCCAAAAGGCGAAATAACACTTTCCCCCCAAAACATGCCTTGCGATAGGAAGGTGTGTTTCGTAATGCCATAAGCTATATGTTCATATCCTATCAACAACCTGTAAAGAACTCGATAGTTTCATATGACCTAGAATGATGATCGTTCGGGATCGCATGCCATTTGAGGTGAATCGAGACCGTTTGCGGTCGACGCCGTTCATGGAAAATGATGGAATGGGACCGTTCGAGGTCGGATGACGTCCACGGCAAATGGTGAAATGCGATCGTTCGCCGTCGGGTGCCGTTCGCGGCATATGAAGAAAGGGGACCGTTCGCGGTCGGATTCCCGTTTGCGGCATATGATGAAATGGGACCGTTCACGGTCGGATTCCATTCGCGGCAAATGGTGACCGTTCGCAGTCGGGATACCGCTTCAAACGAAGGGCGGCTGTTTGAGGTTGGATGTTGTTCTAAACGATTTGCGATCGTTCGCGATCGATCGTCGTTCTTGACGAATAGTGACCGTTCGCGGTCAGATACTGCACGAGGCAGAATGTGATCATTCGCGATCGATATCATACTAAGTGAATTGTGACAATTCGCGGTCGGTTGCCGTTCGAGGCAAATTGTTATCGTTCGCGATCGAATATTTAGGGGGACTTGGCATTACTAGAGTCAGCTATCACGTTCGGGTGAATTTCTGAATCAAAGACTTTGGTGGTTTATTACCATATAAGGTGTGCTTGTGGACCGTTCGCGATCCAACGGGTATAAATACTTTCACAGAATTGCAAATATTAAAGCAATGCTCACACGAATTTCGTAACAGAAATGTCCAAACAAACTAAGTCCAAATGTCCAAACCAAAACAAAGCAGAAGCAAGACATGGATGTCAAAGTGTAAACTCTTACTATGATGCGGTTTGTAGTCATTCAAAGCATGCCTATGGATCGTTCGCGATCTCAAACATGTGTAAATGATTTAACCGTGTTAGAGAGAAGTTTGCGCTTTGTTCATCGTTATTTCAATCAATCAATCAATTGATAACCATCCGGTGTCCCGGTTTAGGGTCACCCCTAGTTGATGTAGACGGTGGTCGCTCTGGCTCCACCGTTGGAGCTCGCCTCCTCACATACTGAAGTTGCCTACCGTTTCTGATATGCCCTTCCACCTCATCCTTCAGACGTCTACAGTTGTTTGTGTTATGACCGTTAAGTTCGTGGAATAAGCAATATTTGTCTGATTTCCTCTCGTCAACAGTTGGATCCTTCGCATTGGTCTACGATAGGGAACTTACTCTCTAGTATCCTGATAGATTCGCTTCAAACTCTCATTCAGCTTAGAATAAGTGGTGAATCGCGGCTCCCTCCTTGGCCGCTTTGACCTGCCATCATTATTCTCATCATTTCGTTTCCCTTTACCAGTCTCCGCACCCTTTCTAGGTGGATTTCCGCCCTTGATTGCGTAAACATCGATTCCTTCTTCTCTTACTGCGCTAGCATCTTTCTGCACTAGCATCTTCCAATCGCAAAAACTTTTCTGCCTCGTGATAGAATTCTCCTAGATCCATAGGCGGATCTTTAGTTAATGAATTTTTAAACTCTGTGCCATCGGCTATTCCAGACACAGCTGCCATCATAACCATGGATGGATCTGGTCGATCCACCGATGCCGCCACCACATTGAATCCCGTCAGAAAATTCCTCAAAGACTCCCCAGCTTTCTGCTTTAAAGTTGCCAAATTCATCACATTCTTGGGTCTTGCGATGTGAACCCTAAATTGCCTCATGAATCTGTCGGCTAAATCAACCCACGTTCCTGTGGAATCGCTCTCCAGCTGCCTAAACCATAGTGCTGCGATATCTTTCAGATACAATGGAAAGCACTGGGCCATTATTTCCTGTGATGCCCCCAGCACTTCCATGTGCCTCATATACTTTGTCAGATGGACCATGGGGTCCGTCCTCCCACCGTACATTTTTTGCGCAAACAATTTTATCTTTCTTTTTTTATAAAAAGAGAAAACACAACTAAGATAAAATAAAAGAAAGAGAAGACACGTGTAAAAATAGAAAGGACACGTGCTAAAAAATTTAATACATGTATGTAAGGGCTTGCAACAATTATTATTTATATTTAAATTTTAAATTCAAGATTTTAAATCGTCTCGATTATCGCAACTCATAATCTCAATCTTCTATCGAGGCGTGCCGCCAGGCGTTCATAATGTTATACCCCTATTACGAACACAATGGAAAAGGTTTCGAGTCCTATTTCGAATGTATGGAGAAGATAACCTTTTGGACCCAGTTAATATATTAAATTTTGATATAACTTTCAGCGCGTTTACCTATCGTACGATCACCCGACAACTCCAAACCCTACAAAATTTGAAATCTGATAATAATACAATATTACGGATCCAATAGAAAAGGTTTCATCGAAATCCGAGACTGTGCCTCGGAAGGCTATTTTTAAACGTCAATCTAAACTATATATTTTTAAAACCGAACAAACTGCTTTTAAATTCGATTTTAAGAGTTCTACTGCCTTCAGTATTGTAAATATAAATTTTCCAAGCCTTTGAAATGATTTTAACCAACTTAAAAAAACAAGATCCACTATTTTAACCAATTTCCAATTGTTTAATTCAATAGTCTATTTGTCAAACAATTAGTGATTTTGAAATTCAAGTCAAACTAACTTTCAAAATTTCAAAATCAATTAAATATTTCAATTTCAAATATTTAGAAATTCTAGGTCGTCACATTCTTCCTCCCTTAAAACAATTTCGTCCTCGAAATTTACCAATTAAGGAGAATGATCCATAACCCGTTCACTATTTTCCCAATCCAAATAGTTTCAACTTTCCAAAACAATTTTTATTAAAGACACTATCGTTCTTACTAACTTCCCAAATTCAACCATAAGTTCCAAACAATATTATTTTCTCAACAATTCAAATTTAAATCCAAATTTTAAATTATCCAGATTTTCCAAAAATTTTCTAACTCTCTAAATTTTCGAAAAATTTCGCCAACGTCTCCTTTGCACGGCTAGATCGGTACGACTACAAAATGCCTCTACGGGCACCCAAATTTCAAAAAGAAAACATAAAGCCAAGTGGCTAGATCAGAAAATCTTCAAATTTCGTACAAAAATTTAAATACATACCTTTTTGTTGGACAATTCAAAATCAAAGCATCCATTTATCCTTTGCCTTTAGATACCTATATGCTACTTAGCAATAATATCCAATTACAACATTCAAAATCATTTTATATATTTCTTTGCAAAAGTTTTAATATCTATTTCATTCAAGTCCATACGATGCACATACATTATCCGTACCAAATTCGATCGCTTACTCGATCACACAATTTCACTTCCAAACTAGTATTGTCCACCCGACTTCTTAGTGCGGACTCATATCTGGTTTCTTGATCAGAAATCGTAATTCTCCTTGCATAGCCATAAACTACGATAGAGAATTTCTAGAATCAACCAAAAATCCATATCCAGGGTTCGCCGTAGAAAATCAAGTGAAAAATCCTAACTCGGATTAATATGACTATCTCGAAATTATGTGCTCGAAATTGGATGAAATTGCTATGCGAATAAAGTAATCTACGTACATCCCATGTATTTATTTGATTATTAGCTATATCAATTCTCTTTTATTCACATTTATATTAATTTCTATCCAAAATTTTCATTTCCCACACTTTTATTTACTCCATTCAAATACTTACTTAGTATATTTTCCCAAGTCCAGATTCTGCTTAAGAATTTCACCATTTATTTCTTAAGTTCAATATAAATATTTTATACACAGGTTATATTTATTTTCTACTTCATCACTTTGGTTTTATGTCCATTTATATTCACTTGCATTTCAATTTCATTTGAATCCAGTTTATCTTAAAATTCCAAATACTGAATTTTTATCAACCATCCTTCATTCATATCTAATCCATATCATCATTTTATTTGACTCAAATTTTCAATCCCATTCTGAATTCAATTTTTATTCTCAATTCTTAATTTATTTCCAAATCAAATTAAATATTCAATTCTATTCACTCTTTCTCAAACCCATTTCTTTAATTAGTTCCACTTACTAATTTATTTTTAAATCTCAATGGTTTTTATTTCCAAACTTTAATTTATTTTAAGTCTACTTTGACTTAATTCCACAACTTCACTTTGCCTTCACAATTTTTAATTAAATATCAGCCCAATATTCATTTTCAATTTATTTAGCTTACCTTCCAACTTATTTTATTTTCACACTTACTTTCATTTAACCCTTCCAAGACGAATCTTATTTTGACCAATTTCAACACTATTTTATTTAACTTGTTAGGCTTAAATTTCCCATTCCAATTAATCTTTGAAACCCTAATAAGTTTTTAAACTTATAAATATTTCATAACCATTTTTAAATAAGATTCCAAAGTTTAAATAGTCACTTAAGCATTTCAAAATCATTTTTGAAATCAATTATATCCAAAGTCAAACTATTTCAAAATCAAACTCAATTTCGCAAATATTCCCAATTCAAAACATTCGGGTAGCAATTCCTCCCTTGGAAACTCAAAAATGAACACCGAGATCATCATCGGAATTATTTTTCCAATGACCGAAAAGAGTTTAGTGCTTTTATCCCTTCAAAAATATTTTCCCAAATATTTTTAAATTCTAAATCCCACCAGATTTCATATCCAATTCAAAAATATTTTCCAAATAATTTCACCATTATTTTTCCAAAACCTTTGAAACCATTTTCAAATCAAAGGAATTTAATCTTTTGAAATTTCAATCCCAAATCCTTTTAATCCCTATCAAAAGTTATGCCGGCATCTTATTTCAATTTTACAAATCACATTTATGATTCGCATTTCAAATTCCATTTTGTTATTTGAATTTATTTCCTTAACCTTTGGTTATGATATCAATTCCTATTTTTAAATTTTTACACAAATATGATAATAATTTAATATTATCACTTCCTAACAACCAAGCAACCATATATATACTACAATAATTTACAAAAAATTATTTCTTTTATATACTAAAATAATTTGGGTAAAGTTATTTCATTTACCCTATTTTAAAACAATATTGTGTCGGTTTATCTCATTTAAGAGTTTAGAAACCCCAAATCGATAAAATGGCGTCCCACATATCGACCAAACACTCAACCGATAAGTCAACACAATATAAAAACAATTTTTATATTCACTAATAAATACGTGCTCATATACACTCAAACTCATTATAGAGTACTATAGACTCTATTTCTGAAGAGTAATCCCCACCAGAGCCAAGGTTCTCGCTTAACCTTCAGCTCTGATACCAAATTGTAATGACTCGATTTTTCAACGCCCAAAATCGACATCAATACGTCCACTGTATCAAATGCCGAACAATCGAATGCCGGAAAACCTAACCGTTAGGGTTAAAGAAGAAGGAGGTAGAAGAAGAAATAAAAATAATATCAGAATCTTTCAATCGCAGCGGAACAATATATCATAGATAAATGAATAATATATAAACAAAGGAACTACATCTGTTTATACATTACATCATTAGAGTAATATATATTACACAATAGCGGAGTATAACATAATAGAGGTCTTCCAACAGAGTCCAACATGCTGCATCTTCATTTCCAAAGCTCCAAAGTCCAAATAAAAAAAAGCTTGAAACCAAAAGCTTCCAAACCAAAGACTTCCAAATCCACATCTACTTCCTGACTTAGCTCCAGAACCTACTGATAACCTGACTCTAGGCTGCTCGTGTGGAAAATTAGAGGCACCCAGAGTTTAGAAAAGGGAACAATAAACTCCAAGTCAGTCATGAGACCGGTGTGAGATCTAAAAATAGTTATTTGTACAAAAAGAAATCCATTCATGCTTTTGGGTAATGAAACTACCATAAGGTCTCCCGGCACACACTCAAATGCAATCGCACACATGAGGGAGGTTTCTCTTTATAGTAGTCAAACACGCTTGATACGTGAAAATCCTTTGATATTATTTTTAGTGCAAATGTGGAAAAACATTTCGAAAGTATAATATTAATCTTAGCCAGCATACGTAACATTATAGTATGCTTACTATAGCTACCATGTTAAATGGCCGGTTCTACAACTAAAACCTAGAGGGCTCGTATTGTTTTGTTTGGATTTCCAACAAATGGTCAAGGCTAAGGAACTTCCTTTATCCGAATGGGTACGCCTCTGGAAGGACGTCCCGAGAACCTAACCGGATCTTTGCAAACATAAGACCGGGGTACCTCTGTAACTAGGTAACTAACTGTCACGATTATGCCATCCCCCGGTCTTAACCTACCATTACCGAGGCGCCTCAAATTCCAACAACCACATAAGTAAAATATCTGGGCTCCATACCAGAATACCACTTTTTATCCACGTAAGTAAAATATCTGGACTCCATACCAGAATACCATTTTTTATCCAGAAGAAAATGTACATACCCATAGGATCGAACCCCATAACCTTGCTGCATCCTTCCAATTTCGACCATTTCCTGAGATGTGAGTTTCAATGAAGTCTCGTCCCACAAAGCTATGCTTTACATAAAAGCCATGCTTCGATCAACTAATGATCAACACTCAGCATACCACATTACCAAATTAGGTATATATCACAAATAACTATCATCTACATAACCTCTGAGCTCGTACATCACAGAGAAGAGTGTTAAGCTAAAAGAATAAATTCTCCGCCACCAATAGAAATATATTTGATAGAAACCAGCTTTATATCTCAAAGTGTAATGTCAGACATACATCCATATACGTCTATCCTGGGTCTGAATGGAACCGAAGGCACTTCGTCCAATTAAGGAAAAAGTCCTTGCAAATCTGGATATCCCCAAATCACATCCGAACTTCCCATCACATAGGGTAATCTCTCTATCGGAGCAACTTGGTGCAGAGAAAATCAATAGGCAATCCTTTCATTTTCGAAAATACCCGGTCTTCAACCACCGTCTTCAAATGCAGTTCCATTCCGTCGTATCATTATTCGTAATGGGTTTTATGACTAAATATCCTCCCTCGACCTTTTCGAATAATGAGCACTTATTTTAAAACATGTGGATAAAAATTTCCATTTTTAGTCTTTCAAACAAAAGATCCAACTTTAAGATCCGATGTGGTTTTCGGATAACCAGTTGGAATCCGATCCCGGTCTCATGAAAATTCAAATGCCATTTTAAAGGCCTATATTGATAGTTGGTTATTTAAATATCAAATAACATCCATAAACAACCATCAGATTTAAATAATTTCCCAAATTATTTATTTCAAAATATCTTTACAAACTATTTTTCTACCCTTCAACTCTTTGAAACAGTTTTCAAATCACCCTTTTCTCTCGCACAATAAGTTTCCACCCGATTGTTTACTTCCACTGGAAATCACCAAGTCTAAATATTTTAGATTTTAAAATAATTTAAATTATTTAATCCAAAAATATACTTTAAAAAACTTAAAATAAAAACTATTTCAAACACTTTATTTAAAATACTAGTTATGAAATTTTATAGTAATTTCTCATGTAATACTTGAGCCAAAACAATCTAAAAATAAAAGTTATGAAATTTTATATAAGTTTTTCAGATAAAAGTTTTAGCAAAACTATCTTTAAAGTAAAATTACTTTATAGAATATAAATATTAATAATTTTCTTTTTAAATCATAATACCAATTAGCCTATTAAAATAATTACTACTATAACTAATTTAATAAATATTTAACTTTATAATTCTAAGCAACTTAAATAATAATTTCTCAAAAACATTCTTTTAAAACAACTTTAAAACTTCCAACTTATACTTAAAAATCGGCTTTGAAAACGTACTTGGCTTTTGAGGGAAATACACTCTCCTTTCACACCTTTAAAAATAAACCACAATTTATTTTCAAAACAAATTACCATTCCTTTATAAATTCCCATCATGAATTCAAAATTCCAAATATCCACCGATATCTCATTCCACTTTATAAACCCAGTTTATAAATTCCATAGTCTTGTTCTCCTTTCTTAAAACACAGTTTCAAACACTAAATAATTTTTCAAATCGATTTCCAAAATTTAATCCATTTTAAAAATAAATTCCTTTACTTACTCAATTTATTTTAAAGCCCATTAATTCCATATTTATGATATAAAATCTTATTTAAATCTGAAATATTAATTCCATACTTAATTTTTAAAATTCTCCCTTTATTTTTCCCAAACCATTTTAAATCCTGAATTTAAAATAAATTCTTCAATATCTAAACGATACTACTTAAGTTCTCAAAATTCGTGTCACGACCCAACTTCCAGACTCCAGGAAGTCGCATCGCTAATAAGAAAGAAAGGGATAGAGAATAGAAAGAAAGAGAAGAAGAAAACAACACATCAGAATCTAAACAGCGGAACAAATAAATTATATTAATAACATGAAATATTTACAAAATTTACACACTATTAGAGTACATTGATAATACAACACATACTAGACCGTTATAAACACCTGTCTAGTTATTACAACTCAATCAGTACAAGAAACAACTCAGAGAAAACACACAGCGGAAAACTATATATATCTACACGCAGAAGCCTCCTGCTCCATTGCTCCTCCACAATTCGTCAAAGCTAACCCGAATCCTAACCTGAATCCCTTGGCTACTCGTAAAAATTTGAGTACCCAAGAGTTTATGGAAAACAAAAATCGACTCCGGGTCAGACATGGGTCCGGTGTGAGTAACAGGTTAAAGTTGCTTAACTTTTGAAAAACCTTTGAAAAGAAAGGTATCATGTAAGACTTCCCACACATAAACATGGAAAAGTTTTTACCTTACGCTAACCAAAACATTTGATAGGAAATCTGGTGATATTCTACCAGTGTCTAGGGTTTTCAAATAAATATGAAATAGCCAAAATTGTTACATGATTAAATTCCAGCTACTAGCCACAAAAGTGGGTAATACAATCAAAACCGTTGGCACTTATTGGATTTTGGATTCCATACAATGGCAGGGCTACTGGGGTACCGCCTGTCACAGTACGTGGCCTAGATCACCGTACCGAGGAGCCACCCTAACTCCCCTGCAACACAAGGCCATACCCGTTCCTTACTGAACAGTTCCGAACAAGACAACCCCGGCAGTTGTCGCGAATCAACCACCCACACAGCCGAATAAAAAAAGACCTCTAGACAGGGGTAAATATTGCTCTCAAGTGGGGGCTACCCACGAAGCCTTGCTGCACCTCCTCTGTTTTAGCCATTCCCGGTTGATGAGGCTTGAGGCTGCGATTACCTTTATAGGATACATCACTTAGAATGCTCATCGTCAGCTTGACGATGTTCTGAAAGCATTCAATCCATACAAGTTCGTTCCGGGTTCGAACGAAACCGAAGGCACTATCTCGTTGCACTCATTATTGGAATCACCCTCAGAGTCAACGACCATAGCCCTTTCACTCTAAATTACCATCTCGAATCTATAAGCACTATTCCGTCAAACTCATTACGGAATCACCCACAGAGTTATACTGACGTATAGCCCTTACACCTCGAGTCTTCACTTGCTCCACTTGGATTAACGACCTAACGTTTAATTGGAATCGATGTGGTTTTCGGATATCCAAATATGGAAACCCGATCCCGGTCTCATCGAAATCCAAAGCGTGCCTTTTAGGTCCAAGTTGTTTTAAGTTTAAACAATTCAATCTAATTATCCATATACACACAGATATGTAACTCATATCATCATAATAGATAATCAATATTTTTATCATAAACAGGTAATCATCACAAATTGATAATTTGCATTATCATCACCCATAGATAACTCATGTCATCATCACAATGCAACCAATGCATCCATATCACACAATACTATTCTCATATCTGAGATTCAAACCATTCAAGTTAAACCAAAACATTCATTCATAAGCAAGGATCTACAATCACACCATCTATAATTAATTTAAAATGAATTAAATTAATTACTTCTATCTCTAATTAATTTAAAGTGAATTAAATTAATTAGCTATCTTTAATTAATTTAAAATGAATTAAATCAATTACTTTACCATTTAAAACTTCCTTACTTAACCCTTAATTGATTTCCAATCAATCAAATAATTATCCTCAAATTTAACACCTTAATTAATCACCCTTGTTAATTATCCCTTAATTACATTCAAGTAATTATCTTTAATTAATTTTACAAATTAATTATCCTTAACCAAATTCAGTAATTAACCTTTAATTACTTCATTAATTAATTAATTACATTAATTAATTACTTCCTTAATCACTTATCATTGATTAATTAATCCTTAATTACATCATTAATTATATTAATTAATGATCCTTAATTAAATTTAAATTAATTACTTATTTAAATTAATTACATTAAGTAATTAACCTTAATTAAACCACAATTATTAATCATTCTTGATTAATTACATTTAGTAATTAACTGCCCTTAAGTACTTCCTTAATTATTTAATAATTAATTATATTTATTAATCATCCTTGATTAATCTCATTAGTAATTAATTACTCTTAATTAATTACATCACTTAATCATTTCAAAATGACTTAATCAATTAATGCTTAAATTAATTACATTAAGTATTTAATTATTAATTACTTCATAAAGAAATTACCTTCAAATTAATTACACAAAGTAATTAATTCCCAAAACTCTTCTCTACTTTAATTAATTACTTCCAGTAATTTACTTAACTTAATTACTTCTCTAAGTAATTCTTCTTTACTGATTACTTACCAACCATTCAATGATTATTCTAAATTAATTAAACTTAATTAATTAATTTAAACTAATCTAATTAATTAATTAATTAATTACAATGAGTAATTAATATCTTTAATTATTTCCATAAAGTAATTCATACTTAATTAAGTTTCATAATTGATTATCTAAATTAACTAATCCAATTAATTATCAAAATTAATTACATTAATTAATTAATAAATAATCACAAGTTAATGACCTTCATTAACTTATTAACAAATTCTTAATTACCTTTCTTAAGTAATTAACTTAAATTAATTACAAATTTAATTAACCTTAATTAATTTCAAATCTTTAATTAATTAAACAAATTAATTAATTAAATTTTTTAAATTATTAATTTTAATTAAACAAAGATCATTAAATCTTAAATTTACTTTAAAAATAAAACATTTCTTATTCATGATTACTTTATCACTAATAAAGTAACTTAAAACAATTTAACTTAAAATTGTTTCAAATTACATTTTAAATTTTAAATTTAAAAAGAAATCAAACTTAACTTAAACAAAGTTTTAAAAACATTTTAAAACCCTTTAAAAACTTATGCTAAAGATTTTCTTATTTTATAAAAGAAGTTAAAAGAAATTTAAACCCAAATTCATTTCAAAATACAAATCATATATATATGTTTTAAAGTTGTTTAAAACGTTTAAAATATTTAAAACTTCTTTTCTTTTCAAAACCTGATTCAAATTTGATTCTTGTTTCCAGATTTACAACTTGTGTGTAAATCTTCTACCTTAATTTAAATCTTTATCTTAAATTTCAGATTTATTTAAACTCCCCTTTAAATTTTTTAAAACATTTTAATTTCAAAAGTTTGAATTAAATTTTAAAAAAAAACTGGAATTCAAACTCAGATTGGAAAAATCATACCCTTTAAATTTAAGTTTTGAATTCTGTTTAAAACCTTGCATTTAGACTTTAGAACAAACTTTTAAAATTAAAACTACAGGTTTCAAAAACCTGTGATTACAGAAGGTAAACCCGAGCCACTCTTCAGTTTACTTCGAGTAAACCCCGGGCTATCTTCGAGCAAAACTCGAATTAACTCGAGTATGACCCGAGTAAAACAAAGCACAGCAAACCCAAACAATACTCTGACATTCCTTCTTCACCGTGCATGTGCACGGTGGCTGTAGCCACCTCTGACCACCACTAAATCAACCAGCAAGTCGACGTCCATCTCTGCATCACCATGCGACCGTCAAACCCCTCAATTCCACTCGAAAATGATTTCGAGTATCCCAATCCCAAACCTGGCAGCAACAGGCACCTCCACCCCAAACCTGTAAACTGCTCGTTTCCTCACCTCCGACCACCGTGTCGATTGAAACTCCGACGACATCAACATCAATGCTCCAGCAACCAGTTCCTTGAATCCCAATACGCTCGGTCCACTAGGAAGAACAAGATGGTCAAAAACTTCGAACCATGCCAAAACTAGGTTAAAAGATCTTGTCAACCTCCCATCACCTCCACCACACACTATTCATCTTCCTGGCATTTTCGCCACACCCCCTGATCATCCCACTACCACCTCCATGAACCCCGAACTCTCCAATCAACTTGACCAACACAGATTGACCAGAACTCATTACCAATTCAAATAAGTACTGCAATCCCAATCCCTAACTAAACAATATGACTTTAGTTTTAAAAATCATCTTTTTGTTTAAGTTTTCATATTATAACACTGAATTTATATTTTATAATGTTTGAGTTTCAACTTGATTTAACATACTCTGAAGTTTTACAATTTTCAGAAACATCACCCCACTTTATTTTACTTAAATAAATTTCTGAACTAGACTATGTTATAATTAACACATTGGCTTCAGGATTTAATCCCTAACAAAATTTAAACAAGAACAAGAGAATTTTATTTTTATTTATATGTATAAGAATCTGGAACTAGAATCAGAAGAGCACAGTCACATACATGCATGTATTAAACATCCAAATTGCACAGAAACCCATCAATGTTCATTCACACAAACATATTTAACTCAGGAGGAAAAACATGCAACAGATTCACACTTAATCTTTTAAAGTTAGTAATGTTACTCACCTGTTATTGCAAGAAACAAAGGCAGAGATTTTTGAAACTAATTTCAAAATTTGCAGTTGGAAACTTTTACTTCCATGCTTAAAAACTGAGTTGTTGAAACTTGATTTAACTTGAGTGTTTGTTGTTAAAACTTGCATGCAGGCCTCTGGTCTAAAGAATGCAGGAAAGCTTGCTTTTGAAATGAATTTCAGGTTGCAGGCTTGATTCCATTAGCATTTAAATCTTTAATTTGAAAAACTTGAAAATGCAGGCTTTGATGGTTTAAGGCTTGATTTCCAGATCTTAAAAGAATGCAGAGGCTTTACATTTGATTCTCAGATTCAAGGAAAATGAATTTCAGGTTGCAGAATGATTTTCAAGTTGATGAATATGAAGAGGACTTCAGATTTTTGGTTTTAAAAACAATTTTCAGATTTTTTTGGATTTGAGGAAGGGTTGCATTGCATTTGAAAAACCAGATTTTGAATATGATTTAAATTTGGTTTTTGAGAGTTTGAAAACAAATTTGTTTTCAGCTGAAAACTTTTCTTCTTAACTTTGAGAAATGAAAATTAGAAAAGAATAGAAATGAAGGAAACATGTTTTTGTATAAGTATGAATGATTTATTTTAAAAACTAAAAGAAAATCAAAATAAAAGACACTTGTCTCAAACTTATATTAATATGATAACACATGTCTCATTAGTTACTTAGGATATCAACACTTGTTTTATACATATTTTTTTATACTTTTTTTTAAAGATAAATGAAATTCTCTTTACTTTATTAAATACATATATAATAGTTTCATAAATAAATGTATATGTATTTCTTTTTAATGTAATGAAATAAAACAATTTACATAAAAGTGAAAACTTATTTACAAGATCTACATATATTTATTAATTTGAATTTCAAAATTAAATCAAATTCAAATGTAATTTATACATTAAAATTCCACTTAAAACTAATTTATAATAACATATTAAATTTAAAAATAATAATATTGTCTTTAAAAAAAAACATATCTACATTTATACATTTATTATTATTATAAAATATCATATTTATTAATTTTAAAATAATTTATAAGAGAAGTTATAAATTACTTATCTTATTCAACTTAATTAATTACATTAACGTTTTAATATACAATTGGTATTTTTAAATTTTTAAATAATTCCAAATTATATTTATTAAGCTATATTCAAAAAGAAATAAAATAAACTTTTGTTTATCTTATAAAAATTTAAACCATGTTTAAAATACAATTATACAATTTAAAACAATTTCTTTAAGTAATTTAAACCAATTAGTCATTTATTAAATAAAATAAAATCTTCAAATTATCAAATGAATAATAGAATTTTAAAAACCATATTTTATTTGTTAATTTAACTTCACCTCAAAACTTATCTATTCACAATATATATATATAAATATATATATATATATATATATATATATATATACATACATTATAAATAGGAAAACAATTATTGGCTTTTAAAAGATAAAATTCATCAATTACACATTTATTTAATTGGATTATTTAATCAAGTTAATTTTTATTAAAATTTTATCAAATCAATTTAATTTTAAATATAGATTATTAAATTGATATTGCTAAAATTTTCGGGATATCACATTCCTCCCCCCTTAAAAGAATTTCGTCCTCGAAATTTAAAAGCAAAAGTAATTTAATAACCCATTTAAAATTTTCAATTTTAAATCACAAAGATACATCAATCATATGCTAACAACCATAGCAACCAATTTATCTAATCAAACAAATTTAATTATCCAGAAAAATTTTGGATAGAAATTTCTCGAGTTTCCCCAAGTGTGTGTATATATATATATATATATATATATATATACCGGGATACTCGCCCTATATAACCCAACCAATCTAAACTACGAAGCTACAGAGCTTCTACTCATCTAGATCTATAGAACTAGACAAGATATCAAACTACAGACGAGTCTGACTCAACCACTAAACCTTCTTGAACAGCTGGTTCCAAAACCAGAAATAACTCATACACGTACTCCCTCAGATATACGTGAAACTCATAAATCCAATTATCCAAACTGGCAATTCAACTCTTTAAATCCAAACACCAATCCAACCAAAACACAGAAGAGATCCAAAACAAAACTCCGACTCCGGAATCCAAATTCCTTTGTCTCTTATTCATAAATCTCTTCGGATGATCCTGGGCTGCCTACGTCCAAACTGATCAGCTTAACTTTAGCTGATGCCTCTAGAAACAAACAGAACCAAAAACATTCCAACCCAATGATTTCTTCAAGATCAATTAAGATCAAGATCACCAACTCTACTCTTCAAACATCAGAAGAACAAACTCACTTCTTCTATCCGGAAAAGAAAAAACAGAAATGTTCCCAAACTGCTTCCGCTGCACAACTCTGATCTATCCTGAGCCGCTTCACCAAACTCTATTACGAGAAATCCTCCTTCTACTAGCTGATCCACCGGTAGCGCTCCTGGAATCCGGTCGATAAGAAAAATCAATCTCCAGATGCAGAAAAACCTTTGTCTTCTTAGAAGACAACCAAAAATTCTTCAGTACCTCAAAAGAACACTCAAACTATCGCAAGTCACTTTTGCGATCAATAGAGACCAATTCCCAAAGAAAACTGTTCTCTCTTTACCAAACAAAACAGCTTACTCTTAATTAGCCAATCCAATAAAGTATTGGGTCCATTCTGTTGCTTCTGAACTCAACCTTCAGAAACTGCTAAGCCAGAAAACTTCTGCCAACACAGACACTCCGAGCTACACTGCTGACACCAAAGCCAAAACTTTCTTAGCTGAAGTTCATCGAGAAATTCGGCCCTCAAAGCCAACCACCACATCCTACTGAACTCAGCCACAACGCCGAAGTAGACACACTTCCTAACTCGTTCCAAAGAAATCATCTTCGGAGACATCCATATCTACTGCATCTCATCACGCAGTTACTACTACCTGAGGTATCCAAAATACCATCACACACTTCTGCCACCCAATAGATCCAAACTCTACTCATCCATCCTCAAAGATGAACTTTGAACCTTTACAGGTTTCCTTCAGAGATTGATTAAATATCTACACCACTGCATTACTCATTCGAGACTGTAACGACCCAGAATTTTTTTTAATTAAAAATTGAATATTTAATTAATTTTAAATATTAATAAGTGAAATTTATAAGTCGAATAAATTTTATTTCGAATGATTGGATTTAATTGAATAATTAAATCGATAATTTAATATGTTAAATTACAGAAATAATTGAAAATTGGGTAAAATATGATTGAAAATTATTCGTAAAATTTTATTTTATCATATTGAAGTTAGAACGATATTTTAGAACTTTTAAAATCGAATTAAAAGTTAATTTGTGAAAATTGAATATTTTAATATTTAACCGACTAGTGAAATTAGCCATTTTTTTGAACAGTCTCAGAATTGGACGAAACTAATTCCATTGGATCTGTAATAGTTTGTTATTACCGGATTTCAATTTTCGTAGCAATCGGAGTTATCGTTTGATCGTGGCAGCTCGAAACGCATCTAAATTGTTTTAATATTAATTTGGCGAGTTAAAATAGCCATTTTTCAAAATGTCTCGGAATTCGACGAAACCAGTTTCATCGGATCCGTAATGTGATATTATTGTATGGTTTTAAATTTCGTGTCAATCGGATTTATCGTTTGTCTGGTGCAAGCTAAAATGCCTAGAAAATCGTTTAATCGGTTTAAATTTAAATCGAACGTTTATTGCCATAACTCGCACAGATGACCGAATTAGCTTTCGAAACCTATTCCATTATGTCCGGAACGCGGGGTAAACCCTAGAAACGCTGGTCACCGCGCGTAAATCGGAGTTTGGAAAATCCAAAATGAATTGTGTTTCGTTCGATTTTCTATAAATAGCCCATCTCTTCACAAATTAAAAAAAAAAAATAAGCTAGGGTTTGCTTCTGCAGCCGCCTCCATCTATAATCTATGGCCGAAATCTTCCTATATTCATCCTCCATTTCCTCCAAATCCATCAACCAATTCAAGAATCCTTCAACATGAAACTTGTAGATCTCCTCGAGTACTTCATGTTCAACGGTTATGATCGAGAATAGTGGAGTAGATTGACGGCAATTTGCAGTCAAAGGGGGTGCGTTCAGCCTCGTGATGCGTGAAAATGAGGCGACCGAGATCGCCGTTCCTCTGGGCGTGGGTGGAGTGGAGCAAGGCGCTACGAACGATGGTACCTGATCGAATTTTAATTGAGTGTGGTGGCGGCGTTTGTTAACCCTAGTCTCGGCTATTATGGGTTCATGAGCGTGATTTGTTTCTGGAAGAAGAATTTAGGGGGGAGAGGATAAGACGTGCGGCCCTGATGCCTTCAAATGAGATCCTACGGCCCTGATATTATTTAGGTTTATAATATAAAAATTATGTTGTAAATTATATATAAAAAATTCGTGAAACTTGTAAAAATCATATCTTTTTCATACGAGGTCGAAAAGCGCGAAACCAGTTGCATTGGAATCGTATGGACGAGCACTACGCGATGGAATTGGTTGGAGTCGTTTGGAGTTAGTGAGAATTTCGGGTAAAATTAAACGCGCGTTTAATTTTATTCGAAATAAATCGCTAAAACGAAATTGAAATCAAGGTGAGAACTTCTCACTCAATCGAATCGATTTCGATTTTTATTTTAAATAGTTATATTTAAAATACTTGAATGTATGTTTGAATGATGATTGTTACCTATTGATTGTTAAATTAGACCTTATGCGCCGTTAGTAAGCGGATGTTATTTATTAAAAACATATACCGCGAATATTTCATAAACAGTGAAATTGGTATTATATATAATAGCAATATATATATATTGGCATATGTATATATTGCAGTTGTTGATTTTTCCCGCATTGTATAGCGGATGAGACCCTATTGCGCCGTCTATTAAGCGGATAATATTTTAAATCCCATATACCACGATAATTTCGTGCTGGAACGGAATTGGTATTGTGCTAACATCTTTGGATGCAGGAAAATAGGTTGGAGGGATCCAACTAGATTCCTCAACAGTAATTATTTGATTATGGATATTTTGATATTCGTTGATTATCATATCGATATATGATGTCGTTGTTGTCGTGATTGACTATTTGGTGTGTAGCATCATTGGACCAAATTTTGGAATTTTAAAAGGATTTCAAAGTGTTTTTGAAAGTATACGTTATAAAATATTTTTGGAATTGATCCATTATAAATAAATAAACGTTATAATTTTAATGTTATAAAAATTATGATTTTTGAGAAATATAGTAAAAAAAATGATTTTTGAAAATATGGGGTTAATGATATTGTAAAATAGTTTAAATTGAATTTATGAATTTATTATGAAAAGTTTAAAAATAGGATTTATGAAATTTGATTATTTTATAAATCAAAATGATGAAATTATAAAGGAGTTTGAAGACGTTTTAAAAGAATAATATAAATTGATTTATATAAAAGAATTATAGAATGGATATTTGTAAATTAAAAATATTTGAATTGTAAAACGAGCTTTCATAAGTGTTAGAATGAATTGTGAATGAATTTCATAAATGAATGAAATTTATAGAATTATAAATGGTGAAGTTATAAATGGAATTTTATAAGCAGTAGGTTTATAAAATTTGTAAAGTTGTTAAAGGAATAGATTTTGGATAAATAAATGAATCTTATAAGTTATAAGATTTATAATTTGGGAAGTTTAAAGGAACGATTTTGCAAACAAATAAATTATAGGTATTTAACTAAAATTATGAACTTTTGGTTTATAATTGAGTTATAAATTGAAATAGGTTAATAAAGGAGATTTATAAAAGGAAGTTGTTATAAATAAATAGAAATGGAATTTATAAACGTTGTTTTATAAATCCGCAAACGACTTATTTTGATAAGTTAATTGTTATAACTTATAAATGGAGTTATATTCACGTTTTAGACAGTGAATAATCCTTTAAAATAAAATGAATAGAAATGATGAGATTTGTTAACGAAGTATATTCACGTTTTTGAATAGTGAATAATGTGTTAAAGAAAATGTTTTGGATGTGATGTTTTAAATAGAATTAAAACGATCTAACGATGTTTTCAAAATGTGTTGAGATTCGAAACCATAGATTTCAACATTCATTGTTGAAATAGACGTTTTCGAGAAATAGAAGGAAATGGTGGACTATAACACTGTTGTTATAGTAAATGATTTCCGAAAGGAAATGTTTTGCATAGTATTGGGATTTATATATCTATTTTAATTTCGAATCCCTATACTAGTGATTTTGGGTTGTCGTAACGATGTTTTACGCAACATTCGTTTTGGCCCAAATAAATATGTTTAAGAGAATGATTTCCTTAAAGAATGAAATATATACTTAATTTCGATTTAAGTATATTGAATATTTTCCAAGTGTTGAAAATAAAAGATTGTGAATTACTTATTAAATAAGTATGGAAATGTTTTCCAATATAAAGTGAATATTTTGAGAATTAATCTTTTTGAAGATAAATTGAAAATGAATATTTGAAACCTATTGAAAATCGTATATCAGTAGATATTGTGAAATATAAATTCACTATGGAATTTATAAAAGAAAGTGGAATTCGTTTAAAAATAAATATTGATTTATTTTTGAAGTATTGAAAACATACATCTTGTAAAGATATTTTGGAAAATAAATAATTTGGAAAATTATTTGGAATCTGGTGATGTTGTGCATATCCATTGATAGTTCAATAACCGACTATCAATATTTACTTTTGAAAGGTATTTGTTATGATTTTCTTGAATTTGGATGCACACTTATTTTTAAATTATTGCGCTCGTTATTCGGATTACCCATTCCGAATAGTGATACGACGTAATGGATAGCATTGATGACCGGTGTTGAAGACCAGATATTTTTAAAAGCGAAAGGACAACTCGTCGATTGTCTTTGCACTGAGTAGCTACGGTATAGAGACTCCCTATGTGATGGGAAGTCCGGACGTGATTAGAGATTATCCGGATTGCAAGGACTTCTTTGTAAGTGCCTTCGGTTCTGTTCGAGCCCGGAACAGACTTGTATGTATTGTGTGTCTGACATTACAAATTGAGATATAAAGCAGATTTCTTTCAAATATATTTCTGTTGGTGGCGGAGAATTTATTCTCTTAGCTTAACACCCTTCTCTGAGACGTACGAGCTCAAAGGTTATGTAGTTGAAGGTTATCAGCGATATATTCCCAATTTGGTAATGTGACATGCTGAGTGTTGCTGTGAAATGATCATTTGTGATAGGATCATTTGTTTGATCGTTTATCTTTGTGATCATTTCTCTGATCATTTGGACCCAAAGCATGACTTTGTATAAAGCATGGCTTTGTGGACGTGACTTCGTCGAGCCTCACACCCCGGAATGGTCAAAACAGGAAAGATGCAGCAAGGTTATGAGGGGTAGCTCCCTTTAGGGTATGTGCATTTCCTTTTGGAAAAGTGTGGTATCATGGTATGGAGCCCAGATACTTACTCATGTTGAAACACTTTATTTATGATTGTGTGATGTTGATTACGAGCGCTCGGTTAAAGGTCCCAAAGGACCGGGGGATGGCATAGTCGTGTCAGTAGTTACCCAATTAGGGGTAACCCGGCCTTGTGTTGGCAGAGATCCGGTTTGGTTCTCGGGGACATCCTTCCAGAGGCGTTCTCATGTGGCAATGGGAAGTTCCTTGGCCTGACCATTCGTTGGAAATCCAATTCCCAATACGAAACCCTGTACTGTTTTAGTTGTAGAACCTGCCATTTACTTATGGTGGTCACCACTGTTTAGATGGTAGCTATAGTAGGCATAGTTCGAAATGTCTATGCTGGCTAAGATTTATATCTTTATTTTCGAAATGAATTTTTCCTACACTATGCACTAGTAATAATATCAAATGTTCTTTTTAATATGTATCAAGCATCTTTGACTATCATAATGAGAAATCTCCTCCGATTCTGCGTTTGCATGTGTGTGTGTGCGGGAGGCCTTATGGTAGTCTCATTTTTAAAAGCATTGCGAATTGACTTTAGAAATATTCCTCTATTTTGATTTTAAAGATAAATAAACTGTTTTGAGTTCTCACACCAGTCACATGACTGACTCGGAGTTTATTGTTTTCCTTCCTAAACTCTGGGTGCCCACCAATTTCCACACGGGCAGTCAAGAGTTAGGTTTATCAGGATATTCTGGAATTCAGGAGTTGCTAGAGGCAAGCTGGATGGCATGTCGTATTATTAGTATATAGTATTTCTTTTCCGCTGTTTGATGTTGTTTGTTGTTGTACACTCTGATGTAATGAAATGTAATGTGATGTAATGTAATAACTGATATAGTTCTTTGTTTAAAGATTATTCATTTATTATTATATGTTGTTCCGCTGCGATTGTGAGATTCTGATATTGTTCTGTTGTTTCTGTTCCGTTCTATTTTCTATCTTTTTCTCTCTTCTTCTGTCTTTTTCTTTTTCTTAAAACCCTAACTATTCGGTTTTTCGGCAACGAAAAATCGCGTACGTTACATTTGGTATCAGAGCATATGGTTAAGCGACAACCATGACTCTGTTGGGTATTACTCATTAGAGATAGAGTCAGTAGTACTCTAGAATGAGTTTGAGTGTAATAATAGCTATGAGAGCGTATTTGTTAGTGAATATGAAATTGTTTTATATTGTGATGATTGGTTTGTTGAGTGGCATATGAACCTTCGTCAACACGGTATGCACAACTATGCCGAAGGGTTTTATAAACACTTGAATAGAACAATTCGACATAATGTTGTTTTAAATTGGGTAAATGAAATAATTTTACCTTGATTATATTTTATATATAAAGGAATAATTTTTCAGAATTATTAAAGTGTATATAAGTTGATTGTTTAGTTGTTTGAATAATCTAAATAAAAGAATAATTGTATAAGTAAAAAAAATTATAAGTATGAAATTATAATTAAAGTGATTTACAATTGTGAAATAAACTTATATATAAGAAGTGAAACTATATGAATATATTTATGAATATAAGTTATAAATAAAAAATGAATTTAAAGTTAAATGGAAATTTACTTTAGAATTTGGAATCTGAATTAATTCATAAGTGGGAATTTAAGTTAAGTAAAAACCAAGTGATGTTTATAAAATGAAGTATAACTTAAGAAATGTTGAATGAAGTTGATATGGAATAATGAATGTAAGTGTTAATTCATTAAAATCTTATGTTATGAGAAGTTGAATAATTGAATGAAAATCAATTTAATTAAACCAATTGAAAGTGATGGTGTTAAACCAAATTAAATGAATATAAGAAAAGGAATTTGGTTGTAATTAATATACATTGGTTGTTATATGATAATTAGTTGATTGTATATAATTCATTAAGAATTAATGAAATTGGAAGCTAAAGCTATAAATCAAATTGGAAGTTAAGTAAATTTGAATTTGATTTGGAAGTGAACCAACTTGAATATGAATTAGTGAATATAAACTAATTGAAAATGAATGTTAGTAAAAACATCCACTGTTAATGAATCAAATGTGATTAAATTGAAAACCCAATTCATTGAATATTAATGAGAATATGAATGAATATTTATTGGTTATGAATGTTAGTTGAATGCTAGTTGGATGATAGTTGGTTGATGGTTGAATATATTGCTTTTATTGCATTTGCTATGTTGGCATATATAGTTATTATGTTGCTATATGTTGTATATCGATACTATTTTCATATATGCATGTTTCTCATCTATTAGTTGAGTGTTTAGTAGGTGCGGATCGCGTTTGCTTCTCATTTGGAGCTCTTTCGCGCTATATTAGCCGTATATGCTCGCTAATAAAATATAAGGTACATATCTCGGATTACATATCGTACTTTTACACTTTTTTCCCTACGGGATGCCTCATTACTTGATGAGATGTATATTTGTGATATATATATATATATACTTTCATTTTTTTTCGGATCGAGTCGCGCAAATGAGAATATGGTGAATTTTTCCGAAAATTTAAGGCGTTAGAAAATTTTTGAGAAAAATTGGAAAGTTGTGAAAACTATAACTTTGATTTGGAATTGAAAGTTAAACAATAGTAGTTGTTTTTGAAAAGATAACTAAGTATGATTTGAAAACTTAGTAAAGATTTTGTAAGAAGTTTAACTATGGCTTTGGGAAAGTTCATGAATTCTGTAACTTTTCTTACTTGGTAATTTCGAGGACGAAATTCTTTTAAGAGGGGAAGTATGTAACGACCCAGAATTTTTATTAATTAAAAATTGAATATTTAATTAATTTTAAATATTAATAAGTGAAATTTATAAGTCGAATAAATTTTATTTCGAATAATTGGATTTAATTGAATAATTAAATCGATAATTTAATATGTTAAATTACAGAAATAATTGAAAATTGGGTAAAATATGATTGAAAATTATTCGTAAAATTTTATTTTATCATATTGAAGTTAGAACGATATTTTAGAACTTTTAAAATCGAATTAAAAGTTAATTTGTGAAAATTGAATATTTTAATATTAAATCGACTAGTGAAATTAGCCTTTTTTTGAACAGTCTCAGAATTGGACGAAACTAGTTCCATTGGATCCGTAATAGTTTTTTATTACCGGATTTCAATTTTCGTTGCAATCGGAGTTATCGTTTGATCGTGGCAGCTCGAAACGCATCGAAATTGTTTTAATATTAATTTGGCGAGTTAAAATAGCCATTTTTCAAAAAGTCTCGGATTTCAACGAAACCAGTTTCATCGGATTCGTAATGTGATATTATTGTATGGTTTCAATTTCGTGTCAATCGGATTTATCGTTTGTCCGGTGCAAGCTAAAACGCCTAGAAAATCATTTAATCGGTTTAAATTTAAATCGAACGTTTATTGCCATAACTCGCACAGATGACCGAATTAGCTTTCGAAACCTGTTCCATTGTGTCCGAAACGCGGGGTAAACCCTAGAAACGCTGGTCACCGTGCGTAAATCGGAGTTTGGAAAATCCAAAATGAATAGTGTTTCGTTCGATTTTCTATAAATAGCCCATCTCTTCATAAATTAAAAAAAAATAAGCTAGGGTTTGTTTCTGCAGCCGCCTCCATCTATAATCTATGGCCGAAATCTTCCTATATTCATCCTCCATTTCCTCCAAATCCATCAACCAATTCAAAAATCCTTCAACATGAAACTTGTAGATCTCCTCGAGTACTTCATGTTCAACGGTTATGATCGAGAATAGTGGAGTAGATTGACGGCAATTTGCAGTCAAAGAGGGTACGTTTGGCCTCGTGATGCATGCAAATGAGGCGACCGAGCTCGCCGTTCCTCTGGGCGTGGGTGGAGTTGAGCAAGGCGCTTCGAACGATGGTACCTGATTGAATTTTAATTGAGTGTGGTGGCGGCGTTTGTTAACCCTAGTCTCGGCTATTATGGGTTCATGAGCGTGATTTGTTTCTGGAAGAAGAACGTAGGGGGGAGAGGATAAGACGTGTGGCCCTGATGCCTTCAAATGAGATCCTACGGCCCTGATGTTATTTAGGTTTATAATATAAAAATTATGTTGTAAATTATATATAAAAAATTCGTGAAACTTGTAAAAATCATATCTTTTTCATACGAGGTCGAAAACGCACGAAACCAGTTGCGTTGGAATCGTATGGACGAGCACTACGCGATGGAATTGGATTGGAGTCGTTTGGAGTTAGTGAGAATTTCGGGTAAAATTAAACGCGCGTTTAATTTTATTCGAAATAAAGCGCTAAAACGAAATTGAAATCAAGGTGAGAACTTCTCACTCAATCAAATCGGTTTCGATTTTTATTTTAAATAGTTATATTTAAAATACTTGAATGTATGTTTGAATGATGATTGTTACCTATTGATTGTTAAATTAGACATTATGCGCCGTTAGTAAGCGGATGTTATTTATTAAAAACATATACCGCGAATATTTCATAAACAGTGAAATTGGTATTATATATAATAGCAATCTATATATATTGGCATATGTATATATTGCAGTTGTTGATTTTTCCCGCATTGTATAGCGGATGAGACCCTATTGCGCCGTCTATTAAGCGGATAATATTTTAAATCCCATATACCGCGATAATTTTGTACTGGAACGGAATTGGTATTGTGCTAACATCTTTGGATGCAGGAAAATAGGTTGGAGGGATCCAACTGGATTCCTCAACAGTATTTATTTGATTATGGATATTTTGATATTCGTTGATTATCATATCGATATATGATGTCGTTGTTGTCGTGATTGACTATTTGGTGTGTAGCATCATTGGACCAAATTTTGGAATTTTAAAAGGATTTCAAAGTGATTTTTGAAAGTATACGTTATAAAATATTTTTGGAATTGATCCATTATAAATAAATAAACGTTATAATTTTAATGTTATAAAAATTATGATTTTTGAGAAATATAGTGAAAAAACTGATTTTTGAAAATATGGGGTTATATTGTAAAATAGTTTAAATTGAATTTATGAATTTATTGTGAAAAATTTAAAAATAGGATTTATGAAATTTGATTATTTTATAAATCAAAATGATGAAATTATAAAGGAGTTTGAAGACGTTTTAAAAGAATAATATAAATTGATTTATATAAAAGAATTATAGAATGGATATTTGTAAATTAAAAATATTTGAATTGTAAAACGAGCTTTTATAAGTGTTAGAATGAATTGTGAATGAATTTCATAAATGAATGAAATTTATAGAATTATAAATGGTGAAGTTATAAATGGAATTTTATAAGCAGTAGGTTTATAAAATTTGTAAAGTTGTTAAAGGAATAGATTTTGGATAAATAAATGAATCTTATAAGTTATAAGATTTATAATTTGGGAAGTTTAAAGGAACGATTTTGCAAACAAATAAATTATAGGTATTTAACTAAAATTATGAACTTTTGGTTTATAATTGAGTTATAAATTGAAATAGGTTAATAAAGGAGATTTATAAAAGGAAGTTGTTATAAATAAATAGAAATGGAATTTATAAACGTTGTTTTATAAATCCGCAAACGACTTATTTTGATAAGTTAATTGTTATAACTTATAAATGGAGTTATATTCACGTTTTAGACAGTGAATAATCCTTTAAAATAAAATGAATAGAAATGATGAGATTTGTTAACGAAGTATATTCACGTTTTTGAATAGTGAATAATGTGTTAAAGAAAATGTTTTGGATGTGATGTTTTAAATAGAATTAAAACGATCTAACGATGTTTTCAAAATGTGTTGAGATTCGAAACCATAGATTTCAACATTCATTGTTGAAATAGACGTTTTCGAGAAATAGAAGGAAATGGTGGACTATAACACTGTTGTTATAGTAAATGATTTCCGAAAGGAAATGTTTTGCATAGTATTGGGATTTATATATCTATTTTAATTTCGAATCCCTATACTAGTGATTTTGGGTTGTCGTAACGATGTTTTACGCAACATTCGTTTTGGCCCAAATAAATATGTTTAAGAGAATGATTTCCTTAAAGAATGAAATATATACTTAATTTCGATTTAAGTATATTGAATATTTTCCAAGTGTTGAAAATAAAAGATTGTGAATTACTTATTAAATAAGTATGGAAATGTTTTCCAATATAAAGTGAATATTTTGAGAATTTATCCTTTTGAAGATAAATTGAAAATGAATATTTGAAACCTATTGAAAATCGTATATCAGTAGATATTGTGAAATATAAATTCACTATGGAATTTATAAAAGAAAGTGGAATTCGTTTAAAAATAAATATTGATTTATTTTTGAAGTATTGAAAACATATATCTTGTAAAGATATTTTGGAAAATAAATAATTTGGAAAATTATTTGGAATCTGGTGATGTTGTGCATGTCCATTGATAGTTCAATAACCGACTATCAATATTTACCTTTGAAAGGTATTTGTTGTGATTTGCTTGAATTTGAATGCACACTTATTTTTAAATTATTGCACTCGTTATTCGGATTACCCATTCCGAATATTGATACGACGTAATGGATAGCATTGATGACCGGTGTTGAAGACCGGATATTTTTGAAAGCGAAAGGACAACTCGTCGATTGTCTTTGCACCGAGTAGCTACGGTATTGAGACTCCCTATGTGATGGGAAGTCCGGACGTGATTAGAGATTATCCGGATTGCAAGGACTTCTTCGTAAGTGCCTTCGGTTCTGTTCGAGCCCGGAACAGACTTGTATGGATTGTGTGTCTGACATTACAAATTGAGATATAAAGCAGATTTCTTTCAAATATATTTCTATTGGTGGCGGAGAATTTATTCTCTTAGCTTAACACCCTTCTCTGAGACGTACGAGCTCAGAGGTTATGTAGTTGAAGGTTATCAGCGATATATTCCCAATTTGGTAATGTGACATGCTGAGTGTTGCTGTGAAATGATCATTGTGTTGATCATTTGTGATAGGATCATTTGTTTGATCGTTTATCTTTGTGATCATTTCTATGATCATTTGTTGACCCAAAGCATGACTTTGTATAAAGCATGGCTTTGTGGACGTGACTTCGTCGAGCCTCACACCCCGGAATGGTCAAAACAGGAAAGATGCAGCAAGGTTATGAGGGGTAGCTCCCTTTATGGTATGTGCATTTCCTTCTGGAAAAGGGTGGTATCATGGTATGGAGCCCAGATACTTACTCATGTTGAAACACTTTATTTATGATTGTGTGATGTTGATTACGAGCGCTCGGTTAAAGGTCCCAAAGGACCGGGGGATGGCATACTCGTGTCAGTAGTTACCCAGTTAGGGGTAACCCGGCCTTGTGTTGGTAGAGATCCGGTTTGGTTCTCGGGGACGTCCTTCCAGAGGCGTTCTCATGTGGCAATGGGAAGTTCCTTGGCCTGACCATTCGTTGGAAATCCAATTCCCAATACGAAACCCTGTACGGTTTTAGTTGTAGAACCTGCCATTTACTTATGGTGGTCACCACTGTTTAGATGGTAGCTATAGTAGGCATAGTTCGAAATGTCTATGCTTGCTAAGATTTATATCTTTATTTTCGAAATGAATTTTTCCTACACTATGCACTAGTAATAATATCAAATGTTCTTTTTAATACGTATCAAGCATCTTTGACTATCATAAGGAGAAATCTCCTTCGATTCTGCGTTTGCATGTGTGTGTGTGCGGGAGGCCTTATGGTAGTCTCATTTTTAAAAGCATTGCGAATTGACTTTAAAAATATTCCTCTATTTTGATTTTAAAGATAAATAAACTGTTTTGAGTTCTCACACCAGTCACATGACTGACTCGGAGTTTATTGTTTTCCTTCCTAAACTCTGGGTGCCCACCAATTTCCACACGGGCAGTCAAGAGTTAGGTTTATCAGGATATTCTGGAATTCAGGAGTTGCTAGAGGCAAGATGGATGGCATGTCGTATTATTAGTATATAGTATTTCTTTTCCGCTGTTTGATGTTGTTTGTTGTTGTACACTCTGATGTAATGAAATGTAATGTGATGTAATGTAATAACTGATATAGTTCTCTGTTTAAAGATTATTCATTTATTATTATATGTTGTTCCGCTGCGATTGTGAGGTTCTGATATTGTTCTGTTGTTTCTGTTCCGTTCTATTTTCTATCTTTTTCTCTCTTCTTCTGTCTTTTTCTTTTTCTTAAAACCCTAACTATTCAGTTTTTCGGCAACGAAAAATCGCGTACGTTACAGAGACGGTATTTGGTCTACAGTCTCGACAAATACTCTTCCAACCTCAAATATTCAAACTCCAACCAATGGTAGTAATCGTGTTACACACACCACTACCTTATCTACCTTTATGACTTATATTGGAAAAACCTGAACAAGTAACCCAACAGATAGGTAGAAATAATAAATATATATATATATATCAAAACTACAAATACGCTCTCTCAAGATAGACACCACTCCAGAGCCTAGGTATCCACTCAACCTAATGCTCTGATACCACTGTCACGACCCAACTTCCAGACCCCAGGAAGTCGCATCACTAATAAGAAAAAAAGGGATAGATAGTAGAAAGAAAGAGAAGAAGAAGAAAACAACACATCAGAATCTAAACAGTGGAACGAATAAATTATATTAATAACATGAAATATTTACAAAATTTACACACTATCAGAGTACACTGATAATACAACACATACTAGATAGTTATAAACACCTGTCTAGTTATTACAACTCAATCAGTACAAGAAACAACTCAGAGAAAACACACAGCGGAAAACTATATATATCTACACGCAGAAGCCTCCTGCTCCATTGCTCCTCCACAATTCGTCAAAGCTAACCCGAATCCTAACCTGAATCCCTTGGCTACTCGTAAAAATTTGAGTACCCAAGGGTTTATGGAAAACAAAAATAAACTCCGGGTCAGACATGGGTCTGGTGTGAGTAACAGGTT
The DNA here is from genome assembly GCA_030765085.1 of Allium cepa. Taxonomy (NCBI): domain Eukaryota; kingdom Viridiplantae; phylum Streptophyta; class Magnoliopsida; order Asparagales; family Amaryllidaceae; genus Allium; species Allium cepa. The sequence continues at coordinate 345,454,360 of CM060934.1, forward strand.
AAAGTTGCTTAACTTTTGAAAAACCTTTGAAAAGAAAGGTATCACGTAAGACTTCCCACACATAAACATGGAAAAGTTTTTACCTTACGCTAACCAAAACATTTGATAGGAAATCTGGTGACATTATAATAGTGTCTAGGGTTTTCAAATAAATATGAAATAGCCAAAATTGTACATGATTAAATTCCAGCTACTAGCCACAAAAGTGGGTAATACAATCAAAACCGTTGGCACTTATTGGATTTTGGATTCCATACAATGGCATTGCTACTGGGATACCGCCTGTCACAGTACGTGGCCTAGATCACCGTACCGAGGAGCCACCCTTACTCCCCTGCAACACAAGGCCGGACCCGTTCCTTACTGAACAGTTCCAAACAAGACAACCCCGACAGTTGTCGCGAATCAACCACCCACACAGCCGAATAAAAAGGGACCTCTAGACAGGGGTAAATCTTGCTCTCAAGTGGGGGCTACCCACGAAGCCTTGCTGCACCTCCCCTGTTTTAGCCATTCCCGGTTGATGAGGCTTGAGGCTGCAATTACCTTTATAGGATACATCACTTAGAATGCTCATCGTCCGCCTGACGATGTTCTGAAAGCATTCAATCCATACAAGTTCGTTCCGGGTTCGAACAAAACCGAAGGCACTATCTCGTTGCACTCATTATTGGAATCACCCTCAGAGTCAACGACCATAGCCCTTGCACTCTAAATCACCATCTCGAATCTATAAGCACTATTCCGTCAAACTCATTACGGAATCACCCACAGAGTTATATTGACGTATAGCCCTTACACCTCGAGTCTTCACTTGCTCCACTTGGATTAATGACCTAACGTTTAATTGGAATCGATGTGGTTTTCAGATATCCGAATATGGAAACCCGATCCCGGTCTCATCGAAATCCAAAGCGGTCTTTTAGGTCCAAGTTGTTTTAAGTTTAAACAATTCAATCTAATTATCCATATACACACAGATAGGTAACTCATATCATCATAATAGATAATCAATATTTTTATCATAAACAGGTAATCATGACAAATTGATAATCTACATTATCATCACCCATAGATAACTCATGTCATCATCACAATGCAACCAATGCATCCATATCACATAATACTATTCTCATATCTGAGATTCAAACCATTCAAGTCAAACCAAATCATCCATTCATAAGCAAGGATCTACAGTCACACCATCTATAATTAATTTAAAATGAATTAAATTAATTACTTCTATCTCTAATTAATTTAAAGTGAATTAAATTAATTAGCTATCTTTAATTAATTTAAAATGAATTAAATCAATTACTTCACCATTTAAAACTTGCTTACTTAACCCTTAATTGATTTCCAATCAATCAAATAATTATCCTCAAATTTATCACCTTAATTAATCACCCTTGATTAATTATCCCTTAATTACATTCAAGTAATTATCTTTAATTAATTTTACAAATTAATTATCCTTAACCAAATTCAGTAATTAACCTTTAATTACTTCATTAATTAATTAATTACATTAATTAATTACTTCCTTAATCACTTATCATTGATTAATTAATCCTAATTAATTAATCCTTAATTACATCATTAATTATATTAATTAATGATCCTTAATTAAATTTAAATTAATTACTTATTTAAATTAATTACATTAAGTAATTAACCTTAATTAAACCACAATTATTAATCATTCTTGATTATTTACATTTAGTAATTAACTGCCCTTAAGTACTTCCTTAATTATTTAATAATTAATTATATTTATTAATCATCCTTGATTAATCTCATTAGTAATTAATTACTCTTAATTAATTACATCACTTAATCATTTCAAAATGACTTAATCAATTAATGCTTAAATTAATTACATTAAGTATTTAATTATTAATTACTTCATAAAGAAATTACCTTCAAATTAATTACACAAAGTAATTAATTCCCAAAACTCTTCTCTACTTTAATTAATTACTTCCAGTAATTTACTTAACTTAATTACTTCTCTAAGTAATTCTTCTTTACTGATTACTTACCAACTCATTCAATGATTATTCTAAATTAATTAAACTTAATTAATTAATTTAAACTAATCTAATCTAATTAATTAATTACAATGAGTAATTAATATCTTTAATTATTTCCATAAAGTAATTCATACTTAATTAAGTTTCATAATTGATTATCTAAATTAACTAATCCGATTAATTATCAAAATTAATTACATTAATTAATTAATAGATAATCACAAGTTAATGACCTTCATTAACTTATTAACAAATTCTTAATTACCTTTCTTAAGTAATTAACTTAGATTAATTACAAATTTAATTAACCTTAATTAATTCCAAATCTTTAATTAATTAAACAAATTAATTAATTAATTTTTTTAAATTATTACTTTTAATGAAACAAAGATCATTAAATCTTAAATTTACTTTAAAAATAAAACATTTCTTATTCATGATTGCTTTATCATTAATAAAGTAACTTAAAACAATTTAACTCAAAATTGTTTTCAAATTACATTTTAAATTTAAAATTTAAAAAGAAATCAAACTTAACTTAAACAAAGTTTTAAAAACATTTTAAAACCCTTTAAAAACTTATGCTAAAGATTTTCTTATTTTATAAAAGAAGTTAAAAGAAATTTAAACCCAAATTCATTTCAAAATACAAATCATATATATATGTTTTAAAGTTGTTTAAAACATTTAAAATATTTAAAACTTCTTTTCTTTTCAAAACCTGATTCAAATTTGATTCTTGTTTCCAGATTTACAACTTATGTTTAAATCTTCTACCTTAATTTAAATCTTTATCTTAAATTTCAGATTTATTTAAACTCCCCTTTAAAATTGTTAAAACATTTTAATTTTAAAAGTTTGAATTAAATTTTAAAAAAAAACTGGAATTCAAACTCAGATTGGAAAAATAATACCCTTTAAATTTAAGTTTTAAATTCTGTTTAAAACCTTGCATTTAGACTTTAAAACAAACTTTTAAAATTAAAACTACAGGTTTCAAAAACCTGTGATTACAGAAGGTAAACCCGAGCCACTCTTCAGTTTACTTCGAGTAAAACCCAGGCTATCTTCGAGCAAAACTCGAATTAATTCGAGTATAACCCGAGAAAAACAAAGCACAGCAAACCCAAACAATACCCTGACATTCCTTCTTCACCGTGCATATGCACGGTGGCTGTAGCCACCTCCGACCACCACTAAATCAACCAGCAAGTCGACGTCCATCTCTGCATCACCATGCGACCGTCAAACCCCTCAATTCCACTCGAAAATGATTTCAAGTATCCCAATCCAAAACCTGGCAACAACAGGCACCTCCACCTCCAAACCTGTAAACTGCTCGTTTCCTCACCTCCGACCACCGTGTCGATTGAAACTCCGGCGACATCAAAATCAATGCTTCAGCAACCAGTTCCTTGAATCCCAATATGCTCGGTCCACTAGGAAGAACAAGATTGTCAAAAACTTCGAACCATGCCAAAACTAGGTTAACAGATCTTGTCAACCTCCCATCGCCTCCACCGCACACTATTCATCTTCCTGGCATTTTTTCCACACCCCCTGATCATCCCACTATCATCTCCATGAACCCCGAACTCTCCAATCAACTTGACCAACACAGATTGACCAGAACTCATTACCAATTCAAATAAGTACTGCAATCCCAATCCCTAACTAAACAATATGACTTTAGTTTTAAAAATCATCTTTTTGTTTAAGTTTTCAGATTATAACACTGAATTTATATTTTATAATGTTTGAGTTTCAACTTGATTTAACATACTCTGAATTTTTACAATTTTCAGAAACATCACCCCACTTTATTTTACTTAAATAAATTTCTGAACTAAACTATGTTATAATTAACACATTGGCTTCAGGATTTAATCCCTAACAAAATTTAAACAAGAACAAGAGGATTTCATTTTTGTTTATATGTATAAGAATCTGGATCTAGAATCAGAAGAGCACAGTCACATACATGCATGTATTGGACATCCAAATTGCACAGAAACCCATCAATGTTCATTCACACAAACATATTTAACTCAGAAGGAAAAACATGCAACAGATTCACACTTAATCTTTTAAAGTTAGTAATGTTACTCACCTGTTATTACAAGAAACAGAGGCAGAGATTTTTGAAACTGATTTCAAAATTTGCAGTTGGAAACTTTTACTTCCATGCTTAAAAACTAAGTTGTTGAAACTTGATTTAACTTGAGTGTTTGTTTTAAAACTTGCATGCAGGCCTCTGGTCTAAAGAATGCAGGCAAGCTTTCTTTTGAAATGAATTTCAGGTTGCAGGCTTGATTCCATTAGCATTTAAATCTTTAATTTGAAAAACTTGAAAATGCAGGCTTTGATGGTTTAAGGCTTGATTTCCATATCTTAAAAGAATGCAGAGGCTTTACATTTGATTCTCAGATTCAAGGAAAATGAATTTCAGGTTGCAGAATGATTTTCAAGTTGATGAATATGAAGAGGACTTCAGATTTTTGGTTTTAAAAACAATTTCCAGATTTTTTTGGATTTGAGGAAGGGTTGCATTGTATTTGAAAAACCAGATTTTGAATATGATTTAAATTTTGTTTTTGAGAGTTTGAAAACAAATTTGTTTTCAGCTGAAAACTTTTCTTCTTAACTTTGAGAAATGAAAATTAGAAAAGAATAGAAATGAAGGAAACATGTTTTTATATAAGTATGAATGATTTATTTTAAAAATTAAAAGAAAATCGAAATAAAAGACACTTGTCTCAAACTTATATTAATATGATAACACGTGTCTCATTAGTTACTTAGGATATCAACACTTGTTTTATACATATTTTTTTATACTTTTTTATAAAGATAAATGAAATTCTCTTTACTTTATTAAATACATATATAATAGTTTCATAAATAAATGTAGATGTATTTCTTTTTAATGAAAATGAAATAAAACAATTTACATAAAAGTGAAAACTTATTTACAAGATCTACATATATTTATTAATTTGAATTTCAAAATTAAATCAAATTCAAATGTTATTTATACATTAAAATTCCACTTAAAACTAATTTATAATAACATATTAAATTTAAAAATAATAATATTGTCTTTAAAAAAAACATATCTACATTTATACATTTATTATTATTATAAAATATCATATTTATTAATTTTAAAATAATTTATAAGAGAAGTTATAAATTACTTATCTTATTCAACTTAATTAATTACATTAACGTTTTAATATACAATTGGTATTTTTAAAATTTTAAATAATTCCAAATTATAATTATTAAGATATATTCAAAAAGAAATAAAATAAACTTTTGTTTATCTTATAAAAATTTAAACCATGTTTAAAATACAATTATACAATTTAAAACAATTTCTTTAAGTAATTTAAACCAATTAGTCATTTATTAAATAAAATAAAAATCTTCAAATTATCAAATGAATATTAGAATTTTAAAAACCATATTTTATTTTTTAATTTAACTTCACCTCAAAACTTATCTATTCACAATATATATATATAAATATATATACATACATTATAAATAGGAAAACAATTATTAGCTTTTAAAAGATAAAATTCATCAATTACACATTTATTTAATTGGATTATTAAATCAAGTTAATTTTTATTAAAATTTTATCAAATCAATTTAATTTTAAATATAGATTATTAAATTGATATTGCTAAAATTTCCGGGATATCACAATTCGTTTATTAAAAATCTTTTTCCCCCATACTTGGAATTTATTCGATAGGATTTCAAAAATCAACTTTTATCCCTTTTCAAATTCCTTATTCTAATTTATCCAATTTTCTAAAATTATTTTACTTAAAATTCTCTATTTTAATTTCCTTTTAAAAAATCCAATTTTTATATTTTTAATATCTTAAAACACCAAAAATATATTTGGTCAAACCATAGCCTTCGATAATTTCAATTACCAATGTAATCAATCACAGATTATCAATAAATCATATCGTAGCATATGAAATAAATTCAAACATTTGAGGAATCCAGTTGGATCCCTCCAACCTATTTCCCTGCATCCACAGACGTTAGCACAATATAAAATCCCAATTCCACTTCGAGGTGGAATATCATGGTATATGGGGTCATCCGCTATTATGCTGTGCGCATAGGGTCTCATCCGCTATATAATGCAGGAAATTAATCATTCCAATATATATATATATATATATATATATATATATATATATATATATATATAAACACACAATACTATATATAATATCACCCAACAGATAAATTATTAAATTCATCCAAGCACATCCAATAATTTAAATTTATTCATTTAAATTAACTAGGCAAACCAAATGAGTGAGAAGATCTCACCTTTGCTTTTAAATTTGCAATCCACTTCCATCCCGACTTGTTTCCTTCATAATTTTGTCCTTGAATAAACAATATACGGTTTATTAACATATGAAATAATCGAACCATCAATTTCCATTTTATAATTAATTTAACTAATAATTTATTTTAAACTAATTATTTTTTAGTAACTAAAATAAATTATATAGGTTAGTTAAAACAAATTAACCATATTACATTAATCTAAAATAAACAGTAAGCTAATGCATGTATGTATATATAATTTCTAGATACATTTATATTTATATACTTCATTTCTGTAAATGATAAGATAGAAATTTTCTTACTATATGTATATATTTATACATACATACATACATACATACATACATACATACATACATACATACATATATATATTTGAAGTTAAAAATAGCATATATCTTACTGTGAAAATTTTCCATACAACAGTTTATAGTTTTATTTTTAAATTTCACATATATATTTTAATATGTGTATATGTTAAATCTAGTTAAATCGAATAACTTACTGCCCATCGATCAGCTTCAACGACAAAGCCTCTAGATCTCCCAATATCTCTGTCGTCAACAACTCAAGCATCCATGACTTCCTTGTTCACTAAACAGAGTTTCAAGGGTAAGATTGTCAACTCCCTATGAGTGTTACCAACATATAGTCTACTGCCAGCTTCAAAGTTAGCAGCATTGCCGCCACCACCGCTTCTGAAACTTTTGGGTGCACGCTCCTCCAGGATGCAAACAAATTCGAGATCCACCTCGTCACATTGCATCGACCACCACTTCCGAGACCCAAGCTATCCGCGCTGCTCAATTCGAACTCCCCTTATTGGTGATTTCAATCAAAAGAACAACCTCTTCTTTATCAATTTCGAACGAATCGATTTCGTTGAGGGAAGGAACCCGCGATTATTCGTGTTTCGAATTGAAGGAGGAAGCATCGGCCATTTCAACTTATTTGCTAAGATGATTTCGATTTTCCCACTTCTCAGACAATTTTGATTTACTGGCATTTTTAATTTTCTGTTTGAACTTTCGATGCGTGTAAAAATCAGAAGGACACGTGCTAAAAAATTTAATACGTGTATGTAAGGGCTTGCAACAATTGTTATTTATATTTAAATTTTAAATTCAGGATTTTAAACCGTCTCGATTCGAGGCGTGTCGCTAGGCGTTCATAATATTATACCCCCATTACGAACACAGTGGAAAGGGTTTCGAGTCTTAATTCGATCGTATGGAGAAGATAACTTTTTGGACCCAGTTATTATATTAAATTCCGATATAAATTTCTGCGCGTTTACCTATCATATGATCACTCGACAACTCCAAACCCAACAAAATTTGAAATTCGATAATAATACATTATTACGGATCCAATAGAACTAGTTTCATCTAAATCCGAGACTGTGCCTCGGAAGGCTATTTTTAAACGTCAATTTAAACTATATATTTTTAAAACCGAACAAGCTGCTTTTAAATTCTATTTTAAGAGTTCTATTACCTTCAATATTGTAAATATAAATTTACTAAGCCTTTGAAATATTTTTAACCATCTTAAAAAAATAAGATCCACTATTTTAACCAATTTTCAGTTGTTTAATTCAATAGTTTATTTGTCAAATAATTAGTGATTTTTGAAATTCAAGTTTAACTAACTTTCAAAATTTTAAAATCAATCAAATATTTCAATTTCAAATATTCAGAAATTCCAGATCATCACAGTTCGGCCAGTCATGGAAGGGAAGGTCGCGTCATGGGGAGGGTGGGGTATCTGGTTTGCTCGGAGGTAATGGGTTAGGTCGTTGGGTGTTGATGGGCAGAGAAAGCCTGGGAACTGTGGCAATTGCTGGGATGGACAATGGATAACTAGCAGAGGGTTGTTGTTGTCTCTGTGGTAGGAAGGCTGTGGGGTGCAAAGGAAGGTGGAGAGGGCAAATGCGGCTGCTTGGTAGGGGAAGATGGCGGAGTTGCATGCTTTGAAGAGAGGTTGCGGCTAAGAAGAAGGGAGGTGAAAGGTCTCTGTGGCGGGATTAGGTGGAGGGTGGCTGTGTTGAAGGTTGGATGAAAAGTTGTGGGGGAAGGCAGACTGCTCAGTCGAGTTCAGGCGGTGGTTCGGCAAATGGGGGGGGGTTGGCTTTGGGAAACAGAGGAAGGGCGGAGCACTGGTCAGGGAATGGGTTAAACATGTTATTACAAAATCAAAATAACATTATATATATATTATTTTGTTTTGCTCAAATGAATGAATCAGAACGAAGGATGGTAAGAGAATAAGAGTTAAAGGATAAACCGGTTATAAATTGAATATATGGAATAGCACAGGCCAATATGTTGAATTTTCGGAAATATAAATGCTAATGACTATTTGGTGTGGATAATTAAATGGAAATAGGATACCAAAAGACCCAAATACGGACCGATACGGCTAATCGTTTCGCAGATTTCGCTGTGCATCGGACACCGAAATGCACAAATGGATATACTGCAGAGATCAACACGATGAAATGAACAGAATGGTACACATGTACGAGTGACATGACCCTTTGATCAAAATTCGATATTCACTGCAAGAAATGCTGCTAAAACGTCAGAAATAGGATAAATGGAGCTAGACCAGTCCAAATTTGGTGAAACGAATTATGACGTCTCACTTAAAAAATGATTTATAGATTTTCTTATGTAAAAATATTCAGATTTCAAAAATATTTTATTTTCGACAAATTTAACTGATTAAAATTTTTAAATTGAAATTTCACAACCAAACAAACTTCTATATTTTCGAATAAAAATTTGCCACTTGTTATGCTTAAATAGATGCATACAAAATATCAATTTTTCTTTACAAAATTTTACAACTTATTTCATGAAAATTTAGCTAATTACATTATTTAAACCATTAAAATTTTTGGGTCGTTACACTCTACCTCACTCAAAACTTTTCATCCCCGAAAAATAATGAGATAGGAGAACAGAAGCAAAAGAAAGGAAGGATAAATTTAAACACATTACTTATTAAAATCCATTTATTATTATCGTTCTAATTAATTCACTTTCAATCAATTTACACTCGTATCCATTTTATTTATAAATTCCCTTAACAAAATTTCATTTTTGGACATCTTATTATTTACACTTATATTATATATTATTCAATTACATGTTCTCATTGCATTCAAACCTTTTCTCGGTAAGTTTTATGAATGTTTCTGAATGTAGTTGAGCACTATACAAATTTACCTTTTATATACTACATTTCTATCAAGCAAAATTTCGTTTGAACATTTAATTACTTAGTTTTCTCTTGTAGAACCCTTAATTACATATCCACAATACATTTAACTTTTTTGAATATTCCAGGTAAGTTATATATGTTTCAGAATGCAATTGAGTATTACACAAATAAATTTTATCCTAGTTCAACTGTTACAAGTTGTTTCAATTTCATCTCTCATTTTAGACACCCAAATTATTCAAAATTTTTGCTTCATTTCAACAACTGAAAGCATCACTTAACATAAAACTTAAGAGTTAAATTTTTGGTTTTACTTCAAACCATTTTGAAATAAATATATATATACATACATATATATAAACACACACACACATCAAATCATACTCAAGAAATTCAAATCAAATTCATTTTCCAAAACAAAAGTGTAGTAAAGCTATTAAGTGGTCTCCCCACTTTGAGACTCGAAAATGAGTGTCGATGATGTTGTAGTCATCATTGAAATTATTTTCTAGCGACATAAGAGGAGAGTACCTACTTACTTCTTTTGAAATTCTTTAGAAACAATTTCCATTTGAAAATACTTTCAAATAATATATTTTCAAATCTTTGAAAAGCATGAAAAATTAAATTATCAAATCGCTAATTTAAATTCATTTATTTACAAATCATATTTATAAACCATGTTTATAAAATTTCAACTCCTTATAACATACTACAATAGTTAATGGTCTAGGAATATTGACAAAACAAGATAATCTAGTACTATCATTTTTAACAGCCAATTCAATTAACTATCTAATTTTGGAAAATTATACCTTTGTATGTAAAATATAATCATACATAATTATTTCATTTACCAATTTCAAAAACAATATTATGTCAGTTGCTCTGTTCAAATTATTTGGAATTCCTTAGTGTTGGCCAGATGAATAGATTGAAACCCAAAATTCAAACTTAACCACTCAAACAACACAATATAAAATACTTTTATATCAATTACAAATGTACCCTGATCTCATAGGTTGATTCAAGAATGGATTTTAGAACAAAGGTAGAGATTCAAATTTAGATGAACACTAATCAAAGAGAATTCTAACAATGAGGATAGGCTCGAAAGGAAGATAAGATAATTAGATTACAAAAGAGGAAAGATGGATAGACTTACATTAATCACGACGACCTTAACTGTGTCAATCGAGACACCATTTCAGAAATAATGTGCCCAAGGAATTAGACTTCATCTCTCCAGAAATGGCTTTTATAAAATTTGGCTTTCAACTGATGACTCCTAAGAGGTTGGAGAACATAGCTCAAATGAGATTCATGCTCCCTTAACGACTTAGAAATGACGAGAATATCATCATGGAAACCAAGACAAAATTGTTGAGAACATCGCAGAAAGCATGATTCATGAGATCGATGAAGAAGGCAGAAGCATTGGTTAATCAAAAGGGCATGACTAACCATTTATAAAAACCATTCTATGTTTGGAAAGATGTCTTGGGGATGCTCTCCTCGGCTAAACGAAGTTGGTGAAAATCGGTGGCAAGATCGAGCTCCATGAGTAAGATCGATGCATAGTTCAATTTCCTACTTAGGAGGTAGAGAAGTGACTTCACCAAAAACATCAGGATAATCCTGACTATCGAGGTGGAGTCAAGTTCACTAGGCTGAGAATCAAGCAAAATGATAAAACTACCTGCATAATCCCGAGGCAATCGACATTTGATCACAAAAGAATTACCCTGGTCGTCTACTAAAGAAACGGTTCCGCCTTTGCAAGAGATAACATCATCATAACACTTTAACCAATCACCCCCTAGTAATATATCAAATGCATCAAAACTGAGGACATAGAAATCTTCGATGAATCGACGCCTGTTGTATAGGAGTTTCAACCCTTGACAAATCATATTAAGGTTGGCGGGACCACCGATGGGATTAGTCACACATAATAATGAAGTTGCCAATTGAGGTTGCAAGATGTACTCAAATTTATTACAGAGATTGATAAAAATAAAGCTATGGGATGCTCCAATATCAAAAGAAAACGAACATGATAAGACAAGAATGGATTTTAGAACAAAGGCAAAGTTCCAAAATTCAAAAGAAATCCTAATTGAAGAGAATTCTAACCAAATATTTCAAGCTCGAATGAAGATGATTTTGTAATTAATTCTACTCATTCTAGGGTATTACTATCCTATCTCTAATGATTTTTTACTCTATAATCTAAGTTTTTCCTAAGCTGGTGCTCTGATACCAACTGTAATGACCTGCCATTTTGACCACTCAAATCGACAATATCCACATATGTCAGACTTGAATTGCTCAAAACAACAGATTGTTATTTTATAATTGGAAAAACTTACCATATATAATAAATAAATCAATCACAGAATCACAAACACAGGGTAATACAACAATAAACAATGGAATAGTTAAATAGTAGTTCATGAAGCTACTACAGAACACTAGAGTCTAAACAAAATACAATAGAAATCCAAATACCATAAGTCTCTAATACAAAGAAAATGACAAGTATGAACATAAACAACTGGGAATAACTAAATTAACTAGAAAGCTGAATAAATAGAAGATAGATCTCCAAGCAATGCTCCAAGCTCCGAAGGTGAGTCTCAAATGTTGCGACACTCATTCTGACCTGAGCATAAAGCAAATCACAAAACACTCAAGTCAAGATTAACATTCTTATGCAAGTAAATCAACTCAAGTGAAATGTCCAAATGAAATGCTAGTAACTTAAAGGATGTTTGGGATTACATCCCTTAAGGATCCGTGAAACTATCTACATACATAGTACAATATGCTACATATATAATGTATACAGTAAAGTAAAATATTAAAATAGCATTAAGGCATTGCCTATATTACCTTTAACACATTTTTATATAAATATCATAGTCTATATAAATACTGTAAGCTCCACCAAACTGGTGGGTTACTCGGTGAGCACTCTATAGGTACGATACAAACCAAACTCGTAGTTGGCGCGATAAGGCATATGACATGCATGATAGGCAATGCCAGGGTAGGATTCGACCGTTTGCATTCCCGGACTAGTGATAATAGAAAGCAGCTACTATCGCCTACCACGGAACACACCCATAACCAAATCGAGGGGTGGCCACCAAATCAATCGCAAAGTAATAAATATTATATCGAAGAAATGTACCCGATCGGAGGAGCGACCTCACTTGGCCTAGCTGACTCGAGGGAGACAGGGCTATGTTCATACCTCATACAGACGTTCGCCAAACCATCCTACTTCATTCTGGGTTCTCCACCATGTACACAGTTGTTAAAGTGGTTTTGGGTATTGGCAGAGAGTATGAAAATATCTGATCCCGGTCTCTCTAACAACCAAACGCTTATTTCACACAGTGTTTATTTTCATTTCAAACCGTTCATACTTCATATCAGAATATCATATTCATTTCAAAATCATATCACTTTCGAAATCATATTCACTTTAAATCATATTCATTTCCAAAATCATAATCACAAAGTAGGTTAAACCATCATATCAAAATTTTCACATTTAAATCTGAATCATAACAGTCCAATTTTAAACAGTTTGAATATTGAAAGCAGTATATATATTGGAATAGTCATACGTTAAAAATAATTTATATTTAAAAATTGGTTATAGATTAAAATAGATTATATATTAAAATATATATTTAAAATGGTTTACAACTTTAAAATAATATATATTAAAATAGTTTATATATTTAAAAGAGTTTATATCGAAAATAGTTTCAGATTAGAATTGTTTCTTCCAATTTCACAAATCAATTCAAATCAACTTTAGTTCCAAAATTCAATTTAGATCAATCTCAAATCAATAATTTCAATTTAAAAGGTTAAAGGTTCTTTTCAAATCCTCACTAAAACCATTTTTAATCTATATCCATTTAAAATCTAGGTTTGAACTACCAACTTAAACCACTTCTAATTCAATAGGCTTCAAAGTTTAACTATTCAAACATTTTACAATAACTCAATTTGATAAATTTCATTTATATTTCAAAATTCAACTTTTAATTTTATTTAATTTTGAAAATATTTACTTAATCATTTTTAATAACATTTAAATAAAATCTCAAATTACAAATTTAAATCAAATTTAATATTCAGTTTCAATTTTATTTAAATTTGAAAAAATTCATTTAATCGCCATTAATCAAAATCAAGTTATCATGTTATAAAATCATATCCTTTAAAATCTCAAAATCAATAAGTTTCAAATCAATCCTCATTTAAATTCAATTATTGACCAATTTAAATTTCAAGTCAACTTAATTTATATTTCCAACATCTATTTATTAAACTTATTACAAAATCTATTCAAAAATATTAATATAAATTTTAAATAAATATTTTAAACATATTAAATATATATATATTTATTAAATTAAATTTTTATTAAATTTATTATATTAAATATTATTAAATTAAATCTTATTTTATTAAATTTATTTTATATTAAACCTTATTTTATATATTTAAAAATAATAAAATTATAATTAAAACCCTTTCAAAACATAACTTATAAATTTTAAATTTCCAAACATATAATTTAAAAAAAATCTAAATTTTATACATTTTATATTATATTTAAAAACCAATATTTATTAAAAATCATATATTTCCTTTCAAAACTTTGGAAATCATATTTCAAAAATAGACCAACGGTGTCCGTATATAATTTTCTATCCCGTGGTCAAGTGATACAAATATTTATCATTTCAGTCCGCAATAATTAAATCTTACGGATGTATATCACTTCAAGCCGCAATCCCAATATTTCAGATTCAGTAAAATCGCTTGGGTTTACCGTTTCAACCGATAATGATTTTCCCATTATCTACAAAGTTGTTTGGGTATGTATCATTTCAACCCATAAGGATTTTCTAAACTAACAGGGAACTTGCAGTGTAAGAATAATAGAATAATAATATAAAATAACATAACATATCAATTGACAAGCATGTATCATAATTAACAATTTAAATATAATATACACACAACAGATTATGGTGTCATATGTCAACTATCATCGATAAACAATGCAAGATAATAACATATCATGTTCAATAATTAAATTACTAACCAATTCAAGTTTAATAACATATTTAAATCGCCATTTCAGTGAAATCAATTTACTAAACACAAGAATGTTAATCGTGCGCTCACCTTTCGAGGCTAAAGAAACAACTAGAACGAAGAAAGAGACACGAACGTCCACATAGATACGTACACGAACTAGCGGGATAACGACAAGCTAGAAGCTGTTGTGAAAAATTCTAGACAGTGAGCACTAAACCAAATAACTGGACAAGGAGAAGGTAGATAACTTGAATTCAAGAATCAAATATATATATATATATATATATATATGTTATATATATATATATTCTATTCAAAGAAAGAGAAGTAGAGGCTAGAGAGCAAGGGTGGTTCGACCAGTTAGGGGAAGGGAACGTTGCGTCAAGGGGATGGTGTGGCGTTTGGTTTCATCGGAGGTGATGGGTTATGTAACGACCTGTAAATTCCGACAATTAAATTGGTTAATTTAATAAGATTTTTGTAATTAAATTGGTTAATTTAATAAGGCTTTTGTAATTAAATATAGAAAGAAATAAAAACTTTATAATTTAAAATGAAGCGAATGTTAGAAATGAAATGTAGCAATGGTAATTAAAATTTATTATTGACAATTGAAGTGAAATCCCAATAATGAAATAGTGTAAATTGTTGCACTTTGTTATAAAATTGAAAATAAGTAAATAAAAGTAAGTATTGAGTTAACCAGTGAAATAATATATTGATTAATAGTAACTGAATGTAAATTAAGGTAATAATGTTAATGCAAGTTGATTGGATTAAGATAGGAAATAAATTTTCAATAAATATAAATAAATGTTACACTATGGGAAATGTAATACAATGGTTAGGAGTTGTTAAATTGGAGTATATTTGGGTAATGGGATATATACTAATGTTAAATTTATCCATAAGATGATGATTGATTGAATAAAGGGATTGAAAACAAATTGAATTAATTTATTTGAAATTAAAAATATAATTTATTTGAATTTACTTAAATTGAAGGCAAACTCTATAAATTTTGCAATAAACTATTATTTGATTGATATTGGAATTTTGGTTAATGAATTAGAAGTTTATTTGTAATCAGAAATAATAGAAATGGTGAATAATTAAATTTGAATTGAAGAGGTGTTTAATTAATTTAATATTAAATTATTTAATTAACTGGAAAATAGCCATTTTGGCCTCCGACTCGGATTTCGATGAAACTAGTTTCATCGGATCTGTAACGGAGAATTATTGTAGGATTTCGACTTTCGTAACATTCCGACTTGTCGTGGATCGTACGGGCTTGAAATGCCTTGAAATCGATTAAATTGAAATAAATTGAAACCAATTTGAAATAACTTAATTCTAGCATTACTTCTTCATACAATGGAATTTGGACATGAAACCTATTCCGTTGATTTTAAAATATTCAAAAATATATATTTTAATATATGGTTTGACCCATTTTCGTTTGGGAGTCAGAACGGGCTTTTCGGGTCAATTTTCGTTCAGAACCAAAGTCAACGTATCCGTTCCTCTATTTTTAGCTCTACATATATATATATATATATATCCTTTTATAAACCCTAGCCACTCCTTATTCTCATTTGTCTGCACGTACAATTCCATTTTCTCCCTCCTTATTTCAATGACAGACAAAACTAATTCCCAAATTGCAAATCCAAATCAAATTACAAATCAAAATTCAAACTCTTCCAAACCCTATCGAATTTTATATCATTGGAAAGATCTCATTAAATGGAACCTACATCTGCTGGTCGTTTTTCAAGACAGTGACCGGATCGATCCGAAATCATGGTCAAAGTTGAATTGGGCATTTTCGATTGGAGCGACAATCGGGGAATCCGTTTTTGGGTTTTGAGGAGGGTGTTGTCAGGAGTCTATCGGCGGTGGTCGAGTCATCCAATTCAGCATGGGGTGACCTGAATTCACGAACTAGGGTTAGGAATTACATGAACTACGGCGGCGGCCGACGGCATTAGTTGGGGCCGTACCTTGGCCAGGGCGGCAACCATCGATAGGGGAGGGCGGTCGGAGTAGGCGTGGCTGGAGCAGATGGCCGGAGATGATGGCAATTATTGGTCAAAGTTCGGTTGAAGGGAAGGTCTCGTGTGCATGGATGGCGCGCTCATCTGGAGAGATGATTAATGAGGTGGCGCGATATTACTTGTCTGCAATTATTTTATTTAATTTTGATTTCAAATCATTCTAATTTGTATATTTTTCACATACGAGTCCGATTCATGCGCTGTTTTCTCCACTAGGATCGTATTGAAATTCCAAACATTTTGGCGCTGGTTTGGATGAATTCTGAGACTGTTCAAATTTTGGGCTTAAATTGGATTTAAATTCAATTTAAATTCAAAGGTGAGTGTTTTAACCCACTCACAATTTCTAAAATTTCTTATGTTTGTTAAATTGATTTTTGATGTGATTAGAAATTTATTTATGACTTTTTGGCATTATTTGAATCATCATCTCAGTTTATTTGAATTTATTTGGATAAAATAGTTATTTAATTTATTATTGAATATAAACCGCCAGTAATGCCTATTATTTATTATCTGTTCTATATTGGTGTTATTGATTGAATTGGATGATGTTTGTGATAAATGTTTGATGATTGATATTGGATGAATGGATGTTGTATTTTATATTGTTATAAACTGCAAGCTGTTATGGATTTTTATTTCATTCGAGATTACGGTTTGAAATGATATATAATCGTATTTATATTTTAAATTACGGAGTGAAATAATAAATATCCATATCACTTGACTATAGGATAGAAAATCTTATAAAGACACCGTGGTCTATATATAAAATACTTTGAAATGATTTTTATGGTTTTGAAAAGAAATATATGGTTTTATTTAAATATTGATTTCAGATATTATATAAATGTACTTTATATATATAGTTAAATACTTGATTTTAAGTTATGTATAAATTTGTTTGGTATAACGCAAGTTTAATAATAAAGACTGATTTTATTAAAAATAAAATATGGTTAAGTATTTACATAAATTATATTTTAATATAGAGTTTATAATGATTTTAATAAAATTAAGGCTGAGAAGATAGACTTGAAATTGATTTGAAATTGTATTTAATGTATAAATTTATTTAATGAAACCGATTTGGAACTTATGGCATTGGAGATTTGTAAGGGATATGATTTATAACTTGATTTTGGGTTAAGGTGAATTAAATGAGTATTTCAAGCATAAATAAATTGAAGGAAATATTTAGTTAATTGTAATTTGAGTTTTATTTGAATGATAATGGATTTATTAAGTAAATATTTCAAAATTAAATAATAAAAATTTGAATTGTTGAATTGCAATTACCGAACTTAGTTTTGAAATTGTTGAATACTTAAAGTTTGAAATATACTGAATTCGAAATGGTTTATTTTGTGGATCAAATCTGTTCCGAAGTCGATATAATTTGGAATAGTTTAGCTGGAAACTGAATTGAATTGAAATTCATGATTTGGGATTTGGCTAAATTTAAAATTTAAAAATTCAAGTTGTTTTGGAATTGATTTATGAAATCGAAGAAGATATTTTTATTATATAAAGTATTTTAATATTTAAACCATTTAAGTGATGGAAGTTATGTTTCAAAGTTATGAGTTTTCAAAGTATTATGATTTGAAAGTGTTACATTTCAAGTGTTTTGTTTTCGAAGTGTTATAACTTTGAAAGTCTTATGATTTTGGAAAAGGATATATTTGAAATGAAAATGATATTGAATTGATATAGTTTTGAAAATGGAAATGAAATCATATTTATATGGTTTGAAAAAGGAAATGATATTTGGTTTTAAACTATAAACTATTTTGAAAATGACCGCGGTGTTATAATAACATTTGGTTGTTAAAGAGACCGGGATCGAAAGTTGTCATACTCTCTGCCAACTCCGAAAACCACTTTAACAACCGTGTACGCGGTAGAGATTCTAGAATGAAGTAGGATGGCGGCATCGTTGCTTTGAGGTATATACGTGGACCCGACACCCGTGAGTTGACATAAGGTGGCTAAAACAGGAGCGATCGACAGGCAAAGAAGGTAACACCTTTTATCGGACACACTCCTTCGATACCATTCTATTACTTTGTGTTTGATTGGGGCCCTTTTGATTTTAAGGGTGTGGCTCGAGGTGGGCGGTAGTAGCTGCTACGCATTACCACCGGTCCAAAAGTGTAATTGGTATATCTACCCTGGCATTTCCTAGTTGTGCCGTGTCACCTACCCTAGCGCGCCCTGTACGAGTTTGATTCGTACCTATGGAGTATCCTCTGGTAGCCTCCCGATCAGGAGGAATTACAGTTGTGTATAGACTATTGGCACTATTACGTGTTAAGGGCTATATGGGTAACCCCTTAATGCTACTTTAAAGTAAGTTTATTTTACTTTTAGACATTATTATAATAGCATATATTACTACATAGTAGATAGTTTAACGGATCCTTAGGAGATGTGAATCCCGAGCATCTCTTAAGTTACTGCACTCACGTTTAACATTGGATAGGAGATGTCAAATCTCGTAAACATCTCTGACGCCGTTCCACTCATATTATTTACCATTGATTTAGCTTACATAAGATCTTTTAGTTCTGACTCGAGTGTTTTATCTTTTCAATTCGCTCGGGTCAGCCTGAGAATTTCAGGATTTGAAGGCCTTATTGCTGGAGGACGAAGACGAAGGTTGTATTATTATTTATTATATCATTCCACTACATTCATACTATTCCGCTGCATTGTTATTTATTATTCTTTGGTATGTGTAACTCTGACTCTTTGTTGTTTAAGTATAATCAAATGTTTTTGTAAAACAGCTTCATGAACTATTATTTCATAGTTATATTTTGTAGTTCCGCCACAAGATTCTGTTTTGTTTTTCTTCTTTCCTTGCCTTTTCTTATTCACCCCAATAACTATCCGCTTTTTTATATGGTTTAAGTCTGACATGCGTATTTTATCGTCGATTTAAAGCATACAAAAGGGAGGGATGTTACAGATTGGGTTGCTGTGTGTTGATTGGCGGAGTAAGGCCAAGAACTGCGGCAGTTGATGAGGGTGGAGATTGGCTAACTGGCGGAGGGTTGCTATTGTCTCGTTGGTAGGAAGGCTATGGGGGTGCAAACGAAGACAGAGATGACTGATGCGGCTGCTTGGTGAGGGAAGAGGGTGGAGTTGCATGCCTTGAAGAGGGCTTGCGGCTGAGAAGAAGGGAGGTGATGGGTCTCGGTGGTGGGACAGTGGGATCAGGTGGAGGGTGGCTGTTGAAGGTCGACCGAAAAGTTGTAAGGAGAGGCGAACTGCTCAGTCGAGTTTAGGTGGTGGATCGGCTAATAGGAGGGGGTCGATTTTGGGAATCAAAGGAAGGGCGGAGCACTAGTCAGGGAAGGGTGAGGGGAGGTACAGCAAAGAAGAAGGATGAGTGGGTTGAGCATCTCATCATAAAACCAAAATAACTTTTTATATATATATATATATATATATATAATTTTGTTTTGTTCAAATTAATGAATCAGAACGAAGGAAGGAAAGAGAATAAGAGTTAAAGGACGAACCAGTTTATAAATTCAATATAAGAAATAGCAAAGGCCAATATGTTGAATTTTAGGAAATATAAATGCTAATGACTGTTTGGTTTACACGGTGGATAACTGAATGGACATAGGAAATCAAAAGGCCTAAATACAGAATTGATATGGCTAATTGTTTCATAGATTTAACCATGTACCCGACACCGAAATGCACAAATAAATATACTACGGAGATCAGCACGATGAGACTAACAGAATGGTACATAGATATGAGTGACACCATCCTCCTATCAAAATTTGATAGCCGCTGCCAAAAATGCTGCTAAAATGCTGAAAATAAGACAAACGGAGTTGGAGCAGTCCAAATTTGGCGCAACGAATTATGACGTCTCACTTAGAAAATGTTTACAAATTTTCTTATGTAAAAATATTCAAATTTCAAAAATATTTTACTTCCAACAAATTTAACTAATTTAAATATTTGAATTGACATTTCACAACCAAACAAAATTCTATATTTTCCAAAAAATTTGCCACTTGTTATGCTTAAATAAATGCACACCAAATATCAAATTTTCATTCCTAAATTTCTATTGCTTCTTTCATGAATTAACTACGTTATTTAAATAGTTAAAATTTTCGGATTGTTACAGCCGAGCTCAATAGGGTTTTAGTACTGTTTGTGAATGTTAAAATGAATAAGGGATGAAGAATGAAAGGGTTTAGAGTATTAGAATGAAGGATGTTTCCATTTTACCCCTACCATATTCCTCCTACTTATTTACTTTCAATCATCTTTTGCCATACCAAATACCAAATTTTTAAGTATTAGAATGAAGGATGTTTCCTTAACTATTAACATAACTTTATTTTATTTATCCAATTAAATGTTTTAAATAATGTTAGTCAAAATTAGGGTCATTACAGTAAACTTCATGTTTTCCCTTATTTATATCTTTATTGGACTTATGAAGTCTATGAAAGATCTTAACCTAGTCGCCGCAAGATAAATGGGTGAATTATAATTTTTTTAATTCATTTTTAGATCTTATTGGGCCTATGAAGTCTGAACCATTTTAGATCCAATCTAAATAATTTTAAATAAAATCTTTATTTTATTTAATTTCTTTATAGAAGCTTTAATTTAATTTAGATAAATTGTATTTTATAAGTGTGACAAGTACAATTTTGTATATATAGTTTAAGTTAACAAATATTGTAACTTCCCACCATTTTGGACGGTTCAAATCGACAATAAACCACACATGTGAGACTCAAACCATTCAAAAGGGAGGATTGTTAATGAGGTAAATAAGAAGGAAAAGAATACATAATCTAGCAGCGGAACAACAAAATATTAATTAAACAAAAAGTTCATGAAGCTATTTTACAAATAACATTTGATTACACTTTTACAATTCAAATCAGAGCTATACATACATAAGAAATAAACAAATAATGCAGCGGAATACAGAATGCAGTGGATAATAAATATCAATAATATACTGAATCTTCATCTTCATCCTCCAGAAAATAGTCTTCAATACAACGAAAAGTTCAAACTGACCTGAGCGTAATGAAAAAAGAAAACACTCGAGTCAGAACTAAAAGATCTTATGTAAGTCAAATCAAAACAAGTAAAATAGAAAATTAGTGTAATGGTTTCATAGATGTTACGGGAAGTCATCTCCTATCAAGTGTATGTTACCTGCAAATTTGACGAGGTAACTAAGTATTCGGCATTAGCATACTGTTCGGCATTTATGAGTCGTTCGGCATCCAGATCGTTTGGCATTAGAGAACGCTCGGCATTTAGGATCGTTCGACATTAGAAAGCGCTTGGCTACCATAGTCATCCGACACATATGATTCGTTCGGCACTCAAGCTCGGTCGGCATCTATGGGACGTTCGGCATGCGAGAGCGATCGGCATTGAGAGACGTTCAGTATTGTATATCGTTCAGCATCTATGGACGTTCGGCATGGCAGAATCATTCGGCATTCCATACTGCTCGGCATCCAAACCTCATTCGGCATATCACTTCGTTCGGCATTAGAGAACGCTTGGCATTCAGGAACGCTCGGCATTTAGGAGCGTTCGACATTGGAAAGCGCTCGACATCCAAAGTCGTCCGGCATATATGATTCGTTCGGCATTCAGAGTGTTTGGCATCACTACGTTCGACATGAAGATATCGTTCGGTATCACTTCGTTTGGCATGAGGATATCGTTCGGCATTCGTGCCTTGTTCGAAATTTTGCCATTCGGCATCTATGGATCGGCACACAGAGATCACTCTTTTTGGGCCAAGCTACTTTTCTACCTGGCCCACCAGGGAAGTCCAACCCATCTTCGTCTATAAATAGAGAGGCAGGGGCACAGTGAAAGGGACATTTTTTGAGAACACCGGGGAGACTCTGCCGCATTCAAGACTCTTTCATGGCTTATCTTTTTTGCTTAGCATTGTATTCAATATAATTGTTATATGGATTGTATCTGTAATCGATTATCGAGAAAAGCAATAAAGATTAACCTCAAAGTGGACATAGGAAATTGCGTCGAACCACTATAAATCTGGTGTTTGTATTTTCTGCATTTAAATCTGCATATCATCCTTTATTTAACTTTACATTCTTCTTTAATCTCTCTACACAATCTCTCTTACGGGTGTTAGTGACCAATTCTGGTGCTAACATTTTGGTGCTTTCACTGAAAATCGAATTCTCAGGACGATAGGATCTACTTTGTAGCTACTGGATTGAAAAAACCCCGAAGGAGATCCAAATCATTCACAAGACATATGTTGATTCTACTCAGAGTTACAACCAACAACTCTACCATGGGGAGACCACGAACTAGATCGGCCTCTCACAATGCAGATGTCAATGAAACTGCTAGTGTACAATAGATAGGACCTAGCAACCAACCAGCATTTCAAGGCACAGGAACCTCCACCCAGGACCAAGGGGAGGTCGTTTCCCGAACAGAGTTCAATGACTTGATAAGAGAACTCAGGGAAAGTAGAAGGCAACTTGCTAAGCAGATCCAAGCCAATACTAATCTCATGACTCAGCTAGCCCGCAGCAGTATCAGAATGCTGGAAGTAGTCTTGCTCCATACTCTTCATCTAATAGTTCGACCTCGGCTGGTGAACCTCCTAGGCATAGACGCCATCGGGATGAAGCTGCACAAGCAGGTGCCATTGATCGATCCGCCAGGGATCAGGCACATGATGAGACCGGACGCCTGGATCACTAAGACCCAAATCGAGCGGGACATCAACATACACGGTCCCGTGGAACGGAACCCAACCTTCCACCCTCCATACAAACTCCGGATTTATCAGCCACAGTGAGGCAATTAATGAGAGAAAACCAAGGCCTGACCTACGAAGATTGGGAAGTGTCCAGGAGCCATACTCCCTTCACAGATGTTATCCTACAGGTTGAGTACCCCAAGAAATTCAATATGCCGACTATCCCAGCCTACGAAGGGAAAACTGACCCTAGGCAACACGTGATGAGGTATGAATGGATGACGGATTCGGAAAGGGCGAATGACGAGACTAAGTGTAGGTGCTTTTCAATCACTCTGTCCGAAATCGCCACTATGTGGTTTACTCGACTTCCTCCGCGATCTATATCCAGCTTCGATGAGTTGGCAATGAAATTTGTCGAACAATTCATGATACATTCTACTCGTCCAAAGGATGTGATATCCTTATCAAGCGTAATCCAGGCTCCGGGAGAGTCTTTGAAAGCATACTATAGAGGTTTCATGTTGTCGCCACTGAAGTTAGCAATCCTAACGACCGTGCAATTTTGATGGCGGTATTGCGTGGTGTAGATCTAGACTCGGAGTTTGGAGATTGGTTGGCGGGAAAGCCTATAGCTACGTTGGAACGATTCTATTCCAAAGCTCATCAGTTAATACAGAGGGAGGAGGCTGGATGGAAGAGACGAGATAAAGCACTAGGGCCTGTTCAGGAGATTGTGAAAAGTAACATCGCCGTGAAGCAGTCCGACGATAATTCAGGAAAAGTTCAAGTCAACGTCCAGAACAAACCTGAGCAGTTCAAAGGATCCGAAGGTGGAAATCCCAGAAAGAAAAAAGAAGCAGGGAGATGGAAGCCAAGGATTCTGACCTACAATGAATACACCCCGCTGAATACTCCTCTTGAAAACATTTATCTATCTACCTGTAACACCTTTGAATACAGAAAACCGCGCCCAAAGGAGTCCATTGAAGAACAAAAACGGACAGGGAAGTACTGTCACTTCCATGAGACCCATGGGCACAATACTGAGGAGTGTAGACACCTCCATGATGCCATAGAAAAGTTGATCAGACAGAAAAAACTGCAGGAATTTGTCAAAACCTGCAAGATGGAAGGCAAGGAACGTCAGACCCCGGACGCGGGCCGGCTCCACGCCTACCAGAACAACCTGCTCGGACTATGGGTAGGTTGATCATAAACACTATTGTCGAAAGACCTCATCCCACAGACAAGAATTGGCAGGAGATGGAACGATATGCTACCTCCTTGAGGCATGCAGATTATGAATGTTGTTCAAATGTGGAAGGTGGAACCCCCGCAAAACAACAACGCATGATGACTGACGATATAGTGTTTAGGAGTCGAGACACGGACAAGGTGGAGGCTCCTACTATCGACCCTATGGTTATATCTGCAACAATTGGGCCAGCTTACGTGAAAAGAATCTTGATTGATTATGGAAGCTCTATCAACATCATCTTCAAGAAGGCTTATGACCAAATGAAGATGAAAACGAAAGATTTGAAACCATGCAAAGCCCATATCCACGGCTTTAACGGTGCTGCAACCGACGTGTTGAGGTATATAGAGCTACCAGTTGAACTGGGGGAAGGTGAGCGTAGGAGAGTGCGAGTCCTACCGCTCATAGCAATGGATGTTGACTCTCCATACAATGTCTTTTTGGGTCGCCCAGCCTTGGCGGAATTTAGGGCTGCTTTGGCCCCATGGTGTTTGACATTAAAATTTCTGACAGACAAAGGAGTCGGTGTTCTACACGGCGATCAGGAAACCGATCGCGCATGTTATGTGGCAGAATTGAGAGAAGCTCAGCGAAGAGAGAAGGAAAAGGTTGCGGACAGCTCCGTCCGCATCCTAAAGGCTGATGATTGACAAGTAGTGCCCGAGCCCTGGCTCGGGTAGCATTCTCGGAACCTTAGAGACATAGATCCGAGAGATGATGATGGGAAACCTAGGAAAGAAACGCAGCACCTGCTGAGCTGACGATCGACATTCCAGTCAGCCGGGGTGACCCATCACGAGTTCTTAAGATTGGATCACAACTCGACCCCTCAATGGCCGAGGATCTTACTGACTTCCTCCGGG
The DNA here is from genome assembly GCA_030765085.1 of Allium cepa. Taxonomy (NCBI): domain Eukaryota; kingdom Viridiplantae; phylum Streptophyta; class Magnoliopsida; order Asparagales; family Amaryllidaceae; genus Allium; species Allium cepa. The sequence continues at coordinate 345,480,090 of CM060934.1, forward strand.
CAAATCTGGACATTTTCGCTTGGACACACTCTGATATGTGCGGCATTTCTCCAGCAATTGCGAGTCATATGTTGAACATAGACCTGAAACACGTTCCCGTAAAACAGAAAAAGAGAGGTATGGACCCGAAGAGGTCTGCGGCTCTCAAAGAGGAGGTGGACAAACTCAAAGCCAATGGGTTCGTCCGCGACGCCCTCTACCCTGAATGGGTATCTAACCCAGTTCTAGTGAAGAAAGAAAATGAAAAGTGGAGAACTTGTGTTGAATACTCCGATCTAAATAAAGTATGCCCGAAGGATAGTTTCCCTTTACCTAGAATCGACCAGCTCGTCGACTCTACCGCCGAACACAAATTATTGTCATTTATGGATGCGTATTCAGGATACAATCAGATCCCGATGCACATTTCCGACCAAGAGCACACCGGTTTTGTCACAAATATGGGGCTATATTTCTACGTAGTAATGCCCTTTGGATTGAAAAACGCGGGGGAAACATATCAGCGTCTGGTGAACTGAATTTTTAAGGACCAGATTGGAAGAACGATTGAAGTCTACGTGGATGACATGCTCGTGAAGTCACGGCAGTCGAGTAGTAGAAATGTTTGATATACTCAGACATTACGGTATGAAGATCAACCCCTTGAAGTGCTCTTTTGGCATGGCATCAGGAAAGTTCTTGGATTTCATCATGAATGCACATGGAATTGAAGCTAACCCGGAAAAGATTCAGGCTATTCAGGACATACAAGTGCCCAGAACTATAAAACAAGCACAAAGCTTGAACGGAAAGGTGGTTGCGCTGAGTCGATTCATATCCAGAGCTATAGACAAGTGTATTCCTTTCTTCGACGTGATAAAGAAAGGAAAGAGAAATTTTGAGTGGACATCCGACTATGAGGAAGCATTCCGAGCTCTGGTAAGGCACTTAGAAAGCCCCCCGGTGCCATCAAAACCGATTGACTATGAAATGCTGTATGTATGCTTGGCAGTATCCCAGCATGCTATTAGTGCGGCTTTGGTTCGTGAAGAGGACCGAGTTCAAAAACTAGTTTACTATGTTAGTAAACGTCTGACGCGGGCAGAAAAAAACTATCCCAAGATCGATAAATTAGCCTATTGCTTGGTGATTGCATCACGCAAGCTTCGCCCATACTTCCAGGCACACTCGATCAGTGTTTACACCGACCAACCCCTGCGATAGGTACTCCAATGACCGGAAACTTCCGGAAGGATGTTAAAATAGAATATTGAGTTGAGTCAGTTCGATATTACCTACTTGCCGCGAAGGGCCATACAAGGGCAAGCGCTAGCGGATTTCATTGCTGAATTCACCAAGACAGATGAATCAAACGGCCGCGATGTCGTACCTCCCTTCCGATGGAAGATGTACACCGATGGGGCATCTAACGACCGTTGTTCGGGGGTTGGCATAGTTCTTGTAACTCCTGAAAACCGATCAGTTTGCTATGCTTTGAAGCTAGAATTCACAGCAACGAATAACGAAGCCGTGTATGAAGCATTGATCGCCGGCTTGTGACTCGTCAAAGAACTAGGAATAAGATCGGTTGAAATTTTTTGCGACTTGCAACTGGTGGTGTATCAAGTGCGTGGAGACTACCAAGTAAAGGGGTAGAGACTTTCCCCGTATTTGGCCCAAGTTCGGGAGCTGCTAGCAAATCTCGAGTATTACGATATTTCACATGTTCCGCATGAACAAAACAGAACAGCTGATTCCTTGGCAAAATTTGCAAGCACTGGCGATGCGCGGCAGATGGGATTGTTTCCCGTTGAAACCTTACATGTTTCGAGCATAAATATAATGGAGGTAGATTTCATGTTAGAAACAGAAATCGAGAAGGATTCACGGATGACCCCATTCAAGCAGTACTTGTTACACGGGGCCATGCCCGAAAGAAGGAGCGAAAGATGTCAAGTCATTCGTAAGGCTTCTCGTTGTGTAATGCAGGATGTGAAAAACGAGTCCTGATGGAAGTCCATGAAGGTGAATGTGGCGACCATACCGGGGGGCAGACGTTAGGAAAAAAAAATCCTCCGTATGGATACTATTGGCTAACTGTAAATCGGGATGCCGCTGACTACGTAAGAAATATCATTGCATGTGGCAGATCGATATAGTCGGTTCCTTACCCCTATCCAAAGGTGGTACAAAAACGCGATTGTTGCGGTCGATTACTTTACCAAGTGGGCAGAAGCATAGCCTTTGGCCACTATCGCCGCCAAAAAAGACATTAATTTCATTGTACGAAATATCATATACCGCTTTGGCCTGCCACGAACCATCGTTACAGACAATGGAACTCAGTTTGAAAGCAAAGAGTTCAAGGAATTTTGCCAAAAATATGGTATTGAGAAAAAGTTTGCAGCAGTTGTTCATCCGAAAGCTAATGGACAAGTGGAGGCCGTAAACAAGATAATCAAATCCATATTGAAAAAACATTTGGAAAAGGCTAGAGGCAAGTGGGTGGATGAGCTTCCGACAGCACTTTAGGCTTACAGAACCACCCACAAGACCACGACTGGCTATACTCCATTCGCATTAGCATCTGGCATGGAAGTATCCGTGGAACTTGAAGTCCCATCACATCGGGTAACTTATTATGACCCTGAGTCAAATCAAGATCTCTTGCTGGAATCGTTGGACTTCATTGATGAAAAACGCGAAGAAGCTAATTTAAGAGCGGCCGCGTATAGGCACCGAGTTGCTCGATATTATAATGAAAAAGTCCGACCGAGAATCTTTGGCATGGGTGATCTCGTTTTGAAACGAGTTTTCCCAGTTCCATCACACATGAGCCCCACATGGGAAGGTCCACACATCATTGAACGGAAGCTTGGAGAAGGAACTTTCAAGCTAGTGACCGTCGTTGGTGCGACACTCCCCCTAGCATGGAATGGTGAACATTTGTGGCATTATTACAGTTAGTTCATTTCTATCAAATTTTAGTTGCACTTATTTCCAGCAAGTTTTTATTCCTAGTTTACGGCATGTAAAAAGATAATTTAGTTTATCTGCATTAATAAAGGCTTGAAGCCATTTCCTTTTCCCATGAATTGTCAATGTTTCTGTGTATGATAATGCTGTAATAAGTGACTAAGAGATACATTACTCTTCTGACGTACGAACGAGTATAAACGACTCAAAATCTCCAAGTCCCCAGAGTGCGGACTGGATTAATCTAAGTCCCCAGAGTGTGGACTCGAGTATAAACGACTAGAAATCTCTAAGTCTCCAGAGTACGGACTGGAGAACTCTAAGTCCCCAGAGTGCGGACTCGAGTATAACCGACTCAAAATCTCCAAGTCCCCGGAGCGCGGACCGAATTACTCTAAGTCCCTAGAGTGCGAACTGAGGTACTCTAAGTCTCCTGAGTGTAGACTCGAGTATAAACGACTAAAAATCTCCAAGTCCCCGGAGTGCGGACTGGAGTACTCCAAGTCCCCAGAGTGTGGACTCGAGTATAAACGACTCAAAATCTCCTAGTCCTCAGTGTGCAGGCTGGAGTACTCTTAGTCCCCAGAGTGTGGACTCGAGTATAAACGACTCAAAATCTCCAATTCCCCAGAGTGAGGACTGCAGTACTCTAAGTCCCCAGAGTGTGGGCTCGAGTTTAAACGACCCAAAATCTCCAAGTCCCCGTAGTGTGGACTGGAGTACTCTAAGTCCGCAGAGTGCGGACTCGAGTATAAAAGACTCAAAATCTCCAAGTCCCCAAAGTGAGGACTGGAGTACTCTAAGTCCCCAGACTGTGGGCTCGAGTATAAACGACTCAAAATCTCCAATTTCCAGAGTGCGGACTGGAGTACTCTAAGTCCCCAAAGTACGGACTCGAGTATAAACAACTCAAAATCTTCAAGTCCTCGGAGCACGGACTGAAGTACTCTAAGTCCCTAGAGTGTGGACCAGAGTATAAACAACTAAAAATCTCCAAGTCCCCGGAGTGCGGACTGGAGTACTCTGAGTCCCCGGAGTGTGGACCAGAGTATAAACGATTTAAATGTCCAAGTCCCCTGACGGCGGAGTGGATATAAATGACTTGAAGTCATCGAGCCCTTGGCATACGGATTGGAAAATATTCTAAGTCCTCAGAACGTGGGAGAAAAGCATGTGCAAATACCAAGAAAGTTGTCAACTTGTTTGAAGATGAATCGAGAAGTTCATGTAACTCACAGTAGCTCGGGTTTTGACCACGGTTATACAAAAAACCAAACAACAACAGTCCTCTGAGAGAGAAAAGATCTAAGTTTTATTCATCACAAATAATTTTATTTACATGAACTACGAAAACAAAAATAATTACATAATCTAAACTAGCTCTTGTTGAACGAGAGCAAAGACTACTTCTTCGACTTCTTCGACTTTTTGCCAGATGACTCCTTCTCAGGACGTTTACCCTTGATGGCTTTCTTTGACAGGGGAGTGATAGTTGAAGAAGTACGAGGAACATCCATGGGTTTGGACCCACCTAGGAGGATGACCTTCAACGGCTTGTTTAAAGGATCGTCCAAGTACACAGCTTGAGGTTCGACCTTTATCTTGATCGTCTTTTCCTTCTCTTTCCCAAGCTGCTCCTTCATGCTCAGTTTGGATGTGTGCTCAGAGGCGCCTGTAATTTCAACTTCATAACTCCCATCGATGGGAGAGGAAGTCTCAGATTTGTTCTCATCAAGCGCTCCGATCACTAGGAGCCTCTCCTATGTGAGTGGCTTCACTCAAATTTTCCCTCACCTCCTTGGCAACATCGCTCCTCAGAGTGGGTTCAAGATCAGAACGGCTTGCACAAAATCACGAAAAGCAAGTATTAGAATGCGATAGCTTCTGATAAAAAACGAAAACTCTTGGAATGTTAAAGCAAAAGTGCTGTTTACCAGGTTCCGGCTGGCTCTCAGCCGTCAGGGGGTCTCACCCTCTGGAATAGGGGAAACAATGTGAACACCAAGGCCGGGGTCCTCCGGGTCATAGCCAATGTGCTGGTCAAAAGGATCGAGTATCGACCGAACGGCCGGCTGGGTAGGCACACGAGCTGGAGACTCGATCCCGGATGGACCGGCGATAACTTCATTCCCTTTCGTTGAGGGGGAGCCTTTGCAATAAAGGGCTTTCGCCTCTGACAGGTCCAAAGGCTCGTTACCCTTAATAAATTCTTTTATCAAAGCCCCCTCATCAAACTCCTCGATACAGTGTTCGGCCTTCTTGATTTCAATTAAGGTCTCCCACGCCTCTGCCAAAGATTCGAGATAGCCCTCGTCCAGAAAAGTTAAGTCCCGGTGCATGAGAACGCGGGCATTGGATTTGGCAATAAGCGGGTCGAACATGCTTCTGACCTCTTCCCTACCTTCTTCCTTCTTCCTTGGCCGCCTCAAGACGGGAGTCGATCTCCACAGATGCTATCTTTTTTCCCTCTTCACGGGCTTCATCCTTCAGCGCATCAACTTTAGAAAGCTCGCCCTCAAGTTTCTCCTTTAGGTTTCGCGTTGCAACAATCTCGTCGCAATACCGTTGCGACTCTTCTTGGGCAGCTAACTTCTCTTCTTGCTCTTTACGGGGTCGCTCCTCAAGTTCTTTGACTCGGAGGCAGAATGCATCCCTCTCTTTTTGCACTGAATTTTTCTCCAAAGCTAAAGGCCAAAGTGTTGTACCGCCTCATCGATTTCTTTTTTGTGAGTTGATTCCAAATGAGTTACGGCTTCGGCGGTATCTTTGGCGCTTTGCTGGGCGACCTCAAGCTAAGATTTGTAAGACGTAATCTCTTCATCCTGATTTTGATAATGTCTTTGTCATGAATAGACTCAAGCTTCAGGCGATCAATCCCATGTTGGCGTCCTATGGAGACTTCAAACACTTTCTCAGCAAGATAAATGAAATCATGCTGAACATAGACGTCGTTGGTGTAGGCGATAGCGCTCTGCTTGACATCTCTAGGAATACGATGGATCGTCGGGAGAAACTTCAAACCATTAAAGCAGATTTTTGGGAATTTAACTTTAAGCTCGGCCAGTCTCTCCGATACTGATGAATCTGTAGCAGGAGCGGGAGGAGACGACTTCGAAAGTTCAGCTCTCCTATGAGGATCCCGAGACTGTTGGGTGGAGGAGGAATCGGAGTGTCGATCACGGGGAACATCGGATTGCGACCCCTTATGGCCGTGCTTATCTTTGCTTTGCCCCAAGTGAGAAGAGGGATGTTGGTGGTATTTGGGCTGATAATATGTTTTCTTCCGAGATGATGAATCCCGAGAATGATAATCCCTATCGCCACCACCGTCTCTATCCCGACATTTCCGGAACCTGAGTTCCGTCCAAAATGATGGAAGATAGACGACCCACGGAGACGATCAATTCCGTGTGTACGCCCCATGTCACCTACACAGAATTTAAATAACAACGAATTAGCAAAGAGTAGTGTGACGAATGAAATTTAAGTGCAAGGTTAAGTGCATGTGTTTGTGTCCTAGTGTTTCCCCCCGACGGACCAGTTTCTTTACTAATGAGAGTTTTTTCTCCCTGCGTTTGGGCTTGAACGCCTGAATCGCCTCTGATGGGCGAGTGAAGTATAAGTGCCTCCGGATCGTCAAAATCATAATTAAGTAGATCGTCAGGTATGGAGAGATTCGAGAGGCCCTTTAAAGAACTTTCTAAACGTTGTGGGGAAGCCTCTTTCTCTGTCGGAATAAGAGCAACGTTAGAGGTTGCGCTAACTTTTTCCCTCCTTATCTTGTACGTCAGTATTTTTTCCTCTTCGAAGGGGAAGATGACATTTTGATGTCATGAACTTCGACTATCGGGTCCTACTTAGGACCAACGTTCTCATCTTGTGCTTTGGGTGTTTCGGTTTCCTTGATCTCTCCTTCTTCCAGTGCGCCAGGGGCGTTACGTGCTGAAGACTCAGCTTGTTTTTTCCCTTTGCCAAAGGCAGGCTTGGGTATGGTAATGCCCCGAGGAAGGCTTATCCGACGGCCTTCTGCCAACAGTCCAAACGTTGTAAGTGACTCGTTCGAAATGAGAGTTCGGATGTCCCGTTCTTCGGCAGGAAGTCTCTAATAGCTTCGACGGCTTCAGAATATCCGCAGCCGTCAGGACGTGGATTGATATCTGAAAAGATGGAAAAAAGAGTTAGAAAAGTCACGGCTTTGACCAAGTATGAATATCGATCCAGAGAAAAAACTTCCTTCCTTCCACCCATCTCCTCGCGAAACAAGGAGGGCAACGCACATAAAACCATTCCTGTTTGTACAGGGCAAACTTGCTACATGCTCCAGTCAAGATCTGGCATTTGTGGTGCGGCTCAAGAAACATAAAAGAGGAGCTATCTCTCCGCTTCTTGATCATATATATATATGATGTCACCGGGGTTGGAGGTCTGGAGAGGACATCCATGAAGAAGATGTAGGTACCGTGTATGAAGGCGTGACCATTTGGGCGCTATTGTGACGGGGAAATGTCGATGTATTGCAGCATGTCCCGAAGAAATGAGTTGAACGGTGGCACACTGCTGACCCAGCACATAAACTTATTACAAAATGTGTATCCAACTGGGGGCAAGTGTGGACGATCGTGCCACGATGGAACTAATACGTCATCGAAGGGAATTCCATGGACGATGCATATCCGACGGAGTGCACTTTCATTAATCTTCGAAGCCTGTGAATCGACCGGGTTGTCTAAGAAAATTGATGCCTCCAGGGCATCGGGAGCTAAGTTATGAGCAGGGGAAGTCAACGAGTTTAAAGTATCTGTGACTCCTTGTTTAGAAGACAGCCCAGGTCTATCTGAGATCATGGTGGAGCTAGATTTCCTAGACATCTTTGATAGAAATTGAATATAGTAGAGTACCTATTTGAACTATACTTGAAACAAAACAATCGACATTAGACTTAACAACATAAATATTCCCCCCGTGTGGTGTGTGAACTAGTGTGATAATTCAAATATAAGTGCAGAGAAATTAAAAGTCACAGAGTTGATGGTATAAAGTTGAGCTTTGAATTGTCGCCTTCGAAGACCGTTATCGCTGACCGTCTCCAAAAGCCTGCCCTACGATACTTTCAATTTCGGGTTCAGACATTGCGCTATATGTTAAAGGAAATTATCCATTTTTGTCGATTTAAGTTCAGACTTGTGATTACTGAAATTAGGAAGTTATCTGTCAGATTAGTTCGATATGCTAGTCTGCTTAGGTCCTTGTCCTTGTTTTTGTCATAAGATTAGGCAAAGTGAATATTGATCGGTCTAAGTATCATTCGGTCAAAATATTGGTCGGCCTAAATATCGTTGGGCCAAAATATTGTTCGGCCTAAGTATCATTCAGGCAAGATGCTGTTCAGCCAGAATATTGTTTGGCCTAACCATCGATCGACATTCATGATCGTTCGGCCTGCGCGTTGTTCGGCCGAAATATCGATCGACATCCTATCCAATTCGTATTTCCTTCCTATTTTTTCCACTTCGCTGCTCGGCATGTGGCGAATCATGCCGAGCCGAAGTTATGCCGAGACCCAACGCTTGGCACTCCGTCCAGCGCTCCATCCTTAACAATGGTTTTATCTTTCTCTCCCGTCCACGCCGAATGACATGGCCAAGTCGTTCGGCAAGTCACACCGGACCGTGTTGTTCGGCACTCTAGCCAATTCTTGCTCCTCCTCTACTCTTCCCTTCAATCTCGTTCGACATGAGAAAACTATACCTAACCATTGTACATCTTCCAACAAATCCCTCACGTGCTTGCCTTTGACCACTTCCCCTTTTCTCTACGTCATCTAGCCCTAGAACATACCATAATCGCAGTTCGATCCTTTCATCCACGAAGTACCTATGGGTTACGGTTCTAATTTACGAACTTAAGCCTCGTATTAAAACTCTTTAGTCAGGGAAAGCATTTAAATAGAAGGGGTCGATACCTAGCAAATAGATTGAAGCTCGGGAGAATTTTGGAGTTAAGGGCACAATTTTAATTAATTCCGAATGACTCGGGAAAGGAGTGATGCAGGATATGATGCTAGAGAAAGGAAGGGCAGTTAAATCCTTGGAGTTTGTTAAAAGGCGAGGTTCATAAGTACAAGATAGCTGAGGAGAAAGTGAAGAAGAGAGGAAGAAGGAAAGTGCCGAACTTTATAGGGGAAGAAAGGGAGCCGAAGGGGCAATGACCGGTAGAACAGGTCAAAACGATATCGTTCGACATCGGCATTCAAGAGCGCTCGACATCCAGGATGCTCGGCTTCGGCTATGCTGGTCGGCATTTGCATAACGTTCGACATGCATTACCTCATCCAGTATTCACGAGAAAATACCACCATCGAGAAACTAAGCCACAACTTGAAGCAAAGCACAGTGGACACGTGATTCAAAGCACACCACGTTCGACCACGTGATGCGCTTTTGGGGGGCAAATGTTACCTTGAGATTTGACCTGGTAACTAAGTACTCGGTATTAGCATACTGTTCGGCGTTTATGAGTCGTTCGGCATCCATATCGTTAGGCATTAGAGAACGCTCGGCATTCAGGAACAGTCGGCATTTAGGAGCGTTCGGCATTAGAAAGCGCTTGGCTTCCAAAGTCATCCAGAACATATGATTCGCTCGACACTCAAGTTCGGTCGGCATCTATGGGATGTTCGACATGCGAGAGCGATCGGCATTGAGAGACATTCGGTATTTTATGTCGTTCGGCTCTATGGACGTTCGGCATGGCAGAATCATTCGGCATTCCATACTGCTTAGCATCCAAACCTCGTTCGGCGCATCACTTCGTTCGGCATTAGAGAACGCTCGGCATTCAGGAACACTCGGCATTTAGGAGCGTTCGGCATTGGAAAGCACTCGGCTTCCAGAGTCATCCAGCACATATGATTCATTCGGCATTCAGAGTGTTCGGCATCACTACGTTCGGCATGATGATATCGTTCGGTATCACTTCGTTCGGCATGAGGATATCGTTCGGTATTCATGCCTTGTTCGACATTTTGTCGTTCAGGATATATGGATCGGCACACAGAGATCACTCTTTTTGGGCCAAGCTACTTGGCTATCTAGCCCACTAGGGAAGTCCAACCCATCTTCGTCTATAAATAGAGATGCAGGGGCACAGTGAAAGGGACCTTTTTTCATGAACACCGGGGAGACTCTGCCGCATTCAAGACTTATCTTTTTTGCTTAGAAATTGTATTCAATATAATTGGTATATGGATTGTATCTGTAATCGATTATCGAGAAATGCAATAAAGATTAACCACAAAGTGGACGTAGGTCATTACGCCGAACCATTTTAAATACGGTGTTCCTATTTTCTACATTTAAATCTACATATTATCCTCTGTTTAACTTTACTTTCTTCATTAATCTCTCTACACAATCTCTCTTAAGGGTGTTAGTGACCAATTCTGGTGCTAATAGTGTACAACGTGAATATCCATTTAAAGGGTTTCAAATAATTCGAAATATCAATCTTAATCATCTAATTAAACAAATCAGAAGTTTGAATTAATTTAAACCCTTGAATAATTCAATTCCAAATAAAAGTCCGAATTCAAGAAATTAAATGGGTATATTTCTTTTCAACCAGTATCAAAAATCAACATTTCCAAATCAATGAAAACCACTCGGGTTTATCATTTCATCCCGTAACAATTTTCCCCTAATCTATATGATCGTTCGGGTATGTATCATTTCAACCCATGGGGATAATAAAAATATAGATATAAATAACATCCAACCATATAAAATGTTAACTAATATCATCCATTGTAAATTTAACATCCAAATATTGACAACTGAACATACAACACTATCATCATTAAAATCAACCAATAACTACCAACAATTTACCGGTTATCATTAACAGGTATTCAACTAGCAATTTAAATTTCAATATTTAATTAAATGGCAATTAAATTCCATAAAAGTCAGATTTAACTGGAATGACAATTTAAGATATACTAAACAGCAACCAATCAATTTCTAATCACATCATAAATTCAATTTAACTAACATAAGAAAATCTAGTAGTTGTGAGTGTTTGCTCATCTTTCGTGGCTACAAAGGTGATGATAATTATGGAGCAATATTGAGATTCCTAGCAGAGAACCAAATTGTAATGACATGGGATTTTTAGATATTTGAAATTGGACAGTGTAATGGTTTATCATTAATAAAAAAAAATGGGATAGAAAAGAGAAAAGATAGAAAAGAAAGAACTAAACAATATCAGAATCTCACAACGGAACGAATAAATTATATTACATCACATAAGATATTACATAGTATCATATACATTAGAGTTATACAACTTATACAACACAAATTAGACAGTTATAAAGATCTATCCATCATGCAACTCTAGTACGAATAACATCACAGAGATATAACACAACGGAAATACATATATCTAACACTGAAGCCTCCTGCTCCAAATCTCTCTTCGAATTCGTCAAAGCAAACCTGAATACCTTGGCTACTCGTAAAAAATTTTAGTACCCAGAGTTTACGATTTTAAATATTTAAAAGTTAATTTTAACTTCAATTTCAAATATCTCCATTTATTGGATAATTAAATTATTGAATTAAACTATTGGAAATTGTTTAAAATATGAATCGTGGTTTTTAAGGCTGTAAATAATAAATTAAAGGATTGTAAAATCTATATTGATAATACTAAAGATAATAAAAGTTTTAAAATTGAATATAAAGGTGATTTGTTCAGTTTTGAAAATATATCGTTTAAAATGATATTTAAAAATAGCCTTCCGAGGCACAGACTCGAAATTCGATGAAACCAATTCCATTGGATCTGTAATAGTGTTTTGATATTGGATTTCAATATTTGTAGCTTTTGGAGTTGTCATGTGATCGTAGGATAGGTAAACATGCTGTAGATTTATATCAAAAATTTAATATAATAGCTGGTCCAGAAGGCTATCTTCTCCACACGATCGAATTAGGACTCAAAACCTTTTTCGTTGCATTCGGAATAGGGGTATAACATTATAAACGCCTAGCGGCACACCTAGCGGCATGCCTTGATAGGAGTTCGAAATTTTAGTTTGCATTTTCGAGACGATTTAAATTTAAAATTCAAATATAATTTGACTGGTCAAAGGCCACTCACATCAAACCTTTTAGCCTTCGTCTCAAAGGACACTGTAGCTTGGAAATTCCTACGCTAAGAATTTCACATGCCACCTCCTCTTAAAGGAATACATCTCCTGCCTTTCCAAACACGTGTATTTTCTTGTTCCTTTCGTCTTTATAATTCACGAGAGCAGATCTTTTCGAAGCACGAAAATAAAAATGGTTGCCATTCTTTCTCTATTCAAATCAACATTCGAAATAAAGGGATCGCAGTTTTTCTTCCGTTTCCAGTTTGAAGCTGGCCCCCCATTTCCTCGAGTGTCAATTATAAATTCCAAGTTTTTATTCCTCAAATTTCAATTATAAATCCCAAGTTATAAACCATAAGACAAGCAGAATAAAAGAGGATTGCGCATTGAGTGTCAACGCGAGGGGATAGCGCACCATCCTAAATCTCGTGAGCACTAGCATCGGAGGTTGGTGAAGCTGAGGTCGGAGTCGTCGAAGGAGTTAGGATGGGCTGTTGGGGGCAGCGACGGTTAAAGTTGCGATGTAGCACGTTCTTGAGGCAGGACGACTCACGAGAGTGGAGGTGTCAGAGCAGATAGGCGCATGCGATGTTTTAGGGCAAGGGGCGATCGATTATGGTGGAAGAGAGGAAGGCGATTGGTTTTTGGGTGGTTCAGTGATGGTATAGTTTTGTTGTCGTTGTTGCCTTACGGCAGTTCAACCAGGGTTTGATATTTGTTTCATTTAGGGCTAATGAAGCTCGTGCATGGCGACGTGGATATTTGGGCTCGCAAGTATGGGTAGTGCGGCAAAGGCTCGAAGTCGAGCAAGGTGGTTCGCTTGCTAGTATGGGCGTGTATCTGCTATGTTTTCGCTAGGAATAGTGAGGTACCATCTATTTTAATGTGACTTAATAAATATTTGTACACATATGGATTTGAAAATATGTAGGAAGAAATATATATAGGATAGGTTTAGATTTATATATATTTTGCTTACTGTTTAACTTTAGTTTTAAGGAAAGGATTAACGTTCAAATTTACTAGTTAAGAAGAAATCCAATGTTAAGCAAGTTTAAACTTTAATTTAATTTGTTGGTCAGTGAGTAAGGCTAACTGGTTTATCTTAAAATAAGAGACTAAGATGATTCACTTGTTTAAAATTAACTTATTTAATTATTTTAGCTACTAAAGATTTCAAAGGAAAAATTGGTTTAAATCAAATTATAAATTAAAATTAAATGAGTAAATGGTGATGAATTGTTTGATTAATTCAATTAGTAATAAATCGTGAATTGTTTGTACAAGGGCAAATTGCGAAGAAACAAGTCGAGAATGGAACGGGTTGCAAACAAAACAAAAGTGAGTTAATATCACTCATTTGGATTACCATTTAAATTTAAATAGTTACAATTTAAATTATTGGTTGAATGATTGAATTAATTGGATGTGATATTATATATAATAGTGCATATATATATTGGTGTAATGACCCACTATTTTGCACCATTCAAATTCGACAATAAAAGTAAATATGTCAAACTTGAATAGCTCAAAACAATAGGTTGTAATTAATTTGGAGAAAATGAAACCAATCACAGAATCACAGACACAGAATATCAGAATACTCGCAGCGGAAATAAAAATAACCATAGTGGTTCATGAAGCCACTATAAACTCAGTCTCAAACAAGTACAAAATACATAGTCTGAAAAACAAATACAGTTCTGAAACAAATACAGTAGAAATCCTAAATACGTAAGTCACTAATACATAAGCTAAAATAGAATGACTGAACCGAAATAGATAAAACTAGATAAGCCGATAAACTCTAGAAATCTCTAGCTTCCAGAAGATAGATCCAAGCTGTTATACTCAGGTTGACCCGAGCGTTAAATAAAACACAAACACTCGAGTCAGGACATACATACTTATAAAATGTGAACCAACTCAAGTGAACTGTAATACAAATGCACAAGTAACTTATATGGTGCTTGGGACCTCCCACCCTCTAAGGATCCGTTAAACTATTTACTATGTAGTAATATACGTTATTATAATGGTGTCTTGAAATCTCTAAGGATCCGTTAAACTATTTACTATGTAGTAATATACGTTATTATAATAGTGTCTTGAAGTAAAATAAACTTACTTTAAAATAGCGTTAAGGAGTTACCCATATCCCCCTTATTACATAATAGTCACAGTAGTCTATCCAGTATCAGCGTATCTCCAGATCGTAAGACTACCCTAAATACTCCATAGGCTACGGCACAAAACCAAACTCGTATAAGGCTCGCTAGGGTAGGTGACATGGCACATCTAGACAATGCCAGGGTAGATATACCAATTACACTTCCGGGCCGGTGGTGACGCATAGCAGCCATTACCGCCCACCTCGAGCCACACTCCTAAAATCAAAGGTGCGCAACATATCAATCACAAAGTAATAGAATGGCACACAAAGAAGTGTGTCCGATCAAAGGTGCTACCTCATCAGCCCGTCGATCGCTCCTGTTTTAGCCAGCTTATGCCAACTCACGGGAGTCGGGTCCACGTATATACCTCAATAGGGCGTCTCCACCATCCTACTTCATTCTGGAATCTCCACCACGTACACGATTGTTAAAGTAATTTTCAGTATCAACAAAGAGTATGCCCATATCCGATCCCGATCCCGATCTCTTCTCCAACCAATCGTTATTATAACCCATGGTTATAAATTTCAAAAATAGTTTATATTTCACTTCAAAACTTATTCGTTTAAGCCATTTAAATTCAATATCAAATAATATTCATTTCGAAGTTGTAACATTTCTAAGTTCATTCATTCAATTATAAAATTTCTAAAACATTGTAAATTTCAACTATAACAGCACTTATAAAATGTTACGGTAGATATAGTAGTATTTCAAAAACATTGTCAAATTCAAAAACAGCAGCACTTATAAAGTGCTACAGTCGGTATTAGTAATTTAAACAGTTCAGTTTCATTTCAGCAACAACAACACTTACCAAGTGCTACAGTAGCTATTTAGTTATTCAAAACTGTTTACTTTCAGCAACAATAACACTTACAAAGTGCTACAGTAGCTATTTAGTTATTTCAAAATATAGTATAGTTTCAGCGACAACAACACTTACAAGTGCTGCAGCAGCTCTTTATTATTCCAGAACTTAGTTTATTTTCAGAAATGATAGCACTTAACAAATGCCGTCTTAAAACCACAACATTTTTGAAATGCTACCAATACTAGCTCCTGATTTAATATAAAATTTACGAAAATTTATGAAATATTTAAGCTTCAATTTTAGCCATATTAACTTATAAAAATCATATTTTTCGCTTCAAAAGTATTCATTTTGATATCATTTAACTTATGATTCAATAAAATGAACCTTTAATAAATAAGTATCCGATTTAAACAATAATTCACTTATTAAGTCAAAAGTAAACTATTTTTTCAACTTTTCATTTTTAACAATTAACTTAATACTTTATTTTAAAATACCCATTTCATAAATAAAATAAAATTTCCATTCATTTACTTAACTTAAAAATTTCCATTTAAAACCAAATTTCCAATTCCCAATATAGAAAATAAAATAACAATATAGCATATAATATTATAACAGATGATGTAACAGGTATAAAATCAGGTTATACATCATATAAACATATCATAGGCATATATGAACATAGTACATCAATCATTACGTATTCACTTGTCATCGTTTCACAATTATATAAGTACGGAATGTCTAGAGTGAATAACTCACCTTTTTGAAGCTAGAGATTACAAAGTAAAGGCACACAAAAAACACAGAAAGGAACGACAAGCACGCATTAGATTCTAAAAGAAGTAACACCCAAATTCAGATCTTGTAATCAAATAAATAAAACAAATATAAGTATAAATTTTAACATAAACAAGATATGAATTCAACAATTTAAAACATGAATCAATTTGAAACAAAACTTGGTTTAAATCACAAATGGGCTCGACAACATCACCTATAGGCTCGGCCATCACCATATTTTGCTTGGCCGTGATGCCTAGAGGCAAGCTAGGCTCGATCATGAAGTCACAAGGCACGAATATGGTATGAAATATGAAGGGGATGATAATCATAATTCAAGTGGAGGCAAAGGCAAGGGGTATTGATGTTTGGGCTCGGCCTATGGCCATGTGGCTCGGGCTGTGGCTAGACTTTGGATCAGATTTGATCAAATCAGAGGGGCACTGCCTAGAGCAAGTCAAGGAGGAGGAGTACGTGGTGGAAACAGGTGTGGCCAAGGCAAATAAAGAGGGGTTGCATAAGGAAGGCTCGACTAGGGCATTTTTTTGCAATTTTGGTGAAGGCTTTTTTCTAAGGTTCACGGCCTTGGTATGGGGATGATGTGAGAAGGTCGAGGCCGATCATGTTGGTGGTGGAGAAGTGAGATGAGGTTGGCTAGGGTTGTGGCCGAGAAAAACAAATAGAAGAGAAAAAAAAGAGAAGAGAGAAGAAGGAAAAAGAAGAAGGAGGAGGCTATGAACTTACAGTATTTTTCTTTCTGAATGCAAATATATTTTGAGATAAGAATCTTTTCTTTTGTACGTGATTTGCAAAACTAGATGGCGACTAGGGTTATGGGAAGGGCGGCTAAGACGTGGAGATGAAAGGATAGGCAAATGAAGAGGCCTAACTTGATTTCCAAGCAAATAAACCGAAACTCTTTGAATTTCCAAGCCATTAATCAAAAATAAACCAATCAAAATCCAATAAATAAAATCAAAATCTAAACAAAATAAAATGGAAAAAGAAAATAAGATATAAAAATAGAAAAATGAAGTAGGAAAAATAGAAAATAAAATACAGAAAATAATTGTGTATAAAACGTGGTATTTTATCCAATTTTAAAAATATTAAGCAGAATTTAACGAAACGAAAAGAAGAACTAATATTAAAATAAAATACAGTTTCAAAGAAAAAGATTAGAATTTAAAATTTTAAAATTTTCAGATAAAAGTCAAAGTTTGACCATAATACAAAATTTTTGGAAATTGTTTATTTTATCCTATTTAGAAGATAAATTACAGACACATCCAAAATTAAAGTAGATAAATTCCAAAAATTTAAATTTTGATGATTAAAAATCAAAGTTTTGAAATAAATTAAAATTAAAATACGTACAAAATTTTGGGCTGTTACACTCTTCCCCACTCAAAACTTTTCATCCTCGAAAAGGAACGAAACAAGAAAAACAAAGAAAGATAAGATAGCAAAGCAAAAGTACCTGAAACAAACAATTTCGAATTCGAAACACGCATACTCTCCTCCATCTCATTGGTACAATCCCGATCATTAGTGCTCCAATGCACTTTGACCAGGTTGACAGATTTCCTTCTTAGCTGCTTCGTACCTTTTTCGATAATACGTAGTGGCTTCCTCTTGATAGTCAGAGTACGCTCAATATCCAAACTTTTGAGAGCAGAAGGCTGGACAATTAAAGATGGATCATGCGGATATCGATGAAGACGTGAAATATGGAATACAATATGCACTCCAAAAAATTTCTCAGGCAAATCCAGACGATAAGCTAAAGAACCTATTCTTTCCACAATGCGGAAAGGAACAATGAACCTAGGAGCAAACTTCCCTCTCCGACCAAACCGAATCACATTCCTTAAGGGAGAGACCTTAAGGAAAACCAAATCGCCAACAACAAATTCCAAACCCCTTCTAGGACGATCAGCATACTTCTTCTGCCTATCCTGAGCAATCCTCATCTTCCTCTTAATCTCCTTAACCTTCTCAGAAGCCTCCAAAATCATATTAGGACCAAGAACCAAATAATTACCGGATTCAATCCAGCAAGATGGAGATCTACAAGTTCTTCCGTATAAAGCAACAAACAGAGACATTTCAATACTCGCCTGAATTCAAAGACGAAATGAGATAGATAAAAGACTAAGATAAGATTAAAGTAGAAGGTTGAAAATATACCTGATACTGTTGTTATAGGTGAATTCAACAAGATGGAGATGATCTTCCCAAGATCCTCCATAATCCAGAACTCTAGCTCAATGAAGATCCTCGAGAATTTGATTCACTCTTTCCGTTAGACCGTCGGTCTGCGGATGGTAAGTAGTGCTCAAATTCAGACGAGTACCAAAAGATTCCTAAAAAGCTTTCCAAAACTGACTGGTGAAGATAGGACCCCAATCATAAACAATGCTGATAGGAATACCATGGAGACGAACAATCTCCCCCATATAAATCTCCGCCAGACTGAAAGTAGAACGGCTTGATTTGACTGGAATGAAATGAGATGATTTGGTTAAACTATCCACAATTACCCAAATTCTCTCATTACCCCTCCGAGTCCTATGTAAGCCATCAACAAAATACATGGAAACCTGTTCCCATTTCCAGTTTGGAATCTTAAGGGGCTACAATAACCCAGGGGTCTTCTGGTGATCTACCTTGACTTGTTGACAAGTCACACACCTACTAACAAAGATAGAGATATCTCGCCTCATACCTCCTCACGAATAAAGCTTCTTTATATCCTGATACATCTTTGTCACGCTAGGATGAATTGAAAGTCTAGATCGATGATGTTCCCGAAGTAACTCTTGCCTCAATCCATCAACATTCGGGACACAAATCCGATTATTAATCCTCAAAATCCCTCTATCATCGATCTAAGCTCCACTACGATCAAGACTACTACCACCAACCCTGCTAAAAACATTCTCCTTCATACCCTTAAGCATCTCATCCTTATCCTGCTTAGCCATGATATGATCCAAAAGAGGAGAAGAAGAAACAACAAGTTGACACAACATAGCCTTCTTCCGACTCAAAGCATCAGCCACAACATTAGCTTTCCTAGGGGTATAGCTAATGTCAAGATCATAAAAAGCAAGAAACTCAAGC
The DNA here is from genome assembly GCA_030765085.1 of Allium cepa. Taxonomy (NCBI): domain Eukaryota; kingdom Viridiplantae; phylum Streptophyta; class Magnoliopsida; order Asparagales; family Amaryllidaceae; genus Allium; species Allium cepa. The sequence continues at coordinate 345,499,108 of CM060934.1, forward strand.
CACCGAACTTGAAGCTGATTCAAATCCTTCTGGGTGAAGATATAGTTCAAAGACTGATGATCTGTGAAGAGCTCAAACTTAACACCGAAAAGATGATGCCTCCAAAGCTTCAAAGTAAAAACCACAGCAAGCAACTCTAAATCATGAGCCGCTTAATTTGCATCATAGGTCTTCAGCTGGTGACTAGCATAAGCAATCACCTTCCCATCTTGCATCAGAACAGCTCCTAAACCCTTACGACAAGCATCAGTGCACACCATTAATCCCTCATTTCCATTGGCACTGGTACAGAAGTAAGCTTACGCTTTAACTCATTGAATGCGGCTTTACACTCATCACTCTATAAAAACTTAGCATTCTTTTGAGGTAAAGCAGTGAGAGGTGCAGAAATCCGAGCAAAGTTCTCAATGAATCTACGATAGTAACCGATGAGGCCCAGAGAACTGTGAATATCTGCTGAAGTCCTAGGAGATTCCCAATCCTATAATGGAATAGGGAGAAATAAGGACCATAGAAAAGATAGAATGATCAAATTAAAGAAAGGGAAGAAAGGGAAGGCTTATATTGATCGCAACGATCTTAACTGGATCAACAGAAACTCTATTACTAGAAACAATATGTCCAAGGAATCAGACTTCATCTCTCCAGGCATTTCGAGAATTTAATCTTCAACTAATGATTTATAAGAGTCTCTAAAACAAATCTCAAGTGGGATTTATGCTCTTCCTCAGACTTGGAGGACATAAGAATATCATCAACAAAGACTAGAACAAACTTATTAAGCACATCACGAGAAACACAATTCATCAAATCAACAAAGAAAGTAGGGGTGTTAGTCAAACCAAAAGGCATAAGTAAGCATTCATAAAAGCCATTATCAATACGGAAAGCAGTCTTGGGAATACTTTCCTCAGCAACTCTGAGCTGATGAAAACCGTGGCAAGATCAAGCTGTGAGAAAATAGTAGCTCCATGGAGCTAATCAAACATATCATTAATGCAAGGCATAGGATATCTGTTCTTCATAGTGAGCTTGTTCAACTCCTTTAATCAATTTACATCTGCAAAGAACCATCAGACTTAGTGACGAAAACCACTCCTGCTCCCCATTCCGAATGGCTAGGTCTGATCCGACCCTTAGAGGAAAAGTCCTCAATTTGTTTCCTTTACTCAACCTTCTCACGGGGTGCCATTCTTCTAGGAGGAAGAACTACAGTCTGAGCTCCCGAAATAAGATCAATACGAAAATCAATTTCCCGCTTAGGAGGTAAAGAGGTGACTTCACCAAATATATCGGGATATATTCTAACCACAAGAGTCGAATGAATATCACCAGGAGAAGCATCAAGAGAATAAATAAAGCAGCCAATAAAATCTTGGGTAAACTACACTGAATCACCAAAGGATCACCCTTGTCACCAACAAGAGAAGAAGTCCGGTTCTTACAAGCGATAAGGGCATCATGACTCTTCAGCCAATCACCTCCAAGAAATAGACCAAAAGCATTAAAACCCAGAACATAGAAATCATCATAAAACCGATAGCCAGAATAGAAGAGTTTCACATTTCTACAAATCCTACTAAGGTTCGCAGGACCACCTATAGGATTTGAAACACACAACGCCACAGAAGCAAATTTGAAAGAAAGAAGATGCTCAAATTTATTACAAAGATCCACAAAGATAAAGCTATGGGAAGCTCCAGTATAAAACATAACACGAACATGAGATAAAACAGAGAAAAAGTGCCCTGAAATGTACCTTGGTTGTCACTAGGAGCAGGAGCAGGAACAGGTACAGGTGTAGGTGGTGGAGGTGGAGAAGATGCAGAAGTCACAACAAAAATACCCGATGACTTGCCCTTCTGCAGAGTAGGGTAGTCCTTCTTGAAATGGCCAGGATGCAGACAAATGTGGAAGAGGTCACACCTGATCAACTGAGCTGGAGGAATAATATCACCCAAGGTAGGACAACTATTAGCATAATGTCCCTTAAGATCACATCGGAAGCAAATATCACCTAAGCTCTGATACCAAATGTAACGACCCACTATTTTGCAAATTCAAATTCAACAATAAAACCAAATATGTAAAACTTGAATACCTCAAAACAATAGATTGTAACAAAATTTGAAGCAAATGAAACCAATCATAGAATCACAGGCACATAATATCAGAATACTCGCAGCAGAAATAAAAATAACCATAGTGGCTCATGAAGCCACACAAACTCAGTCTCAAACAAGTACAAATACATAGTTTGAAAAAAAAATATAGTTCTAAAACAAATACAATAGAAATCCTGAATACAGAAGTCTCTAATATATAAGCTGAAATAGAGTGACTGAACTGAAATAGATAAAACTAGATGAGCAGATAAACTCTAGAAATCTCTAGCTTCCAGAAGATAGATCCAAGCTGTGATACTCAGGCTGACCCGAGCGTAAAATAAAACATAAACACTCGATTCAGGACATACATACTTATACAATGTAAACTAACTCAAGTGAACTGTAATAGAAATGCACAAGTAACTTAAACGATGCTTGGGACCGCCCACCCTCTAAGGATCCATTAAACTATTTACTATGCAGTAATATACGCTATTATAATAGTGTCTAGAAGTAAAATAAACTTACTTTAAAATAGCGTTAAGGAGTTACCCATATCACCCTTAACACATAATAGTCCCAGTAATCTATCCAGTATCAGCGTATCTCCAGATTGGAAGACTACACTAAATACTCCATAGGCTATGGCACAAAACCAAACTCGTACAAGGCTCGCTAGGGTAGGTGATACGGCACAACTAGGCAATGCCAAGGTAGATATACCAATTACGCTTCCGGGCCGTTGGTAACGCCTAGCAGCCACTACCGCCCACCTCGAGCCATACTTCCAAAATCAAAGGTGCGCACCATATCAATCACAAAGTAATAGAATGGCATATGAAGAAGCATGTCCGATCAAAGGTGCTACCTCATTAGCCCTTCGATCGCTCCTGCTTTAGCCACCTTATGCCAACTCATGGGAGTTGGGTCCACGTATATACCTCAATAGGACGTCGCCACCATCCTACTTCATTTTGAAATCTCCACCGCATACACGGTTGTCAAAGTGGTATTCTGTATCGACACGGAGTATGCCCATATCCGATCCCGATCTCTTTGCTAACCAACCGTTATTATAACGCGTGGTTATAAATTTCAAAAATGGTTTATATTTCACTTCAAAACATATTCATTTAAGACATTTAAATTCAATATCAAATGGTATTAATTTCAAAGTTGTAACATTTTTAAGTTTATTTATTCAATTATAAAATTTCCAAAACATTGTAAATTTCAGCTATAACAACACTTATAAAATGTTATGGTAGATATAGTAATATTTCAAAAACATTGTCAAATTCAAAAACAGCAGCACTTATAAAGTGCTACAGTAGGTATTAGTAATTTAAACAGTTTAGTTTCATTTCAGCAACAACATCCTTACCAAGTGCTATAGTAGCTATTTAGTTATTCAATACTATTTACGTTGAGCAACAATAGCACTTACAAAGTGCTACAATAGCTATTTAGTTATTTCAGAATTTAGTTTAGTTTCAGCGACAATAGCACTTACAAAGTGCTGCAGTAGCTCTTTATTATTCCAGGATTTAGTTTATTTTTAGAAATGATAGCACTTAACAAATGCTATCTTAAGACCACAACATTTCTAAAATGATACCAATACTAATTCCATATTTAATATAAAATTTCAGAAACATTTAAACTTCAATTTTAGCCGTTTTAACATACGAAAATCATATTTTTCGCTTCAAAAGTATTCATTTGGATATCATTTAACTTATGATCCAATAAAATAAACTTTTGATAAATAAATATCCAATTTAAACAATAATTCACTTATTAAGTCAAAAGTAAACTATTTTCTCAACTTTTTATTTTTAAAAATTAATTTAATATTTTATTTTAAAATACCCGTTTGATAAATAAATTTAAATTTCCATTTATTTACTTAAATTAAAAATTTCCATTTAAAACCAAATTTCCAATTTCCAAGTTAAGTCATATTTTAAAATACACCTTTCCATTTAATTCTTTATACATTTAACTTATAGACAAATCACTATAACTTCATTTAAATGATTAAAATCCAATTTAAGTTAAAATGTCATATCTTTACATTATAAATACTTATAAATTTTAGAAAACATATATAATTAACCATGTGTTTGTATAATTTTTCTAACCTAGGTCAATTAATACGAATAATATATCATTTCAATCCGTAATTTAAAAAGAAAAATCCGGGTTCTATCATTTCAATCCCACAATCCCAAGTAAATCAAATACAATAAAAATCACTCGAGCCTATCTTTTCGGCCCATAATGATTTTTCCTTAATCTAAATTCCGTTCGGGTATGTACTATTTCAACCCATAGTGATAAGGGAACTTGCAATGTGGGATACAGAAAATAAAATAGCAGTATAGCATATAATATTATAACAGATGATGTAACAGGTATAAAATTAGGTTATACATTATATAAATAGATCACAGGCATATATGAACATAGTATATCAATCATTACATATTCACTTATCATCGTTTCACAATTACAAGTACGGAATGTCTAGAGTGAATAACTCACATTTTTGAAGCTGGAAATTACGAAGTAAAGGCACATAACAAACACAAAAAGTCATGACAAGCATGCACTAGATTCGAGAAGAAGTAACACCCAAATTCAAATATTGTAATCAAATAAATAAAAAAAATATAAATATAAGATTTAACACAAACAAGATATGAATTCAACAATTTAAAACTTGAATCAATTTGAAACCAAACTTGGTTTAAATCACAAATGGGCTCGGCCATATAACCTATAGGCTCGGCCATCACCATATTTTTCTCATCCATGATGTGTAGAGGCAAGCTAGGCTCGGCCATGAAGTCACAAGGCAAAGCTATGGTATGAAATATGAAGGGGATGGCAAGCAAAATTCAAGTGGAGGCAAAGGTAAAGGTGTTGATGTTTGGGCTCGGCCTATGGCCATGTGGCTCGGCCTATGGCTCGACTTTGGGTCAGATCTGATCAAATCAGAGGGGCACGGCCTAGAGCGAGGCAAGGAGGAGGAGTAGGCGGTGGAAATAGGTGTGGCTAAGGAAAATAAAGAGGGGGTTGCATAAGGAATGCTCGACTAGGGTTTTTTTTTGCAATTTTAGTGAAGGCTTTGTTCTAAGGTTCACGGCCTTGGTATAGGGATGATGTGAGGAGGTGGAGGCCAATCATGTTTGTGGTGGAGAAGTGAGATGAGGTCAGCTAGGGTTGTGGCCGAGCAAAACAAATAGAAGAGAAAAGAAAAGAGAAAAGAGAAGAAGAAAAAGAAGAAGGAGGAGGCCATGAACTTACAGTATTTTTCTTTCTGAACGCAAATGAATTTTGAGATGAGAAACTTTCCTTTTGTATGTGATTTGCAAAACTAGATGGCAGCTAGGGTTATGGGAAGGGTGCGAACGGCTAAGATGTGGAGATGAATGGCTAGGCAAATGAAGAGGCCTAACTTGATTTCCATGCAAATAAACCGAAAACTCTTTGAATTTCCAAGCCATTAATCAAAAATAAACCTATCAAAATCCAATAAATAAAATCCAATTCTAAACAAAATAAAATGGAAAAATAAAATAAATTATAAAAATAGAAATGAAGTAGGAAAAATACAAAGTAAAATACAGAAAATAATTGCATATAAAAAGCTGTATTTTATCCAATTTTAAAAATATAAAGCATAATTTAACGGAATGAAAAGAAGAACTAATATAAAATAAAATACGGTTTCAAAGAAAAAGATTAGAATTTAAAATTTAAAATTTTCAAATAAAAGTCAAAGTTTGACCAAAATACAAAATTTTCAGAAATTGTTTATTTTATCCTATTTGGAAGATAAATTACGAACACATCCAAAATTACACTAGAAAAATTCCATAAATTCAAATTTTAATGGTTAAAAATCAGAGTTTTTAAATAAATTAAAATTATAATATTTACAAAATTTTGGGTTGTTACAATTGGAGTGATTGATTCCCACATTATATAGCGGATGAGACCCTATGCGTCCCACGTAATTGCGGATGATCCCATATACCGTGATATTCCACCTCAAAGCGGGATTGGTATTTTATACTGTGCTAACATCTATATACATAGGGAAATAGTTTGGAGGGATCCATTTGGATTCCTCAAAATGTTGATATTATTTTATATTCAGTAATGTCATTTATGTGATAATCTGTGATGGATTATATTGATTATATTGGGAATTGAAATTATTGAATGCCATGGCTTGGTTGAATATATATTGGTATTTTGAGAAAATGAAAAATATATAAAGTTTGGATTTTTAAAGGAAATAAAAGGGAAATTTTTAAGCAAAATAATTATAGTGAATTTGGATAAATTGAAGAAATGAATTTGAAGAAGAATAAAAAGTTTAATTTTGAAACCCTATTAAATAAATTCCGAGCATAGGAAAATGGAGATTTTGTATAAATGGAAACAAAAGAAATGGACGACTTAAGTGATATTGTTTAAAGATAAAAGAATTTATTTTAAAAAAATTCAATTTTAAAATGAGTTTAAAAAATAAAAGGGGAATTTTTAATAAAGGGTGAAATTAATATTTTCAGTTTAAATAATGTTTTAAATCATAATACGGAGTGAATATGAAATTAATAGGTTTTGGAATAAAATTTAAATAAGTCAAGATGAATTTTAAAAATGGAAGTGATTCAGAGAATCGATTAGTAAATCGTTTAAGTGTATGAACACTATAATTAAAGGGAAATAAGGGTATGGAAATTGTAAACTGGGTTATAAATTAAGTGAATATTTATCAGTGGATAAATTTTAAAGTATAAATTCATAGTGGAAATTTATAAGGAGATGGTAATTTGTTTTAAAAATAAATGATGAGTTTATTTTTAAGAGTATGGAAAGAAATTTACGGGATAGGGATGTAAAATTAAATTGTGATAAATACAGTAAGACATATAAATGTTTAGACGGCTATATTTAAATGGAAAGTCTATTTCCCTGAACAACCAAGTATATTTTTAAAGAAAGATTTCCAAGTATAAGTTAGAAGTTTTAAAGTGGTTTTAAAAGAATGTCTTAGAAAGAAATTATTATTTAGCAGTTTTTTTTTAAAAGTAAATATTTATTAAGTTAATTATATAAGTAAATTATTTTAAAGGTTTAACTAGTGTTATGATTAAAAGATAATTATTTAATATTTATACCTCATAGAATAAATTTTATTTTAAATTTAGTTTAGCTAAGTTTTACGTGAGAAATTATTATAAAATTTCATAACTAGTATTTTAAATAAAGTGTTTTTTAGTAGTTTTATTCTAAATGTTTTAAGTGTATATTTTGGGAAAAATGATTTAAATTATTAAGACTTGGTGCTTTTCAGTGGAAATAAAACAATTGGGTGGAAATTTATTCCATGAGAGAAAAAGTGATTTGTAAACTATTTTCAAAGTGTTGAAGTGTACAAAAATATCTTGTGAAGATATTTTAAAATGAATAATTTAGAAAATTATTAAGACCTGATGCTTGTTGTGGATGTTATATGATAGTTAAATAACCGACTATCAATATTGGCCAATGCGCAGATTGTTTCGAGAGACGGGATCGGGATTAATTTTTCGAAAACCACTTCGATCCAGTTTGAACGTTTTCGTGGGGAAGACACGAGCTTGGAGTCGAAGATGGAGTAGTGAAGTGCAAAAGCTAATCGCTACTAATTCTGAGGGTGATTCCAAAATGGATGTAGTAGTCGTTCGGACCGAGAACGGACTTGTATGGGCGAATTCTATCAGAACATCATCAGGGGAACGATGAGCACTCTAAGTGTATGTATGCTAAAAAGGTAACGCATAGCCTCGAGCCTCATCAACCGGGAATGGCTAAAAGAGGGGAGGTGCAACAAGGCTAAGTGGCTAGCAACCAATTAGGGTAAGGTCATCCCTATCTAGATGTCCCTTTCGATTTCGACTGTGTGGACGGTTGCTGACCCCAACCACGGGATGATCTTATTCGGACTATCCAGTAAGGGGTAGCTCTGGTCTTATATTGCAGAGGATCAGGGGGGAATTCTTTGTATGCTGATCTAGACCACGTACTGTGATGGACGGTACCCCAGTAGCCTTGCCGTTGTATGGAATCCAATCTTTAATAAGCACCTATATGGTTTTGATTGTGCCCAACTATTGCTAAAACGTGAGATGCAAGCATTTCAGCTAGATTCTATTTTACTTTCTATAGAGACTATTATAATATCAGACGAATCTAATAGAAAATGTTTTGCTTATCGTAAGGTAAAAACCCGTCATGTTTATTTGTGTTGTGATCTTACGATACCTTTGATTCAAAGGATTTTGAAAACTTTAATAATCCAATTGAATGTGTTTTCTCACATTGGTTTTCCAGACCGACTCGGGTGTTATTTTACTATAATGCTCGGGTCAGACCGAATATTATAAATATAGGATAGGATGCTGTGGAGCTCAGGAGGCGAGTTGGATGGCAAGACGTATCTCACGTACTTGATGTATATTCCGCTGTGTAGTATAAGCTGTATAGTCAGCTTTTGTGAGGACAAGTTGATATATCTAGCCATTATTTTGCTATTGATTGTGTTGTACTTTGATGATGTAATGTATAAAACAGATATAGTTCTTTTTGTATAAAGAGCAGTCATTTATCTATTATATATTATTCCGCTGCGATTATGAGATTCTGATGTTGTTTTTTTCTTCCTCTACCTCTTTTCTTATTTTACCCTAATGGTTCATATTTACGTCCACTTTGAGTTGATATGATGGAGAATATTGTCGGCTTATAGGGGTACGGATTTGCGGTTCGTTACACTAGTATCAGAGCAGAAGGTTAAGCGAGAACCTTGGCTCTGGTGGGAGAATGGAGTCAGTAGCACTCTAGAATGAGTGAGTGTATTAATAGATTGAGCACGTATTTATTAGTGAATATAAAAATTGTTTATATTGTGTTGGTTGGTTTATTAAGTGGTTTATGGATTTTGGTCAATACGAGTAATTAATTTTATCGATACGGATCTCTAAACACTTGAATAGAACAATTCGACATGGTATTGTTTTAAAATATGGTAAATGAAATAATTTTTCTCAAATTAATTTTATATATAAAAGAAATAATTTTCAAAAATCATTATAGTATATATATAGTTGCATGGTTGTTAAGAAGTGATGATAAAATTAAATTATGATCATCGTTTTATGGAAATTGAGTAAGAATTTGAAATCATAACTAAAAGTTAAGAAATTAATTCGGAAAACAGAATGAAATTTTGTAAATGTGAATTATAAAGGAGATGTATAATTTGAAAAGGGAGAAAACTCTAGAGTAATATTTGAATATAGACTGAAAGGATTTAGAATTCGAAATTAATTTCCTTTGAGTTTGAAAATGATTTTCAAAGGCTTTGGGAAATACTAGTGATATTATTTCGGAAATATTTTTGAATTGAATTAGAAATCTGGTGAGATTTGGAATTTAATCGTATTTGAAAAGGGTTTTTAAAGAGTAAAAGCACTGAACTCTTTTCGGTCACTAAAAATAACTTCGGTGATGACTGCAGCATCTTCGATATTCATTTTCGAGTTTCCAAGAGAAGAATTGCTACCAAAATGTTTAAATTGGAGTTGTTGCAAATCTGGGTTGGATTTTAAAATTCAAAGGATAATTTGATATGCAAATGAATTATGTGTATATAATTGATTTCAAAACGAGTAATTGTTTAAAGGACTCTGAAATCTTATTTGCAATATTTATGGAATATAAATAAGTTTGATAACTTATGAAAATTTGAAATTTGTTAGAATAAGATTCAACTTGAAAAGGGTTAAATAAAAGTAAGTGTTGAAACAAAATAAGTTGAAAGGTAAGCTAATTAATTGAAGTAAATTAAAAGAAGTTAGCAAATGGAATTTAAATAAGTGGAAAACTTATGGAAGTTTAAAAATTTGAACAGAAGTGGAATGTAATTGAATGTAGTAAATAAAAGTGAAGTTAAAAAGTTAGTTCAAAGTGGACTGAAATAGTAAGAGACTGGAAATAAAGTCCATTGAGATTTAAAATAAATTAGTAAGTGGAACTAATTAAAGAAGCGGTTAATTAAATATGGTTTGAAATAAGATGAATAGAATTTAATATTTAAAAATGAAAGGTAAATTGAATTCAAAATGCAATTAGAAATTTAATTTAAATGAAATAGATATGAAAGCTTAAGTGGTAAAGTAAAAATGAAATTAAGAAGTGTATAAACTATTCATATTGAACTTGAGAAAGGGATGGTGAAATTCTTAAGTAAACTTGGTATTGGGAAAACATACTTAGTTAATATGAATGAAGGTTTAATAAGGGTGTGTGAAATGGTGATTGTGAATAAGTGAATGGAAATCAATTGAGATAAATACGTCGGATGTACGTGTATTATTTTATTCGCATAACGATTTACCGATCCGAGTTGGGATTTTTCACTCGATTTTCGAACGCGAACCTTACATATGGATTTTTGATTGGTTCTAAAATTCTCTATCATAGTTTAGGACTATGCAAGGAGAATGATGGTTTCTGATCAAGAAACCAGATCTAAGTCCGCACTAGATAGTCAGGTGGACGATACTAGTTCGGAAGTGGAATTGTGCGATCGAGTGAGCGATCAGATTTGGTATTGCGTATAGACGATATATGTGCATCGTACGGGCTTAAGTAAAACAAATATCGGAAATTTTGTAAAAGAAGTAAATAAAATGATTTTGAATGCTGTGATTGGATATTATTGCTATGTAGTACATAGGTATTTAAAGGCAGAAGGAAATTGATATTTTTTTATTTCAGAAGATGAATTTGAATTGCCCAACAAAAAGCTATGTATTTAAAATTGTATATGAAATTTGATGGTTTTCTGATCTAGCCACTTGGCCTTTTTTTCTTTTGAAATTTAGGGGCCGTGGAGGCATTTTGTAGTTGTACTGATCTAGCCACGCAAAGGAGACACAGGCGAAATTTTTCGAAATTTCGAGAGTCGGAAAAGTTGGAGAAAATTTTGATAATTTAAATTTGGTTTTAAATCATAGCTTGATTTGTTGAGTAAATAATATTGTTTAGAAGTTATGGATGAATTTAGAAAGTTGAGTAATAGTTTGTCTTTAATAAAAAGATCATGGTGGAAAGTTGTTAAAAATGTATGGTTTTAGGAAAATAATAAATGGGTTGGAGCATTCTTCCTAACTATAATTTCAGGGACGAAATTCTTTTAAGGGGGGAGGACTGTAACGACCCGGGATTTTTAGATATTTGAATTTGGAATATTTAATCGATTTTGAATATTTTAAATATTAATTTTAACTTAAATTTAAAATATCTCCATTTATTGGATATTAAATTATTGAATTAAACTATTGGAAATTGGGTAAAATACGAAGTCTTGGTTTTTAAGGCTGCTAAAAATAATTTAAAGGCTTGTAAAATCTATATTGATAATACTAAAGATAGTAAAAATTTTAAAATTGAATTTAAAGTTTTTTATTCAGTTTTGAAAATATATCGTATAAAATGATATTTAAAAATAGCCTTTCGAGGCACAAACTCGAAATTCGACGATACCAGTTCCATTGGATCTATAATAGTGTTTTATTATCGGATTTCAATTTTTGTAGCTTTTGGAGTTGTCGTGCGGTCGTACAATAGGTAAACTCACTGAAAATTTATATCGAAAATTTAATATAATAGCCGGTCCAAAAAGCTTCTTCTCCATACGATCGAATTAGGACTCAAAACATCTTCCATTGCATTCGTAATAGGGGTATAACATTATAAACGCCTAGCGGCATGCCTCGATAGGATTTCAAAATTTTAAGTTGCATTTTCGAGATGATTTAAATTTAAAATTCAAATATAATTTGACCGGTCAAAGGCCATTTACATCAAACCTTTTGGGCCTCCATCTCAAAGAACACTGTAGCTTGGAAATTCCTACGCAAAGAATTTCACATGCCACCTCCTCCTAAAGGAACACATCACCTGACTTTCCAAACACGTGTATTTTCATGTTCCCTTCGTCTTTATAATTCACAGGGGAAGATTTTTTTAAAGCATGAAAATAAAAATGGTCGCCCCTTCTTTCTCAATTCAAATCAACATTCGAAATAAGGGGATCGCAGTTTTTCTTCCGCTTCTGGTTCGAAGCTGCCCCCCATTTCCTCGAGTGTCATTTATAAATTCCAAGTTTTTATTCCTCAAATTTCAATTATAAATACCAAGTTATAAACCATAAGACAAGCCGAATAAAAGAAGATCGCATGTCGAGTGTCAACACGAGTGGATCGCGCACCATCCTAAATCGTGCGAGCACGAGCGCCAATGGTTGGTGGAGCTGAGGTTGGAGTCGTCGAAGGAGTTAGGGTGGGTTGTTGGGGCAGCGAAGGTTAGAGTCGCGATGTAGCATCATTCTCGAGGCAGGACAACTTGCGAGAGTGGAGGCGTCAGAGCAGATAGGGGTGCGTGATGTTTCAGGGCAAGGGGCGATCGATTGTGGTGGAAGAGAGGAAGGCGATTAGTTTTTGGGTGGTTCAGTGATGGTATAGTTTGGTCATTGTTGTTGTCGTACAACAGTTCGACTAGGGTTTGATATTTGTTTTGTTTAGGGCTAAGGGAGCTCGTGCATGGTGACGTGGGTGTTTGGGCTCGCAAGTATGGGCAGTGCGGCGAAGGCTCGAAGTTGAGCAAGGTGGTTCGTTCGCCTGTATGGGCATGTATCTGCTGTGTTTTCGCTGGGAGCAGTGAGGTATCATCTATTTTATTGTGACTTAATAAATATTTGTACACATACAGATTTGAAAATATATAGGAAGAAATATATATAGGATTGGTTCAGATTTATATATATTTTGCTTACTGTTTAACTTTAATTTTGAGCAAAGGATTAACATTCAGATTTACTAATTAAGAAGAAATCGAATGTTAAGCAAGTTTAAACTTTAATTTAATTTATTGGTCGGTGAGTAAAGCTAACTGGTTTATCTTAAAATAAGAGATTAAGGTGATTCACTTGTTTAAAATTAACTTAATTAATTATTTTAGTTACTAAAGATTTCAAAGGAAAAATTGGTTTAAATAAAATTACAAGTTAAAATTAAATGAGTAAATGGTGATGAATTGTTTGATTAATTCAAATAGTAATAAATCGTGAATTGTTTATACAAGGTCAAATCACGAAGAAACAAGTCGAGAATGGAATGGGTTGCAAACAAAACAAAGATGAGTTAATCTCGCTCATTTGGATTACCATTTAAATTTGAATAGTTGCAATTTAAATTATTGGTTGAATGATTGAATTAATTGGATGTGATATTGTGTTTGTGTATATATATATATATATATATATATATATATATATATTGGAGCGACTGATTCCCGCATTATATAGCAGATGAAACCCTATGCGCCCTGCATAATAGCGGATGACCCCATGTACCGCGATATTCCACCTCGAAGTGGGATTGGTATTTTATATGTGCTAACATCTGCAGATGTAGGGAAACAGATTGGAGGGATCCAACTAGATTCCTCAAAATGTTGAATTTATTTTATATTCAATAATGTAATTTATGTGATAATCTGTGATGAATTATATTGGGAATTGAAATTATTGAATGCTATGGCTTGGTTGAATATATATTGGTATTTTGAGAAAATGAAAAATATATAAATTTGGATTTTTGAAGGAAATAAAAAGGGAAAATTTTAAGTAAAATAATTATAGTGAATTTGGATAAATTGAAGAAAAGAATTTGGAGAAGAATAAAAAGTTTGATTTTGAAACCCTATTAAATAAATTTAGAACATGGGAAAACGTAGATTTTGTACAAATGGAAATAAAAGAAATTGACTACTTAAGTGATATAGTTTAAGGATAAAAGAATTTATTTTAAAAAAAATTCAAGTTTAAAACGAGTTGAAAAAAAATAAAAGGGGAATTCGGAATAAAGGAGAAATTGATGTTTTCGGTTTAAATAAGGTTTTAAATCATAATAAGGAGTGCATATGAAATTAATGGGTTTTGGAATAAAATTTGAATAAGTCAAGACGAATTTTTTGAAATGGAAGTGATTCAGAGAATCAATTGGGAAATTGATTAAGTGTTTGAAAACTGCAATTTAAAGGGAAATGAGGGTAGGGAAATTATAAGCTGGGTTATAAATTAAGTGAAATATTTATCAGTGCATAAATTTGAAAGTATAAATTCACGGTGGGAATTTATAAGGAGATGGTAATTTGTTTTAAAAATAAAAGGTGGTTTTATTTTTAAGAATGTGGAAAAGAAATTTACGGAATGGGGATGTAAAATTAAACTGTGATAAATCGAGCAGGATCTATAAATGTTTAGATGCCTATATTTAAATGGAAAGTTATTTTCTTGAAAAACCAAGTATATTTTCAAAGAAAGGTTTCCAAGTATAAGTTAGAAGTTTTAAAGTGGTTTTTAAAAGAATGTTTTAGAAAGAAATTATTATTTAGTGGTTTTAAATTTTTTTAAAAGTAAATATTTATTAACTTAATTATATAAGTAAATTATTTTAAAGGTTTAACTAGTATTATGATTTGAAAGATAATTATTCAATATTTGTACCTTATAGAATAACTTTTATTTTAAACTTAATTTTGGCTAAGTTTTACATGAGAAATTATTATAAAATTTCATTACTAGTATTTTAAATAAAGTGTTTTTAAGTAGTTTTATTCTAAATGTTTTCAGTGTATATTTTGGGAAAAAATAATTTAGATTATTTAAAATTTAAATTATTAAGACTTGATGCTTTTCAGTGGAAATAAAACAATTGGGTGGAAATTTATTCCGCGAGAGAAAAAGTGATTTGAAAATTATTTTCGAAGGGTTGAAGTGTAGAAAAATATCTTGCGAAGATATTTTGAAATAAATAATTTGGGAAATTATTAAGGCCTGATGGTTGTTGTGGATGTTATATGATAGTTTAATAACCGACTATTAATATTGGCCAATGCGTTGATCGTTTCGAAGAGACCGGGATCGGGATTAATTTCTAGAAAACCACTTCGATCTGGTTTGAACATTTTCGTGAGGAAGACAAGATCTTGGAGTCGAAGATGGAGCAGTGAAGTGCAAGGGCTAATCGCTACTAATCCTGAGGGTGATTCCAAAAAGGATGTAGTAGGAGTAGTGCCTTCGGTTCCGTTCAGAATGGCAACAGACTTGTATGGACGAATGCTATCAGAACATCGTTAGGGGGACGATGAGAATTTTAAGTATATGTGTGCTAAAAAGGTAAGGCATAGCCTCGAGCCTCATCAACCGGAAATGGCTAAAACATGGGAGGTGTAGGAAGGCTAAGTGACTAGAAAACAATTAAGTTAAGGCCATCCCTGTCTAGATGTCCCTTTTGATTTCGGTAGTGTGGGATGTTGCTGATCCTAACCGCGATGTGATCTAATTCATACTATCCAATAAGGGGTAGCTCCGGTCTTGTGTTGCAGGGGATAAGGTGGGATCCTCGTTACGTTGATCTAGACCAGGTATTATGACGGGCAGTACCCCAGTAGCCCTACCATTGTATGGAATCCAATCTCCAATAGGCACCTATATAGTTTTGATTGTGCCCAACTACTGCTGAAACGTGAGATGCAAGCATTTCAGCTAGACTCTATTTTATGTTATATAGATACTATTATAATATCAGACGAATTTGATAGAAAATGTTTTGGTTATCGTAAGGTAAAATCCTGGCATGTTTATTTGTGTCGTGGTCTTACAAGATATCTTTGATTTCAAAGGAATTTGAAAACTTTAATAATCCAATTGAGTGTGTTTTCTCATGCTGGTTTTCCAAACTGACTCGGGTGTTATTTTACTATAATGCTTAGGTCAGACCGAGTATTATAAGTACACAATAGGATGCTGTGGAGCTCAGGAGGCGAGATGGATGGCGAGACGTACTACATGTACTTGATGCATATTCCGCTGTGCAGTATAAGCTGTATAGTCAGCTTTTGTGAGGATAAGTTGATATAACTGTCCAGTATTTTGCTATTGATTGTGCTGTACTCTGATGATATAATGTATAAAACAGATATAGTTCTTTTTTTTATAAAGAGCAGTTATTTATCTATTATATATTATTACGCTGCAATTGTGAGATTCTGATGTTGTTTTATTTTTCTTCTTCTACCTCTTTTCTTCTTTTACCCTAATGGTTCGTATTTCCATCCACTTTGAGTTGATAAGATGAAGAATATTGTCGACTCAAAGGGGTATGGATTTGCCATTCGTTACGCAAATGCAAAGCAAATCCATTAAAGCTTAGACATGAACACGGATGAATAAACAAGTTTCAACTACTTCTAACTTCCAAACAACCCAAGATCCAAACTATGGGCAAAACTGAAACTAGGTCATCTTTAAAGAAATATCCGGGCCAGAATATTACTCACTCTATAAAAATGACTAACTAGAAAGTTGTTATAAATTCTTTTCTTTTCAATTTCAATAAAAGAATCACTTAAAAAGCTTCTGTCTTGAGGAAGTTATGGTCAAAACAAACGGAGGTGTTTTCTGAGCTGAAAATCCGAGTTCAAAAATACTTCGAAAATATTTTAGTTTTTGGCATAGCAAATTAAGGAATTTAAAGAACTGATCTAAAAGGAAGTTGAAGCCACTAGAAAAGTAAATGATTTGGAAAAAAATAATCATATAATCTAATTCACTATCGAAGGAGATATGATTGATACAATAGGGGGTATTTTCGACCAAAACTGGACACGAAAAAGGACTTGAAAAATAGAGTTTTTGATATAGAAATATTCAGAATGGGAAAAATGGTTCGACAACAAAGTTGTTCCCACTGAAAATTTACACGGTTCAAAAAATAATCGTTTGATTTGGAGTAGTTTAGTGGAATATAGAAGCCATAGAAATAAGGGGAAGAAAGAAGGAAAAAGGGAAGGGAAGAAGAAGGGAAAACAGAGAAAGAAGAGAAGAAGGAAGGTGGGGCTTTGGCCATGGGTTACTGCCGTGGGTTATGGGCAGTGATAGAGATGGGTGGCGGCAAGAGGAGAGAGGTAGGCTAGGGTTTTTGAAGGAGAAAGGAGAAATTTGATTTGGAGTTTAAGGAGTTTTGAGATTTGGAGTTTTGATTTGAACAAGAAGAAGAAGAAGAGTACGCAGAACTTTTCTCAAATGAGGAATTTTTGTATGTACTTGGTTTTAGTCAGATAAGAAATAGAAGGTCAATTGGTGGGAAAAGAAAGGGTCCAAAGTCTTTTAGGGTGTCTAGGGTCTCTTGGTTTACTAAGGAGCTTATTAGTCTAAAACAAACCCAATAAGACTTAGCCAAAAAAAAGAACACAAATATACATTGAAAATGAAAGAAACAAGCTACAAATTCTTTAATAATTAGGAAATGAAGGTGGAGAGACAAAAATAAATGTCACGATTTATTTTGAAAGCTTCAAGTATTAATAATGCATAAAGAAATGTATGTAGGAATGGAAAATTCTACAAACCAAAGAAAAGTGAAATTTTGAATACGCGAAAATGAGGAGGCAAGAATTAAATACAACCTAAAAGTATAGGCTAAGGTATTAAACGGAAGGAGAAATGAATGGATCAAGTATTAATAATGAGATAACTATCTTAAAACAAACATGCAACAATTAATAACAAAAGAAATGAAGGGACCATGCACATTGCACAACCTTTTTGAAATACAATTTATGAAATGTAACCAAAATAACTTCATTAACTCAAATAATATCCAAATTTGTACGCATTTAATTTTTTTATCTATGCATAATAAATAAATTACTTATCTTAAAAATGAAAACGTTCAATTTGGTTTACCCAGAATGATCTTTTATTTCCAATAAAATATTCTTTCTGTTTAACACAAAAGGTACGTTTCTTTTATTACATCTATTAATTGCAATCAACGTTTTCTTCCCTTCTAATTGAAATATTTCAATAACATTAATTGCGATTACTTGCCAAGTTAAATTTCTAAATAGACAACTAAAATGAATGAAAAATAAAATAGTTGTTTCCTTTAGTCATTTAAACACCTTCACAAATTTGTTTTTTATATAACAGAGTAATAAATAACTTAATAAATTATTTTCCTACTCTTGTAATCCATCTATATGCTAAAATACAATTTAAAAATACATATATTTCTTCCTTTAAATCAATCATTCTATTCTTTATTTTAGTGAAATTAAACCTACGTTCACAAATGAAACATTCATTTTATTTGATATAAATGTTCTTTTATAAATCAATTTCCTTTATTTTCACAAAACATAAGCTATGTTTAATTACACCTATTAATTTACAAATTGTTGTCCTCTCTACCATTAATTGAAATTATTCAATTACAGTAATTTAAATTATTTACAAAGGAAAACATAAAAATGGATAAAATAAATGTAATGAGAAATATAACAATTATTTCATATCTAATAGTAATTTATACATATTTACACTATCGGATATAAACAAGAATTGTACATTTCTTACCAAATAATAGTTTCTCGTCTCTACAATCAATCGTTCAGCTACCAACCGTTTCAAATAAATAAACATATGATTTCTTCTTTAATAAAGTAACATTTATTATTCTTTATTAACATTTATTATTCCAATCAATTAGAAATTTACTTTCAGACAATTGTTAATTTCATTCAAACTAATGTTCTTAAAATACATACTAACACTTCTTGTCATCCTTACGTTATTGCAAACATGTGTCATTAATAGAATTTTACTTAAACTCATAATTTGTATTGTAATTTAATTTGTATCAGTAAAGCCTTAATTTTTTTTATTCCTAACCATTTTATTCAAAAATCTTATTTAATTCAATATTTTTAAGTGTTTAAAAGTACGGATCGTTATAATATCCCCCACTCAAAAAAATTTCGTCCCCGAAAAGAAATAAGAAGGAATCCAAAATCTATTATATTTTATTTAGAATAATCAATTTATAAATAATTAAACCTGCATATTAAGTCTAATAAAATTTGAAAATAACTCAAATTCTACAAAAAATCTCTTAGTCTTAAATTTTTGAAATTTTTTCGGCAGATTCTCTTTTGCGCGGATACGTCTGAAAAATAATGATATCTATAATTTCAATATATATATATATATATATATATCATATTTCAAAATAAAATATCCCAAACCACGGAAAAACAATGTATATCGCTATAAAACCGTAATATGAAAACGTACCTATTTGTCCGACAAATAAACTTTATTTATGAAACCAAAAGCAGTAATTATTGCTTCCATAACCTATATTTCACTTATATAATCCAAAGTGTTAAAATTATGTGAAAGAATAATATTTCAGCTATTCCAAATCAATAGCCAAACAACATACAATATATCATAATCATATGCAAACAAAACTATATAACCATCATAGGCAACAAAGAATCCTTATGCATCCGTAGCAACCAAAACTAATGGTTTGTTTAGGTCCATAACTTTTAATCCTACAAGGGTGATAACTAAACTAATAAGTGTACCTTATGCTCAATAGCCTTAGATAATTACTTAATAGATTATTCATACAACCTCAAACAATTAGAAGTATTCTTTTCCAAACTTCCCATCGGCCAAACAACAAGATTTTAAATTTACTTAAGTTTATTCTACTAGTTTTCTCATCATTTACCTTTCCATTCATTTATTTATATAAAATCAATCACTTACATAATTTTTTAATTAATGATTTAAGTCATTAATGAATCGTTTCATAAAATATTACTTAAGCACCTACCGCCTTCCTAAAGTTTATAACTTAATTCTGTTATAGAATAAACATTTAAGTTTTTGGTATTCGCTCTTGGAGATAAAAGAAATATTTCACTATATCTAAAAATTCAATTAAAATATTAAACCTCATTCACTTAGTAAGAATATAAGATATATTTAAAACATCCTCATAGCATTTTGCTCGGATTTTCCAAAAAGTTTAAATATTATTAGAAGTTTATATCAAAACATATGATAAGCTTTTTTTTATAAAGGAAAGTTCCTTAAATTCGATAATTTATTAGACTCATTATTTTAAAATTAGTATAGACTCTAGATTATTAAACTGAAACTAATAGTATACTCAAATCTCACATTAAATATCCAATTCAAATACCATACTTCCAAAATAGAGATTCAAATTTATTTGTCAAGTATATTACTATAAATAAACTTCGCAAATCAATTTTTTTTCAATTTATATAACATCTTTAAATTATACATTCAAAGAAAATTATATAAATTGTACTTGAAACATTCATTTGAAAACTTCATTTCCAA
This sequence comes from Allium cepa, assembly GCA_030765085.1. Taxonomy (NCBI): domain Eukaryota; kingdom Viridiplantae; phylum Streptophyta; class Magnoliopsida; order Asparagales; family Amaryllidaceae; genus Allium; species Allium cepa. The sequence continues at coordinate 345,519,571 of CM060934.1, forward strand.
ACCAATCATCTTTAATACTTTACGAAAAGTTCATCTGTAGAATTTCTGGCTTCATTCATAAATACCATTTAATTTTTTTAAATAATATCTTTATAAATATATGTAGACTATTTGAAAACAATTATTTACATCATACTTATATTTAAAAAGAAGTTATTAAAAAACTTAGATCCGTTATTTATAAATTTTATTAGTTTTAAATCTCAAAAATTCTTTTAAACATCATTAATCATTAACTTTAAGAATGTTTTATTTAATTAATAACTTCTCATAATATTTACAACATTGATACTTTACTATTAAACAATGTTGTACATAAATAAACAATATTTTAAACATTTTAAAGTATTTAGAAATGAAAAAAATGACCAAAATATCTTTTATAAAATACTTTATCAAAATACTTTTATAACTCAATGTTTTAACAAGTTTATCCTCATTCTTACAGACATTGGTCGTACGTTGATCAGGCGTTAGACCAGAAATCTCCAAGTACTTAGTAGACCTGTTTCAACACCTAGTGAAAAATATTTAAAAAAGGTATGAGAAGTACCGCTCAAAATCTGATGTCAAACGATGATGTTACGATAGCAGTGGCCCGCTGCTGATCTAGTGTTTACGCAATAGACACAAAACTTTCCAGAAGATCCTTCCACCTTTCGGATTCCAGAAAAATATCATAGCCATTTCATAAACAAGTGACCATCGACACCTGTTGTAGTGGTAACTGTTGATTCAATAATTTACACAATGGATGCACTTCCTTCCCAAAAGATCCATAAACAACAGATCCCAAGGTTGAAAGGACCTCTATTGGATAAACTAAAGAACCATCTACCCTAAAAAAATCAAGGAACTCATGAGTTTAAGTCCGGACAACCATATCATTTTGAATCCATTTCTTAATTCACCCAAGTATATTTGGTCGAATCCATTCCTGGATTCCCCAAGTCCATCTGGGTCGAAGCATTTCATACTATAACATACCACATATAGTACTCTTTCAAAATCATAGCTTCAAATATCACACTTATGTAAATTCCATTATATATAAGATTTCATTTTCAGAAAAGTACTTTCCAAAATAAATAATCTCAAATATATCAAATCATTCTCATATAAATTCCGTTATATGTAAGATTTATCTCTTCAAATCGAATACCTTCCAAAATCAGCAGTTTTCAAAATCACCTTATACTTATATAAAGTTCGTATTATACAAGAATCAAAATTTTTCCAAAATCAATTTCGTTGTATGAAAAAGCCATATGGGATTGAACATCTTTCCTTTATAAAAGGTTTTGAATTTAGAATAGTTTGGTATATAAAATCATTTTGTGGAATAGTTTTATATATAAAATAGTTTGTAAATAAAATAGTTTGTAAAATAGATTTGTAAATAAAATATTTTGTAAAATAGTTTTGTAAATAAAATAGTTTGTAAAATAGTTTTGTAATAATATAGTTTGTAAAATAGTTTTGTAAAATAGTTTTGCAAATAAAATAGTTTTGTATATAAAGTAGAATAAGATAGCTTGTATCAGAAAAATAAAAGATAATAGTTTTGTAAAGTGGTTTTAAATTAATATTAATTTTGCATACAAGAAAAATTCCAATTTAAATTACAAAGAAATCCAACCGAACAAATTTCAATTTCAGTGTCAAAGCATATCGATAATATTAGAACATTAGATGTACATATGTCATCATTTCACAAAATAACATTCGATCGCTCCCTCGATTACACAAGTTCGCTTTTGAACAACTATTTTTCATTCCACTTCCCTAATGCGGACTTCGATAAGGTTTCTTGACTAGAAACCATCATTCTCATTGCATAGCCATAACTATGATAGATAATTCTAGAATCAAACCAAAAATCCATATCAAATGTTCGCCATCAAGAATCGAATGAAAAATTCTAACACGATGTGGTGTAATTCACATAAAACTTGTGTACTCATATCCGGATCAAATTAATTTTGCGAATAAAATAATATACATACAACTTACATAATCATTCCAATTTGTTTCATCACAATTACATTTCAACTAAATTCATTATTAATCTCGTTGATTAACACAAGTATCACTTCATGCTTTAACATTTGTTTCACAGAATTTCTCTATTCAATATAAAATATTAACATATTCATTCTCACAACATTTCATATATTTCTCTTCATTTTAAATTACATTCACTTTCACATGTAATATTTATCATTTAATTCAACATTTATTTTAGAATCATTTCATAAGAAATTTCCTTTAGTTTGTAACCAGTTTATAAATGCTTAACTTCTTTTATAATACATTATTCGAGTTGAAGGTTATCATAACTTATTTTATAACCATTTATTGCAACATTCATTTATTTCATTAAAAATTTACAAGTCGTGACTTTATTTATAATCATTTCACATTTAGTTCATATTTGTTTATCCAATTAGTTTCACCTTTACTTTTCAAATATATTTATGAATATTTCAAGTTTAAATAAGTTTATAGACATTTTTTCCAATTTAATCTCATTTACAACATTTCCTTAATCGCAATTTTAATTTAAACATCCCAAGGCTCAAAGTTTCACATTTGTATATTTTTACATTACATGCCAATAATGTATACAACAACTTCTATTAATCTACTAAACAAAGATATAAAAAATTTAACCTTGTTTCACTTGCTTTCAATTTAAAGTTACCGAATTCAACAGCGTAATTCAACAAAATTTCTACATTTCAGCTTATATATTAATTCAGAAGTTTCAACTATCCAAAATATCCAAATATTCCATTTTATTTCAATAGTTGAAACTACCGGTCAACAAACAACAAAATTCACAACAACATTTCAATTTCATAAACAAATAGTCTAATTATTCATTTTATTCTCTTTAATACAACATTATTAAACTTGTGTTTAGTCCATTAATTCAATCAACAATAATTAGCCAATGCTTATAAACTGACAAAAACTCAACTAATCAACAATAAATGATAATAACTAAATATTACCATTTCATAAATCAAACACAATACAAAAATATATTAGTTATAAAAATTTATTCCTTTATATATATATCATATAATATAAGGAAAATAATTTCATTTCAAAACTTATATACAACATTTTTATAACACTAACAAATATGCACTCTCGTATATACACTCAGACAACCCATTCTAGGGTATTACTACCCTATCTCTTATGAGTTAATCCCAACAGGATATGGTATGTCTAAACCAAAGCTCTGATACCAACTGTAACGACTCTCCATTTTGGATGGTTCAAATAGACAATAAACCACACATGTCAGACTCAAACCATTCAAATGGGAGGATTGTTAATGGGGTAAATAAGAAAAAAAAACCCGGAATCTCATAACGGAACGACCAAATATAATAATCAAATAAAAAGTTCATGAAGATGTTTTACAAATAACATTTGATTGCACTTTTACAATTCAAATCAGAGTTATACATACATCAGAAATAAACAAATAATGCAGCGGAACACATAATGCAGTGGAATAAAAAAAATCAAGAATATACTGAATTTTCGTCTTCATCCCTAGAAAATAGTCTTTAGTACAATGAAAAGCTCAGACTGACCCAGGCATAATGAAAAAACAAAACACTCGAGTCAGAACTAAAAGATCTTATGTAAGTCAAATCAAAACAAGTAAAATAGAAATATTGGTGTAATGGTTTCATAGATGTTACAGGATGTCATCTCGTATCAAGTGTACAATGTGAATATAACCATTTAAAGGGTTTCAAATAATTAGAAATATCAATCTTAATCATCTAATTAAAACAAATCCGAAGTTTGAATTAAATTAAACCCTTGAAATAATTAAATTCCAAATAGAAGTCCAAATTCAAGAAATTATATTGGTATATGTCCTTTCAACCAGTATCAAAAATCAACATTTCCAAATCAATGAAAACCGCTCGGGTTTATCTTTTCACCCATAACGATTTTCTCCTAATCTATATGATCGTTCGGGTATGTATCACTTCAACCTATGGGGATAATAAAGAGTATAGATATAAATGACATCCAGTCATCTAAAATGTCAACTAATATCATCCATCTAAATTCAACATCCAAATATCAACAACTGAACATACAACATAATTATCATTAAAATCAATCAATAACTACCAACAATTTACTAGTTATCATTAACAGGTATTTAACTAGAAATTTCAATTTCAAGTTAAATTAAATGGCAATTAAATTCAATAAAAGTGATTTAACTGGAATGACAATTTAAAATATACTAAACAACAACCAATCAATTTCTAATCACATCATAAATTCAATTTAACTAACATAAGAAAATCTAGTAGTTGTGAGTGTTTGCTCACCTTTCATGGCTACGAAGGTGATGATAAAAATGGAGCATTATGAAGATTCCTAGGTAGAGATCCAAATGCAAAGAAAACCAACAAAGCTTAGACACGAACACGAATCAATAAACGAATTTCAACTACTTCCAACTTCCAAACAACCCAAGATCCAACCTTTGGACAAACCTGAAACTAAGTCATCTTTAAAGAAATATTCGGACCAGAATATTACCGACTCTATAAAAATAACTAACTAGAAAGTTGCTATAAGTTCGTTTCTCTTCAATTTCAAAAAAAAATGAATCACTTAAAAAGCTTCGATCTTGAGAATGTTATGGTCGAAACAAATGGTGGTGTTTTCTGAGTTGAAAATCCGAGTTCAAAAATACTTCGAAAATATTTGAGTTTTTGGCATAGCAAATTAAAGAAGTTTAAAAACTGATCTAAAAGGAAGTTGAAGCGACTAAAAAAATAAATAAATTGGAAAAAAGAATCATATAATTTAATTCATTCCTAAAGGAGATATGTTTGATTTAATATAGGGTATTTTGGACCAAAACTGGACCCGAAAAAGGACTTGAAAAATAGAGTTTTTGATATAGAAATATTCGGAATGGGAAGAAGGGTTCAACAACAAAGTTGTTTCCACTGAAATTATATACGGTTTCAAAAAATAGTTATTTGATTTGGAGTATTTTAATCGAATATAGAAGCCATAGAAATAAGGGGAAGAAACAAGGAAAAAGGGAAGGGAAAAAGAAGGGAAAAAGAAGAAAGAAGAGGAGAGAGAAGGTGAGGCTTTGGCCATGGGTTACTACCGTGGGTTGTAGGTGGTGATGGAGGTGGATGGTGGCAAGAGGGGAGATGTAGGGTAGGGTTTTTGAAGGAGGAAGGATGAAATTTGATTTGGAGATTTAGGAGGTTCGGAGTTTTCTGTAGATTTGAGCAAGAAGAAGAAGAGTACGCAAAAAGTTTCTCAAATAGGGAATTTCTGTACGTACTTGGTTTTATTTAGATAAGAAATAGAAGCTCAATTGGTGGGAAAAGAAAGGGTCCAAAGTCTTTGAGGGTGTCTAGGGTATCTTGGTTTACTAAGGAGCCCATTAGTCTAAAACAAACCCAATAAGACTTAGCAAAAAAAAGAACACAAATATACACTGCAAATGAAAGAAATAAGCTGCGGGTTCTTTAATTGTTAAGAAATAAAGGTGGAGAGACAAAAATAAATGTCATGATTTACTTTTAAATCTTCATGCATTAATAATGCATAAAGAATTGTACGTAGGAAAGGAAAAGTTTGCAAACCAAAGGAAAGTGAAATTTTGTATACGCGAAAATGAGGTGGCAAGAATTAAATACAACTTAAAAGTCTAGGCTAAGGTATTAAACCGAAGAAGAAATGAACGGATCAAGTATTAATAATGAGATAACTATTTTAAAATGTACATGCAACAATTAATAATAAAATAAATGAAGGGACCATGCATATTGAACAATCTTTATGAAATTTAGTTTATGAAACATAACCAAATTAACTTCATTAACTCAAATAATATTCAAATTTGTATGCATTTAGTTTTTTTATCCATGCATAATAAATAAACATACTTACCTTAAAAATGAAAACGTTAAATTTGGTTTACCCAAAATGATCTTTTATTTCCATTAAAACATCCTTTCTTTTTAACACAAAAGATGTGTTTCTTCTATTACATATATTAATTGCAATCAACATTTTCTTCCCTTCTAACTGAAATATTTCAATAACAATAATTGCAAATACTTACAAACTTAAATTTCAAAATCGACAACTAAAATGGATGAAAAATAGAATAATTGTTTCCTTTAGTCATTTAAACACCTTTATAAATTTGTTGTTTATACAGTAGAGTAATAAATAACTTTAATAAGTTATTTTCCTACTCTTGTAATCCATCTGTATGCTAAAACACAGTTTAAATATACATATATTTCTTTCTTCAAATCAATCATTCTATTCTTTATTTTAATGAAATTAAACTTATATTCACAAATGAAACATTCATTTTATTTGATATTGTAACGTCCCGGAAATTTTCGACTTTCGAAAATTCAACATCGATACTCACTTTATCGACTGCCGAGAAATCGAAGGCCGGAAACCCGAAATGTTATGGTTTAAGAAAAGGAAAAACATAGAAGAAGAGATAAGAAGGTAGAAAATAGAGAGGAAAGAAAATAGAAAATAGAACGGAACAGAAAACAACAGAACAACAACAGAATCTCACAATTCGCAGCGGAACAACATATAATAGATAAATGAATAATCTTTAAACAAAGAACTATATCAGTTATTACATTACATTTCATTACATCATATCATCAGAGTGTACAACAACAAACGGTGCAACGGAAAAAGAAATACTATATAAGTAATACGCCATCCAGCTTGCCTCCAGCAACTCCAGAATATCCAGAATATCCTGATAAACCTAACTCTTAACTGCCCGTGTGGAAATTGGTGGGCACCCAGAGTTTAGGAAGGAAAACAATAAACTCCGAGTCAGTCATGTGACTGGTGTGAGAACTCAAAACAGTTTATTTATCTTTAAAATCAAAATAGAGGAATATTTTTAAAGCTAATTCGCAATGCTTTTAAAAATGAGACTACCATAAGGCCTCCCGCACACACACACATGCAAACGCAGAATCGAAGGAGATTTCTCCTTATGATAGTCAAAGATGCTTGATACGCATTAAAAAAAGAACATTTTATATTATTACTAGTGCATAATGTAGGAAAAATTCATTTCGAAAGTAGAATATAAATCTTAGCCAGCATAGACATTCCGAACTATGCCTACTATAGCTAACTATGTTCAATAGCAGGTTACCGCCACATTCCATAGCAGGTTATACAACTAAAACCGTACAAGTCTCGTATTGTTTCTTTGGATTTCCAACGAATGATCAGGCCAAAGAACTTCCCATTGCCACATGAGAATGCCTCTGGATGGACATCCCCGACAACCAAACCGGATCTCTACCAACACAAGGCCGGGTTACCCCTAACTGAGCAACAACTGACCGAATATGCCATCCCCCGGTCCTTTGGGACCTTTCAACCGAGCGCTCGTAATCAATTCACACAATCATAACAAAGTGTTTTCAACATGAGTAAGTATCTGGGCTCCATACCATGATACCACCCTTTTCCAGAAGGAAATGCACATATCCTAAAGGGCGCTACGCCTCATAACCTTGCTGCTTCTTTCCTGTTTTGACCATTCACGGGGTGTGAGGCTCGACGAAGTCACGTCCACAAAAACATACTTTATACAAAAGCCATGCTTTGGGTCAACAAATGATCATAGAAATGATCACAAAGATAGACGATCAAATAAATGATCCTATCACCAAATTGGGAATATATCGCTGATAACCTTCAACTACATAACCTCTGAGCTCGTACGTCTCAGAGAAGGGTGTTAAGCTAAAAGAATAAATTCTCCGCCACCAACAGAAATATATTTGAAAGAAATCGGCTTTATATCTCAATTTGTAATGTCAGACATACAATCCATACAAGTCTGTTCCGGGCTCGAACAAAACCGAAGGCACTTCTTACGAAGCCCTTGCAATCCGGATATTCACAATCCTGATCGGATTCACCATCACATATGGAGAACTCTATACCGGAGCAACTCGGTGCAGAGTCAATCGACAGGTCATCCTATCGCTCTCGCAAATACCGGGTCTTCAACACCGATCTTCAATGCAATTCACAACGACGTATCACATATTCGGAATGGGTTATACGACCCCATGGTCCTTTCCCGGTTAACCCGAATAGTGAGCGCTTATTCAAAAATAAGTGTGGCATTCAAATTCAAACAAATCACATCAAATACCCATTCAAAGGGAAATATTGATAGTCGGTTATTGAACTATCAATTGATATGCACACATCACCAGATTCCAAATAATTTTCCAAATTATTTATTTTCCAAAAATATCTTTACAAGATATAAAATTTCAATACTTCAAAAATAAATCAATATTTATCTTTAAACAAATTTCCTTTCTATTCATAAATTCCATAGTGAATTTATATTTCGCAATATCCATACATATACGATTTCAATTATTCATTTCAATTTATCTTCAAAAAGATAAATTCTCAAAATATTCACTTTATATCGGGAAACATTTCCATACTTATTTAATAAGTAATTCACAAATCTTTTATTTTCAACACTTGGAAAATATTCAATATACTTCAATCGAAATTAAGTATATATTTCATTCTTTAAGGAAATCATTCTCTTAAACATATTTATTTGGGCCAAAACGAATGTTACGTAAAACATCGTTACGACAACCCAAAATCACTAGTATAGGGATTCGAAATTAAAATAGATATATAAATCCCAATACTATACAAAACATTTCCTTTCGGAAATCATTTACTATAACAACAGTGTTATAGTCCACCATTTCCTTTTATTTCTCGAAAACGTCTATTTCAACAATCAATGTTGAAATCTATGGTTTTGAATCTCAACACATTTTAAAACATCGTTAGACCGTTTTAATTCTATTTAAAACATCACATCTAAAACATTTTCTTTAACATGTTATTCACTATTCAAAAACGTGAATATACTACGTTAACAAATTTCATCCTTTTATTCATTTTATTTCAAAGGATTATTCACAGTCTAAAACGTGAATATAACTCCATAAATAAGTTACAACAATTAATCTTATCAAAATAAGTTGTTTGCGAATTTATAAAACAACGTTTATAAATTCCTTTATTAACCTATTCCAGTTTATGACTCAATTATAAACTAAAAGTTCATATTATAAGTTAAATACTTATAAAACGATTATTTTACAAAATTGTTCTTTTAAACTTCATAATTATAAATCTTATAACTTATAAGATTCATTTAATCAAAAATCCATTCTTCAATTTACTTTTCAAATTTTATAAACCTACTGCTTATAAAATTCCTTTTATAACTTCACCGTTTATAATTCTATGAATTTCATTCATTTATGAAATTCATTCACAATCCATTCTAACACTTATAAAAACTCGTTTTATAATTCCAACATTTTAATTTATAAATATCAATTTATAAATCTTTTAATATAAATCAGTTTATATTACTATTTTAAAAATGCCTTTAAACTCCTTTGTAATTTCCTCATTTTGATTTATAAAATAATTAAATTTTATAAATCCTATATTTTTAACTTTTTATAATAAATTCAAAAATCCCGATTTTACTATTTTATAAAATCATTTTAAAATTCCAAATTTGGTCCAATGATGCTACACACCAAATAGTCAATCACGACTACAACGATATCATATATCGATATGATAATCCATCAAATATCAAAATATATGAAATCAAATAAATACTGTTGAGGAATCCAGTTGGATCCCTCCAACCTGTTTCCTGCATCCAAAAACATTAGCACAATACCAATTCCGCTCCAGTACGGAATTATCGCGGTATATGGGATTTAAATATTATCCGCTTAATAGACGGCGCAATAGGGTCTCATCCGCTAAACAAAAATTGCGGGAAATCAACAACTCCAATATATACATATGCCAATATATATATATATTGCTATTATATATAATACCAATTTCACTGTTTATGAAATATTCGTGGTATATGTTTTTAATAAATAACATCCGCTTACTAACGGCGCATAATGTCTATTTTAACAATCAATAGATAACAATCATCATTCAAACATGCATTCAAATATTTTAAATCTAACTATTTAAAATAAAATCAAAACTGATTCGATTGAGTGAGAAGTTCTCACCTTGATTTCAATTCCGTTTTAGCGATTTATTTCGAATAAAATTAAACGGACGTTTAATTTTACACGAAATTTTCACTAACTCCAAACGACTCCAATCCAATTCCATCGCGTAGTGCTCGTCCATACGATTCCAACGCAACTGGTTTCGCGCGTTTTCGACCTCGTATGAAAAAGATATCAATTTATGAAGTTTATACGAATTTTATTTATAAATAAATTACAAATTTTCTTATTTGTTTTCACCTAACTCCCCCTGGACCGTTGGATCTGCTTCCTCCTCATCAGGGCCGAACGCCCCTTCTCCCTTCCTTCTTCATCTTTCACGCATAAACTACAGGAAGCCGAAACCCATATTTACAAATTAGGGTTAGAAATTCGATCACCATACTTCACTTCGACGATGATCAAAGAGTTCCATCGCGTGCGCCTCCCCTCACTCCACCCACGGCCTCCGACCGCACGCCCCTAGCGCCTCCAGCCTCTCGAAATACGTGCACGAAACCGGCCCTTTTAAACCCATTTTGCCGATGATCCGTGAAGCCATTCGCGATCTTGACAGTTGAAGTCATAGATCTCGAGACGATCTACAACATTGCAGTTGGAGATTTTAGCTAATTTCTGATGGATTGAGAGATTTGAATGGAAGAAAATGGATGCATTTCGGCCATCCATTATAAAAGAGGCGGCTAGGGTTTTAGAATTAGGTTTATTATTTTTTTTATTTATTTATGAAGGGTAGGGGGCTATTTATAAGGAATTTTCGAACACTATTCATCCGGAAATTCCGAACTCCGATTCACGCGCCGTAACCAGCGTTTCTAGGGTTTACCCCGCGTTCCGGACACGATGGAATAGGTTTCGGAAGCTAATTCGGACATCTGTGCGAGTTATGGCAATAAACGTTCAATTTAAATTAAATCGATTTAAACGATTTTCTAGGCGTTTTAATTCTTATCGGACAAACGGTAAATCCAATTGATACGAAATTTGAAACCATACAATAATATCACATTACGGATCCGATGAAACTGGTTTCGTCGAAATCCGAGACTTTTTGAAAAATGACTATTTTAACTCGCCAAATTAAAATTAAAAATAAATCGATGCGTTTCGAGCTGCCACGCTCAAACGATAACTCCGATTGACACGAAAATTGAAATCCGATAATAACTAACTATTACGGATCCAATGGAACTAGTTTCGTTCAATTCTGAGACTGTTCAAAAATTGGCTATTTTACTAGTCGATTTTAATATTAAAATATTCAATTTTCACAAATTAACTTTTAATTCGATTTTAAAAGTTCTAAAATACCATTCTAACTTCAATATGATAAAATAACATTTTACAAATCAATTTCAATCATATTTAACTCGATTTTCAATTATTTCCATAATTTAACATATTAAATTATTGATTTAATTATCCAATTGAATCTAATTATTCAATATAAAATTTATTCGACTTATAAATTCACTTATTAATATTTAAAATTAATTAAATATTCAAATTTTAATTAAATAAAATTCTGGGTCGTTACAATCTTCCCCCTTAAAAGAATTTCGTCCTCGAAATTATTAAGTAAGAAAAGTTACAGAATTTATTAACTTTCCCAAAATTCATAGTTAAACTTCTTATAACAACTTACTAAGTTTCAAATCATACTTAGTTATCTTTTCAAAAACAACTACTATTGTTTAACTTTCAATTCCAAATCAAAATTAAAGTTTTCAAAAATTTTCCAATTTTCTCAAATTTTTTCTAACGCCTTAAATTTTCGAAAAAATTCGCCATAGTCTCCTTTGCGCGGCTCGATCCGGAAAAAAAATGACAGTATATATATCACAAATATACATCTCATCAAGTAATGAGGCATCCCGAAGAGAAAAAAGTATAAAAGTACGGTATGTAATCCGAGATATGTACCTTATATTTTATTAGCAAGCATATACGGCTAATATAGCGCGAAAGCGAGCTCCAAATGCGAAGCAAACGCGATCCGCACCTACTAATCACTCAACAAACAACATGAGAATCATGCATATAGATAATAGTATCGATATACAACATATAGCAACATAATAACTATATATGTTAACATAGAAATTGAAACAAAAGCAACAAATGCAAACATCAACCAACTATCATCTATAACCAAATCAATATTCATTTATATTCTCATTAATATTCAATGAATTGGTTTTCAATTTAAATCACATTTAATTTATTAACAGTGGATGTTTACTAACATTCATTTTCTATTAGTTTATATTCACTAATTCATATTCAAGTTGGTTCACTTCCAAATCAAATTCAATTCCATTTAAGATTCATTTAACTTCCAATTGAATTCCAATTATTTTAGCTTCCAATTTCATTAATTCGATTTCATTAACACTTAATGAATTATATACAATCAACTAACAATCAAATAACAACCAATGTATATTCATTACAACCAAATTCCTTTGCTTTCAATTGGTTTAATTAAATTGATTTTTATCCAATTATTCAACTTCTACTAACATTATAATTTAATGAATTAACACTTACATTCATTATTTCATATCAACTAAATTCACATTCAATTGATTTACATTCAATCCATTTATTCAATTCAATTACAAAAGTTGAATTTCCGTTTAACTTTAAATTCATTTTTTTATTTACAACTCATATTCATATATATATATCCATATAGTTTCACTTCTTATATATATAAGTTTATTTCAAAATTGTAGATCACATTAATTATAATTCAATTTTTATAATTCTTTCTACTTATACAATTATTCTTTTATTTAGATTATTCAAACAACTAAACAATCTACAATCTACTTATATATACTTTAATAATTTTGAAAAATTATTTCTTTATATATAAAATATAATCAAGGCAAAAATTATTTCATTTACTCAATTTAAAACAATACTGTGTCGAATTGTTCTATTCAAGTGTTTAGAAACCCCTTCGGCATAGTCTTGCGGACCACGCTGACGAAAGTTCATATGCCACTCAATAAACCAATCATCACAATATAAACAATTTTATATTCACTAACAAATACACTCTCATAGCTATTATTACACTCAAACTCATTCTAGAGTACTACTGACTCTATCTCTAATGAGAAATACCCAACAGAACCATGGTTGTCGCTTAACCATATGCTCAGATACCAAATGTAATGCCCCGAAAATTTTCGACGGCAGCGGTCACAACCGGTAGGCTTTTCAACCATCCCAGCCCCACCGTGGCTTACACTGATATCCCAAACTTGCTTTTACGGCCAGCCTTTCGACTGTCACAGCTTACGCCTAACCAACCCCGTAAAGAGGACATGTGGGGGCAAGAGTCTCCCGTTCACCACCAAACCGCGAAGCGAGAACCCCCCATCACGTTCACTAAGAGAGCAAGACTGGTGTGAGAACTCAAAACAGTTTATTTATCTTTAAAATCAAAATAGAGGAATATTTTTAAAGCTAATTCGCAATGCTTTTAAAAATGAGACTACCATAAGGCCTCCCGCACACACACACATGCAAACGCAGAATCGGAGGAGATTTCTCCTTATGATAGTCAAAGATGCTTGATACGCATTAAAAAAAGAACATTTTATATTATTACTAGTGCATAATGTAGGAAAAATTCATTTCGAAAGTAGAATATAAATCTTAGCCAGCATAGACATTCCGAACTATGCCTACTATAGCTAACTATGTTCAATAGCAGGTTACCGCCACATTCCATAGCAGGTTATACAACTAAAACCGTACAAGTCTCGTATTGTTTCTTTGGATTTCCAACGAATGATCAGGCCAAGGAACTTCCCATTGCCACATGAGAATGCCTCTAGATGGACATCCCCGAGAACCAAACCGGATCTCTACCAACACAAGGCCGGGTTACCCCTAACTGAGTAACAACTGACCGAATATGCCATCCCCCGGTCCTTTGGGACCTTTCAACCGAGCGTTCGTAATCAATTCACACAATCATAACAAAGTGTTTTCAACATGAGTAAGTATCTGGGCTCCATACCATGATACCACCCTTTTCCAGAAGGAAATGCACATATCCTAAAGGGCGCTACCCCTCTTAAACTTGCTGCTTCTTTCCTGTTTTGACCATTCACGGGGTGTGAGGCTCGACGAAGTCACGTCCACAAAAAGATACTTTATACAAAAGCCATGCTTTGGGTCAACAAATGATCATAGAAATGATCACAAAGATAGACGATCAAATAAATGATCCTATCACAAATAATCAACAGAATGATCATTTACAGCAACACTCAGCATGTCAAATTACCAAATTGGGAATATATCGCTGATAACCTTCAACTACATAACCTCTGAGCTCGTACGTCTCAGAGAAGGGTGTTAAGCTAAAAGAATAAATTCTCCGCCACCAACAGAAATATATTTGAAAGAAATCGGCTTTATATCTCAATTTGTAATGTCAGACATACAATCCATACAAGTCTGTTCCGGGCTCGAACAAAACCGAAGGCACTTCTTACGAAGCCCTTGCAATCCGGATATTCACAATCCTGATCGGATTCACCATCACATATGGAGAACTCTATACCGGAGCAACTCGGTGCAGAGTCAATCGACAGGTCATCCTATCGCTCTCGCAAGTACCGGGTCTTCAACACCGATCTTCAATGCAATTCACAACGACGTATCACATATTCGGAATGGGTTATACGACCCCATGGTCCTTTCCCGGTTAACCCGAATAGTGAGCGCTTATTCAAAAATAAGTGTGGCATTCAAATTCAAACAAATCACATCAAATACCCATTCAAAGGGAAATATTGATAGTCGGTTATTGAACTATCAATTGATATGCACACATCACCAGATTCCAAATAATTTTCCAAATTATTTATTTTCCAAAAATATCTTTACAAGATATAAAATTTCAATACTTCAAAAATAAATCAATATTTATCTTTAAACAAATTTCCTTTCTATTCATAAATTCCATAGTGAATTTATATTTCGCAATATCCATACATATACGATTTCAATTATTCATTTCAATTTATCTTCAAAAAGATAAATTCTCAAAATATTCACTTTATATCGGGAAACATTTCCATACTTATTTAATAAGTAATTCACAAATCTTTTATTTTCAACACTTGGAAAATATTCAATATACTTCAATCGAAATTAAGTATATATTTCATTCTTTAAGGAAATCATTCTCTTAAACATATTTATTTGGGCCAAAACGAATGTTACGTAAAACATCGTTACGACAACCCAAAATCACTAGTATAGGGATTCGAAATTAAAATAGATATATAAATCCCAATACTATACAAAACATTTCCTTTCGGAAATCATTTACTATAACAACAGTGTTATAGTCCACCATTTCCTTTTATTTCTCGAAAACGTCTATTTCAACAATCAATGTTGAAATCTATGGTTTCGAATCTCAACACATTTTAAAACATCGTTAGATCGTTTTAATTCTATTTAAAACATCACATCTAAAACATTTTCTTTAACATGTTATTCACTATTCAAAAACGTGAATATACTACGTTAACAAATTTCATCCTTTTATTCATTTTATTTCAAAGGATTATTCACAGTCTAAAACGTGAATATAACTCCATAAATAAGTTACAACAATTAATCTTATCAAAATAAGTTGTTTGCGAATTTATAAAACAACGTTTATAAATTCCTTTATTAACCTATTCCAGTTTATGACTCAATTATAAACTAAAAGTTCATATTATAAGTTAAATACTTATAAAACGATTATTTTACAAAATTGTTCTTTTAAACTTCATAATTATAAATCTTATAACTTATAAGATTCATTTAATCAAAAATCCATTCTTCAATTTACTTTTCAAATTTTATAAACCTACTGCTTATAAAATTCCTTTTATAACTTCACCGTTTATAATTCTATGAATTTCATTCATTTATGAAATTCATTCACAATCCATTCTAACACTTACAAAAACTCGTTTTATAATTCCAACATTTTAATTTATAAATATCAATTTATAAATCTTTTAATATAAATCAGTTTATATTACTATTTTAAAAATGCCTTTAAACTCCTTTGTAATTTCCTCATTTTGATTTATAAAATAATTAAATTTTATAAATCCTATATTTTTAACTTTTTATAATAAATTCAAAAATCCCGATTTTACTATTTTATAAAATCATTTTAAAATTCCAAATTTGGTCCAATGATGCTACACACCAAATAGTCAATCACGACTACAACGATATCATATATCGATATGATAATCCATCAAATATCAAAATATATGAAATCAAATAAATACTGTTGAGGAATCCAGTTGGATCCCTCCAACCTGTTTCCTGCATCCAAAAACATTAGCACAATACCAATTCCGCTCCAGTACGGAATTATCGCGGTATATGGGATTTAAATATTATCCCCTTAATAGACGGCGCAATAGGGTCTCATCCGCTAAACAAAAATTGCGGGAAATCAATAACTCCAATATATACATATGCCAATATATATATATATTGCTATTATATATAATACCAATTTCACTGTTTATGAAATATTCGTGGTATATGTTTTTAATAAATAACATCCGCTTACTAACGGCGCATAATGTCTATTTTAACAATCAATAGATAACAATCATCATTCAAACATGCATTCAAATATTTTAAATCTAACTATTTAAAATAAAATCAAAACTGATTCGATTGAGTGAGAAGTTCTCACCTTGATTTCAATTCCGTTTTAGCGATTTATTTCGAATAAAATTAAACGGACGTTTAATTTTACACGAAATTTTCACTAACTCCAAACGACTCCAATCCAATTCCATCGCGTAGTGCTCGTCCATACGATTCCAACGCAACTGGTTTCGCGCGTTTTCGACCTCGTATGAAAAAGATATCAATTTATGAAGTTTATACGAATTTTATTTATAAATAAATTACAAATTTTCTTATTTGTTTTCACCTAACTCCCCCTGGACCGTTGGATCTGCTTCCTCCTCATCAGGGCCGAACGCCCCTTCTCCCTTCCTTCTTCATCTTTCACGCATAAACTACAGGAAGCCGAAACCCATATTTACAAATTAGGGTTAGAAATTCGATCACCATACTTCACTTCGACGATGATCAAAGAGTTCCATCGCGTGCGCCTCCCCTCACTCCACCCACGGCCTCCGACCGCACGCCCCTAGCGCCTCCAGCCTCTCGAAATACGTGCACGAAACCGGCCCTTTTAAACCCATTTTGCCGATGATCCGTGAAGCCATTCGCGATCTTGACAGTTGAAGTCATAGATCTCGAGACGATCTACAACATTGCAGTTGGAGATTTTAGCTAATTTCTGATGGATTGAGAGATTTGAATGGAAGAAAATGGATGCATTTCGGCCATCCATTATAAAAGAGGTGGCTAGGGTTTTAGAATTAGGTTTATTATTTTTTTTATTTATTTATGAAGGGTAGGGGGCTATTTATAAGGAATTTTCGAACACTATTCATCCGGAAATTCCGAACTCCGATTCACGCGCCGTAACCAGCGTTTCTAGGGTTTACCCCGCGTTCCGGACACGATGGAATAGGTTTCGGAAGCTAATTCGGACATCTGTGCGAGTTATGGCAATAAACGTTCAATTTAAATTAAATCGATTTAAACGATTTTCTAGGCGTTTTAATTCTTATCGGACAAACGGTAAATCCAATTGATACGAAATTTGAAACCATACAATAATATCACATTACGGATCCGATGAAACTGGTTTCGTCGAAATCCGAGACTTTTTGAAAAATGACTATTTTAACTCGCCAAATTAAAATTAAAAATAAATCGATGCGTTTCGAGCTGCCACGCTCAAACGATAACTCCGATTGACACGAAAATTGAAATCCGATAATAACTAACTATTACGGATCCAATGGAACTAGTTTTGTTCAATTCTGAGACTGTTCAAAAATTGGCTATTTTACTAGTCGATTTTAATATTAAAATATTCAATTTTCACAAATTAACTTTTAATTCGATTTTAAAAGTTCTAAAATACCATTCTAACTTCAATATGATAAAATAACATTTTACAAATCAATTTCAATCATATTTAACTCGATTTTCAATTATTTCCATAATTTAACATATTAAATTATTGATTTAATTATCCAATTGAATCCAATTATTCAATATAAAATTTATTCGACTTATAAATTCACTTATTAATATTTAAAATTAATTAAATATTCAAATTTTAATTAAATAAAATTATGGGTCGTTACAGATATAAATGTTCTTTTCATTAAATCAATTTCCTTTATTTTCACAAAACATAAGCTACGTTTAATTACATCTATTAATTTATCATTTGGTGTCCTCTCTACCATTATTTGAAATTATTCAATTACATTAATTTAAATTGTTTACAAAGGCAAACCTAAAAATGGACAAAATAAATGTAATGAGAAATAGAACAATTATTTCCTATCTAATAGTAATTTAAACATATTTACACTATTAGATACAAACAGGAATTATACATTTCTTACCAAATAATAGTTTCTCATCTCTACAATCAATCTTTCAGCTACCAACCATTTTAAATAAATAAACATATTAATAAAGTAACACTTATTATTATTTATTAATATTTATTATTCCAATTAGAAATTTACATTCAGACAATCGTTAATTTCATTCAAACAATGTTATTAAAATACACACTAACATTTCTTATCATCCTTACATTATTGTAAACATGTGTCTTTAATAGAAATTTTACTTAAGCTCATAACTTGTATTGTAATTTAATTTGTATCAGTAAAACCTTATTTTTTATTCCTAATAATTTTATTCAAAAATCTTATTTAATTTAATATTTTTAAAATTTTGAAAATACGGATCGTTACATATATAGTGTACATGGTTAAATGTGCCAATATATAAGTGTTGAGATTTGCATTGCAATGGACACATTTATTACTTTGTATAAGCCTTTATTGCCCATAGGCTTATATGAAAGTATACGTATACATATATATATACATACATACATATATATATATATGGATATATATGTATATTTTTATGCACACGCGTGTGTGTGTATTTGCATATATAAAGTATAAAATAATGATTATGGATATTTATCTGAATAGGTTTGACTAATTCAAACTATTTTGAATTAATATATCAAAAATAACCTGTGTTAGTTATAGATTCAAAGTTAGATCTAGATCTATGTAAAAAAAATTAGTTTTTAATTTCAAATCACAACCTATATATATTATGGAAATTTATTTAAAATGCTTTGACCAATTTAAACTATTTTGAACTAACATCTTATAATCTCTTGGGTTAGTTTAAAATTCATAGTTAGATCCAGATTAAGTGCATATCTGTTTAAATTTTAAATTCAAATAAAAAATATATATGTGTAACAACACAAAATTTTAGTCATTTGATTTTAATTTTCTTAATTAATTTTAAATATTTAAATAATTGGATTTTATAACTTGTAACTTATAATTCAATATAGGGAATGTTTAAATATTTGAATTTTGAATTGAGTGTTAATTAAATGGATATAATAATTTTATTCAACTCCTTTTAATTTATAAACAATATCGATGAATTCAAAATGTAGAATTATATAAAACATAAATAGATCAGATAAGTATCGATAATTGGATCGAAAATATAAAACGATATTTAAATCTGTGAAATTAGCCTTTTGGGGGCACTATCTCGGATTTCGATGAAACCAGTTTTATTGGATACAAGGTGAAAATTATAATATGTCATCGAATTTCATGACGATCGAAAATACCATTTGGTCGTGCGAGAACGAAACGCATAGAAATTAATTTTGGAAATTTAATATAATAATTGGATTTGAAAAGCTATCTTCTATATACGACTGAATTAGGGCTCGAGTCTAGTTCGATTGTGTTCGGAATAGTGTTATAACATATAGAACGCTAAATGGCACATCTCTTTTGGAAGTCAATATTATTAGATATGTTATGTTGAATATTTTATTAAATAAAATAATATATATATATATATATTGACCATAATTAGGCTATACCCACAGCTACCTTGCCCATAACCCCCCACCCAATATTTGACTTTACTCTTCTCCTCTATTTAAACATTTAGCTGTGACCAAGAAATTGGTTTTCCTTCTTTGAAATCAAACTTCAAAAATCAAAAATTAAATAAATACTCAACGAAAAACCATGAAACAAAGGCCATCGAGTTTGTTTGGATCTTACCTTCAATATTATAGCCTCGAATTAGATAATGATGATGTTTTGGGAGGCTCGACCATAGAACAGTAAACAAGGGTTGGTTTTTTTGGGGTTTGTAGTTGTTAATTCAACGAATGGAGCTTTGATTTGGGTTCAGCGTGTCAGAGAGAAATTTGTAGTCGATTTTGGTGGGCCACGACACATGATAGGGGATCGTGTCATCATGGGTCGGTGAGGCTTTGGATCATGTCACGTTTTGGAGGCTTGGTTTGTAGGATTCGAAGTGGTGGTAGTCGAGTCGAGTTCGACGAGAGAAGTCCAATGGCAAAGATGGATTCGAGTTTAGCGAAGCGTAGCTCCGTATCACCCATTTCCATACATGCATGAATGGGTTGTTATATCCTATGCATGATTGTTTTCAAATGGCGAGGAAGAAGAGTGGAGGGCAATAACGTAAATAAGTATAGATTTGTTATTTATTAATTTAAATTAATTTGGTAACTTATAAAATATGTATCTCGCTCATACGAGGTTAGATTTGAACACTGTTTTTTGTATTGGACTCGTGTCATTGAGGTCTTTGTGATGGAGTTGGTTTGGTTGGATTTGGAGCTTGCTAGAATTTCAGATAAAATCAAACAACCATTTGGTTTTAGTCCAAAAACCAAAACACTTCGATGAAAATGAAAATCAATGTGCGTTTAACTCACATTCAATTTTACTATATTATATCTAGATGTTATAAACTATTATTAATTTGCTTGTATGACAGTTAGATTACTTGGTTGATTGTTTGGTTGAATTTCCGTGGGAATGGATGACATATGTAACGTTTGAGATTTTTCGTCCACGAAAACCGACATCAATACGTCTACTGTATCAACTGTCGAGAAATCGAAGGCCGGAAAACCGTACCGTTAGGGTTAAAGAAGAAGAAAAAAGTAGAAGAAGAGAGAAAAACATAGAACAGAACAGAAAGAAATAACAGAACAACATCAGAATCTCACAATTCGCAGCGGAACAACATATAATAGATAAATGAATAATCTTTAAACAAAGAACTATATCAGTTATTACATTACATCATATTACATTACATCACATCATCAGAGTGTACAACAACAAACAAACAGCGGAAAGAAATACTATATACAAGTAATATGCCATGCCATCTAGCTTGCCTCCAACAACTCCTGAATATCTGATAAACCTTAACTCTTGACTGCCCGTGTGGAAATTGGTGGGCACCCAGAGTTTAGGAAGGAAAACAAAAAACTCTGAGTCAGTCGTGTGACTGGTGTGAGAACTAAAACAATTTATTTTTCTTTAAAATCAAAATAGAGGAATATTTTTAAAGTCAATTCGCAATGCTTTTAAAAATGAGACTACCATAAGGCCTCCCGCACACACACATAATGCAAACGCAGAATCGGAGGAGATTTCTCCTTATGATAGTCAAAGATGCTTGATACGCATTAAAAAGAAACATTTGATATTATTACTAGTGCATAGTGTAGGAAAAATTCATTTCGAAAGTAAAGATATAAATCTTAGCCAGCATAGACATTTCGAACTATGCCTACTATAGCTACCATTTAAACAGTGGTGACCACCATAAGTAAATGGCAGGTTCTACAACTAAAACCGTACAGGGTTTCCTATTGGGAATTGGATTTCCAACAAATGGCCAGGCCAAGGAACTTCCCATTGCCACATGGAAACGCCTCTGGAATGACGTCTCGAGAACCTAACCGGATCTCTGCCAACACAAGGCCGGGTTACCTTTCAAACTAGGTAACTACTGACACGAATATGTCATCCTCCGATCGTAACCGATCTATCCGAGGATCCTCGATTTCTAATAACCACAAAATTTGCAGCAACAACATAGGTTAAATATATGGGCTCCATACCATGATACCACCTCTATCCAGAAGGAATGACATACACTAAAGGGGTGCTACCCCCTAATAACCTTGCTGCATCCTTCCTGTTTTGACCATTTCCGGGGTGTGAGGTCCGACGAAGTCTCGTCCACAAAGCCACGCTTTGTACAAAAGCTGTGCTTTGGGTCAACTAATGATCAAAGTAATGATCACAAAGATAAATGATCAAACAAATGATCATATCACAAATGATCAAACAATGATCATTTCACAGCAACACTCAGCATGCCACACTACCAAATTGGGAGTATATCACTAATAACCTTCAACTACATAACCTCTGAGCTCATACGTCTCAGAGAAGGGTGTTAAGCTAAGAGAATAAATTCTCCGCCACCAACAGAAATATATTTGAAAGAAATCAGCTTTATATCTCAACTTGTAATGTCAGACATACAATCCATACAAGTCTGTTCCGGGATCGAACAGAACCGAAGGCACTTACAAAGAAGTCCTTGCATTCCGGATAATTTCTAATCACGTCCGGACTTCCCGTCACCAAGGGTGATAAAACCTCTATATCGGAGATCAGCCGATGCAGAGTAACTCGACGGTAATCCTTCCGTTTTCAAAAATATCCGGTCTTCAACACCGGTCATCAAATGCAATCCATTACGACGTATCACATATTCGGAATGGGTTATACGACCCCAAGGTCCTTTCCCAGCTAACCCGAATAGTGAGCGCTTATTTTAAAAATAAGTGTGGCATTTAAATTCAAGCAAATCACAACAAATACCTATTTAAAGGTAAATATTGATAGTCGGATTATTTAACTATCAATAGGCAAGCTCAACATCACCAAATTCCAAATAATTTCCTAAATTATTTACTTTCCAAAATATCTTTACTAGATATATAATTTTCCACACTTCAACCATTTAAAAAAAAAATTCAAATCATTTTCCTTACGCGGAAATACTCTCATTTCAAAATAGTTTATTTAAACCAATTAAATAAATCCTTACCGATTTATTTTATATTTACGTTCCAAAACCGTAAATTTATTCCCATACTTCAAAAATAAATCAATGTTTATTTTTAAACAAATTTCCCTTTCTTTTATAAATTCCATAATGAATTTATAATTCCTAAATATCTATGAATATACGATTTCCCAATCGATTTCTAATATTCATTTTCAATTTATCTTTAAAGGATAAAGTCCTAAAATATTCAGTTCATATTGGAAAACATTTCCATACTTATCAAATAATAAGTAATTCACAAATCCATTCATTTTCAACACCTGGAAAATATTCAATATACTTAATATCGAAATTAAGTATATATTTTATTCTTTAAGGAAAGCATTCACTTAAACACATTTGTTTGGGCTAAAACGAATGTTGCGTAAAACATCGTTACGACGACCCAAAATCACTAGTATAGGGATTTGAAATTAAAATAGATATATAAATCCCAATACTATACAAAAACATTTCCTTTCGGAAATCATTTACAATAACAACAGTGTTATAGTCCACCATTTCCTTCAATTTCTCGAAAGACGTCTATTTCAACAATGAATGTTGAAATCTATGTTTTCGATGTTTAATACATTTTAAAACATCGTTAATACGATTAACTTCATTTTATAATATTCATTTTCCCAAGCATGTCCATTTTATTAATAATAATGTATTCACTGTCCAAAATCGTGAATATACTTCCTTAACCAATTTCAACTTTCAATTTATCAAACTCCATTGATTTCGAATTTATAAACCATGTCTATAAATTCCATTTCTATTTATAAGCTTCGATTTATAAATCTCCTTTATAAATTCAATTCAATTTATATAACTCAATTATATACCAAAAGTCCATATTATAAGTTAAATGCTTATAATCCATTTATTTACAAAATCGTTCTTTTTTTTAAAAAAAAAAACTTCTATTACTTATAAGATTCATTTATATTTTATAACAACTTCAACTTATAAAAATCCCTTTATTAACAATTTCTATTTATATCCCATTCGAATGCCAAAGTCCAGTTTCTAAGTTAATTACTTATAAATCTTTTATTTTACAACATCTATTCATTTTATAGCTTCACAATTTATAAATCTATAATTTTCAATGAAATCCATTTTATTCTTCATTTTAACACATCATAAACTTGTTTTATAATTCCAATATTTTTAATTTATAAATATCCATTTTATAAATCTTTTATAAAAATTATTTGTAATAGTTCAAAAATTCCAATTTAAACCATTTCATAAATTTATTAACTATTTATTTCAAAAATCACTTTTCGCTTACATTTCATAAAAATCATACTTTTATAACATTAAAATTTTAACGTTTATTTGTTTTTAACAATTCAAAATTTAATAAAACATATACTTTCGAAAATCACTTTAAAATTCCTTTTAAAACCAAAATCATTATTTTAAAACTTCAGAAATGGATCCGATGATGCAGCAGCACCAAATAGTCAATCATGACATCCAAATATCATATATCGATATGATAATCAACAAATATCACAATATCTGTAAATAAATCAATACAGTTGAGGAATCCAGTTGGATCCCTCCAACCTGTTTCCCTGCATCCAAAGATGTTAGCACAATACCAATTCCGTTTCAGTACGGAATTATCGTGGTATATGGGATTTTATAAAATATTATCCGCTTAATAGACGGCGCAATAGGGTCTCATCCGCTATATAATGCGGGAAAATCAACTCCAAGTACATATATAATACCAATTCCAATCAAGATGGAATTATCGCGGTATATGGGATTTATAAATAACCTCCACTTACTAACGGCGTATAATGTCTATTTTAATAATCAATAGATAACAATCATCATTCAACATACAATAACGTTTGAGATTTTTCGTCCACGAAAACCGACATCAATACGTCCACTGTATCAACTGTCGAGAAATCGAAGGCCGGAAAACCGTACCATCAGGGTTAAAGAAGAAGAAAAAAGTAGAAGAAGAGAGAAAAACATAGAACATAGCAGAAAGAAATAACAGAACAACATCAGAATCTCACAATTCGCAGCGGAACAACATATAATAGATAAATGAATAATCTTTAAACAAAGAACTATATCAGTTATTACATTACATCATATTACATTACATCACATCATCAGAGTGTACAACAACAAACAAACAGCGGAAAGAAATACTATATACAAGTAATACGCCATGCCATCCAGCTTGCCTCCAGCAACTCCTAAATATCCTGATAAACCTTAACTCTTGACTGCCCGTGTGGAAATTGGTAGGCACCCAGAGTTTAGGAAGGAAAACGATAAACTCCGAGTCATTTATGTGACTGGTGTGAGAAATAAAACAATTTATTTTTCTTTAAAATCAAAATAGAGGAATATTTTTAAAGTCAATTCGCAATGCTTTTAAAAATGGGACTACCATAAGGCCTCCCGCACACACACAATGCAAACACAGAATCAGAGGAGATTTCTACTTATGATAGTCAAAGATGCTTGATACGCATTAAAAAGAAACATTTGATATTACTACTAGTGCATAGTGTAGGAAAAATTAATTTCGAAAGTAAAGATATAAATCTTAGCCAGCATAGACATTTCGAACTATGCCTACTATAGCTACCATCTAAACAGTGGTGACCACCATAAGTAAATGGCAGGTTCTACAACTAAAACCGTACAAGGTTTCGTATTGGGAATTGGATTTCCAACAAATGGTCAGGCCAAGGAACTTCCCATTGCCACATGGAAACGCCTCTGGAATGACGTCCCGAGAACCTAACCGGATCTCTGCCAACACAAGGCCGGGTTACCTTTCAAACTAGGTAACTACTGACACGAATATATCATCCCCCGATCGTAACCGATCTATCCGAGGATCCTCGATTTCCAACAACCACAAAATTTGCAGCAACAACATAGGTTAAATATCTGGGCTCCATACCATGATACCACCTCTATCCAGAAGGAATGACATACACTAAAGGGGCGCTACCCCCTAATAACCTTGCTGCATCCTTCCTGTTTTGACCATTTCCAGGGTGTCAGGTCCGACGAAGTCTCGTCCACAAAGCCACGCTTTATACAAAAGATGTGCTTTGGGTCAACAAATGATCAAAGTAATGATCACAAAGATAAATGATCAAACAAATGATCATATCACAAATGATCAAACAATGATCATTTCACAGCAACACTCAGCATGCCACACTACCAAATTGGGAGTATATCACAGATAACCTTCAACTACATAACCTCTGAGCTCATACGTCTCAGAGAAGGGTGTTAAGCTAAGAGAATAAATTCTCCGCCACCAACAGAAATATATTTGAAAGAAATCAGCTTTATATCTCAACTTGTAATGTCAGACATACAATCCATACAAGTCTGTTCCAGGATCGAACAGAACCGAAGGCACTTACAAAGTAGTCCTTGCATTCCGGATAATTTCTAATCACGTTCGGACTTCCCGTCACTAAGGGTGATAAAACCTCTATATCGGAGATCAGCCGATGCAGAGTAACTCGACGGTAATCCTTCCGTTTTCAAAAATATCCGGTCTTCAACGCCGGTCATCAAATGCAATCCATTACGACGTATCACATATTCGGAATGGGTTATACGACCCCAAGGTCCTTTCCCGGCTAACCCGAATAGTGAGCGCTTATTTTAAAAATAAGTGTGGCATTCAAATTCAAGAAAATCACAACAAATACCTATTTAAAGGTAAATATTGATAGTCGGATTATTTAACTATCAATAGGCATGCTCAACATCACCAAATTCCAAATAATTTTCCAAATTATTTACTTTCCAAAATATCTTTACTAGATATATAATTTTCCACACTTCAACCATTTGAAAACAAATTTTCAAATCATTTTGCTTACGCGGAAATACTCTCATTTCAAAATGGTTTATTTAAACCAATTAAATAAATCCTTACCGATTTATTTTATATTTACGTTCAAAATCCGTAAATTTATTCCCATACTTCAAAAATAAATCAATGTTTATTTTTAAACAAACTTCCCTTTCTTTTATAAATTCCGTAATGAATTTATAATTCCTAAATATCTATGAATATACGATTTCCCAATCGATTTCTAATATTCATTTTCAATTTATCTTTAAAGGATAAAGTCCCAAAATATTCAGTTCATATTGGAAAACATTTCCATACTTATTAAATAATAAGTAATTTACAAATCCATTCATTTTCAACACCTGGAAAATATTCAATATACTTAATATTGAAATTAAGTATATATTTTATTCTTTAAGGAAAACATTCACTTAAACACATTTGTTTGGGCTAAAACGAATGTTGCGTAAAACATCGTTACGACGACCCAAAATCACTAGTATAGGGATTCGAAATTAAAATAGATATATAAATCCCAATACTATACAAAAACATTTCCTTTCGGAAATCATTTACTATAACAACAGTGTTATAGTCCACCATTTCCTTCAATTTCTCGAAAAATGTCTATTTCAACAATGAATGTTGAAATCTATGTTTTCGATGTTTAATACATTTTAAAACATCGTTAATACGATTAACTTCATTTTATAATATTCATTTTCCCAAGCATGTCCATTTTATTAATAATAATATATTCACTGTCCAAAATCATGATTATACTTCCTTAACCAATTTCAACTTTCAATTTATCAAACTCCATTGATTTTGAATTTATAAACCATGTTTATAAATTCCATTTCTATTTATAAGCTTCGATTTATAAATCTCCTTTATAAATTCAATTTAATTTATATAACTCAATTATATACCAAAAGTCCATATTATAAGTTAAATGCTTATAATTCATTTATTTACAAAATCGTTCTTTTTTTAAAAAAAAAACTTCTATTACTTATAAGATTCATTTATATTTTATAACAACTTCAACTTATAAAAATCCCTTTATTAACAATTTCTATTTATATCCCATTCGAATGCCAAAGTCCAGTTTATAAGTTAATTACTTATAAATCTTTTATTTTACAACATCTATTCATTTGATATCATCACAATTTATAAATCTATAATTTTCAATGAAATCCATTTTATTCTTCATTTTAACACTTAATAAACTTGTTTTATAATTCCAATATTTTTAATTTATAAATATCCATTTTATAAATCTTTTATAAAAATTGTTTGTAATAGTTCAAAAATTCCAATTTAAACCATTTCATAAATTTATTAACTATTTATTTCAAAAATCACTTTTCGCTTACATTTCATAAAAATCATACTTTTATAACATTAAAATTTTAACGTTTATTTGTTTTTAACAATTCAAAATTTAATAAAACATATACTTTCGAAAATCACTTTAAAATTCCTTTTAAAACCAAAATCATTATTTTAAAACTTCAGAAATGGATCCGATGATGCAGCAGCACCAAATAGTCAATAACGACATCCAAATATCATATATCGATATTATAATCAACAAATATCACAATATCTGTAAATAAATCAATACAGTTGAGGAATCCAGTTGGATCCCTCCAACCTGTTTCCCTGCATCCAAAGATGTTAGCACAATACCACTTCCGTTTCAGTACGGAATTATCGTGGTATATGGGATTTTATAAAATATTATCCGCTTAATAGACGGCGCAATAGGGTCTCATCCGCTATATAATGCGGGAAAATCCACTCCAAGTACATATATAATACCAATTCCAATCAAGATGGAATTATCGCAGTATATGGGATTTATAAATAACCTCCGCTTACTAACGGCGTATAATGTCTATTTTAACAATCAATAGATAGCAATCATCATTCAACATACAATCAACAATTTTAAATCTAACTATTTAAAATAAAAATCGAAACCGATTCGATTGAGTGAGAAGTTCTCACATTGATTTCAATTTCGTTTTAGCGATTTATTTCGAATAAAATTAAACGTGCGTTTAATTTTACCCGAAATTCTCACTAACTCCAAACGACTCCAATCCAATTCCATAGCGTAGTGCTCGACGATACGATTCCAACGCAACTGGTTTCACGCGTTTTCAACCTCGTATGAAAAAGATACGAATTTTTAAAGTTACACGAATTTATAATATAAACTTTACAACTTAATTTTATATTTTTAAACCTAAATTGAATCCAAGCCATAGGATCCCACTGCCTGCAGATCACAACCGCACCCCACTTTCTTCCCTCTCAAGTTCACGCGTCCAGAAATTTTTTTTTTTTTTTTTTGCCGAACCCATGATTTTGCCGTTCAACCCTAATAGCCGCCACCAAATCCATCACTTCCAAGCCGATCAAGCTCCACCATCTCAAACGTCTACCCATGCCCTACACTCGGCTGCAATCTTGCTGAGCTCGGTCCCCCCAGCAGCTCGAAAAACGTGCTTGAACGACACACGTTAACCTCCCTTTTGCCGTTGATCCGTGAAGTCGTTTTAGATCATGACCGTTGAATAGTTAGTTCGCAACGTGATCTACAACTTTCATGTTGAAAGTTTCTTCTAAATGTTTGTGGATTTGAAGAGATCAAGGGGAGAAGACAATGATTTTCTGGCCGTTGTTTATATAGGAGGCGGCGGCTCTGTTAAACCCTAGGGTTTTATTATTTTGTAAAAGTGAAGAGAGCAAGGGCTTTTATAGAAAATTTTCCAAATTACTATTCATCGAAAATTTTCCGAACTCCAAATCTCGTGCGGTGACTGGCGTTTCTAGGGTTTACCCCGCGTTCCGAACACATTGGAATGTGTTTCGGGAGCTAATTCGGTCATCTGTGCAAGTTATGGCAATAAACGTTCGATTTGGGTTAAACCGATTTAATCTAATTTCTAGGCGTTTTAGCTTGCCCCGGACAAACGGTAAATCCGATTGACACGAAATTTAAAACATTACAATAATATCACATTACGGATCCGATGAAACTGGTTTTGTCGAAATCCGAGACTGTTTGAAAAATGACTATTTTAACTCGCCAAATTAATATTAAAACAATTTCGATGCGTTTCAAGCTGCCACGGTCAAACGACAGCTCCGATTGTTACGAAAATTGAAATCTAATAATAACATACTATTACGGATCCAATGGAACTAGTTTCGTCGAATTCTGGGACTGTTCAAAAATTGGCTATTTTACAGTCGATAATTAAATATTAAAATATTCAATTTTCACAAATAAACTTTTAATTCGATTTTAAAAGTTCTATAACATCGTTATAACTTCAATATGATAAAATAAAATTTTCCAAATCATTTTCAGTCATATTAAACCCAATTTTCAATTATTTCAGAAATTTCAACTATTAAATAATCGATTTAATTATCCAATTAAATCCAATATTCGAAAATAAATTATTCGACTTATAAATTTCACTTGTTAATATTTAAATTCAATTAAATATTCAAATTTTAATTATCAAAAATTCTGGGTCGTTACAACATATCACTTTGATCATTATGAACCTATATGATTATATATATTATCCATAACTATTGTTTTGCAGGGAAATCTATAGAGAGGCCCTAAGGGGTTTCTCGCCAATAATTATTTACTTACATCCTCATGCTGTTATATCGATGGTTAATTGAATTAAATCCTGAAATTCCATTTATTTTGTTAAGTGTCGTTATAACAATTTTGCTATGTTGTCATTTATTAATTTTCATCCCCAAAACTCTATTGTATGTTATTAAGTTTGAACTTATCTTTTCACTAAACAGGATGTTAAAAATTCATTAATCATTTTGATCAATGATAATTTAAAATAATTAATCATTTTAACTAATGATTTGAAATTAATTAACCATTTTGATAAATGATATTTAAAATTGGTTTATCTTTGATTTTAATAAGAATGGATTTAATTGATCATTTGGCTAATGATTATTTCAGTTTAATCAACCATTCTAATTATTGAAATGGAGTTTAAATAATCATTTTAATAAATGATATTTGAAATTAATAATCTTTTTAATTACTAATGTTTAAAAGTAATTAATCTTTATTAATAATGACATTTGAATTCAATTAATTATTTTAGTGATTGCTTTAAATTTAACTAATGTTTTAACTAATGATATTTGGAATTTTGTTAAATCATTTTAATTAATGATGTTTTATAGTTAAATAAATGATTTTAGCTAATGATGTTTTAATTAATCATTTTAACTAATGAGGATTGAATTTAATCAATCCAATTATTTCTGATTATTTGAACTTAATTAATTTTTTTAATTAGTGATATTTAAATTTTTTTCATCATTTTAATAAATGATGTTTGATATGAATTATTCATGTTAACTAATGATTATTTGAATTGAATAAACCTTTTAATTAATGATAGTTAAAGTTAAATAATTTAATAAAAGTGATTGAAGTAAATTAGCTAATATAATGAAAGTGTTTTAAAAGTTAATTAAGTAATTTAGTATTTTAAAGTTAATAAATTTAGTGTTTTAATGTTAATGAAAGTCTCTCGATTTCAAGGCCACAAGATACACCCTGCTGTCTTCGAGTCCAGGGCAAACTCTCTTAATTTAACTAGCCAGAAGATCACCTAATTGATTTACGGGCTACAATCACACCCAATTGATTTACGAGCCACAATCACAGCGTTTCCAATCACACTTTGATAAAGAGAGCCTCGATACTCTTCGATCTTTCAATCTTTGATTACAAATGATCTCATAACTCTGAATAGCACTGAGATTTTTGAGAGAGAGCAGCAGAGAATGAAACTAGAGACGATCAAGTTTGATTCACTTAAGCTTTTGGCAGATTTTTGTTAAGAATATTTGAAAATAAGAGTGGAAGAGAAAGAGGAGAGAAAACAAAGAAATCTTAAGTGAAAATTCGTTGAAAACGACTGATTTATATAGGGGAATAACGGTCATGTCCATTCGTGAAAGGTTATAATGAATAGACACTTCTTTTGAAAATTCGAATTTAAAAATCTACGGCTACCATGTCGACAAAGGGCG
Source organism: Allium cepa (assembly GCA_030765085.1). Classification (NCBI taxonomy): domain Eukaryota; kingdom Viridiplantae; phylum Streptophyta; class Magnoliopsida; order Asparagales; family Amaryllidaceae; genus Allium; species Allium cepa. The sequence continues at coordinate 345,551,929 of CM060934.1, forward strand.
TATAGGCATGTCGACATCCCCTAGTATTTTTTGAAAATTGATTTTTGTTTTAAAAGAGAATTTCTTTCTAAAGTTTGTCGAAAACAATCTTTGAACTTTTTATGCTATTTTGAATATACTTTATGATTATAAAAACCTTTAGAAAGTGATATTACGAAATAAAAAAGTAATAAAAACTAAATATATAAATATTTTGAGATTAAAGCTAAAAAATTAAAACTCGAAGATAATTTAAAATTAAGAAATGATTTTGAAATTAATACGATTTAAAATATTTTTTAAATGAAGGCTAATATATTTAAACTGAGAGAGAGATGTCTTTTTAAAAAGATAGTTTTGAAAAATCTTTTGAAAATTTCATGGATTCCATTACACTAGAGAAGGTCGTGGTTTCCATCCTACTAAAGAGGTCGTGGGTTCCATCCCACTATCGAAGCGAGAAGGTGGATTCCATTCCATAATTAAAATTTGAATAAAGATTTTAGTGCTACTATGAAGTTAACATAAATGTAGACTCTATTACTTATCTAGATATCTTGAACTCTTAATAATCTTGATACTGATGAGTCTTCAATCTTGATTTCTACAGTCTTGAATTCGTCTGTCTTGAATCTCTATATTGTAAAGTCTTCATTCTCAGTACCTGCATATATATATATATATATATATATATATAGACAAAGATATTAGTATTTATATTTTATAAAAAGTCATAAGGTTGTTGTTATCAAAACCATCATCTTAGGAACTAACAATCTCTCCCTTTCTGATGATAACAACCTATGTATATAAAATATACTCCACCAAACTCTGATTCTACTCTGACTCCCCCTTATTCCAACAACTCCCCTTTAATCTACTAACTCCCATTAATTTAAGCCTAACTAAAAGCCTAACTATTCCGTTTTATAATTCTCCCCCTTTGTCATCAACAAAAACAAAGCCTAAACTACATAGCTCCTGCTTAAACTAATATTATGGAACTAAATGCTAATAATGAAGTATAATAAGCGAAACATAAATCTAATTTTATTATATATAATGTTACATTACACATATATATGAAACATAAACACAAATATATACTAGTACACAAAATATAAGAACATTAATATAATAACAACCTAACGAGAGTCCTTGATAATAGGTGACTTGTGAATCGAACAATTAGGGTAATGGAGACAAAAGTTTCCATGTTGTTCGACCAAATTACAATTTTTTTCAAAACAGACATTTTCAAATCTAACCATTATGTCGATATGGGGGCTAGAGGCATGTCGACGTCCTTTGAAAATTTTGAAAATTTTATTTGTCTCTATTTATTTAAATATATGTGTTACTATATCTATATTCTACATCTCAGTTAAAGAATAAATACCTAGTTCTCTTCTTAATTTAGTAAAGGTTGATTGATTCAAGGGTTTGCTCAGAATATTAGCTATTTGATTCTTAATGCTCATAAATTCAAGAGAAATAATCTCTTTACTATATTATCTCTGAGAAAATGATGTCTAATATCAATATGTTTGAATTTGGCATGATGAGTAGGATTTTTTGATAAATTTATTGCACTTGTACTGTCACAATAAATTGGTGATTCGAAATATTTAATCCAAAATCCTTTAGGGTTTGTTGCATATAGATAACTTGAGAACAAGCCAAAGCAGTAGAGATATATTCTGCCTTAGCTATTGATAGTGAGACAGTATTTTACTTTTAAATAAACTAGGAAACCAAAGAATGTCCTAAAAAGTGAAAAGTTCCACTTGTACTTTTTCGGTCTGATTTACAACCAATATAGTCAGCATCACAATATGAGATTAAATCAAATGAATCATTTTTAAGGTAAAGTAGGCCATAGTCTAAAGTGTGTTTAACATATCTTAGGATATGTTTAATAACTTTTAAACGGGTTCTTTGGGTTGAGAACGGTATCTTGCATAGAGACAAACACTATGCATGATATTAGGCCTACTCGCAGTTATATAGAGTAGCGATCCAATCATTCCCCTGCATAGTTTTTTGATCAACATTTTTTGACATGTCTCCTTTATTCAAGGCTTCATTGGTTGCCATAGGAATAGATTTTACACTCACAGTGGTCATACCAAACTTACTAACTAGATCCCTAGAATACTTTTCTTGACTAATGAAAATACCACTATCTAATTGTTTTATTCACAATCCTAAAAAGAAAGTAAGTTCACCCATATAACTCATCTCAAACTCTTTTGTCATTATTTCAGAAATCTCTTTGTTCATTTCATTGTTTGTTGATCCAAAAATGATATCATCTGTATAAATCTGTACTAATTGGATATCGTTTTTGTTTCTTTTAATAAAAAGAGTATTATCTACCCTACCAATTTCAAAATTTGATTGTAATAGGTAAGATCTTGGTCTGTCATGCCAGGCTCTAGGAGCTTGTTTCAGACCATGTAAAGCTTTCTTTAATTTGTAAACATGATTTGGAAACTTTTCTTCTTCAAAAAGTGGAGGTTGTTCAACATAAACATCCTCTTCAACAAAACCATTTAAAAAGGCACTTTTAACATCCATTTCAATAATTTGAAATTGTAGCGGTTTGCAAAAGTAAGTAGAATTCTAATGGCTTCTAATCTTGCGACAAGTGCAAAGGTTTCATCAAGGTCTATTCCTTCTTCTTAACAATAACCTTGCGCGACTAATCGAGCTTTATTTCTAACGATCTCACCTTGTTCATTCATTTTATTTTTATAAACTCATTTAGTTCCTATTATAGTTTTGTCCTCAGGTCTAGGAATAAGTTCCCATACATTATTTCTGGTGAATTGATTTAGTTCTTCTTGTATAGCAAGAACCGACGAATCATCGGATGATGCTTCCTTTGGATTTTTGGATTCAATAGTTGATATAAAGCTACATTACTCATCTTGTTTTGTTGATTTCTAGTTCTAAAAAAAGATCCAATATTTCCTAGCATATTTTCTATAGGATGATCTTTTAAATGCCTGATCCTTTTATTAGAATGAACAGTCTCATAATTTGTTTCATTTGTTTCATTATTTAAGTAAAAAACTCATCTTCATCATTTATTTGAACAAAATCTTTGAAATTTTCATCAAAAGATACATGCAAATTTTATTCAATGGTGTTAATTTTTAAATTGAAAATTCTGTATGCTTTACTTCATCAGAATATCCGATAAAGATTCCTTTGTCGAATTTAGAATCAAATTTATCCAAATTGTCCTTTGTATTTAAGGTAAAGCATTTACTTTCAAAAACTTTAAAATAAGATACCTTTGGTTTCTTATTGAAAAGGATTTCATATGGTATTTTATTGGTTAGAGGTCTAATTAAAATCCTATTCAAAATGTAACAAGCTGTAGCAACTGCTTCAGCCCAAAATTTTCATGGTAATTTACTATCTAAAAGCATAGTTCTTGCACACTCTTAAATAGTCCTATTTTTATGCTCAACCACTCTGTTTTGTTATGGAATTCTTGGAAAAAAATAATGAGTTGTTCCTTTTTCATTACAGAAATTCTCAAAATTTTCATTTTCAAATTCTCTACCATGATCACTACGAATACTTATGATTTTCAAAGAAAGTTGATTTTGAATTCTTTTTGCAAAAGTTTTAAATAAATCGAAAGCATCACTTTATTGTTTCAGAAAAATTTCCCATGTAAATCCAGAATAATCATCTACAATTACAAAAACATATTTACTGTGATTTATTGACTGAATTTGAGATGGACCAAACATATCTAAATGAAGTAACTCAAGAGGTTTTTAAGTTGAAATCATGTCTTTCAATTTGAATAAACTCTTCCTAAGTCTTTCTAATTGACGAGCATCACATACACTATCTACTTTAAAATCCATTTTAGGAAGACCTCTTACTAGATCAAGTTTTGAAATTCTAGATAAGAGTTTGAAATTCAAATGCCTAAATCTTTTATGCCAAATCCAAGGGTAGCTTATATTAGCCAAAATATATTGGTTATCATCTTCGATTTTCATACTGAGAATATAAATTATTTTCTTCCTAATTCCTTCAAAGATAATATTGGATTTATTATCTTCGACGTGACACTTATTAAATTTAATTTTGTAGCCCATGTCACATAGTCGATTTATTCTAAGTAAGTTGTGTTTTAGATTCCTAACTAACAGAACGTCAAAAATAGTAGAAGTTTTAGAGTTATCGACATTGCAGATGCCAATCACATATCCTTTCGAATTGCCTCCAAAGTTGACCATTCCTCCTTCTTCATAAATTATGTCATTCAGTATCTTTGGATTACTAGTCATGTGTCTTGATCATCCATATCAAGTATCCATTTGTTTTTCTTGATTTGCTCCATTTTTCCATTGAGTGTTGATTCTTCGAAAGCCATATAACACATTTGTTCCTGCATAACACACCAATTCTGTAGACAACATGATCTTCTATAATAACAATATGAAGACTTATGAGACAATGATGATTTGGACAGTTTTGATCTAGTGTTAATGGAATCTCATAAATTGCCATTTTAAACATTTTCAAAATTTAGATTATGATAACTTTGAAAACCTATGCTCTTATACCAAATGTAGGAAATGCGGATTACGGATTTTAAGGAAGAATCAACACTAAAAGGGGTGAATAGTATTTAATTAATTTTGTGAATTCTTTTGAAATCTTTTCAAATTAAATCCAAATAGATGCAATTCACAAATACAGAGACAATCACAGAACCAGACACATATGCAAATAGTAAATAAAAGCAGTAAAGGAAAAAACAAACAGGAATTTAATACTGGTTCGTAGTTACCCTACATCCAGTCCGGCACAATTTCTTCTACGATTTCTTTTCAAATATAATGTCGATATTACAACCTTGATTTCAAGGCCACGAGATACACCCTCCTGTCTCCGAGTCTAAGGCAAACTCTCTTGATTTAACCAGGCTACAAGATCACCTAATTGATTTACAGGTTATAATCACACCCAATTGATTTACGGGCCATAATCACACCGTTTCCAATCACACTTTGATAGAGAGAGGCTCGATACACTTCGATCTATGATTACAAATGATCCTATAACTCTGAATAGCACTGAGATCTTTGGGAGAGAGTGGCAGAGACTCAAACTACAAACGATCAAGTTTGATTCACTTAGGATTTTGCAGAGTTTTGTTAAGAATGTTTGTAAATAAGAATGGAAGAGAAAGAGGAGAGAAAATAAAGAAATCTTAAGTAAATTTTTTTGAAAACTACTGATATATATATAGGAGAATAACGGTCACGTCCATTCATGGAAGATTATGACGAATAGACACTTCTTTTGAAAAACCGAGAGAGGGATGTCTTTTTAAAATGACAGTTTAAAAGAAATCTAAAAATAAGTCATTTTTAAAATTTCATTCCACTGAAGAAGGTCGTGGATTCCATCCCACTAAAGAGGTCGTGGGTTCATCCCACTATTAAAGCGAGAAGGTGGATACCATTCCACAATTAAAATTCGAATAAAGATTTTAGTGCTATTATGAAGTTTTAACATAAATTTAGAATCTATTACTTATCTTGATATCTTGAACTCTTGATAATCTTGATACTCATGAGTCTTTAGTCTTTATTTCTACAACCTTGAATTCGCCAGTCTTGAATCTCTATACTGTACAGTCTTCATTCGCAGTACCTGCATAAATATATTCTACATACACATATATATCTAGACAAAGATATAGTATTTATATTTTATAACAAGTCCTAAGGTTGTTATCATCAAAATCATCATCTCAGGAACTAACATTAACTATTTTATTGAAGATAATAGATTTTTTCATTTAAGAGAGATTATAAATGTGATTAGTTATCTTTTCTAACGACCCTGACTCGACGTTCGAAAATCAACACCCAAATACTTCACCCGCATTCGAATGTCGCAGATTCAAACGTTGAGTCTGGTTCGTCGGAGCTTATAACAACATTAGGTAATAACAACACAACGGAATAGAAAAATAATTTTATTGATACACAACATTTGATACAACAATGATACAAATGAAATGATCAACACTATCAGAGACAGAAACAACATCGGAAATAAACAAAGCACAGCAGCAGAAGACAACATTTTCGACGCCAAAACTCCAAAGCTCCAAAGATTCCAATCCATTAAGCTCGAACCACCATCAACCTGAAGTGAAACTCAGTGCGATCACCAAACCAAAGACTCCAAGGATTTCCAAAACTACACCTATTGGCTGACTATCTAACAACATGACTCTAAGCTGCCTGTGTGGAAAATTATGGGCATCCAGAGTTTTGAAAGGGAACAATAAACTCCAGGTCAGTCATGGGACTGGTATGAGCAAACAAAAATAGTTTATTTGAACAAACAAACAAAAAGAAACAAAATTGAAATTCACTACGCTTTTTAGAAAATGAATCTACCATAAGGCCTCCCGGCACACACACAATGCAATCGCGCACTTGGGGGTGATTTCCCTTTATGATAGTCAAACATGCTTGATACGCAAAATCCTTTTGATATTGCGAAAATTAGCCGCAAGGGCCTCTTTAGCAAGTGAAATTAGTTTCTAGAACACACAACTGAAATAATTACTTTTAAGGACAAAATGCAAAATAATTAGTTTCTAAGGTCCAAAAAACTTTGAAATTATGTCCATGAAAGTAATTGGTCAGCTGACTTTGTCCTTAAAAGTAATTATTCTTTCAATTTTGGCGTTGAAGTTAATTTCTGTGGATGTGTGTCCTAGAAACTAATTAGACCGCAAAATTTGTCCTTATAGTAAAATGTCCCTTTGATATTATTATTAGTGCATAGTGCAGAAAACAACTTCGAAAGTATAATATTGATCTTAGCCAGCATACATACCATTATAGTATGCCTACTATAGCTACCATGTTTGACGGCAGGTTGTACAACTAAAACCGTACAAGACGCGTATTGGGTGATTGGATTTCCAATAAATGGTTAGGCTAAGGAACTTCCTCACCGAATGGGTACGCCTTTGGAGGGATGCCCCGAGAACCTAACCGGCTCTCTACCAACATAAGGCCGGGTTACCTCTGTAACTAGGTAACTACTGACACGAGTATGCCATCCACCGGTCGTCACCGACCTTTATCCAAGGTACCACTACACCGAAAAATTCCAACAACCACATAAGTTAAATATCCAAGCTCCATACCATGATATCACTTTTTATCCAGAAGAAAATGCACATACCCTAAAGGGCGCGACCCTCAAAACCATGCCGCATCCTTCCTTTTTCGACCATTTTCAGGTTGTGAGGTTCGATGAAGTCTCGTCCATAAAGCTACGCTTTTCACAAAATCCATGCTTTGATCAACAAATGATCAGCAGCACTCGACATGCCACATTACCAAATTGGGAATATATCACTAGTGACCATCAACTACATAACCTCTGAGCCTGTACTTCATAGAGAAAGGTGTTAAGCTAAGAGAATAAATTCTCCACCACCAAATAGAAATGTATTTGATAGAAACCAGCTTTACATATCAAAGTGTAATGTCATACATACAACCATACAAGCCCATTCCGGGTTCGAACGGTACCGAAGGCACTTCAATAGAAGCCCTTGCAAATCCGGGTATTCACAATCCCGATCGGACTCCCCATCACATACGGAGATCTCTATACCGGAGCAACTCAGTGCAGAGTCATTTGACAGGTAATCTGTAACAACCCTAGATTTTTATGTATATTTTATTTTTGACTTTATTTCATTTTGAAATTATTTTAAACTTGTTTCATTTCAAACATTTCATTTTAAATATAAACTTTGATTATTATGTGAATTATAATTCCAACTGGTATAAATTGAATATTTTTCCTGAAATGTTGATTTTGGTCAATTTAGGTCAAACTTTGATTTTTAAATTTCAAATTTAAATATTAAAATTCATAAATTTTATCTTTTATTAGGAAAATAGATTTAATAACTTGAATGTTGCTTTTTGTTTCGTTGAAAACGGACTTAAACTGTGAAAGTTATGTGTATTTCAATATTGAGTGCAATTTGTTTTATTTAGCAATTTTGTCTATTTTAAATTATATAATTATATTTTTCTTTGTCATATTTTATTTTAAAATGTTTCATTATGTTATTTTATGTATATTTTTGTCTTTTAATAATTTTAAAGTGATAATAAAACCTTTCCAAAATTCATTGCATTTATTTTCTATTGTTAAAGGCTAGTTTCCATTTTTCTGCTATTTTATTCATTTAAATTACATTTAATTAAAATTTATATATTTATTTTGTGAAAGAATTTTTTCATTTTATGTTATTATCTTTGTTATAAATATTTTTATAGGTCCATATATATATTTTCCAAAGTTCTTTCTATTTATTTTCCATTTTTTTAGACTAGTTTGCAATTTAGTGCAATTTCCTTACTTTTTACCTTATATGATTAATAAATATTTATATATATTTTATATTTTGTTGCATTTTCGAAATTTTAATGAAATTATTATTATTATTCTCAGTAATTTAAACTTATATAAATAAATTAAGGAAATTTGAAAGGTTTGTGACTCTTTAGTTGCTTAAGTCTTTTCACCTACTTTCACCTTTTCATTTCCTAACTCTTGCATTCATTTCTTTGGCCGTTCATTCCACCACTATAGCCGTGAGTTTTATTTCTGAAATTCACGTGAAAGCACTTCTTTCTCTTCACTTCTCATCCATACTTTCAGATCTGAAAGAAAACTTTGGGTAATGTCATCCTTTCCATTTCTTTTTCTACCTCTTCCATTGATTTTCAAGTGATTTTTGCTTTGCCTTCATCTTGCATTTGTTCGGCCACACTCCACCACCACCTTCTCCGACCTGTTCCACCACCTTCCTCAGCCTCTTCATCCTCCTCCCCCTCTGTGATGATCAGGCCGTGGCCTTCCATGGACCAAAACCCCCCAAAAACTATTGTAAAACATCTTGAAACAATGCTAGCCAATCACCATTTGCACCATCAACTTCATGTTCAACCACGGCCACCACCTTCAGCCGCCACAACCTGACCTTCCACCACCTCTGGCCCACACTCTAGCCACCACCTGTGTGACGCCCCACCTCTATACCCACGCTAGCCAAGAACACTCCGAAGTAGTGCTGTCAACTAGCACGGAGAATAAGGCTGTTGAGGAGCGACCATCCATGTAATTGCTTATCACACGGTGGCTATAAATAATCTTCGGAAACAAACATAGAAATAATCATATCACAAATCAGTCACAGATATCCATATCACAAAGGCGGAAGAAGATATGAATATATAACTAACACATGAAAGTGTACATCAGAGTAGTGGTCAGTAAGATCCACGATAATACAAAAGAATAGCAACACGTGCTATACAAAAGAATACAACTATGAGTCTATATCTCAAGTGTATACAACAAAAACTGCTAATCTAAACAGTTAGCCAAAAGTCAGAGTGATGAATCCCTGGGAAGAAGTCAAGCAGAAGCACCTGTAACATCTCGGTCTGACCCGAGTATTATTTAAGAAAATAATAAATGGATCAGTCTAGCTATAAATATTAGATGACATGAGATAACATAAAAGATATGGCATAAACATAAACATCCATAATGACATACCGCTATAAGTATGTAAATAATGATCAACAGAAGAACAATCAATAAGAGATAATCAATATCACAAGAATCTTCTCAAAGATTCGGAAAGGGCATCATACCCCAAACTTGTACTCATAACAAGTCAATGACATAAATTCTAGAAATCAATGCAAGAAGTCCAGAAATCATAGAAAAGAGAAAGAGGCCTATCACATGACGGTCCGAAGACCAAGGGGAGCTACCCCACATGTGTGAATGGAATCACACAGATTAAGGTCCAGACTAACCAAAAAGCAAAAAGGTATGTGTGAGTGGAATCACACAAGTGGTGTCTAGTCTAACCTCGCAACAAGAGACATCGCACAGTTGCTAGTCTAAATCATCAGAATGATCGTCATGATCAACGAGAAGTGTCAATTACACTAAGCTAGTAAATATAGAAGTTTAGCTTCATGTCCCATACCACTTGCTTAACTTAAATATTTACGAACAAACTGTAAATCTTCACTAATAAAATTGTCACAAGAGGTTCAATCGAACAAGTCCAGGAATTAACCGACGAAGTGAACGCAAGCGTTTCATACCACTTGTTTTACTAAGTCGTTTAATTAGATTTCTCATCCGAGTGAGGTAAAGGGTTGTATATACTAATAGATTGGAAAACGGTTTAAGAAAAGAGCTTTGTTATTAAAAATAGAGTTGAAATTGTTTGTTAAAAGAGTTTTGATATTTACTACTAGTATTGAAACCTTTATATTTTTAAAATGACAAATCACAGAAGAGATTGTAGAAACAATCATCACAAAGATCACATTCGGAGATGTGAATAAAATCCAAGGAAATCAGCTCAAAAGCATTAAAGTGGAAGTTCCCCAACGACCAAACGTGGCCGAGATAACCAGAGATGGTTTGTCTCGAAGAATGGTCAACTCAGCATCTCAACAAAGCAAGTTCTGTTGAACGTTTTTCAGATAAGATCGCCTACGGAGGGGGGGTCCAGGGGGGGTGGCAACCCCCCAAGGTGGGGGTGCGGGGGCAATGCCACCGCTTACGGGGTTCGACCTGCCCGGTCAGGTCGCGGGGGTCCAGGGGGCAGCGCCCCCGGCGGGGTGCGGGGCAGCGCCCCGACCAAAACGGTACGACCTAGTGAAGACAAAATGAGGTCTAACGACCTAACGACTCAAGGGTCTAACGACCTAACGACTCAAGGGTCATACGACCTAACGACTCAAGGGTCATACGACCTAACGACTCAAGGGTCATACGACCTAACGACTCATGGGTCATACGACCTAACGACTCATGGGTCATACGACCTAACGACTCATGGGTCATACGACCTAACGACTCAAGGGTCATACGAGCTAACGACTCATGGGTCATACGACCTAACGACTCATGGGTCATACGACCTAACGACTCATGGGTCATACGACCTAACGACTCAAGGGTCATACGACCTAACGACTCAAGGGTCATACGACCTAACGACTCAAGGGTCATACGACCTAACGACTCATGGGTCATACGACCTAACGACTCATGGGTCATACGACCTAACGACTCAAGGGTCATACGACCTAACGACTCAAGGGTCATACGACCTATGGATGAACGACTTAACTCCGAACGAGCTAAAAATGGCCAGAACGACCTAGGGTTAACTCGTGAACGACTCACGACCTATGGACGAACGACTTAACTCCGAACGACCTAAAAATGGCCAGAACGACCTAGGGTTAACTCGTGAACGACTCACGACCTATGGACGAACGACTTAACTCCGAACGACCTAAAAATGGCCAGAACGACTCAAGTGCAGAAAATTCAACAAAACGCTAAAAATTGGAGTTTTTCGCCAATCCAATCCAAACCAAATGCTAACATGCATGCAAAAATGATAGGGAATCATTCCCAACAGTCCAATATAGTTATAGGCTAGAATTGTGAGATAAAAATCTCACCTTTGCACCAAATATCAATGAAAATGAAGTTTTAAGCAAGCAAGAGTCAATCCTTCTTCTATCTAAGCACAAGAAGCTTGAATCCAATGTCTTCTTCTTGAATTTGGAGTAGAAAGATGGATTGCAATTGAATTTGAGTTTTGGAATTTTAATTTCCCATTCCCTCCACCATTAATGCCAAAGCTTGATTAGTTAGGAAATTTATGAAGAGTGAGGAGAAGAGGGTTGGAACTTGGGCTTAATAGGCTAAACTAACCCAAAGTCCAAAGCGGGAAAAGTTAGTGAAATTTCACTAACTCCAAACCTATCGATGTTTATACTTAAAAAAGTTGTAAACGACATTTCGAACTCAATGGAAGTGGTCTCGAGTCCTAATTTGACCATTTGCAAAAAGTAGCTTTTCGGACCAAAATCCGATTAACGAGTTAATATTTAAATAAAATATTTAAATACAAACTCGATAAATATTCGGGTTGTTACAACCTGACCACCACATACCATGGTCGAGCCACATCAGCAAGGGGTTGAACCCTATGATGCAACAAAAGCCACATTTTGCCTTCAAACCCTTTTGTAACTTCCACTCACCTTCATCACCTTGTGGCCGCACTTTTTTCAGACCATACCTGATGCAAACCATGCTCAAAGCCTCACCATATCCACTCTTTGGCTGATCACATGATGGTTGAGGCAATGGTCAAAGCATTTGATTCATATTTGCATTCATTTCTAAATTGTTTCTTTTGATAATTTGTATTGAAATCATATTTATATTTGTCTTGTTTATGTGTTGTTCACAAGATCATATCTTGGCTCTCTCCACACATTTGGATCGTTTGTCGTGCCTTCATAGTGTCAGTATTGTTTGCTTTGGTGGCAATCTCCAGCTTTGAACAAGTGATTTATTCTCACCCGACAATATGTACATATATAACTAGTAAATTGACCCCTTTTGAATCTGTAAAATGCATTATCATGTTACACCTGCTATATTATGATTATATGATGTTCACCCATGCTTAAAAACCTGTTATAACATATGTTACTGTTATATTGTGCTGTTCTGTTATTTTATCAGTTTATCACACTGCAAGTTCCCTTTAGATTAGAATCACTATGGGTTGAAATAATACATACCCGAACGGACTTTAGAATAGGAGAAAATCATTATGGGCTGAAATGATAGGCCTGAATGATTTTCAATTATTTTCATTTACTTGGGATTGCGGGTTTGAAATGATCAAACCCGGGCTTTCTTTGTAAATTACGGGTTGAAATGATATATTACCCGTATCACTTTACCTAGGCTAGAAAATGAATTACAGACCCGTTGTTAAAAGATATTTTTCTAAAAAATTTAAAATATTTTAGAAATTTAAATATTATAATATTTTGATTTAAATTTGATTAAAAATGATTTTTGTAAAGCATTATTGATTTTCTGAAAATTTATAAGTGAAATAAATAAATGGTAAAGTTAGAAAATCTGAAATGTAAGTTATTTTGGAAATTATAATTTGGTGATAAATGGAATTTAAATTAAATATAAAAATATGATAAATTTATGATATTTTTAATTAAATGAATTTAAAATGATTTTATAATATATTAATAATTTTTGAACAAAGTTAAAATGTGAAATGAATGAATATTTAAGTTGAAATTTTGAAATATAACTAAAATTGGAAATTTGTGAATTGGGCTTAAAAGTGAATTTTAAGTTAAGTAAATAAAAATGAAATTAAGTTATATTTGAAAATTTTAAACTTAAGTGTTAAGTTAAATTTAATTTAATGAATTTAAAATTTTAATGTTGGAATTTAATAAGTGAATTATTATTAAATTTTGATATTTGAATGGAGATTTAACTTTATAAAATCATGAATATAAGGGTATTTGAATGATTGTTTTAAAAGTGAAATTATATGATTTTATAAGTTAAAAATGATTTAAATAAAAATATAATTGTTTATGAAATTATACTGAATATTTGAAGTTAATTAACTACATTTCTGAAATTGCTATTGATTCTAATGTAAATTATAATACAACATTTTGTAAATGCTGTAGTTGATAATAATGAACCAAATGGCTAAGTTTGATTAAAGGCTATTATAACATTTTTGTAAATGTTATAATTGTTGAATTTAACTAAGTTTTATTTGAAACTAATGTAACCATATTACACATTCTTAAATGCTATCTTTTGTCAAATAGAACTGTTTTGAATGTAACTTTCTGTAGCAATTTCTAAATGTTGCGAAAGTTGAATTTTCATCCGTTTTAATAAATTAAGTGAATAAATGAATTTTGAAAGACTAAAATTTTGGAAATTTAATAATTTAATTTTTAAATATAAAACTTCATTTTATGATTTAAAAAGAAGTAATTTGTTTCGAAATATAAACTATTTTGAAATATGTTTTGTAATGGTATTTAAATTAAATAAAAATCAATGTGGTTTGGAAGATATGATATTTTGAAATGGATTTTGAATGATATTGAATTTTGAAATGATATTTGATTTTGAAGTATAAAATACCATTTTGAAATTTTAACAACGGGATTTATTTAATTTATAGTTTAACTGATTCTTAAAGGATGGGCGATCCCAAGCATCCTTTAAGTTATTGTGCATTTCTACTACAGTTTATTTGAGTTAGTTTACATTATATAAGTATATATTGTCCCGACTCGAGTGTTTTGTGTTTTACTTTACGGTTGGGTCAGCCTGAGTATTCACAGCTTTGGATTCTCCTTCTGGAGCTGGTCTTTGCTGGAGTTTCTGCTTATCCACATTTATATCTACTTTCTCTTTCAGCTGTTCTAGTTTATCTCATGTATTAGTGAACTTCTATGTATTTAGGATATCTATTATGTTGTTTTCAGGCTGTATTATGTACTTGGTTTGAGACTCTGCCGTAGTAGCTTCATGAACTACTATGTATTTTATACTCCGCTGTGAGTTATTCTGATATTTCTGTGTCTGTGATTCTGTGATTGTATTTCATTTACTCCAAATTTATTTACAATGCGATATTTTGAGCAATTCAAGTCGGGCATGTGTGGATGTGAATGGCTGAAAATATCGGGTTCTTACAGTTGGTATCAGAGCTTTGGTTTTAGGAAAACCTTAGCCTGCGGAGCAAAAACTCATTAGAGATAGGGTAGAAATACCCTAGAATGAGTGAAATCAATCTCAGAATCCTTTCTTTTTGAGAGAACGTATTTTCAAAGTATAAATGATTTCCAAATGATTTTTAGAGGAGTTTCAAAGATTATTTTGGTATAAAAAATTTCTTATTTTGAAACCAAGATTTTCTAAACTTCATTCCTTCTGAATCCACCTTGTTAGAAATCTCTTGGTAAGGATTCTTATCGACTAGGATTCCTTGAACTTTGGAACACTCCCACTTGTTCTGAAATCCAGTCTTGTCTTCCCTATTTTACCCTTTTGATTTTGGAGCATTCCATAATTCCACTTTGGAATGACCTCTATAAAGATCGGTGATTCCGCCAACCTTTGAATGATTTGTAAAGGGGTGAAACTCCCTTATATTTGGCATTGATTCACCGGAGATTTCTATATCCTCGGGTTACGATGCTATCTAACTTCTGCTCTACCCGGATTCTATCTCTGGCGATCGAATATCAATTTGCCTTAGATTTCCGCATTGGTTATATTCCTGAAGCCACGGTTGACCCAGCTAAGGTCTGCCGCGATTTATAAAGGCTTATCCATCTTCTATTTGGTAATTAATTATCTCATCTTCGTTCGAGCATATCTTCGAATTAGAATTCTATTTGATCAGAGTTCCTCTAAATTTGAATCTCTATTCTATTTTGAAATCCTTCCTTGAATCATCCTTTGGAAATTTGTATATGATTGTGTTTTGAAAATTTTGTATAAATCGAAATTATTATTTTGATAAGGATGACCAAATTTTGTATTTAAAAGTGAAATGTTTTCGATAATGATTATATATCTTGTAAAATAAAAATTTAAAGTTTCAAAAGGATTTGAAATTTTGAAAATTTATGAGAAATTTAAATTTATATAAAATGATTTATAACTGAAAGGTTTTGAATTTGAATTTCAAGGAATCGAACTCTGGTGTTTTGAAATTGGTTTTAAGATTTTGGAAAATATATAATAATAATATGATTTAAAGATATTTTCTGAATAAGAAATGTCTCAAATGTATTCAAATGAATTTCAATGATTTCGAAGGAATTTCAAAGAAGTTTCAAGAAAATAAAAGTCCAGAACCCACTTATGTCGCTGGAAAATAATTTCGGTGATGAATGCATGCATTATCGACATTGATTCTCGAGTTTTTGAGTGAGGGAGAGGCTACTCTAGTAACTTTGCTATGCCAGTGATTTTGTGAAACTAAATTTTGATTTTAGATTTGAAGTATGGTTTGATATTCGAAAGATATATGTATATGTATATTTGAAATGATTTAAAGTAAGCTGGTGTTCAATCCCCGAGTTTCGGATTTGAAACCTATCTTTTGAAAATTTATTTACTGATTTGTTGTTGATTTCCAACTCTTGGATTTAAAATATGATTTCTTCGATTATTTTGAAGGTTCGAGCACTTCCAAATCAAGGTTAACTTTTCAAAGCTAAGAAATTTTGAAAGGTATAAAGTATTTGATAAAGAATATATGTTTAGTTTATATGTTTCAAGTATTAAATAATACGATTTGTATAAGTTGAAACTATTTTGTTAAGTAAATAAATAAGACTATTTTGAATTATACTAATATGAAATTTAGTTTTGAAATGTTTTGGATAAAAATTATTCTTCAAATGTTTGAGAAAAATTTGTTTTTAAATGTTTTAACTTAGTAACATCTTTATGAAACTATATATTTAACAAGTTGGAATAGATACATAAATTGTACGCATGTTGTTTTATTCGCATAATTCATTTGATCGAAGTTTGAGTACACAAGTTCGAGGCGAATTGCACCATTTCATGTTAGGATTTTTCATTTGATTCTTGATGGAGAATATTTGATATGGATTTTGGGCTTGATTCAAGAATACTCTATCATAGTATATGGCTATGCAAGAAGACTGATGGCTTCTAGTCGAGAAACCATATCGAAGTCTGCATTAGGGAAGTCGAATGGACAATACTAGTTCGAAAGCGAACTTGTGTGACCAAGCGAGCGATCGAATGTAATGTTGCGAAATGATAACATATGTAAGTAATAATGAAGTAAAATTTGAGATATATGAAATTATAAAATTTAGTTTTGAAATATGGTATATTTAAGTCTTGAAACATATTTAAGGTTGAATAGTTTATTTTGTAAATCAAATCTATATCTGAAATTTGATTATATTTGAAATGGTTTTGTTGGAAAACTAAATTGAATTGAAACTGATTGTTTGAATTGAATTAAAATTGGAAATTTTAGATTTGGGTTTAATTGAATAAATTTATGAAATGTAAAGAACCAAAGGAATGTTTTATAATTTCAAACGTATGATTTCGAAATGTTATGATTTTTCAAAGTGTAATTATTTCAAGTATTCTGGTTTCAAAAGATTTATAACTTTGAAAGTATTATGACTTTTGAAGAGAACATATATTTGAAATGGAAATGAATTTGTTTGACCTAAATTTTGTTGATTTGGAAATTTGGATTATTTTCTAAATCTATTGTTTGAGAAACTTTGAAGCTAAATTTATGTAATTTGAAAGAAATGATTTGGTGAAATCATATATGATTTTGAAGCTGAATTGATATTGAAACGAATTAAAATTGAGAACCTTGATTTACTAAATACTTGATTTGGGAGTTATCAAACTTATATAAAATTGATTTGTATAAGTATGAAGTGATTTGAAAACGATTGATTTGTAAAGGTACTCAACTTGTAAATTGAAACCTTATATAATCGATGTCAATATAAGTGTGATTTGAGATATTACTGATTTAGGAAAGTATTTGATTTGAAAATGAAACCTTGTATATAATGGACTTTATATAAGTATGATATTTGAAAGTGATTTTGAAAGGTACTATATGATACATATTTTCGAAGTAAAGATATGGGAAGTGCCTTCTGCTTGATATCCGCTTTGTGGCCACACAGTGGATTCATTCTATCATTATTATTCTCTCTCTTTGATTTGGGTTTTTCGGATATGATACTCGAGTGTCCATCGAATTCCATGGCGATCTCCATGGTCTTATGATCGCGACTGCATAGCGCAACTGTCTGGCTGAGCTGGCCTAGGGGTACGGATTGTTTCCTGGGGGATCCAGGCGTAACCATTGTGTATCCTGCACTCTATGTAGGTCGCATTAGTAGCAAAACTGCCTGGCTTAGATGGCTTAGGGGTACGGATTGTTTCCTGGGGGATCCAGGCGTAACCATTGTGTATCTGCGATCCATGCTTAGACAACTATTTGGTTTGATTGATTTGTTTGGATTGTACTTTACATATCTGTTTTTAAAAGGTTTTTCAAGTATTTTCACTGAGTGTTGAAACAAGTCTACTAAGTACCTGGAGAAGTCTAGCTTTGCGCCTGATCAACGCACTGCCAGAATCTACAGGAACGAGGATAAACTTGTTAAGACATCGAGTTATAAAAGTATTTTGGTAAAGTATTGTATAAAGGATATTCTGATCATTTATGTAAAATGTTTTAAATATTGTTTACTTCGAACTATCAAATTTGAATCAAATGACTATTTATCATATTATAAAATGTTTAAAATGTTGTAAATATAAAATTTTAATTGAAATGTATAATGTTTTAAAATAATGGTTCATCCTTGTCTTTCAACCTACTTTCCCTCCTAGATACTTTCTCCCTACCTTCTTTCGGGGATGTCTTCCAACCTATTGTTCTTTCTTGTTCTTTCTCCGCTTCTTTCCTTTTCGAGGATGAAAAGATTTGAGTGAGGGAGAGTGTAACAACCCTAGATTTTTATGTATATTTTAATTTTGACTTTATTTCATTTTGAAATTATTTTAAACTTGTTTCACTTCAAACATTTCATTTTTAAACATAAGCTTTGATTATTATGTGAATTATAATTCCAACTGGTATAAATTGAATATTTTCCTGAAATGTTGATTTTGGTCAATTTGGGTCAAACTTTGATTTTTAAATTTCAAATTTAAATATTCAAATTCATAAATTTTATCTTTTATTATGAAAATATATTTAATAACTTGAATAATGCTTTTCGTTTTATTGAAAACGGACTTAAACTGTGAAAGTTATGTATATTTCAATATTGAGTGCAATTTGTTTTATTTAGCAATTTTGTCTATTTTAAATTATATAAATTATATAAATTATATTTTTCTTTGTCATATTTTATTTTAAAATGTGTCATTATGTTATTTTATGTATATTTTTGTCTTTGAATATTTCTGAAGTGATAATAAAACTTTTCCAAAATTTATTGCATTTATTTTCTATTGTTAAGGGCTAGTTTCCATTTTTCTGCTATTTTCTTCATTTAAATTATATTTAATTAAAATTTATATATTTATTTTGTGAATGCATTTTTTAATTTTATGTTATTATCTTTGTTATAAATATTTTTATAAGTCCATCTATATATTTTCCAAAGTTCATTCTGTTTATTTTTCATTTTTCTAGACTAGTTTACAATTTTGTGCTATTTTCTTACTTTTTACCTTATATGATTAATAAATATTTATATATATTTTATATTTTGTTGCATTTTCGAAGTTTTACTGAAATTATTATTATTCTCAGTAATTTAACTTACATAAATAAATTAAGGAAATTTGAAAGTTTTGTGACTCTTTAGTTGCTTAAGTCTTTTCACCTACTTTCACCTTTTCATTTCCTAACTCTTGCATTCATTTCTTTGGCCGTTCATTCCACCACTATAGCCGTGAGTATTATTTCTGAAAGTCACGTGAAAGCACTTCTTTCTCTTCACTTCTCATCCATACTTTCAGATCTGAAAGAAAACTTTGGCTAATGTCTTCCTATCCATTTCTTTTTCTACCTCTTCCATTGATTTTCAAGTGATTTTTGCTTTGCCTTCATCTTGCATTTGTTCGGCCACACTCCACCACCACCTTCTCTGACCTGTTCCACCACCTTCCTCAGCCTCTTCAACCTCCTCCCCCTCTATGATGATCAGTCCGTGGCCTTCCATGGACCAAAACCCCACAAAAACTATTGTAAAACATCTTGAAACAATGCTAGCCAATCACCATTTGCACCATCACCTTCATGTTCAACCATGACCACCACCTTCAGCTGCCACAATCTGACCTTCCACCACCTCTGGCCCACACTCTAGCCAACACTTGACCACCACATGCCATGGCCGAGCCACATCAGCAAGGGGACGAACCCTATGGTGCAACAAAAGCCACATTTTCCCTTGAAACCCTTTTGTAACTTCCACTCACCTTCATCACCTTGTAGCCGCACCTTTTTCGGACCATATCTGATCCACACCATGCTCAAAGCCTGACCATATCCACTCTTTGGCTGATCACATGATGGTTGAGGCAATGGTCAAAGCATTTGATTCATATTTGCATTCATTTCTAAATTATTTCTTTTGATAATTTGTATTGAAATCATATTTATATTTGTCTTGTTTTTGTGTTGTTCACAAGGTCATATCTTGGCTCTATCCACACATTTAGATCATTTGTCGTGCCTTCGTAGTGTCAGTATTGTTTGCTTTGGTGGCAACCTCCAGCTTTGAACAAGTGAGTTATTCTCACTAGACAATATGTACATATATAACTAGTAAATTGACCCTTTTGAATCTGTAAAATGCATTATCATGTTACACCTGCTATATTATGATTATATGATGTTCACCCACGCTTGAACACCTGTTATAACATTTGTTACTATTATATTGTGCTGTTTTGTTATTTTATCAGTTTATCACACTACAAGTTCCCTTTAGATTAGAATCACTATGGATTGAAATGATACATACCCGAACGGACTTTAGAATAAGAGAAAATCATTATGGGCTGAAATGATAGGCCTGAACGATTTTCAATTATTTTCCTTTACTTGGGATTGCGGATTTGAAATGATCAAACCCGGGTTTTCTTTGTAAATTACGAGTTGAAATGATATATTACCCGTATCACTTTACCTAGGCTAGAAAATGAATAACAGACCCGTTGTTAAATGATGTTTTTCTAAAAAAATTAAAATATTTTAGAAATGTAAATATTATAATATTTTGATTTAAATTTGATTAAAAATTATTTTTGTAAAACATTATTGATTTTCTGAAAATTTATAAGTGAAATAAATAAATGGTAAAGTTAGAAAATCTGAAATCTAAGTTATTTTGGAAATTATAATTTGGTGATAAATGGAATTTAAATTAAATATGAAAATATGATAAATTTATGATATTTTGAATTAAATGAATTTAAAATGATTTTATGATATAGTAATGATTTTTGAACAAAGTTAAAATGTGAAATGAATGAATATTAAGTTGAAATTTTGAAATATAACTAAAATTGGAAATTTATGAATTGGGCTTAAAAGTGAATTTTATGTTAAGTAAATAAAAATGAAATTAAGTTATATTTGAAAATTTTAAACTTAAGGGTTAAGTTAAATTTAATTTAATGAATTTAAAAATTTAATGTTGGAATTTAATAAGTGAATTATTATTAAATTTTGATATTTGAATGGAGATTTAACTTTATAAAATCATGAATGTAAGGTTATTTGAATGATTGTTTTAAAAGTGAGATTATATGATTTTACAAGCTAAAAATGATTTAAATAAAAATATAATTGTTTGTGAAATTATACTGAATATTTGAAGTTAATTAACTGCATTTTTGAATTTGCTATTAATTCTAACGTAAATGATAATACAACATTTGTAAATGCTGTAGTTTATAACAATGAACCAAATGGCTAAGTTTAATTAAAGGCTATTATAGCATTTTTGTAAATGTTATAATTGTTGAATTTAACTAAGTTTTATTTGAAACTAATGTAACCCTATTACCGCATTTTTAAATGCTATCTTTTGTTAAATTGAACCGTTTTGAATGTAACTTTCTATAGCAATTTCTAAGTGCTGCGAAAGTTGAATTTTCATCCGTTTTAATAAATTAAGTGAATAAATGAATTTTGAAAGACTATAATTTTGGAAATTTAATAATTTAATTTTTAAATATAATAACTTCATTTTATGATTTAAAAAGAAGTAATTTGTTTCGAAATATAAACTATTTTGAAATGTGTTTTGTAATGGTATTTAAATTAAATAAAAATGAATATGGTTTGGAAGATATGATATTTTGAAATGGATTTTGAATGATATTGAATTTGAAATGATATTTGATTTTGAAGTATAAAATACCATTTTGAAATTTTAACCACGGGATGTATTTAATTTATAGTTTAACTGATTCTTAAAGGATGGGCGATCCCAAGCATCCATTAAGTTATTGTGTATTTCTACTACAGTTCACTTGAGTTGGTTTACATTATATAAGTATATACTATCCTGACTCGGGTCTTTTGTGTTTTACTTTACGCTCGGGTCAGCCTGAGTATTCACAGCTTTGGATTCTCCTTCTGGTACTGGACTTTGCTGGAGTTTCTGCTTATCTACATTTATATCTACTTTCTGTTTCATCTGTTCTAGTTTATCTCATGTATTAGTGAACTTCTATGTATTTGGGATTTCCATTATGTTGTTTTCAGACTGTATTATGTTTTTGGTTTGAGACTCTGTCGTAGTAGCTTCATGAACTACTATGTATTTTATATTCCGCTGCGAGTTATTCTGATATTTCTGTGTCTGTGATTCTATGATTGTATTTCATTTGCTCCAAATTTATTTACAATGCGATATTTTGAGCAATTCAAGTCCGGCATGTGTGGATGTGAATGGTTGAAAATATCGGGTTGTTACATAATCTTATCGTTCTCGAAAACACCCAGTCTTCACCACCGTCTTCAATGCTATCCATTTCGTCGTATCACTCTTTGGAATGGGTTTTATGACATAAAGTCCTCTCTCGGCTAAACCGAATAATGAGTGCAAATTTTTAAAACCATATGGATATATTTGGATCTTAATTAAGTCACAATTTTCAATACTTGTTTCCCAAAACCTTTCATTTTGAATGGTTTAAACATTTTTCCACTTTGATCTTTTAAATAAAAGATTCATCCTTTTAAGATCACTTTCATTTTGAAACAAGGTTCACTAAATCTTTGACAAAGATTTATTCATAATTTTCAAAGCTATTTCCATTTTGATTTGCCCATAACTTGAAATCCTTTCAACAAAAACTGAATTTGTTATATGAAAGCCATAATTATTTGAAAACAAATGCTTTTCATTTCGGAAAAATCCGATTAAATTTACTCAAGTTATAGCCTTTTAAAGTAAAATCGGAAAAATCAACGAACTGCCGTATACTTGGCAAGTTCTATTTGAATTAAATTAAAATTTCCAAAATAATTTATTCAACATACTTCAAAATGGTCTAAAATCCATATATATATATATATATATATATATATATTGTATAACTTGTATAACCTTTTCAACCATAATTTCGAAAATAATTTCAAAGCTTAAACAAGAATCTTATATTAAACTAAATTTAAATTTCGAAACTTCCTTTTTAAAAGCTTTTCATATTCAACTCAATTTCACTTCCAAACCATTTGGATTCAAAATTCAACTTTTAAACAAAAT
Source organism: Allium cepa (assembly GCA_030765085.1). Lineage (NCBI taxonomy): Eukaryota > Viridiplantae > Streptophyta > Magnoliopsida > Asparagales > Amaryllidaceae > Allium > Allium cepa. The sequence continues at coordinate 345,575,244 of CM060934.1, forward strand.
AATATTTAAATTAAAAATATTTGTGACTTAACCGATTTCCCGTGAAATCCATATTTGTTTGTGTGGTGTAGTCCAGCGGTTTTACATACAACAATAACATATCACAATCATCATCAATTCAAGCACAACAACATCGATAATCGGTATAATCCTATAACGCTTATCTTTCATTCACAGATACACAAATAAATTTGTCACAAATAAATAAATCACAGTTCACAGCTCAATTTAAAACAATCATATCACAGAACATCATACATCAGGGATATCAAACAATTCAAGCATTCCATACAATCCAAACATCCATAAGTAAGACCAATTAATCACCTGATTATAATTAATTTATGCCAGATTAATTACTTATGAATAAATTACTAATCCTGGTTAATTAACATTAATTAATTAAAAACCATTTTAATTAATTATCATTTAATCATTTATTAATTAACCTTTAATAATAACTTAATCAACCTTTAATTATTAATTAATCAATCTTAATTAATAAATAATTCAACCTTTAATCATTAAATAATTAACCTTTAATCATTAATTACCCTTTAATTAATTATTCCCAATTAATTATATTAATTAATTAACCCTTAATTAATAAATCATCCCTTAATCACTTTCATTAATTAATTAACCTTTAATTAATTAATTATCCTCAAGTTAATTACCTTAATTAATTAGTCACATAAATTAATTATCCTTTAATTTAATTATTCTTTGATCACTTGATTAATCAACCTTTAATTATTAATTAATTATCTTTAATTACTTTCATTAATTAATTATCTTTAGGTAATTAATTACCTTTAATTACTTAAATTAATTAATCCAAATCAATTAATTATCCTTAAATGTAATTACACAAAATAATTATCCCTTAATTAATCATTATTTAATTAATCGATTACCCTTAATTATTCTTTAATTTAATTACAATAATTAATTAGCTTTAAATTAATTACACAAAGTAATTAGCTTTAGTTTAATTACACAAAGTAACTAGCTTTTAAATCAATTACATAAAGCAATTATTCATCAATTAACTTTAAAAACATTTAAATTTTAAACCTTTATTCTTTGATTTTTTTTATTATTAACCAATTAGCTTAGATTTTTAAGTTAATTAACAACTAAAAACATTTTATCTTTTCAATTAACTTCTTAATTACAACATTAAGTTTATTTAAAAATAAACTTTTTTTAAAACGGATATTATATATAAATGTTAAAACACTTTTAAACTTACTTAATTTTAAAATAATTTTATTCTAAAATCTTTAATTAATCTCAAATATAAACAACATTTATTGTTTAGGAAAGAATTTTTTTTAAGAAACTTGTTCGAGTAAACTTAATTTGTTTTAAAATTTTAAAGCTTGTTGTACATATATATATTTTTTCCTTTTAAACTTGATATCATAAAAACCCGAGCTAAACCAGTGATATTCCCAAGCCAAATTTAAATTTCCCCGAGGTTTCACATTCCCTCCTTTCCTTCGAGATAACCCACCATCAACCGAGCTAATACCCGAGCCAACATTTCTTCTGCAAATACAACAATCATCACCAGATAACCAAACACCTTGTGCACGTGTACAGGTGGTCCGACCACCTTCGATCGATGCCACAATCATCAACACATCGGCGATGATCTCCCCTAAGTCTCTGACCACCCAGATATCTGAAACAGCTTCGAACTCATGACCGAGCTGCTCGACTAAACTTGGAACACAACTTCGATCAACCAATCTCCTCGCTCGTTACTTCAGGCCACCTGAATTGTCGCCATCGCATTCATCTCTTCGTCAACGACCCCTATTTGATTCTACCATCCTTGGTCAAGTCCGATTCGACATTGACGACGCACTAGCCTCAATAACACGATCGACCAAAATCTGGGTTCAAACCCTAAAACGATCTCGCCCGACCACTACGATCATCTGAAAAATTTACGATCATTTTTCCATGAATCCCCATCGCACACGTTAACTCAAGCCATAACCATGACCTTCCCTACTTCGCCGATCACCAGCAATTGCCAAAAGTACCAATTCCGTTCAACCTCAAATTTCTCGATCAATACTTCACTAAAAATTCTGATTTTACTTTTAAAAATGTGATTTGCGAAGATGTGATGGATGGCATAAGTGAATCAAGGAAACTTAACATTCGAATTTAACATGGTTTTAAAGTTTCTCTGTATATTTTAAAATTTCCAGATAAATTCAAAACAATTCTTCTCAAAAATATTTTTATCCCTAGATCTTGATCATACAAACAAGTTTCATTAAGATCTTAAAGCCTAACAAATATTAGAGAAGAAGAATTTGATACTTAAACAGGTTTTTGAAACCTAAAACTAAGAACAAAGGTGAATATGCCTGTATATCAGACATGCACAGACAAATATATACATATTTTGTGTACACATAAACATATTTTCAATTTTACTTTAAGCATGGTCACAAACAACAACTATATATATAGATTCAAGCTTCAAGTATATAGGTTTACTCACCTTTTTTTGTTGAACAGAGAAGAAGCCTGGAAATGATCTGGAATTTGAAACTAAGGAACTGAATTGAGCATTTTGATTTGAGCTGAATTTTGATCTTTAACCTGACGTTAATTTGTTGTTTTGATCGTTGAATTTCTTAGGTTTGATACTGAGTTGAATTTGCACTTGTTTTGAGTCATTGCTTGATCAGGTTGAAATGCTTTGGTACTTTTTTATTTCTGGTTTCATTTTAGTTCCAGGTTTGATTTTTTTTCTAGCTTTGTTTTCAGATTTGTGATGCTTTGATTTGTAGTTGTTTATTTATAGGTTTTAAGATGAGTGAAAGAAATTGAGAAGTTTTTTAACAGAGATAAAAGTAGCCAGATTTCTCAAATATACTATAATACTTATAATTCAATTCTACTTGTAACGATTCGTAATTTTGATAAATAAATTGGTTAATTTAATAAGATTTTTGAAATTTAATGTTGAAGAAAATAAAAATTTGTGGATTATTAATAAAAGTTGTGATGTAATAATGAAAATAACTAAGAGAAAACGTAACAGGGTTAACTAAAGTCAATAATTAATAAATTTGAATGAAATTCCAATGAAATAAAATAATTTAAATGTTATGACTTAGTTATAAAGGGAATATAAGAAAATAAATGTTAGTATTGAATTTATTAATGAAATAATAAAGTGTTAATGATAAGTAATAAATTTGTAAATGTAAGTAAAAGTAAATAGGTGACAACTAATATATGTTACTTATTTATTTAGTGTGTTAAATAAGATTGGTAATGGAATTGAAAATAAATGGATTTAATGAAATAAAATATTTCTTTATTTGAAATAGGCGTATATTACCGTAATGGGATAAAACTAATGTAATTAGGTATGAATGTAAGTGTTGTATAAATTAAGGAAATTTGTAATTAGTTAATGAATTTATAATGGGAATGAAATGTAAGCTAATAAATAATTAACTCAATGTAATCCCAATTAATTGAAACTATTGTAGGGTTATAATTGATTGTAAATAGTAATATTTGGTAATAAATTTAATATATGAAAAGCAAAGGTAAAGATTGAATTAAACAATGAATTAAATGTTACGTTAATGTAAATTGAGGTAGTAATTGAAAATAATGTAAATTTTATTCATAATATGATTATTAGTTGAATTAAAAGAATGGAAGGCATGATTTATTAGTTTATTGGAATTTAAAGTTAAATAATTAGATTAATTGCAAATAAATGAAATTAAAATATCTAAATATTACATTATTTGGAATTTAGATGGAATATGAGAAAATTTATGTAATAGTTTTGAATTCAATGTTAAATCCATATTTTTGAAAATAATGAATGGGATAATTATTAATTTATTTAATTTAATGGGATTTTGGGAATTTAATTTATAATTTCTGAATTTAATGAAATTGTGGTTGATACTGAAATTGATAAATTAATCAACTCTAAGTTGACATTCAAATTTAGGTAAATTAGTGTAAATGATTTAGAAATTTAAAAATGATAAAATTTGTTAATCATACAGTTGGAATTGAAAATTTGATTTAATTTGTTAATTTATTACTTTAATTAATTAATGTAAAAATAGCCATTTTAGCCACCGACTCGGATTTCGACGAAACTAGTTTCATCAGATCCGTAATGGTGAATTATTATAGGATTTCAAGTTTCGTAGCGATCGGACCTGTCATTTGATCGTACGAACTCGAAACGCCTTGAAATTAATGAAATTGGAATCAATTTGAAATAAATTGATTTTGGCATAACTTATTCATATGATGGAATTTGGACTTGAAACCTGTTCCACTGACTTTAAAATAATTTTAAACATCTATTTTGATATATGGGTTGACCCAATTTCTTTTCGGAGTCAAAACGGGATTTTCGGGCCATATATCGTCCAACGCGTACATCCAATCGATACGATCCATTCTATTTCAACCCTACCAATAAATACCCTGTTATAAACCCTAGCCTACCTCTATTTCTCATTTGTCTGTGCGTATAATTTCTCTTCACCTCCTTATTTCAAAGGCAGACAATTCCAAATCCAATTGCAATTCAAAAATCAAATTGAAATTTCAAACTCCTCAAAAAAATTCAGAAAAATTATATATCGAAGCTCTCGATGTACGCATCTCAGATCTGCAGTTCATTTTTTCATTTAATGCATCGTTTGTCCTGGAATCAGTGAATTTATCTCGGCCATTCGTTTGGGAAGTTATGGGTTAACAGTGGATCTGCGTCGATAGGATGATCGAAGGGTGGCGGTTGGAAGAGGGCGAAGTACAGGCCCTTGTGATGTTGGTCGCTGGTCGTTTGATGGCCGTGATTCGCAAGGATTTACTGACCTAGGTGGAGGCGGCGCGCGTTGAAGGGGAGGGTCGTGCGTCTCGTCGCAGCCATGGGAAGGTTCGGCCTGACGTGGGCATGGTGACAGTTTTGCTCGATCGGGACGAAGTCGACCATGGGCGGCGTATTAATCGACGAACTAGTGGCGGCTCTAGGGTTACTGGGTGCGTGGGTTATGCATGAGAGAGAAGAGGCAGCGTGACATGGCTGTAGTTATACGTGACGTATTTTCTTTTTCTTCCTGTTTTATTTTATTTTAATTTTATTTGAAATCTATATGTTCTAATCACAATAACTTGTGCATACAAGGTCGGAATTACGCGCGGTTTCTTTTGTTAGAATTGTATTGAAATTCCGGACATTTCGGCACTTGTTTGGATGAATTCTGAAACTATTCAATTTTTGGGTTTAAATTGGATTTAAGATCAATTTAAATTCAAAATGTGAGTGTTTTAACCCACTCACAACTTCTAAAATTTCTTATGTTTGTTAAATTTATTTTTGATTTGATTAAAAATTTATTTATTGTTGTTTGGTATATTTTTATCGTCATTCCACTTAAATTTAATTTATTGAATTAAATTGTTATTCAATTTATTATTGCTGTCAGTTAAATTTTCATTTAATTTATTTTTGAATATAAACTCCTAGTTGATACCTATTGTTTATTATCTGTCATATATTGATGCAATTTATTGAATTGGATAATGATTGTGATAAATGTTTGATGATTGATATTGGATGAATGGATGTTTTATTTATATTGTTATAAACTGCAAGTTGTTATCAAATTTTTATTTCATTCGGGATTGCGCTTTGAAATGATATAACCGTAATTTTTATTTTAAATTACGGATTGAAATGATAAATATCTGTATCACTTGACCATAGGATAGAAAATTTTATATAGAGACCGTGGTCTATATAAAAATATTTTGAAAGGATTTCTATGGTTTGTAAAGAAATATATGATTTTTGAGATATTGATTTGGATATTTTATAAATGTTATTTTATATATAGTTAAATTCTTGGTTTTAAGCTATGAATAAAATTTGTTCAAAGTACAAATTGTAGTTTAATGTTAAAGTTGATTTGATTAAAATATAATATGGATAAGTATTTACTTAAATTATATTTTAACATAGAGTCTATATTGATTTTTATAAACCAAGGTTGAGGAGATAGCTTTTAAATTGATTTGAGATTTTATTTAATTAAGAATTATATTTAATAAGAATCCGTTTGAAACTTCTTGAAATCGAGTTTTTAAAAAGAATATGGTTTTATAACTTAATTCGGGTTTAAGGTGATTTAAGTGAATAAATTAAGAAATTTTCAGTTATTGAAATTTAAAGTTTTATTTAAAGGATATTGGATTTAGTAAGCGAATATTTCAAAACTAAATAATAGTAAAAGTGAATTTGGTTTATATATGAATTATAAAATTTGGTTTTGAAATATTGAATAATTAACGCTTTGAAATATGTGGAAATTGAAAGGTTTTATTTAGGGATTTAAATCTGTATTTGGAATTGATTTGTGAAGGTGAAGAAGCTATTGTATTATTTAAAGTAATTTAATATTTAAACCATTTAAGTGGTGGAGTTATACTTCAGGTTATGAAATTCAAAGTTTTATGTTTTGAAAGACTATATTTCAAGTGTTTGGCTTTGAAATATTATAACTTTGAAAATGCTATGATTTTGGGAAAAGGATATATTTGAAATTAAAATGATATTATATTGATTTGGGTTTTTATAAAAATGATATCATATAGATTTGGATTTTAAAACTAAAAAATATATATCATATTTATATGGGTTTGAAATGAATATTATATTCTGGTTTAAAAGTATAACCTATTTTGAAAAGACAGCGATGTTATAATAACGTTTGGTTGTTAAAGAGACCGGGATCGGAAGTTGTCATACTCTCTGCCAACTCCGTAAACCACTTTAACAACCATGCACGCGGGGGAGATTCCAGATGAAGTGAATGGTGGCGGCGTTTCCTTTGAGGTAAATACGAGGACCCGACTCCCGTGAGTTGGCATAAGGTGGCTAAAATAGGAGCGATTCTTAGGTCAAGGAGGTAGCCCCTCTTATCGGACACATCCCATCGATATTATACTCTGACTTTTGGATTTATTCGGTGGCCACTTTTGATTTTTAATTTTGGGGGTGTTGTTCGAGGTGGGCGGTAGTAGCCGCTACGCGTTACCACCAGCCCGGATAGCAATTGGTATATCTACCCTGGCATTGCCTAGTTGTGCCATGTCACCTACCCTATCCCGCCTTGTACGAGTTTGGTTTTCTCCCGTAGCCTATGAGGTATCCTCTGGTGGCTTCCCGATCAGGAGGGACTATGATATTGGATGGACTACTGGGACTATTTCGTGTTAAGGGAGAATTGGGTCACTCCTTAACGCTATTTAAAAGTAAGTTTATTTTACAATGGACATTATTATAATAGCGAAATATTGCTACATAGTAAATAGTTTAACGGATCCTAAGGAGATGTGAATCCCGAGCATCTCTTAAGTTACTGCACTCATATTTATTTCTGATGATTTAACTCACATAAGATATTTTAATTCTGACTCGAGTGATTTTTCTTTTCAATTCGCTCGGGTCAGCCTGAGCGTTTCAGGATTTGAAGATTTTATTCAGGAGGACGAAGACGGAGATTTGTATTACTATTATCTACTATATATTCCACTACATCATAGTATTCCATTGCATTCATACTGTTCCGCTGCAATTTTATTGTTCTCTGGTATGTGTAACTCTGATATGTATTGTATAAGTATAATCAAATATTTTGTAAAACAACTTTATAAACTGTATATTTGATTATTATATTTTATCTTTACACCGCAAGATTCTTTTTTGTTTGTTTTTTCTCTGCTTTTCTTATTTACCCCATAACAATCCTCCCTTCTGTATGGTTTAAGTCTGACGTGTGTGGTTTATCGTCAATTTAAAACGTACAAAAATGCGGGACGTTACATTTGGTATCAGAGCTTTGGTTTAGCGATAAACCTTAGCTTCCTGGGGTTTGACTCTTTATTAATAGGGTAGTAATACCCTATGGGAGTCGCTGAGTGTATATATATAAGAGAGCGTATTTGTTAGTTTTATAAAAAAGTTTTAATATTGTGTTAATTTGTTCCGTTTTGTATTTATAAATTCTGATTGATGCATGAGATGCTATGACATCAATAGGGATTTCTAAACACTTAATAGGACAGACCGACACAATATTTGTTTTGAATATAGGTGAATGAAATAATTTTGCCTATTATATTTTCTATACATAAAATAAAGTTTTTTAAGATATATATTTGGTTGTTATGTAATGAAATTTATAAATAATAGTTGAAATAAGATTGAAAAAAATGAAAATTGGAAATTTAGAACTTAAGTTCTGGGGTTTTGAAACTTTCTTTTGAATGATTTTGAAATATAATAATAATATTTAGAAGTATTTTCTGATATAAATATTTCAATGTAATTTGAAAGAATTGATTTAAAGATGCTTTGAGAAGAAACAAGTTCTGTACTCCCCTCTTTGTCGTTGGAAAATAATTTCGGTGATGAGTGCACGCATCATCGACATTTATTTTCGAGTCTCGAAATGGGAAGGCCACTATAATAGAATTACTGCAGATTTATTTTGATAAAAAAATATAAATTTTGATTTGTTTTAAATATAATTGGATATAAGTTGTAAGTATATACATATCTATCTATTACTTTAAATTGATTTGAAATTTAACCCGGTATTTAGTTCTTAAATTTTCGATAATTAACAATTTTAATTAGTGTAGTGAAATGGAATTTTACCAATAATTGAAACCTCTAAAGGAAATAAGAGATTTAATGATAAGTTATAAATTAAATAAAAAGAAAATTTAAATTTGTAACATATAAAACAGAGGATATTATTATTTAACATTTAATTAATTAAAAGAATTGAGAAAAACTTGTATAACTTTCAATTACATTCTTAAAGCATATCTATATAACTTACCAAATATTAAAAGTTAAAATGTTAAATATTTGTAATGGAAAATTGTACAAGTAAACTTATGTAATGAAAATGTTCAATAAATTGCTTTTACTAATAAGAATTGATGTTCTAGTTGTTATGGACTTAAGTATAATTGAAATGCTACTAATGTAGAAAAGAAAGGTAAGTATTATAAATAAATAATAATAAACTTAAGTAATAGGTTGAAGTTACCTCTGAATAAAATAAGAATAAAAGATGAATACTGGAAAATGACTATAAACTTAAGTTAGTAAATTTACCTCCTAAGAAATGTGATTGAATATGAATAATATAAATAAATAAATGTAATGCAATAAATAGAATTTGGCATTATATAGACAGATGAAAATGAATTGGTAGTTAATGAATAGAAATAGATAAAAATAAATAATGAATGAAAAGGAAATCAAACAACAAATGGATGAAGTGGAATTGATAAAAAAAATAAACTTGATTTATTGTTGAAATTGTTGTTTGTTTTGGTTCATCGTTGTTTGGGTAAGGATACTTTAAATTTTTTTGGATGTATGAATAATTTATTTAGCTTCATCAGAGACTGTTGAGTAAATGTTGCTAGTAGTTTATTTTTCATTTTGTACAATTTGAAGTTTTGAACCCGAACAACTATTTGTTTTGTTTGATACGAATGAATGATTGATTTATATTAATTCTATGTGATGGTTGTATGCCTTGTTGCAAGTGAATGTTGTTTTATTGATTTGTTTGTTAATGGTTGAAACAAGTTAAACATTTCATTTTATATAATTATTAACTCTTTTAGATTATATAAGTAAAATACAGGTTATGGAAGCAATTGCTACTGCTTTTGGTTTCATAATTAAGCGTTGTTGCCCGACAAATAGGTACGTTCTCGGATTACGGTTTTATAGCGATATTATATTGTTTCCCATGTTGGGATATATATATATATATTATTTTGGAAAAATATATGTTGTATATTGTTATATTGATATTATATATTTTCTTCCGAGTCTCTCCGTACAAAGGAGACTCTGCCGAAATTTTCCATAAATTTTGGACTTAGAAAAATTTTGAAAAATGTTTTCTAAACTTTGTTAATTTGAATATAAAAAGATTTAATTGTTTATAAATTTATATATTTTATTGAAATTATCTTATTTTATAAATTTATTGTTATGAATATGATGTTTTGACTAATATATATTGATTTATAAATTCTTCTTCTCCCTTCTTTTTCCTTTCCGGGGATGAAAAGTTTTGAGCGGGGGAGAGTGTAACGACCCGTAAATTTTGATAAATAAATTGGTTAATTTAATAAGATTTTCGAAATTTAATATTGAAGAAAATAAAAATTTGTGGATTATTAATAAAAGTTGTGATGCAATAATGAAAATAACTAAGATGAAACGTAATAGGGTTAACTAAAGTTAATAATTAATGAATTTGAATGAAATTCCAATTAAATAAAATAATTTAAATGTTATGACTTAGTTATAAAGGGAATATAAGAAAACAAATGTTAGTATTGAATTTATTAATGAAATAATACAGTGTTAATGGTAAGTAATAAATTTGTCAATGTAAGTAAAAGTAAATAGGTGACAACTAATATATGTTACTTATTTATTTAGTGTGTTAAATAAGATTGGTAATCAAATTGAAAATAAACGGATTTAATGAAATAAAATATTTTGTTATTTGACATAGGTGTATATAAGTGTAATGGGATAAAACTAATGTAATTAGGTATGAATATACGTGTTGTATAAATAAAGGAAATTTGTAATTAGTTAATGAATTTATAATGGGAATGAAATGTAAGCTAATAAATAATTAACTCAATGCAATCCCAATTAATTGGAACTATTGCAGGGTTATAATTGATTGTAAATAGTAATATTTGGTAATAAATTTAATATATGAAAAGCAAAGGTAAAGATTGAATTGAAGAATGAATTAAATGTTACGTTAATGTAAATTGATGTAATAACTGAAACTAACGTAAATTTTATTCATAATATGATAATTAGTTGAATTAAAAGAATGGAAGGCATGATTTATTAGTTTATTGGAATTTAAAGTTAAATAATTAGATTAATTGCAAATAAATGAAATTAAAATATCTAAATATTACGTTATTTGGAATTAAGATGGAATATGAGAAAATTTATGTCATAGTTTTGAATTCAATGTTAAATCCATCTATTTGAAAATAATGAATGGAATAATTATTAATTTATTTAATTTAATAGGATTTTGGGAATTTAATTTATAATTTCTTAATTTAATGAAATTGTGGTTGATAATGAAATTGCTAAATTAATCAACTCTAAATTGACATTTAAATTTGGTTAAGTTAGTGTAAATGATTTAGAAATTAAAAAATGATGAAATTTGTTAATTATAGAGTTGGAATTGAAAATTTGGTTTAATTTGTTAATTTATTATTTTAATTAATTAATGTAAAATAGCCATTTTGGCCACTGGCTTGGATTTTGACGAAACTAGTTTCAACGGATCCGTAACGGTGAATTATTGTAGGATTTCGAGTTCCGTAGTGATCAGACCTGTCGTTTGATCGTACGGACTCGAAATGTCTTAAAATTAATGAAATTGAAATCAACTGAAATCAATTTGAAATAAATTAATTTTAGCATAACTTCTTCAAATGATGGAATTTGGACGTGAAACCTATTCTATTGACTTTAAAATATTTTTAAACATCTATTTCGATATATGGGTTGACCCAATTTCGTTCCGGAGTCGAAACGGGCTTTTCGGGCCATATATTGTCTAGTGCATACATCCAATCGATATGATCCATTCTATTTCAACCCTACCTATAAATAACCTATTATAAACCCTAGCCTACCTCTATTTCTGATTTGTCTACGCATACAATTTCTCTTCACCTCCTCATTTCAATGGCAGACAATTCCAAATCCAATTGCAATTCAAAAATCAAATTGAAATTTCAAACTCCTCAAAAAAATTCAGAAAAGTTATATATCGAAGCTCTCGATGTACGCATCTCAGATATGCAGTTCGTTTTTGCATTCGATGCATCGTTTGTCCTGGAATCGATGAATTTGTCTCGGCCGTTCGTTTGGGAAGTTATGGGTTAACGATGGATCTGCGTCGATAGGTTGATCGGAGGGTAGTGGTTGGAAGAGGGTGAAGTGTAGGCCCTTGTGATGTTGGTCGCTGGTCGTTCGATGGCTGTGATTCGCCAAGATTTACTGACCTAAGTGGCGGCGATGCACGTTGAAGGGGAGGGTCGTGCGTCTTGTCGCAAGCATGGGGAGGTTCGGCCTGACGTGGGCATGGTGACAGTGTTGCTCGATCGGGACGAAGGCGACCGTAGGCGACGTATTAATCGATGAACTAGTGGTGACTCTAGGGTTACTGGGTGATTGGATTATGCGTGAGAGAGAAGAGGCAGCGTAACGTGGCTGTAGTGATAGGAGACGTATTTTCTTTTTCTTCCTGTTTTATTTTATTTAAATTTTATTTGAAATCTATATATTCTAATCACAATAACTTGTGCATACAAGGTCGGAATTATGCGCAGTTTCTTTTGTTAGGATCGTATTGAAATTCTGGACATTTTGGCATTGGTTTGGACGAATTCCGAGACTGTTCAATTTTTGGGTTTAAATTGGATTTAAGTTCAATTTAAATTCAAAAGGTGAGTGTTTTAACCCACTCACAACTTCTAAAATTTCTTATGTTTGTTAAATTTATTTTTGATGTGATTAGAAATTTATTTATGCTGTTCGGTATATTTTTATCATCATTCCGGTTAAATTTAATTTAATGAATTAAATTGTTATTCAATTTATTATTGCCGCTAGTTAAATTTTCATTTAATTTATTTTTGAATATATAGTTGATACCTGTTGTATATTATCCGTTATATATTGATTCTATTTATTGAATTGGATGATGATTGTGATAAATGTTTGATGATTGACATTGGATGAATGGATGTTTTATTTATATTGTTATAAACTGCAAGTTGTTATCAAATTTTTATTTCATTCGACATTGCGGTTTGAAATTATATAACTGTAATTTTTATTTTGAATTACAGATTAGAATGATAAATATCCATATCACTTGACCATAGGATAGAAAATTTTATATAGACACCATGGTCTATATATAAAAATATTTTGAAAGGGTTTCTATGGTTTGTAAAGAAATATATGATTTTTGAGATATTGATTTGGATTTTTTTATAAATGTTATTTTATATATAGTTAAATTCTTAGTTTTAAGCTATGAATGAAATTTGTTTAAAGTACAAATTATAGTTTAGTGTTAAAGTTGATTTGATTAAAATATAACATGGATAAGTATTTACTTAAATTATATTTTAATTAGAGTCTATATTTATTTTTATAAATCAAGGTTGTGGAGATAGCTTTTAAATTGATTTGAGATTTTATTTAATTAAGAATTATATTTAATAAGAATCCATTTGAAACTTCTTGAAATTGAGTTTTTAAAAAGAATATGGTTTTATAACTTAATTCGGGTTTAAGGTGATTTAAGTGAATAAATTGAGAAATTTTCAGTTATTGAAATTTGAAGTTTTATTTAAAGGATATTGGATTTAGTAAGCAAATATTTCAAAACTAAATAATAGTAAAAGTGAATTTGGTGTATATACGAATTATAAAATTTGGTTTTGAAATATTGAATAATTAAATCTTTGAAATATGTGGAAATTGGAAGGGTTTATTTGGGGATTTAAATCTGTATTTGGAATTGATTTGTGAAGGTGAAGAAGCTATTTTATTATATAAAGTAATTTAATATTTAAACCATTTAAGTGGTGGAGTTCAAGTTATGAAATTCAAAGTTTTATGTTTTGAAAGGCTACATTTCAAGTGTTTGGTCTCGAAATATTATAACTTTAAAAATGCTATGATTTTGGGAAAAGGATATATTTGAAATTAAAATGATATTATATTGATTTAGATTTTTATAAAAATGATATCAAATTGATTTGGGTTTAAAAAATAAGATATCATATTTATATGGGTTTGAATTGAATATTATATTCTGGTTTTAAAGTATAAACTTTTTTGGAAAGACCGCGGTGTTATTTAGTTGTTAAAGAGACCGGGATCGGAAGTGTCATACTCTTTGCCAACTTCGAAAACCACTTTAACAATCGTGTACGCGGAGGAGATTCATGTAACAACCCGCATATTTATCGAGTTTATATTTAAATATTTTATTTAAATATTAAATCGTTAATCGGATTTTGGTCCGAAAAACTACTTTTTGCAAACGATCAAATTTGGACTCGAGACCACTTCCATTGAGTTCGAAATTCCGTTTACAGCTTTTTTAAGTATAAACATCGATAGGTTTGGAGTTAGTGAAATTTCACTAACTTTTCCCGCTTTGTACTTTGGGTTAGTTTAGCCTATTAAGCCCAAGTTCCAACCCCCATCTCCTCACTCTTCATAAATTTCCTAACTAACCCAAGCTTTGGCATTAATGGTGAAGAGAATGGGAAATTAAAACTCCAAGCTCAAATTCAATTGCAACTCCAACATTCAACTCCAAATTCAAGTAAAAGATATTGGATTCAAGCTTTAGATTGCTTCTCCTTGCTTTTAAGCTTCATCTTCATAAATTTTAGTGCAAAGGTGAGATTTTTATCTCACAAATCTAGTCTATAACTATATTGGACTGTTGAGAATGATTCCCTATCACTTTTGCATGCACATTTGCATTTGGTTTGGATTGGATTGGCGAAAAACTCCAATTTTTAGTGTTTTTGTGAAATTTTCTGCATTTAGGTCATTCCGGCCATTTTCGTGAGTTCGGAGTTAGGTCGCTCGCGAGCTAACTCTTAAGTCGCTCACGTGTTATCGCGCTAGGTCACCTTGCACGTATTGTCATCTCGGAATTAGGTCGTTTGGCTTTAGGTCGTAGGTCGTTGGGCCTATAGGTCGTTAGGTCGCTAACACTTAGGTCGTTTCTGGCCTTAAACCCCCCTCTGCAGCGTTAGGTCGCTCGGTTTCCCCTAAGCCACTAGGTCGTTAGCTCGTTATCGAGCTTAGGTCGTAGGTCGCTCGGCCTTCATTCCTTAGGTCGTCCAACGTGCAACTCGGCATCCATTCCTTAAGTCGGTACAGGATAGCTCGTGCGCCTCGGAGCTAAGTCGTTTTCCCCTAGGTCGCTGGACCATTGGGTCGTTCAACCTTTAAGTCGCTCGCGTGTTAAAACCCTTAGGTCACTCGCGTGTGAGACTTGTTAGGTCGCGGGATCATTAGGTCATTCGGCCCCAAATTACTAGGTCGCTCGCTTAAGTCGCTCATCCCACTAGGTCGCATGACCATTAGGTCGCGTCCTCCTAGGTCGCACGCTAACCTCGTTAGGTCGCTTGGCCATTTCAGTTAGGTCGCATGACCACAGGGTTGTTCCAGTTAGGTCGCTCGACCCTATCCCCCTTAGGTCGTTAGGCCTCATTTTGTCTTCACTAGGTCGTACCGTTTTGGACGGGGCGCTGCCCCCTGGACCCCCGCGACCTGATCGGGCAGGTCGAACCCCGTAGCGGTGGCGTTGCCCCCGCACCCCCACCTTGGGGGGTTGCCGCCACCCCCCCCCCCCCCGGACCCCCCCTCCGTAGGGGATCTTAGATGAAAGGTGCATTTTGAGCTGATTTCCTTGGATTTCATTCACGTCTTTGAACGTGAAGTTTTTGTGATTTGTTACTTTAATAAAATAAAGGTTTCAATACAAGTAGTAAATATCAAAAATCTTTCGTCAAAACAATTTTAACTCTATTATCAATACCAAAGCTCTTTTCTTAACCCGTTTTTCAATCTACTAGTATATACAAATCTTTACCTCACTCGAATGAGAAATCAAATTAAACGGCTTAGTAAAACAAGTGGTATGAAACGCTTGCGTTTGCTTCGTCGGTTAATTCTTGGACTTGTTCGATTAAACCTCTTGTGACAATTTTCTAGTGAAGATTTACAGTTTGTTCGTAAATATTTAAATTAAGCATGTGGTTATGGTACATGAAGCAAAACTTTTATATTTACTAGCTTAGTGTAATTGACACTTCTCGTTGATCATGACGATCATTCTTATGATTTAGACTAGCAATTGTGCTATGTCTCTTGTTTGCTTGGTTAGACTAGACACCACTTGTGTGATTTCATTCACACATACCTTTTCACCTTCTTGGTTAGTCTAGAAACCACTTGTGTAATTTCACTCACACATACGTTTTTGTTTGCGAGGTTAGACTAGACACCACTTGTGTGATTTTACTCACACATACCTTTTTGATTTTTGGTTAGTCTAGACCTCATCTGTGTGATTTCGACTCACACGTATGGGGTAGCTCCCCATGGTCTTCGGACCGTCATGTGATAGGCCTCTTTCCCTTTTTCTGTGATTTCTGGATTTCTTGTGTTGATTTCTGGAATTTATGTCATTGACTTGTTATGAGTACAAGTTTAGGGTAAGATGCCCTCTTTGGATCTTTGAGAAGATTCTTGTGATATCGATTTATCTCTTTTTGATTGATCTTCTGTTGATCATCATTTGCATACTTATAGTAGTATGTCAGTATGGATATTTTATGTTTATGCCATATCTTTTAATTTATATCATGTCATCTGATATTTATAGCTAGACTGATCCGTTTATTATTTTCTTAAATAATACTCGGGTCAGACCGAGGTGTTACAGGTGCTTCTGCTTGACTTCTTCCCTGGATTTGCTACTCTGACTTTTGGCTAACTATTTAGATTAGCAGTTTTTGTTGTATACACATGAGATATAGACTCATAGTCGTATTCTTTTGTATAGCACGTGTTGCTATTCTTTTGTATTATTGTGGATCTTTTTGACCACTACTCTGATGTACACTTTCATGTGTTAGTTATATATTCATATCTTCTTCCGCCTTTGTGATATGGATGTCTGTGACTGATTTGTGTTATGCTTATTTCTATGTTTGTTTCCGAAGCTTATTTATAGCCACCATGTGATAAGCAATTACATGGATGGTCGCTCCTCAACAACCTTATTCTCCGTGCTAGTTGACAGCACTACACCGTAGTGTTCTTGGCTAGCGTGGTTATAGAGGTGGGGCGTCACAATTCATGAATTAAGTAGGATGGTGGAGGCGTTTCCTTTGAGGTAAATACGTGGACCCGACTCCTGTGAGTTGGCATAAGGTGGCTAAAACAGGAGCGATTCTCGGGCCAAGGAGATAGCCCCTCTTATCGGACACATCCCTTCGATATTATACTCTGACTTTTGGATTTATTCGGTGGCCACTTTTGACTTTTGATTTTTGGAGTGTTGTTCGAGGTGGGCGGTAGTAGCCGCTACGCGTTACCACCAGCCCGGATAGCAGTTGGTATATCTACCCTGGCATTGCCTAGTTGTGCCGTGTCACCTACCCTATCGCGCCTTGTACGAGTTTGGTTTTCTCTCGTAGCACATGTGGTATCAT
Organism: Allium cepa; assembly: GCA_030765085.1. Lineage (NCBI taxonomy): Eukaryota > Viridiplantae > Streptophyta > Magnoliopsida > Asparagales > Amaryllidaceae > Allium > Allium cepa. The sequence continues at coordinate 345,592,674 of CM060934.1, forward strand.
CTGGTGCTTTCCGATCAGGAGGGACTATGATATTGGATGGACTACTGGGACTATTTCGTGTTAAGGGGAATATTGGGTCACTCCTTAACGCTATTTAAAAGTAAGTTTATTTTACAATAGACATTATTATAATAGAGAAATATTACTACATAATACATAGTTTAACGGATCCTTAGGAAATGTGAATCCCGAGCATCTCTTAAGTTACTGCACTCATATTTATTTCTGTTGATTTAACTCACATAAGATATTTTAGTTCTGACTCGAGTGTTTTTTCCTTTTAATTCGCTCGGGTCAGCCTGAGCGTTTCAGGATTTGAAGATTTTATTCTGAAGGACGAAGATGAAGATTTGTATTACTATTATCTACTATATATTCCACTACACCATATTATTCTGTTGCATTCATACTGTTCCGTTGCAATTTTAATGTTCTCTGGTATGTGTAACTCTGACATGTATTGTATAAGCATAATCAAATATTTTGTAAAACATCTTCATGAACTGTATATTTGATTATTATATTTTATCGTTCCGTTGCAAGATTCTATTTTTTTCTCTACTTTTCTTATTTACCCCATAACAATCCTCCCTTCTGTATGGTTTATGTCTGACGTGTGTGATTAATCGTCGATTTAAAACGTACAAAAAGGCAGGACGTTACACTAATACTAAATAACGTGTGCCACATGTTAATACATATTAAAATTAGGCCTACGCTTGTAATATGCATGTTTTAATTTTTGTACACTTGTTAAATGCAAGTAATTTATGTTTAAACCCCTACTTATATTTTTATTAACATGTATTATAATTTATAAATTATGTATTATATTTACATATGTATTATGTTTATATTTTTGTATTTACACTTTTACTTTTATATTTTCATATATACAAACTATATTTATTTCAAGTAATTTTTTTAAAAGAAATATATAAATTTTATTCTAAGCTATCATCCCTTTAAATAAATAAGTATTTATTTTTAGTGTTGCTAAATATATTATTTAACTTTTAAATAGCTTTTTGAAAATCATTTTATATATATTTTAATTCAACACATAACTTTCCAATTACCATATATATATACACATATATAACTTGGAAAACAAATTTTTATTGGTTTTTAAAATATAGAGTATTTAACAATTTATTTTCTCAATATTTATTTTTTACTTTCAAATTCAAAATTCAATTTAAAATCAATTTGTATACACATATATATAAATAAACAACATATATTACTTATTTTGGAAAATTTCAAATTCTAATTTCAAATTACAATCTATTTATATAAAAAACAAGCACATATCTTATTTAATTGTAAAATTTTCAAATTAATTCACAATTTAATCCAAAATTTTATATTAATTACCAAATTAAATTTGACTCAAAACCGTGATCGTTACAGATTCCCCCTTAAGAAAATTTCGTCCCCGAAATTTGCTAGACAGGGAAACAACAAAGAATAGAAAAAGAAATATTTTACCAGATCAAACTGAATATTTATTCTATATTTGGCTTACCAAATCAGAATATCATTAATAAATATGAGATCAACTTATTCAACACCTTACGAAATATTCGGATCATCAGGTCTACGAAATATGCAGGGGCAATGGTTAGTCCGAAGGGCAACTAACCATTCGTTGAATATATCTGGATCCCAAAGAATGGAAAAATGATATAACTTAATTCAGTTTCATATTTTGTTAACCAATTTATTCCAAATAAAATTTCAAATTTATTAAAGTTAAAACGAAAAGATTGATAAGAAACTGATGATTAGAATATGAAATAGGAGCTTATCTACACAATTCGCAGGGCCACCATCACATCAAAGCTTCTTCTTGTAGCTGCCAGTAAGCCATCAAAAAATTGAAATTGGATGATGATCAAAAGAGATTGATGGATAAAATTGTTTCCTTGTTTTTACGGGGTATCGACCATTTACAGTGGTACTCCCCTGTCCCCTATCTCATCCTCTTCTTCCACTCATACTCACTATCAGTGAATAGTAAGAGAATTTACTAAGGCAGACAGACAAGATATCTTAGAGATACTCATTCTCAAGCATTTGTAACCCTATCTCTAATGAGTCGCCTAATGTGTTATACTCATGAGCTAAAGTTCTTACTCAACCTTCAGCTCTGATACCAATTCTAACGACCCTGACTCGACCTTCGAAAATCGACACCCAAATACTTCACCCGTATTCGAATGCCAACGATTCAAACGTTGAGACTGGTTCGTCGGAGCTTATAACAGCATTAGGTAATAACAACACAGAGGAACAGAAAAATAATTTTATTGATACACAACATTTAATACAACAATGATACAAATGAAATGATCAACACTATCAGAGATAGATACAACAGCGGAAATAAACAAAGCAGCAGTAGCAGAAGGCAACATTTTCAATGCCAAAAATCCAAAGCTCCAAAGACTCTAATCCAATAAGCTCGAACCACCATCAAGATGAAGTGAAACGTAATGCGATCGCCAAACCAAAGACTCCAAGGATTTCCAAAAGCTACATCTATTGGTTGACTTTCTGATAACTTGACTCTAGGCTGCCCGTATGGATAATTGTGGGCACCCATAGTTTAGAAAGGAAACAATAAACTCCAGGCCAGTCATGGGACTGATGTGAGAAAACAAAAACAGTTTATTCGAAAAAAAAAACAAAAAGAAATAAAATGAAATTCGCTATGCTTTTTAGAAAATAAAACTACCATAAGGCCTTCCGGCATACACACAATGCAATCGCATGCTTGGGGAAGATTTCTCCTTAAAATAATCAAACATGCTTGACACGCAAAATCCTTTTGATATTAGTATTAGTGCATAGTACAGAAAACAATTTCGAAAGTATAATATTATTCTTAGCCAGCATACATACCATTTTAGTATGCCTACTATAGCTACCATGTTAGATGGCAGGTTATATAACTAAACCGTACAGGGCGTGTATTGGGTGATTGGATTTCCAACAAATGGTCAAGCTAAGGAACTTCCTCACCGAACAGTACGCCTCTGGAGGGATGCCTCGAGAACCTAACCGGCTCTTTGCCAACACAAGGTCGGGTTACCTCTGTACCTAGGTAACTACTGACACGAGTATGTCATCCCCCGGTCGTCACCGATCTTTATCCGAGGTACCTCTACACCAACTAATTCTAGCAACCACATAAGTTAAATATCTAGGCTTCATACCATGATATCACTTTTTATCCAGAAGGAAATGCACATACCCTAAAGGGTACGACCCTCATAACCTTGCTGCATCCTTCTTATTTCGACCATTTCCGGGTTATGAGATTCGACGAAGTCTCGTCCGCAAAGCTACGCTTTTCACAAAAGCCATGCTTTAATCAACAAATGATCAACAGCACTCAGCATGCCACATTACCAAATTGGGAATATATCACTAATGACCATCGACTACATAACCTATAAGCTCGTACGTCTCAAAGAAGGGTGTTAAGCTAAGAGAATAAATTCTCCGCCACCAAACCGAAATGTATTTGATAGAAACCAGCTTTACATCTCAAAGTGTAATGTCATACATACAACCATACAAGTCCGTTCCACGTTCGAACGGAACCGAAGGCACTTCAAAAGAATCCCTTACAAATCTGGGTATTCACAATCCCGATCAGACTCCCCATCACATATGGAGATCACTATACCGGAGCAACTTAGTGCAGAGTCATTCGACAGGTAATCTTACTGTTCTCGAAAACAGCCAGTCTTCACCACCATCTTCAATGCTATCTGTTTCGTCGTATTACTAATCGAAATGGGTTTTATGACATAAAGTCCTCTCCCGGGTAAACCGAATATTGTGCGCAAATTTTTAAAACCATATGGATATATTGGGGTCTTAGTTAAGTCACAACTTTCAACACTTGTTTGCCAAGACCCTTCATTTTAAACGGTTTAATTTTTTTTTTCACTTTTAATCTTTTAAACAAAAGATTCACCCTTTTAAGATCACTTTCAATTTAAAACAAGGTTCACTAAATCTTTAACAAAGATTTATTCATAGTTTTCAAAGCCATTTCCATTTCGATCCACCCTTAAGTTGAAATCCTTTCAACAAAAACTGGAAATACTTTCGTTATATGAAAGCCATTATTATTTGAAAACAAATGCTTTTCATTTCTGGAAAATTCGATTAAATTTACTCAAGTTATGGCCTTTAAAAGTAAAATCAGAATTATCAACGAACTGCCGTCTACTTGGCAAGTTTTATTTGAATTAAATTAAAATTTCGAAAATACATTATTCAACATACTTCAAAGTGGTTTAAAATTCATATATATATATATTGTATGACTTGTATAACCCTTTCAAACCATAATTTCAAAACTTAAACAAGATATATTATATTCAACTAAATTTCAATTTCGAAACTTCCTTTTCAAAAGCTTTTCGTATTCAACTCAATTTCACTTCCAAACCATTTGGATTCAAAATTCAACTTCTAAACAAAATAATATTTAGATTTAAAATATTTGTGACCTAATAGATTTCCCATGAAATCCATATTTGTGTGTGTGGTGTAGTCCAGCGGTTTTACACACAACAATAACATATCACAATCATCATCAATTCAGGCACAACAATATCGATAAGCGGTATAATCCTATAACGTTTATCTTCCATTCACAGTGCACTAATAAATTTATCACAGATAAGTAAATCACAGTTCACAGCACAATTCAAAACAATCATATCATAGAACATCATACATCAGGGATATCAAACAATTCAAAGCATTCCATACAATCCAAATATGCATAAGTAAGGTCAATTAATCACCTGATTATAATTAATTTAAACCAGATTAATTACTTATGAATAAATTACTACTGGTTATTAACATTAAATTAATTACAAACCATTTTAATTAATTATCCTTATAATCATTTATTAATTAACCTTTAATAATAAATTAATCAACCTTTAGTAATTAATTAATCAATCTTAATTAATAAATCAATCAACCTTTAATCATTAAATAATTAACCTTTAATTATTTAATTATCCTTTAATTAATTATCCTCAATTAATTATGTTAATTAATTAACCCTTAATTAACATATCATCTCTTAATCACTTTCATTAATTAATTAACCTTTAATTAATTAATTATCCTCAAATTAATTACCTTAATTAATTAATCACATAAATTAATTATCCTTTAATTTAATTATTCTTTAATCACTTGATTAATCAACCTTTAATCATTAATTAATTATCCTTAATTACTTTCATTAAGTAATTATCTTCAAGTAATTAATTACCTTTAATTACTTAAATTAATTAATCAAAATCAGTTAATTATCCTTAAATGTAATTACACAAAATAATTAACCCTTAATTAATCATTATTTAATTAATCAAGTACCCTTAACTATTCTTTAATTTAGTCACTATAATTAATCAGCTTTAAATTAATTACATAAAGTAATTAGCTTTAATTTAATTATACAAAGTAACTAGCTTTTAAATCAATTACACAAAGTAATTATTCATCAATTAACTTTAAAAACATTTAATCTTTAAACATTTAATCCTTGAAACAAAATTATTATTAATTTATAAATTAACCTATATTTTTAAGTTAATTAACAACTAAAAACATTTTATCTTTTCGATTAACTTCTTAATTACAACTTTAAGTTTATTTAAAAATAAACTTTTTTTAAATGGATGTTATATATATTAAAACACTTTTAAACTTAGTTAATTTTAAGAAAATAATTTTATTTTAAAATATTTAATTAATATCAAACATAAACAACATTTATTATTTAGGAAAGAAAAATGTTTAAGAAACTTGTTTGAGTAAACTTAATTTGTTTTAAAATTTTAAAACATGTTATATATATTTTTTTCCTTTAAAACTTGATATCATAAAAACCCGGGCTAAACCAGTGATATTCCCGAGCCAAATTTAAATTTCCCTGAGCTTTCACATTCCCTCCTTTCCTTCAAGATAACCCACCATCAACCTAAGCTAATACCCGAGCCAACATTTCTTCCCCAAATACAACAATCATCATTAGATAACGAAACACCTTATGCATGTGTACAGGTGGTCCGGCCACCTCCAATCGATGCCGCGATCATCAACATATCGGCGATGATCTCCCCTAAGTCTCCGACCACCTATAAATCTAAAACAATGTCGAACTCGAGATCGAGCTACTCGACTAAACCTGGAACACAACTTTGATCAACCAAATCTCTTCGCTCCATCGCCACAGGCCACCCGTACCTTTGCCATCGCGATCATCTCTTCGTCAATGACCCCTGCTTCGATTCCACCATCCTTGGTCAATTCTAATTCGACGTTAACGATGCACTTGCCTCAAGAATACGATCGACCAAAATCTGGTTTCAAACCCTAAAACGATCTCGCTCGACCACGACGATCATCTAAAAAGTTTACGAGCATTTTTCCATGAATCCCCATTGCCCATGCTGCCTTAAGCCATAACCACGACCTCCTCTACTTCGCCGATGACCAGCAATTGCCAAAAGCACCAATTCCGTTCAACCTCGAATTTCTCGATCAATGCTTCACTAAAAATTCTGATTTTACTTTTAAAAATGGTGATTTTCAAAGACGTGATGGATGGTATAGGTGAATCAAGGTAATTTAACATTCGAATTTAACATGGTTTTAAAGTTTCTTTGCATATTTTAAAATTTCCAAATAAATTCAAAACAATTCTTCTCAAAAATATTTTTAATACCTAGATCTTGATCGTACAAACAAGTTTCATTTAGATCTTAAAGCCTAACAAAGATTAGAGAAAAAAATTTGATTTTTAAAATGGTTTTTGAAACCTAGAACTAAGAACAGAGGGGAATACGCCTGTATATCAGTATATATATAAACATATTTTCAATTTTACTTCAAGCATGGTCCCAAACTACAACTATATATATATATATATATTCAAGCTTCAAGTATATAGGTTTACTCACTTTTTTTTGTTAAACAGAGAAGAAGCCTGGAAATGATCTGGAATTTGAAACTGAGGAACTAAAATTGAGCATTTTGATTTGAGCTGAATTTTGATCTTTAACTTAATGTTGATCTATTATTTTGATCTTTGAATTGCTCAAGTTTGATATTTGGACTTGTTTTGAATTATTGCTTGATCAGGTTGAAATGCTTTGGTACTTTTCTGTTTCTGGTTTCATTTTATTCCAGGTTTGACTTTTTTCTGGTTTTGTTTTCATATTTGTGATGCTTTGATTTGTAATTGTTTGTTTCCAGGTTTTAAGATGAGTGAAAGAAATTGAGAAGTTTTTGAACTGAGATAAAAGTAGCCAGGTTTCTCAAATATACTAAAATACTTATAATTCAATTCTAATAGTAAATAAAGCGTGCCACTTGTAAATACTAACTAACATATGTTAATACATATTAAAATTAGGCCTACACTTGTAATATGCATGTTTTAGTTTTTATACACTTTCTAAATGCAAGTAATTTATGTTTAAACCCCTATTTATATTTTTATTAATATGTATTATATTTTATAAATTATGCATTATATTTACATATGTGTTATGTTTATATTTTTGTATTTACACTTTTACTTTTATATTTTCATATATACAAACTATATTTATTTCAAGTAAGTTTTTTTTAAAGAAGTACATAAATTTTATTCTAAGCTATCAACCCTTTAAATAAATTAGTATTTATTTTTAGTGTTGTTAAATATAGTATTTAACTTTTAAATAGCTTTTTGAAAATCATTATAAATGTATATTTTAGTTCAACACGTAACTTTCCAATTACCATACACACACACATATATATATGTTGGAAAACAAATTTCTATTAGTTTCTAAAATACGGAGTATTTAAATTCAATTTATTTTCTAAAATATTTATTTTTGAGTTTCAAATTCAAAATTCAATTTAAAATCAATTTGTATACATATATATTAATAAACAACATATATTATTTATTTTTGAAAATTTCAAATTCAAATTTCAAATTACAATCTATTTATGTAAATAAATAAGCACATATCTTATTTAGTTTTAAATATTTTAAATTAATTCACAATTTAATCCAAAATTTTATATTAATTACCCAATTAAATTTGACTCAAACTGGGATCGTTACATTTTTCGGGACGATTAATATTATTTTAAAAATTATAAAGATATTTAAATCATTTTATTATCTTATGAGATAATAAACAAGGTTTAAATTTATTGACAATGGTTTATAAATGAGAAAATCTATTAAAAGGAATTATTTATAAACAAAGCTAAGTGTGAATTATTTTTGGGCTTATAGTAAACAACTTTTTAACGACATTTGTTTTTTTACCCTTGTTTTAATACCCTTAGTTGTCTTATAAAAGAATGTTTTGAAAGAGTATCTCCAAAAAGGTAATTCCAATATTAAAATATTGAAATCAAGCACAAGTTAAGTTTTTAAAAGTTAAAGTTCGATTTTGGTTATGGCAAGGTAATTCCATAAATGATATCTCTTATAAGGAAAGAATCGAGCTATGCTTTTAACGCTAAACATCGAGGCTTTGTAGCATCCCCCACTTGGAGACACAAAATTAATGACTACGGATGCTGCAATCATCTTTAGTTATTAATTCTCAGTGACCAAATGCGGTAATATTAGATACATTGATACAACATAAAATGTGGCTATGAATTTTTTTTAAACCGTTAAACAAATTTGTCATTCCATTTCAATCATATTTCAAATTCAATACATAATCCCAAATTTAAGAACCACATTCAGAGAAAATATAATTATTATAAAATGCGCCAAGTGTGACATATGAGGATGCCCCCTTGATGATCAAAGTCTAAGCATAGGTAATTAAACAACTTTTCCTTTACATTAAAACACGGAGGAATCAAATAGAAAAGAACTCCTATTAGCTAGCTTGCCTCGTGTGCATCTTCGGAAGCTTATTCATCTAAATGAGAACTCAAAAACCTCAACTCTCAAACTACTCAAAATTAATTGAGCACCCGAGAGTTAACATGAACTTTGAGTCAAACATAAAGCCCGGTATGAATAATAACCTACCATCTCGAACCATTTAGATATCTAGTGAGACCTTCTTCTCACTAATATCTTACCCAAAGTCTATAATAACAATATACTGTGCACACGCATCCATGATGGTTAAAGCATAGCAATTTAAAATATCATGATGACATGCAAACAAGCAAAATAATCTGGATTTCCCATCCCCATTCATTTGACTGTTTGTCTCAGGTATAGTTTCTAGAGTCATTGGGCTGTCTAATAAACTATTTAAAGCTTATTGTAACGCCTTTTTGTACGTTTTAAATCGACGATAAACCACACACGTCAGACTCAAACCATACAAAAGGGCGAAATTTATTGGGGTGAATAAGAAAAAGGAAGAAAGAAAGAAAACAAAATAGAATCTTGCAGCGGAATGACAAAATATAAAAATCAAATAACAGTTCATGAAGCTGTTTAGAAAACATTTGATTGTACTAATACAATACAGAATCAGAGTTACACATACCAAAGAATAAAAAATAACAATGCAGGGAACAATGTGATGCAGTGGAATAATATAAAAAATAATAGTAATACAATCTTCGTCTTCATCCTCCAGAAGTAAGGTCTTTAAACCCTGAAATGCCCAGGTTGACCCAAGCGAATTGAAAAGACAAAACACTCGACTCAGAACTAAAAGAACTTATGTGAGTTAAATCAACTGTAAATATGAGTGGAACAACGTCAGAGATGTTTACGGGGTTTGACATCTCCTATCCAGTGTCTAACGTGAGTGCAGTAACTTAAGAGATGCTTGGGATTCACATCTCCTAAGGATCCGTTAAACTATCTACTGTGTAGTAATATTTCGCTATTATAATAATGTCTATAATAAAATAAACTTACTTTTAAATAGCGTTAAGGAGTGATCCAATATTTCCCTTAACACGTAATAGTCCCAGTACCCATCCAGTATCAACGCATCTCCAGATCGGGAGACTACCCAAAATACTCCACGGGCTACGGGAGAAATCCAAAATCATACAAGGCACGATAAGGTAGGTGACACGGCACAACGAGGCAATGCCAGGAGAGATATACCAATTATTATCCGGACTGGTGGTGACGCGTAGCGCGCAGCTATCGCCCACCTCGAGTCACACCCCTAAAATGAAATCAAAGGTCCCCAATCAATCATAAAGTAATAGAATGGTATCAAAGGAATGTGTCCGATAAGAGAAGCTACCTCACTGGCCCGGAATCGCTCCTGTTTTAGCCACCTTATGCCAATTCACGGGAGTCGAGTCCACATCTTGATGAACGTATTTCTCTGCAATTTAAACCGTTTATTTCATATATTTTTATTTTAATAAAGCGGTATTATACGGGTATTTTGTTGTGGTTTTGCAGATTATTGATTCCAAAGTGCAACGTTGAAATTAATCGGTTATGCCGTCCATTGGTTCAAAAATCACGCAGCAAAGAGTGCAACATTTTGAGCATTGAAATAAATCAAAGCAATATGGACCAATTCAAGCAATGATGTTGACGTATATATGTTCTCTTTCACCAATTCAAGCAAAGGACCAGTTCCTCCTAAAAAGTAGCATAATACATAGCCATGATATGAAACAAAATGGGACACATTCAAAAGTAGCTTACGTATGAATTTGGACCAATTCACATATAAAATATTTCAAGCAATGACGTGGCAACTTGACTCTTCACCAATTCAAGGAATGGACCCAGTCAGTACAATTATCTTGGCAAATACTAAGAATAGAACCGGTCCTATTGCTAAAAAGATGGACTGATTTTAGGGGTTGAAAGCCTATATATACAGCATTATACAACACCTTGAGATCATCTCTTACCTCGTCACTTTTCTTCAAGTTTAGATTTAAATTCAGCACTGTTTTTATTTTCGAACAGAATACGTAGGATTGTTGATTAGATTTAGCAATTTATTTATTCTTGTTCTTAGTTATTTTATGCACTCTTTTCAGTTAGTTAATAATTATTTCAGTTGTTTGCTCCGTTATCTTCTTTTCCGCAATTTCAATTTCTGTTCTGATTTTTTTACAATTCTATATTTTGGTTGCAATTTCGATTAGTTTCGAAAACGATTCGGAGTATATTATTGTTTTTATTTTCTGTTCAAAATTCACCGTCGAATTCGTTTAACACGCCTAAGATTTAACTATGGATTTTAATTGTTTTAAAATACAATTCCCTGTGTTCGACCTGCATACTACACGCCTGTGCGCTTGCAGAATTTATTAAAATTTGTGCTTTTCTAATCAATAGAAAAGTCGCAACAAGTTTTTGGCGCCGTTGCCGGGGAGTTGCTATTTTGAGATTTTCGATTTTTCGTTTTTAAGTCTATTCGTGTTAATTTATTTTATTTTATTTTTTTTGCATTAGTTTACAAAAAAAAAAAATCATTTTTTTTCGTTTTTCGGTTCCTTTCACCAAAGTAGCGTTTTACTTTAAAAAAAAATCGCATTTTGTTCGTTCGCTGCATTTGCTTTTTCCGTTACATTTTGCATGTGAGTTGAATCTCATTTAGTTGGATTCTGTTCACATACCCAGCTTACGTTAGTTTAAATTTTGTTTCTCACGTTGATGTGTATGCTATCACATATAATCTCATTTTATGCATTACTAGCTGTCACATATACGTGAACTTCTCCTTTCATTTTTGTGTGTCAACTTACTGCTGCTACACGTTATTTAGTTGCCTTTCTATTTTGGTTTCCACGTAACAAAAAAAAATTATTTTTTTTCTCGTTTTTCAAAAATCACGTTTCACATAGCCACACTTTCGGTTTCTATTCATTCAAATTCTCTCACTCCTGCATTTTTCGCGTTGCTTTGGTTTGTGACTCACATTGCTTCATTTTCAAACTTACACATTTGCTTGCATTTTTCATCATGTTGCATTCGTCGCATTTTACTTACGCATTTTCCTGTTTCAAGTTGCATGCAGTAGCTTAGTTTTCATACTTGCATTATTTTGTTGCTTACATTAATTCAGTTGCATTAAATCAGCTCTTTGTTCACATTTCCATTCTCATACTCACGTAATCACGTAACCATCTTTTATTTAGTTCACGAATAAATTTTTATTTTGTTCAAATATTTGCACGTAAGCTTATTATAATTCACACGTAAGTTTCTGTTCAATTTTTTTACAACTCACGTAGATTGTTTGCACGTCACCGTGTTTTCACTTTGCTCCCACGTTCATGCACTTTGCACTAATTTTCACCACATGACACATTAGTTCTATTTTACTCACACATTTTTCAGTGATCACTGCAGTACACATATTCATGTTTCCTTATTTCATTCATACATAGTTTTTCACATAACCAAGATATCTGACAGGTAGCAACAACATAGCAACCACAAACTTTGGAGTTTGATCCGCTAACGCTACTCAGCTGCATTGGATGGGCTATCATACACCTCTGTAAGTAATTTTCAACTCTACAGGTGCCCAACTGAAAACTGATTTAATTTACTTTTGCCTGTTACACCTTCATTTGTTTATGCGCGTTTGGGCAAGAAATAATTTTAACCGTTTAGAAAGCCAAAATATTTCATTAAACAAATCAACAGAAATTTCAAATCAAATAAATATGAGCAATCACGGTTCACAACACAGTTCACACCACAATTCACCGAAATTATCACCTAAATCACATGTTGGAAATAATGAATTTCATGAGAACCGACCATTATCCCTTAGAGACCGATGCTATCTAACACGGACTGTTCAACCTTCGGTTATTTCATTTCCACCTGCCGAAGGAAATAATTTTGAGCTAAAACATTCTTTTATCCAAGGGGTACCAAAATTCACTGGGTCTGAAAATGCATATGAATTTCTTAGTGAATTTGAGTTATATGCTTCTACAACTAAAATGCAACAACTTTCTAATGAATCCATCAAGCTAAGACTTATTCCATTCGCGCTTCTAGAAAGCGCGAAAAGATGGCTTAATTCTCTTCCTAAAAATTCAATTAAAAGTTGGGATAATTTCGTTACTATATTTTTGAAAAAGTTTTTTCCTTTCCACAAAACTCTTAAAATTCGAACCGAAATCAATCAATTCTCTCAGAATGAAGGAGAAACTTTTTCAAAATACTTTGAAAGGTTCAATCAACTTTTATATAGTTGCCCACATCATGCAATCCCTAAGCACGTTTTGTGCCAAATCGTTTATGAAGGGCTTAACTATCAAACAAGATCCCAACTTGAATCAATGTGCGGAGGAGAATTCATGGCAAAAACAGACGAGGAAGCTTGGGAATTTTTAGAAGAGTATTCAGAAAAGGATATGCAATGGGAAACAATTCGTGTTCCAATTCGTACTCCAAACAGAGGAGTACATGCCATTGACCCATCACATCTTCCTATAGATGCCCAAATTCCTCAAGAAGGAGAAGGGCTACCTCATTACTACACACAAGACCAAATCAATGCTATAGCTCAAAACAGTCCTTATTCGTCCACATATAATCCTAACTGGAAACATCATCCCAATTTTTCATGGTCAAATCCTAACAACGTGGCTAATCCATCACATATGTATCCAATGATACCAAATCCGAATTATCGAGCCCCAACCTCTAATTCTCAAAATTCTCAACCCGCTCCTCAAACAAAACCTTCGAATCAACCATACAGGCATCCTATTTTCAATCCATCAACCCAACCTTCTTAGCCTTCACAAGAAATTGCTCGATTGGAAAAACAACTCTCTAAACAAAATGAACAAATCACTAACCAAGATGCGAGAATTGAGCAAATCACTAAACAAAATGAACAAATGTTGATAATGATGAAGGATCTCATGAAAATCAATGAGAAAGGTAAATTGCCTAGTCAAACCGAAGTGAATCCAAAGTATAACTCTCGAGGAGTAAATATTTGTGAGGACGAAAATGTAAATCCGGTTAATGCTATCACCACATTAAGGTCTGGAAAGAAGGTGGACAATCAATGTGAAACTCAGTCGACAACCACGGTTGTCAATCAAAATGATTCTAATTCTTCATCTAAGGTTGGCAATCCCGACCACTCTTCACCATCTGATGTTGGCAACCCCAACATTCCAGCTCCCTTATCTTCACCCTCTAATATAACACCTTCTTCTTCGAATGAAAAAACTTCCGAACGAGTCTATAAACTCAAAGCTCCATTTCCTCATAGACTCAACAAAAAGAAGAAGCCCGCTAATTTTGACCAAATTCTTGAAATCTTCAAACAAGTTCGAGTCAATATTCCACTTCTTGATACCGTCGAGCAAATTCCTCAATATGCCAAATGTCTGAAAGAGCTATGTACTCAAAAACGTGCCACTAACGTTCCTAAGACTGCATTTCTAACTGCAAACACTAGCTCTGTTCTTTCAAATCTCTCCCCAATCAAGTATAAGGACCCCGGTTGTCCTACGATCGGTTGTAAAATCGGTAACACTCACATTAGTCATGCCTTACTCGATCTTGGAGCGAGTGTGAATCTTTTGCCTTATACTGTGTACTGTCAACTTGGACTAGGGGAATTAAAACCTACAAACGTCATAATTCAACTAGCTGATCGATCTGTCAAAAAACCATTGGGCACAGTTGAAGATGTTTCGATACAAATCGAGCAATTCTATTTCCCAGTCGATTTCATAGTCCTAGAGACTGCACCTGTCTCAAATCCCAATAGTCAGATTCCTTTGATATTAGGTCGTCCATTTTTAGCAACATCAAATGCTATCATAAATTGTAGGAATGGTCAACTCCGACTTTCCTTTGGGCACCTAACCATTGAACTAAATATCTTCAATCTTAACAGACAACCAAGGGATTTTGAAACAGAAGAAGTTGACATGATCCAAACAATTGTTGAAAATGATTTTAGTGATACTACGGAGTCTCTTAGCACGCGCCTAGATCATTTTAATTCCAACTTCCACGAAGATGAATACATTAATGAGTTAAATGATATGCTATGCTCTTTTCATAATTCACTAGAATTCAATCAGTTGATGTCTACTGAAGCCTCAAAAGAAGTACGCCCTAAATTAGACCTCAAACCTCTTCCAAACGATCTTAAGTACGCATACTTAGATTCTTCGGAAAATTTCCCTGTAATCTTGGCATCCGATCTCATTAAGGACCAAGAAGAACAACTTTTGAAAATTTTAAGGGAAAATAAAGAGGCAATAGGATGGGTAATCGCTGACATTAAGGGAATTAGTCCATCAATTATTGAACATCGAATACATTTAGTCGACGAGGCTAAACCCACTCGCGAAGCTCAAAGGCGATTAAACCCTAATATGAGAGAAGTGGTAAAGGAAGAAATTATCAAATGTCAAAACAAAATGGCGCGTTTGCATCGACTATCGAAAACTCAATGCAGCAACAAGAAAAGATCATTTTCCCCTCCCTTTCATTGATCAAATGCTCGAACGCTTAGCCGGTCATGAATATTATTGTTTCCTTGATGGTTACTCTGGTTATAATCAAATTCCCATTGCGTTAGAGGACCAACATAAAACAACATTCACATGTCCCATTGGAACTTTCGCTTATCGTCGCATGCCCTTCGGTCTTTGTAATGCTCCTGCTACCTTTCAAAGATGTATGATGAGTATATTTTCTGATATGGTGGAGGATTTCTTAGAAATATTCATGGACGATTTTTCAATCTATGGGTCATCTTTTGATCAATGCCTCCTTCGTTTAGAACGTGTCTTAAAGCGATGTAAGGAGAAATCACTTGTTCTTAATTGGGAAAAATGTCATTTTATGGTTAAGCGAGGAATAGTCTTAGGTCATGTTGTCTCTAAAAATGGCCTAGAAGTTGACAAATCTAAAGTTGATCTTATTGTTGACCTTCCTCCTCCAAGGTCCGTAAAGGACATTCGCTCGTTTCTTGGCCACGCAGGATTTTATAGGAGGTTCATTAAAGATTTTCAAAAATTTCAAAACCTCTTTCGAATCTTCTGGCTAAAGACGTTAAATTTGAATTTTCCAATGAATGTGAAACGTCTTTTGAAACCCTCAAATCGATCTTGACCACTGCACCTATCATCCAACCTCCAAATTGGACTTTGCCTTTCGAATTAATGTGCGACGCTTCTAATTATGCCATTGGAGCCATCTTAGGTCAACGAATCGATAAACTTCCTCGAGTCATCTATTATGCTAGCAAAACTCTTAATGAAGCTCAATTGAATTACTCAACCATAGAAAAAGAGATTTTAGCAGTTATCTTTGCCCTCGATAAGTTTAGATCATATCTCATAGGTTCTAAGGTCATAGTTTACACCGATCATGCCGCCTTGCGGTATTTACTCACGAAAAAGGATACCAAACCCCGCTTAATCCGTTGGATTCTCCTTCTTCAAGAGTTTGACCTAGAAATACGAGATAAAAAGGGTTCTGAAAATGTCGTAGCTGACCATCTTTCTCGTATAGTGCATGAAAACTATGATAACTCTCAAATCAACGATCATTTTCCTGATGAACAAATTCTTTCACTCTCTAGTGCACCATGGTACGCGGACATCGTAAATTATCTTGTCACAAATGAAACACCTTCCCATTGGTCAAAACAAGATAAACAAAAATTTCTCTCCAACGTTCGAAACTTTTACTGGGACGATCCTTATCTTTTCAAATATTGCACCGATCAAATCATTCGCAGATGTGTCCCAGAACATGAATTCCATAGCATCCTCTCTTTTTCACATAATCAAGCATGTGGAGGACATTTTGGAGCAAAGAAAACTGCTGCCAAGGTGTTACAGTGAGGTTTTTATTGGCCGTCTCTTTTTCGTGATGCCCACGAATTTTGCTCCAAATGCGCTAGATGTCAACAAACAGGTCGTATTTCCAAACGTGACATGATGCCCCTAAATCCGATCCTTGTCATCGAAATTTTTGATGTTTGGGGCATCGATATCATGGGTCCTTTTCCTAATTCTTTTGGAAATCTCTACATTTTACTCGTAGTAGATTACGTGTCTAAATGGGTTGAGGCCATTCCCACCAGAACAAATGACAATAAAGTTGTTGTCAAATTTTTGAAAGAAAACATATTTTCCCGTTTTGGGACACCTCGAGCCATTATAAGTGATAACGGTTCTCATTTTTGTAATCGTGCTTTTGAATCTCTTCTTAAGAAATATTCTATCACTCATAAACTATCTACTCCATATCATCCATAGACCAACGGTCAAGTCGAGATTTCCAATAGACAAATTAAACAAATTCTTGAAAAGACGGTTAACTCCAACAGAAAAGATGGGTCATCTAAATTGATAGACGCCCTTTGGGCATTTCGCACAGCTTATAAAACCAATCTAGGAATGTCACCATACCGATTGGTCTTTGGAAAAGCATGCCATTTACCTGTTGAGCTCGAGCACCGCGCACTTTGGGCAATCAAATACCTTAATTTTGACATAGAAAAAGCCGGATCGCATCGTAAATTACAATTGTCAGAATTAGAAGAACTAAGAAATGAAGCGTTTGATAATGCAAAGATTTATAAAGAGAAAACTAAAATCTATCATGATAAATCCATACTTCGTAAGACATTCGAAGTAGGTCAGAAAGTTCTCTTATATAATTCCAGACTTCATTTATTTCCAGGCAAATTGAGATCTCGATGGACAGGTCCATATATTGTGAAAACAGTATACCCTTATGGTGCAGTTGAAATTGAAAATCCTAGGGACAGTTCCATTTCAAGGGTCAATGGACAACGCTTGAAGCCATTTCTAGAGTTGAACAGCACGAGGACGATGAGTTCGTGGATCTTCACGAACCTAGCTATTCGGCAGGAGCCGCTCACTATCTTGCACATATCAGGTTGTATTTTTTTATTTTTTTATTTTTTTATTTTGCATTTGCATTCTATTTGACAGTTGGGACACTGTCTCATTCCAGTGTGGGGGAGACGCATATCTCATTCTGTTTGTTCATATTTAATAGTGTAGCATCATTTTTTAAAAAAAAAATCATCTCATTATTTGTTTTCAAATTTCTTTTCAATTTTTTTTCATTTTCCAATATTTTAAGGACTTCAATTTATTTTTAATTAGTCAAGACAAAGTAAGTAAGCAGTTGAAGTCAATTGATGAAGATTTTTGTGAATCACTAATTTCAAATGTAAAATATAATGAAAAGTTGAATTACAAGCGATAATAGTGAGGTTAGCATATAGGGGGATTCATAGGTGATGGTTATGAAATCTTTTCTAAACTGTAGTCTTTGTTTAAAAAAAATGGCAGATTTAAAGTACATGCGTTGACATCTCAAATCATTAAAGTTAAGTGGTGCTAAGTTGATTTGCATAAGATTCTTTAGCTCTTCTCAAAAAAAAAAAGCTAATAAGAAACACCTACAGTCGATAGGTGTGCACACTTGTGAAAGTGTGTGCACTCGCCACGCTCTATACTCTTCTCACGTAAGCCCGCAAGGCAGTGCATGGATGGTATATCTGGCCTCAGCATTCTGAGTTAGGTGTATAAATAATAAAATAAATAATCACCTAAGGATTACCGACCTTTTCTGACATAGTCAGCGTCGGTTTGCACAATCTGCCAAGCTCTGTCCCAACTCTCACGTAAGCCCGCGAGGCAGTGCATGGGTGGTATACCTTGGTCCAAAGGATAGGTGTAAAAAAAAAAGAGAAGAAGAAAAAAAACTAGTAAAGAGAGACTAAGCTTTGAAACCCAAACACTTCTTGACTTTGTTGATTTGGCTTGTTATACAAATGGAAATGAAAAATACCATTTTGAAAAAAACGGTGATCAACAGTGAAGAATTTATTTCATGGCTGCACTATGTTATCGACCGAAACAACTGGCCAAACTAGAATCTAATGTATGAAAACTTGAGTTACATTGAAATTTGTGATTAGTGAGGAACCAAAAATTTGAAGAAGTTGACTAAAACTGATATACATTATTTTGTTGCAACTATTTTGAAGTAAATCGAGTCTCCATTTGTGTAGAATTTTGCATTCATGTAGTACATTAGAATCATCACATACTGCATTTGGATTTTGTGGGTAGTATCCGCTGAAAACCCTCACGAGACACCACTCGTCCTACTAGGGACACCTAGAGGTTTAATGTCTTGTTGCATACGCTCAATGCAATCGTGTTTCCTACGAAAAAGGATTTAGTTAGTTTTATTTTCTTGCTTATTCGAGGACGAATAAAGTTCTAGTGTGGGGGTATTTGATGAACGTATTTCTCTGCAATTTAAACCGTTTATTTCATATATTTTTATTTTAATAAAGCGGCATTATACGGGTATTTTGTTGTGGTTTTGCAGATTATTGATTCCAAAGTGCAACGTTGAAATTAATCGGTTATGCCGTCCATTGGTTCAAAAATCACGCAGCAAAGAGTGCAACATTTTGAGCATTGAAATAAATCAAAGCAATATGGACCAATTTAAGCAATGATGTGGACGTATATATGTTCTCTTTCACCAATTCAAGCAAAGGACCAGTTCCTCCTAAAAAGTAGCATAATACATAGCCATGATATGAAGCAAAATGGGACACATTCAAAAGTAGCTTACGTATGAATTTGGACCAATTCACATATAAAATATTTCAAGTAATGACGTGGCAACTTGACTCTTCACCAATTCAAGGAATGGACCCAGTCAGTACAATTATCTTGGCAAATACTAAGAATAGAACCGGTCCTATTGCTAAAAAGATGGACTGATTTTAGGGGTTGAAAGCCTATATATACAGCATTATACAACACCTTGAGATCATCTCTTACCTCATCACTTTTCTTCAAGTTTAGATTTAAATTCAGCACTGTTTTTATTTTCGAACAGAATACGTAGGATTGTTGATTAGATTTAGCAATCTATTTATTCTTGGTCTTAGTTATTTTCTGCACTCTTTTCAGTTAGTTAATAATTATTTCAGTTGTTTGCTCCGTTATCTTCTTTTCCGCAATTTCAATTTCTGTTCTGATTTTTTTACAATTCTATATTTTGGTTGCAATTTCGATTAGTTTCGAAAACGATTCGGAGTATATTATTGTTTTTATTTTCTGTTCAAAATTCACCGTCGAATTCTTTTAACACGCCTAAGATTTAACTATGGATTTTAATTGTTTTAAAATACAATTCCCTGTGTTCGACCTGCATACTACACGCCTGTGCGCTTGCAGAATTTATTAAAATTTGTGCTTTTCTAATCAATAGAAAAGTCTCAACACATCTCAAAGGGGCGCCGCCACCATCCTGCTTCATTCAGGAATCTCCACCATGTACACGCTTGTTAAAGTGGTTTTCGGAGTTGGCAGAGAGTATGACAACTTCCGATCCCGGTCTCATTAACAACCAAATGTTATTATAACACCACGGACATTTCAAAATAGTATATACTTCAAAACCAAAATATCATTGCCATTTCAAAAACCATATAAATACGATATCATTTCCATTTCAAAACAATTAAGATATCATTTTTACTCAAAAACCAAATCAATATAATATAATTTTATTCTAAATATATTCCCTCCCAAAATCATAGTACTTTCAAAGTTATCACACTTTCAAAACCCAACATTTGAAAATATGACATTTGAAAACATAATACTTTGAAATTCATAGCTTCGAATAACTTTCACCACTTAAACAGTTTAGAGGTTCAAATGGTATATATAATTAAATTATTTTAAATTAACATTGCTTTTTAAATAAAATAATTTCCTCAACTTCACAAATTGATTCAAATCACCTTGAACCCACAATTCAATTTAAATCAAATCTCAATTCATAAATTTCAACTCAATTCGGGTTTCAATAATCCATTTCAATTTATATCAATCCCAAGTACAGATTTGATCCTCAAATAAACCATTTCAAATTCCTTATATTTAAAAGCTTTAAATATTCCATAATTTCAAACTAAATTTTGATAATTCCATATATATCAAATTCAATTACTATTATTTTGATTTGAAATGTTATTTAATAGATCCAATATCATTTAAGTAAAACTTTTAAACTTCTAATAACTAAATATTCTTCCAATTTATTTAACTTGACATATTCATTTAAATCCCTTTAAACTAAAATCTCAATTTTATTAAGTTTCAAATCAAATTTATTTGAGTATAATTCTTAAATAAATTAATTTTCAAATCAATTTCACATTTATCTTCCAAACTAAATTTTTATTTAAGTCTATATAAAATACAATTTAAATAAATACTTGACCATATTATATTTTAATAAAATCAAACTTTATTATTAAACTTATTTTATATTTTAAAACAAAGTTATACATAGCTTAAAAGCAAGAATTTAACTATGTATAAAATAACATTTATATAATATCCAAATCAATATTTTATAAAACGATATATTCCTTTCCAAAACCATAGAAATCCTTTCAAAATATTTACATATATAGACCATGGTGTCTGCATATATAATTTTCTATCCTATGGTCAAGTGATACAGATATTTATCCTTTCAATCCATAATTTAATATTTTACGGTTATATATCATTTCAAACCGCAATCCCGAATGAAGTAAAAAAATCCATAACAAACTTGCAGTTTATAATAATATAAAATACAAAATCCATACATTCAATATCAATAATCAAACATTTATCACAATCATCACCCAATTCAAACAATAACATTAATATAGAATAGATAATAAACAACATGTATTTACTGGCAGTTCATATTCAATAATAAATTAAATAACTATTTAATCCAAATAAATTCAAATTAATTGAGATGATGATTCAAAATATGCCAAACAGTCATAAATAAATTTCTAATCACATCATAAATCAATTTAACAGACATTAGAAACTTTAGAAGTTCTGAGTGGGTTAAAACACTCACCTTTGAATTTAAATTGACTTTAAATCCAATTTAAACCCAACATTTGAATAGTCTTAGAATTTGTCCAAACCAATGCCAATTTCTAGAATTTCAATACGATCCTAGTAGAGAAAACCGCACGTAATTTTGACCTCGTATGCAAAAGTTATCATTGTTACAATATTGGAATCATAAGTTAGAATAAAATAAATAAATAAAAAACGAACCACTCACGTGATGCTACATCATGCATCGTTTACACGCACGGCACACTCCTGGTTGAAGCCGAAACCCTAGCCATCATCATGCTTTGAATTTTCCTCGCCACTCAGAGCGTCGCCGCCTCGATTAGGACCTTCCAACGTCGTCGCCACACTCTGGCGCACCTTCGGTGAGGTCGCGGCCACCAATGGCCTTCCCGATGTTGCTGCGCCGCCACCACCTAATCTTGCCAAGCACGGCCACATCGACAACCTACTGACGAACACGGCCATGCCGATCGACTCACCTCCTCCTCCTCTATGCACTCCAAACTGCCGATCGTCCTATCGGCGAGAGTACACAGTTGAACGAGAAGCTATCCAATGAATGACCGACACTTATCCATCAATTTGTGGTCAACCGATAATTCAAATTGAAAGACGAACAACAAAATTGCTACACTTCTCCATCACTCCAATTAGTTTTAATTACCATTGCTGCACTTCACTTTTGACATTCACTTCATTATGAATTATAAAGTTTTTTTTCTTTCTAAATTTAATTACAAAAATCTTATTAAATTAACCAATTTAATTATCGAAATTTGTGGGTCGTTACACTCTCCCCCACTCAAAACTTTTCGTCCCCGAAAAGGAAAAAGGAGGGAAAGAAAGAATTAAGGAAACAATATCTTATTCAAAAATATTAATTTATAAACAGATAAATTCACAAAATTTAATAATTTAAATAAAATATATCAATTTATAACCATTAAATCCTTTATATTCAAGTAACAAAATTTTTGGAAAATATTTCATAAAATTTTCTAAGTCCAAAATTTACAAAAAATTTCATCAAAGTCTCCTTTGTACGGAGAGGCTCGGGAGAAAATATA
The DNA here is from genome assembly GCA_030765085.1 of Allium cepa. Taxonomy (NCBI): domain Eukaryota; kingdom Viridiplantae; phylum Streptophyta; class Magnoliopsida; order Asparagales; family Amaryllidaceae; genus Allium; species Allium cepa. The sequence continues at coordinate 345,615,719 of CM060934.1, forward strand.
ATATCAAATATAACAGTACATATCATAATATCTCAAAATAATATATCCCTACAACAGGAAAAATAATATAATATCGCTAGAAACCCGTAATCCGAGAACGTACCTATTTGTTGGGAAAACAACGTTTATTTATGAAACCAAAAGCAGTAGCAATTGCTTCCATAACCTGTATTTCACTTATATAATCCAAAACGACTTAATAATTATATAAAATGAAATATTTAAAGTTGTTTAAATCAAAAACAAACAAATCGATACAACATAGCAACCATTATTTGCAAATAAGCATACATTCATCATAAGGAATCAAAGTAATCAACCATTCATCCATAGTAAGCAAAACAAATGGTTTGTTTTGGTCCAGAAACTTTTAATCGCATCGAATGACGAATAAACTACTAAGTGCACCATTTACTCAACAGCCTTAGGTAAAACTCAATAGATTATCGAATTCCATGTAACATTCCTGGATTTTAGCCAAGTTTAATTTGACAATTAATTTAATTTGTGAAATTAAATTGGGAATTAAATTATGAATTAAATTGATTTTTTCCAAAATAAAATAAAATATTAGTTGTGTATATATGTATTGATTTTTAATTGAAATTTAAATTTGGAAACTCAAAAATAAATATATTAGAAATAAACTGGATTTAAATTTTATTTTTAGTTAATAAGAATTTGTTTCTAATATGCATTTTGATTTGAAAATAATATTTTGAGTTTGATATAATAAATTTTTCAAAGGATAATTAAGAATAAAATTCTAATATATTTATTCATGTGTAATTAAATTATAAAACCATTTTTTCTTTAAAAGTTATATAAATGATTAATAAAGAAAATTTATTTATTTAAATAGGAAGTATGATATAAAGTTATATTTAGAATATTATTTGTAGTGTTTAAAATACAGTAAAAGTTTAAAAGTTGTTTAAAAGCTAAATTTTATAATATACATATGTGTGTTATTTATTAAAGTATAATTTTTTTTAAAATTCAAATTTTCTTAAGATTTTATAAAAGAAAATGAATTTATTGAATAATAGAAATTATATATGTAAACACATTTGTTTTAACAAGTGTAAAAAAATATATAATACATATGTTAAAAATAAGTGCTTTAGGGTTGGAAGCATAATTTATGAATAAATAAAATTTAACAAAGGATATAAACACAAATATGTACATTTTGACATTTGTAAAAAAGGTTTTAACATTTTTTAACAAGTGTGAGAAGAACATAATATTAATTAACAAATGTAAACCTTTTTCATAAAAAATTTAACAAGTGTTAGCTAGTAAAGCAAGCGGCAAATCAGTTCAAAGTTTCTAAACTCATCACTTTTCATCCTCTCTAAAGACAAACCAAGGAAAATAACCAAACCTGGAAAACAAATCCTCTACAAAAAAATTCCAAAACCTAAAATTAGAAAAAGAAAGAAAAAAATCATCTCAATATCAAAACAAAATAAGGATTCAAACAAATACAAATTTGAAACAAAAACTGGAAAAACAAAATGCAAATCAAAGTTTAAATCTGGAATCAAATTTGAGTTCAAACCTGGAATCAACATCAGGTGTAAGTAGACAACTTCAACAAACTAGAAATCAAAAGCACTCAAGTTTTGGTTCAAAACTGGTTGCTGTTTCAAAGCAACTAAGCAAGTGATCAAGTAAAGCAAAGATCAAGCCTGGAAATTAAGCTTGTAATCAAGAAAAGACCAAGCAACAAAATTCAACATTATAAAACCGTCCTCTGCTCAAAAAAGAATCAGGTGAGAAAATTAGCCAGCTTTTAAGTTGAATTTGTTTATGAATTTGATGTTGTGATGAATGCTTGGAGTTGCTGTGCAAAATGCTTTAATGTTCTATGTGTTTGCATGTCTGTATGTAAGTATATACATACATATGTTATACTCTGTTAAAGCTCAAACTTAAGGCCACTAAGAAAAATTCAAACTGCACCTTATTCAATCAATTTTAGATTTTGATTTACAAATAGAAATGTTCATAAGACTGCAATGTTGTTTTTAAAATTTATTTCAGGTGTTTATACTCAGTAATTATTCCAAAAATAATATTTACAGCGAAGAATCAACTTAAGGCAAAAATTCAATTGTTAAATTACTACATTTTGGTTATATAATCAAATTCGCGTTTGAAAATGATGAATTTTAACGATAATATTGTGATTTTCAATTTTGGGATTCGTGGGAATTTGGAGTTGAACAGAAAGTGAAATTCCGTCAATATCTGATGAACTGCCAAGCAATGGAAGTCATGGTCGGTTCTGGAGAAGGTTGGGATATCGGGGAATCTAACAAAAATGCTTGCACATTTTTCAGATGGTTAGAATGGCCGGGGAACAGTGAAATAGGGTTTCCTACCCAAATGTGGTCGATAAGTTTTAAGGGGGAAATTTGTCGTCAACGATGGATTAGGAGCGATCGCACCTGGGGGAAGTATCGCTTGGGAGGTGACGAAGTTGTATTCATGGTGGCGAGGCATAAGATGGTAGTGATCGACGACGGCATGGGAAATTGTTGATCGAGCTTTGCTCTAGTTTTTCGTTCGAGAGCTCGATTTTGTTTTTGGGCGAGATTGGTGGATCTGAAAGGTCAGGTCATCAGTAGGGATGGTCGTCGACTAGAGGAGGGATGCAGTGTTGATCAACGGCGGTCGGAGCAACTGTGCATATGCATAGTGCACATTGATGTGCCTGGTTTTATTTTGAATTGGGAAGATGATGTTTCCCTCGATTTCGATCTCGGGTAGAAACTTGTGCGACTCGAAGCAGATAAAGTCTGGGTAAAGCCCGAAGTTTTGCTCGAGAAAATGTCATTTTGGCTCAGGAATTTAATAGCATGGCTTGGGTCTTATTTAAACTTGAAGATTTGATAAGTTTTGAAATGAATGTTAGTTAAATTTTAAAGTTTATTAAGTAAATATGTTTTTAAGGGAATATAGATCAAGTTTTCAAAGTAAATTTATTTACAAAATTTTTGAATAAATTTCCAAGATTTATTTCCATGAGATTAAGTGTTTTTAAAACTTATTAATATGTTTTGTAATACTTTTATCGAGATGATTAGATAATTTCAAGTGTTTCCAAAGTGTAATTTGTTGGTGACGTCAAGAAATGATTTCCCTAGAATTTTTCAAATAAATGCTAAGCATTGAATTTACTTAAATTAAGTGATGTAATTAAAATAATGATAAAATGGTTTTATCTTTTAATTAATTAAGTAATTTATGATATAAGTAATTAAGGTTAATTAATTGGTAGTTAAAGAGTAATTAATTATTAATTTAAAAGGTTAAAGGTTAATTACTTAATGAATAATTCCTTAATTAGAGATAAATTAAGTAATTAAAGATTAATTAATTAAAGTAATTAATAAATGGAAAGTAATTAAGGGTAATTAATTACTAAAAACTAATTACTTAATAAAAGTATTTGAGGACAATAAATTGATGATTTATGATTGATTAATCAAGTGATTAAGGATAATCACTTATTAATTAAGGATAATTAATTAAATGGTAATTAATTAATGATTAATTAATTTATTGGTTAATTAATTAAGGATAATTAATTAAGGGTAATTAAATAATTAAGAATAATTCTTTAATAATTGAAGGTTGATTAATTCATTAATTAAGGTTAATTAATAAATAATTGAGGGATAATTAATTAACATAAATTGTAATTAACAAATGTTAATTAACCTGGATTAGCGATTAATCTGGTTTCAATTAATTAGATGATCAATTAATCTAACTTATGAATGTTTGAATTGTATTGAATGCTTGGAATTGTTTGATATCTATGCCGTGTGATGCTTTGTGATATGAATTGTTTTAATTCAAGCTGTGATGAATGTAATTTATTTTATCTGTGATAAATGTATATTGTTTATTTGTGTATCTGTGAATGGAAAATAAGCGTTATGGATTATACCGCTTATCGATATTGATATGATTGAATCTGTGATGATTGATGTTGTTCCAGTATTGTGTAAAACCCCTGGACTACACTATACACACACAAATATGGATTGCATGAGGAAATTGGTTAAGTCACAGATTTTTGAAAGGGTTTTAAAGTTGAGTTTTGAATCCAAATGGTTTTGGAAATAGAACTGGGTTAAATGCGAAAAGTTTTTGAAAAGTAATTTTAAAGATAAAATTTATTTTTGAATGATTTGATAAAGTTTTGAAATTTAAATAGTTTGATTTGAATTTAAATTCAAGACTTCAAACTGAATTCTATGTTTAGAAATTTTGGTTTAAAAAGGTTATACAAGTTATATATGTGTTTATAGGGGTTTTAAATCATTTTATAAGTTTTGTTTGGGAATTTGAATTTAACCCAATTTTTATATTTGTAGGGATTTAACTTGTGCAAATGTAATCGGATTTTTCCGAAACGAAAACTATTTGTTTTCAATTAATAATAGCTTTCATATGAAGAAAGGATTTCCAATTAGTGTTAAAAGGATTTCATTTTTGAAATGTAAATGGTTTTCCAAGTTATGAATAAATCTTTGGAAACGATTTTGTAAGCTATGAATTGAGTCTTTGATTTAAGATTGGATGAATTAACCAAATTTGAAAGGGAAATTGTTTTGAAAGGATATGAATGAATCTTTGTGAAAGATGGGTGAACATTGTGAAGTAAATCTTTTTGTTTAAAGATTTGAAAATTGTAATTGGTTTAAACCATTTGAAAGAAAGGTTTTGGGTTAAAGTTGTGACTTAACCGAGATCCATATATCCATATGATTTTAAATGTTGTGCTCATTATTCGGTTTAGCCAGGAGAGGACCTTGTGTCATATAACCCATTTTGAATAATGATACGACGTTATGGATTGCATTTGAAGATCGGTGGTGAAGACCGCGTATTTTAGAGAATGAAAGGATTACCCATCGAATGACTCTGCATTGAGTGGCTACGGTATAGAGATCTCCATATGTGATGTGGGGTCCGATCGAGATTGTGAATACCCGGATTGTAAGGGCTTCTTTGGTAGTGCCTGTGGTTCTGTTCGAACCTGGAACATACTTGTATGGATGTGTGTCTGATGTTACACTTTGAGATGTAAAGCTAATTTCTATCAAATACATTTCTGTTTGGTGGTGGAGAATTTATCACTTAGCTTAACACCCTTCTCTGAGACGTACGAGCTCAAAGGTTATGTAGTTGATGGTTACTAGTGATACATTCCCAATTTGGTAATGTGGCCTACGAAGTGTTGCTGATCATTTGTTGATCGAAGCATGGCTTTGTGAAATCTCGTAGCTTGCGGACGAGACTACATCGGGAACTCACACCCCGAAAATGGTCGAAACAGGAAAGATGCGGCAAGGTTGTCAAGGGTCACGCCACTAGGGTATGTCCATTTCTTCTGGAAATGGGTGGTATCATGGTATGGAGCCCAGATACTTAACTCACGTGGACACTGCAAATTTATTACTTTGTGGTTGCTTTGTGGTTAAGGATCCTTGGATAAAGGTCGCAAACGACCGGGGATGGAATACTTGTAAGTGTTTCTCCCGGGAGTAAACCAACCTTGTGTTGGCAGAGAGCTAGGAAAGTTCTCGGGGCATCCATCCAGAGGCGTACCCATGTAGCAATAGAAAGTTTCTTAGCCTGACCATTTGTTGGAAATCCAATCACGAATACGCGCCCTTTACGATTGTAGTTGTATAACCTGCCACCTCAGGTGGTAGCTATAGTAGGCATAATATAATAGTATCTATGCTGGTTAAGATTAATATTATACTTTTGAAATGTCTTCCAATATGCACTAAAAATAATATCAAAAAGGATTTTGCGTAGTAAGCATGTTTGACTATCATAAGGAGAAATCTCCCCCAAGTGCGCGATTGCATGGTGTGTGTGCCGGGAGGTCTTATGGTGGTTTCATTTTCCAAAAAGCATTGCGGATTTCAATTTGAAATCCTTTTTGTTGTTTGTTTTAAAGATAAACTGTTTTTGTTTGCTCACACCAGTCCCATGACTGACCTGGAGTTTATTGTTGCCTTCCTAAACTCTGGGTGCCCATTATTTTCCACCCGGGCAGTCTAGAGTTGGGTTTTCAGATAATCAAATAGTAGGTGTAGATTCGATAGCTTTTGAAGTCTTTGGTTTGATAGCATTTGAAAATCTTCTTCGGTCTTGGGTCTTTGAAGTTTTTGGTTTAGCAATCGCGTTTGGGTCGCATTTGCTACAAGTTCAGCTTGATGGTGGTTCGAGCTTGAAGTTTTAGGCTTTGGCCTTGGAGTTTTGGTTTGGAGTTGCAGATAATGGATTCGCTTCTATCAAAGATCATATTAGAGTTATCTCTTCCGTTGTTATCATTTCCGCTGTTGTTTTATGATCTATGATATTTATGGATATGTTGTATCATGATGTAACTGGCATTGTATCTGTATTGTATATCAATATAATCATCTTTTGTTTCCGCTGTGTTGTTTTATCATTTAATGTTGTTCTAAGCTCTGGCGATACAGATTTCAATGTCGTTTTTCGTGCATCGAGTTTGGGTTGTCACATTTGGTATCAGAGCTAAAGGTTGGGTAAGAACTTTAGCTGTGGAGTGTAACACATTAGATGGCTCATTAGAGATAGGATGAAGTATACCCTAGAATGAGTACAACCCGTGAAACCGAAAACCCAAATTACTTAGTCTATTTTCTTTAACTATTTTTATTACCTAAGATATCTCGTTCGAATCCCTAAATCAGTTTTCTTACTATTTACAGATAGTAAGAATAAGCGGAAGAAGAGGACGATGTAGGGGATGGTGAAGTACCACTTCAACTGGTCAAGGCCCTGCAATAATGGAAACAGATATTCCCACTGAACCTCAGCCGAGTCTGGATGATTTATATTGAAGCTTTTCCAGACTTGATGGAAAGCCATTTACCGACAAGGAGTCTATTGTTGAAGTACAAGCCTGGATTCGATCGTGCGAAAGAATTTTCAATTGATTAAAATTGGAAAATGATTAGATGTGATTGATAGCTTCTTGGCAACTCCAGGAAGAGGCTTTAGCTTGGTGGAAGACAGTCACTGTGGATGATCCGGCGGATGAGTTCACTTGGAGTCGTTTCAAGGAAGTGTTCGAGCAACGATATATGCCGTCTGCTGGTATCTCCAGAATGTTCCAGGAGTTCATGGATTTGAAGCAGGGAAGCTTATCGTTTGAGGAATACTTGAACAAATTCAACGAATTATCTCTGTTTGGTCCGGAGTTGGTGAATACACCTTTGAATAAGAATGAAAAATTCATTAGGGGGATCGACAAGAAATTCCATAAAAGGATGACTGTCACGTAAAGGAATCTTTTTCTGAATTGATCAATATGGGTTATAGATACGCTACTCTAGATAAATAAGAAGTTTTAGAGGAGAAGGGAAATGCAAGCAATCTGAATTGGAGAAAAAGGAAGTTCGATGGAAAGAAACCGTGACAAGGAAAAAGAAAGAAAAATATACAAGATAACAAGGTGAAAGATGTTACTTGTTTCAATTGCATGGAGAAAGGCCATTACTCGAACAGTTGCAAGAATCCCAGGAAGAAAGGAAAGAGGGAGCAATTTATGAAGCCAGAACAGGAATCTAGGGAATGTTATTACTGCCACAAGCCAGGACATAGGATCAAGGATTGCCCAGCACTGAAGCAAGCTCAAGCAGCGAAGGTGTATGCAATCAAAGATGATGCTTCAACCTAAAAGGCTGATAAATGAAAAGGAATTCTAGAAGGTAACCTTCTCAATTACGATAAAAAAAATTCGAGTTTGTTCGACTCGGGAGCCACATATAGTTTTATTTCTCAACATATCATAAATAAGTTAAATCTTGAATCTGAAATCGTTAACGAACCTATTTTTGTCCATTTCATTAGGTCTCGGTATATTCTACGAATGGTTAGTTATCCCTTCGAACTAATCAATGCCCCTGCATATTTCGTAGATCTAATGACCAGAGTATCTTGTGAGATATGGAATGAGTTCATTCTCGTATCTATTGTTGATATTCTGAATTGGTAAGCCAAATGCAGAATAGATATTCAGTTTGATCTGAAAAGATATTTCTCTATCTTTCATCTGTTCTTGGTTGTCTCCCTGGTAAATTTCGAGGACAAAATTTTCTTAAGGGGGGAACCTGTAACATTGCCGGATTTTAGCCAAGTTTAATTTGATAATTAATTTAATTTTTGAAATAAATTGAGTTTTTCCAAAATAAAACAAAATATTAATTGTTTATATATATATATATATATATATTGATTTTTGATTGAAATTTAAATTTGGAAACTCAAAAATAAATATATTGGAAATAAATAGGATTTAAATTTTATTTTTAGTTAATAAAAATTTGTTTCTAATATGCTTTTTGATTTGAAAATAATATTTTGCATTTGATATAATAAAATTTTCAAAGGCTAATTAAGAATAAAATTCTAATATATTTATTCATGTGTAACGAAATTTTAAAACCATTTTTTCTTTAAAAGTTATATAAATGATTAATAAAGAAAATGTATTTATTTAAATAGGAAGTATGATATAAAGTTATATTTAAAATATTAATTGCAGTGCTTAAAATATAGTAAAGTTTAAAAGTTGTTTAAAAGCTAAATTTTATAATATACACACGTATGTTATTTATTAAAGTATAATTTGTTTTAAAATTCAAATTTTCTTAAGATTTTAAAAAAGAAAATGCATTTATTGAATAATAGGAATTATATATATATATAAACATTTGTTTTAACAAGTGTATATAAAATATTATACATACGTTAAAAATAAGTACTTAAGGGTTGGATGCATAATTTATAAATAAATAAAATTTAACAAAGGATATAAACACAAACGTGTGCATTTTGACATTTGTAAAATAGATTTTAACATATTTTAACGAGTGTGAGAAGAACATAATATTAATTGACAAATGTAAACCTTCTTCATAAAAAATTTAACAAATGTTAGCTAGTAAAACAATTGGCAATTCACTTCAAAGTTTCTAAACTCCTCATTTTACATCCTCTCTAAAAACAAAACAAGGAAAACAATCAAACCTAGAAAACAATTCCTCTACAAAAAAATTCCAAAAAACTGAAATTATAAAAAAGAAAGAAAGAAAAAATCATCTCAATATCAAAATAAAACAAGGATTCAAACAAATACAAATTTGGAAAAAAAACTGGAAAAACAAAATGCAAATCAAAGTTTAAATCTGGAATCAAATTTGAGTTCAAACCTAGAACTAGCATTAGGTTTAAGCAGACAACTTCAACAAACTAGAAATCAAAAGCATTCAAGTTTTGGTTCAAAACTAGTTGCTGTTTAAAAGCAACTAAGCCAGGGATCAAGCAAAGGAAAGATCAAGCCTGGAAATTAAGCCTGTAATCAAGAAAAAACCAAGCAACAAAATTCAACATTATAAATCTTTCCTTCGTTCGAAAAAGAACCAGATGAAACCAGTTTTTAATTTGAATATGTTTATGAATTTGATGTTGTGACGAATGCTTGGAGTTGCTGTGCAAAATGCTTTATTGTTCTATGTGTTTGCATGTCTGTATGTATGTATATACATACATATGTTATACTATGTTAAAGCTAAAACTTAAAGCCACTAAGAAAAATTCAAAATGCATCCTATTCAATCAATTTTAGATTTTGATTTACAAATAAAAAATGATCATAAAAATGTAACATTGTTTTTAAAATTTATCTCAGGTGTTTATACTCCGTAATTATTCCAAAAATAATATTTACGGTGAAGAATCAACTTAAGACAAAAAGTCAAGTATTAAATTACGATGTTTTGATTGTATAATCGAATTCGTGTTTGAAAACAACGAATTTAAATGATAATATTATGATTTTTAGTTTTGGGATTCATGGGAAATTTGGAGTTGAACAGAAAGTGAAATTCCATCAATATCTGATGAACGGCGAAGCAGTGGAAGTCGTGGTCGGTTCTGGAGAGGGCTAGGATATCGGGGAATCTAACAAAAATGCTCGCACATTTTTCAAATGACTAAAATGGTCGGGGAACAGTGAAATAGGGTTTCGTACCCAGATGTGGTCGATAAGTTTTAAGGGGAAAATTTGTCGTCAATGATGGATTAGGAGCGATCACACCTGGGGGAAGTATTGTGTGGGCGGTGACGAAGTTGTATTCGTGGTGGCGAGGCATAAGGTGGTCGTGATCGACAGCGGCAAGGGAAATTGTTGATCGAGCTTTGCTCCATTTTTTCGTTTGAGAGATCGATTTTGTTTTTGGGCGAGATTGGTGGATTTGAATGGTCAGTTCGTCAGTAGGGATGGTCGTCGACTAGAGGAGGGGTGCAGTGTTGATCAACGGCGGTTGGAACAACTGTGCATATGCACAGTGCACGTTGATGTGCCTGGTTTTGTTTCGAACTAGGAAGATGACGTTTCCCTCAATTTCGATCTCGGGTGGGAACTTGTGTGACTCGAAGCAGATAAAGTCTGGGTGAATCCCGAAGTTTTGCTCGAGAAAATGTTGTTTTGGCTCAGGAATTTAATAGCATGGCTCAGGTCTTATTTAAACTTGAAGATTTGATAAGTTTTGAAATGAATGTTAGTTAAATTTTAAAGTTTATTAAGTAAATAAGTTTTTAAGGGAATATAGATCAAGTGTTTTTAAAACTTGCTAATTTGTTTTGTAATATTTTTATCGAGATGATTAGATAAATTCAAAGTGTTTCCAAAGTGTTATTTATTGGTGAAGTCAAGAAATGATTTCCCTAGGATTTTTCGAATAAATGCTAAGCATTGAATTTAAATAAATTAAGTGATGTAATTAAAATAAAGATAAAATTGTTTTAACTTTTAATTAATTAAGTAATTTATGATATAAGTAATTAAGGTTAATTAATTGCTAAAGAATAATTAATTATTAATTTAAAAGGTTAAAGGTTAATTACTTAATGAATAATTTCTTAATTAAAGTCAAATTAAGTAATTAAAGGTTAATTACTTAATAATTAAAGGTTAACTAAGTAAAGTAATTAATAAATGGAAAGTAATTAAGGGTAATTAATTACTTAAAATTAATTACTTAATAAAAGTAATTGAGGATAATAAATTGATGATTTATGATTGATTAATATGGTGATTAAGGATAATTAATTTATTGATTAATTAATTAAGGATAATTAATTAAGAGTAATTAAATAATTAAGATTAATTCTTTAATAATTAAGGTTGATTAATTCATTAATTAAGATTAATTAATAGATAATTGAGGGATAATTAGTTAACATAAATTGTAATTAACTAATGTTAATTAACCTGGATTAGCGATTAATCTGGTTTCAGTTAATCAGATGATCAATTAATCTTACTTATGGATGTTTGAATTGTATTGAATGCTCGGAATTGTTTGATATCTCTGCTGTGTCATGCTTTGTGATATGAATTGTTTTAGTTCAAGCTGTGATGAATGTAATTTGTTTTATCCGCGATAAATGTATATTGTTTATCTGTGTATCAGTGAATGGAAAATAAGCGTTATAGATTATACCGCTTATCAATATTGATATGATTGAATCTGTGATGATTGATGTTGTTGCACTATTGTGTAAAACCCTTAGACTACACTATACAGACACAAATATGGATTCATGAGGAAATTGGTTAAGTCATAGATTTTTGAAAGGGTTTTAAAGTTGAATTTTAAATCCAAATGGTTTTGGAAATGGAATTGGGTTTAATGTGAATTTTTTTTGAAAAGGAATTTTAAAGATAAAGTTATTTTTGAATAACTTGATAAAGTTTTGAAATCTGAATAGTTCGATTTGAATTTAAATTCAGGATTTGAAATTGAATTCTATGTTCAGAACTTTTGGTTTAAAAAGGTTATACAAGTTATAAATGTGTTTATACGGGTTTTAAACCATTTTAGAAGTTTTGTTTTGGGAATTTGAATTTAACCCAAGTTTTATATTTGAAGGGCTTTAACTTGTGCAAATGTAATCGAATTTTTCCAAAACGAAAACTATTTGTTTTCGATTAATAATAGCTTTCATATAAAGAAAGGATTTCCAATTAGTATTAAAAGGATTGCGAGTTTGAAATGAATGTGGTTTTCCAAGTTATGAATAAATCTTTGGAAACAATTTTGAAAGCTATGAATGGAGTCTTTGATTTAATATTGGATGAGTTAACCAAATTTGAAAGGGAAATTGTTTTTGTTTTGAAAGGATATGAATGAATTTTTGTGAAAGATGGGTGAACTTTGTGAAGTAAATCTTCTTGTTTAAAGATTTGAAAATGGTAATTGGTTTAAACCATTTGAAAGAAAGGTTTTGGGTTAAAATTGTGACTTAACCGAGATCCATATATCCATATGATTTTAAATATTGCGCTCATTATTCGGTTTAGCCGGGAGAGGAGCTTATGTCATATAAACCATTTCGAATAGTGATACCACGTTATGGATAGCATTTGAAGATTGGTGGTGAAGACCGGGTATTTTCGAGAACGAAAGGATTACCCGTTGAGTGACTCTACACTAAGTAGCTACGGTATAGAGATTTCCATATGTGATGAGGAGTCCGATTGGGATTGGAAATACCCGGATTGCAAGGGCTTCTTTGGAAGTGCCTTCGGTTCTGTTCGAACCCGGAACAGACTTGTATGGATGTGTGTCTGACGTTAGAATTTGAGATGTAAAGCTAGTTTCTATCAAATACATTTCTATTTGGTGGCGGAGAATTTACTCTCTTAGCTTAACACCCTTCTCTGAGACGTACGAGCTCAGAGGTTATGTAGTTGATGGTTACTAGTGATACATTCCCAATTTGGTAATTTGGCATACAAAGTGTTGCTGATCATTTATTGATTTAAACATGGCTTTGTGAAAAAGCGTAGCTTTGTGGATGAGACTGCATCAGGACCTCACACCCCAGAAATGATCGAAACAGGAACGATGCAGCATGGTTTTCAAGGGTCGCGCCCCCTAGGGTATGTCCATTTCTTCTGGAAAAGGGTGGTATCATGGTATGGAGCCCAGATACTTAACTCATGTGGACACTGCAAATTTATTACATTGTGGTTGAGGATCCTTGGATAAAGGTCGCAAACGACCGGGGATGGCATACTTATAGGTGTTACTCCCGGGCACGGGGTAAACCGGTCTTGTGCTGGCAGAGAGCTGGGTAAGTTCTCGGGGCGTCCCTCCAAAGGCGTACCCATATGGCAATAGGAAGTTCCTTAGTCTGACCATTTGTTGGAAATCCAATCACCAATACGCGCCCTTTACGATTGCAGTTGTATAACCTACCACCTCAAGTGGTAGCTATAGTAGGCACAGTATAATGGTACCTATGCTAGTTAAGATTAATATTATACCCCTGCATATTTCGTAGATCTGATAACCTGAGTATCTTGTGAGATATGGAATGAGTGCATTCTCGTATCTATTGTTGATATTCTGAATTAGTAAGCCAAATGCAGAATAGATATTCAGTTTGATCTGAAAATATATTTCTCTATCTTTCATCTGGTCTTGGTTGTCTCCCTGGCAAATTTCGAGGACGAAATTTTCTTAAGGGGGAATCTGTAACATTCCCGGATTTTAGCCAAGTTTAATTTGATAATTAATTTAATTTTTGAAATTAAATTATGAATTAAATTTAGTTTTTCCAAAATAGAATAAAATATTAGTTGTTTATATATATATATATATACGTTGATTTTTTAATTGAAATTTAAATTTGGAAACTCAAAAATAAATATATAGGAAATAAATTGGATTTAAATTTTATTTTTAGTTAATAAGAATTTGTCCCTAATATGCATTTTGATTTGAAAATAATGTTTTGAATTTGATACAATAAATTTTTCAAAGGCTAATTAAGAATAAAATTCTAATATATTTATTCATGTGTAATTAAATTTTAAAACCATTTTATCTTTAAAAATTATATAAATGATTAACAAAGAAAGTGTATTTATTTTAATAGGAAGTATGATATAAAGTTATATTTAAAATATTATTTGTAGTGTTTAAAATATAGTAAAAGTTTAAAAGTTGTATAAAAGCTAAGTTTTATAATATACACATGTCTGTTATTTATTAAAGTATAATTAGTTTTCAAATTCAAATTTTCTTAAGATTTTATAAAAGAAAATGCATTTATTGAATAATAGAGACTATATATATAAAAACATTTATTTTAACAAGTGTGAACAAAATATAATACATATGTTAAAAATAAGTACTTAAGGGTTGGAAGCATAATTCATAAATAAATAAAATTTAACAAAGGATATAAACACAAATATGTACATTTTGACATTTCTAAAATAGATTTTAACATATTTTAACAAGTGTGAGAAGAACATAATATTAATTGACAAATGTAAACCTTTTTCATAAAAAATTTAATAAGTGTTAGCTAGTAAAACAAGTGGCAATTCAGTTCAAAGTTTCTAAACTCTTCACTTTTCATCCTCTCTAAAAAAAATGCAAGGAAAACAATAAACCCAGAAAACAAATCCTCTACAAAAAAAATTCCAAAAACCTCAAATTAGAAAAAAGAAAGAAAAAAAATCATCTCAACGTCAAAACAAAATCAAGAAAAAAATCATCCCAATATCAAAACAAAACAAGGATTCAAAAAATACAAATTTGAAACAAAAACTTGAAATACAAAATGCAAATCAAAGTTTAAATCTGGAATCAAATTTGAGTTCAAACCTGGAATCAGCATCAGGTTTAAGCAGACAACTTCAACAAACTAGAAATCAAAAGCTTTCAAGTTTTGATTCAAAACTGGTTGCTGTTTCAAAGCAACTAAGCAAGGGATCAAGCAAAGCAAAGATTAAGCCTGGAAATTAAGCCTGTAATCAAGAAAAGACCAAGCAACAGAATTCAAAATTATAAAACTGTCCACTGTTCAAAAAAGAAGCAGGTGAGCAAATTAACTAGTTTTTAAGTTGAATCTGTTTATGAATTTGATGTTGTGATGAATGCTTGGAGTTGCTTTGCAAAATTCTTTAATGTTCTATATGTTTGCATGTATGTATGTATGTATATTGTAACGACCCGTATTTTACGTGTCGACATATTGTAAAATAGTTGCCATTAAGTCGTTGATGTTGTTAAGCCGTGTGGAGCTTAGGTTGTATAAGGGATTTGAGTTGAGCGACTTATAGGTTTGGAACGACCTAGGAGTTAGGTCGTGTAGGGGTTAAGTCGTATAGGATTTAGGTCGTGTGGAAGTTAGGTCGGTTGAGCGACCTAAGGGGTGAGCGACCAAAGGAAGAAGAGCGACTTAAGACAGTATGACCCAGTAGTTAGCGAGTTAGTATGTTAGAACTAGTTAACGAGTTAGGGAATAGGTCGTTAACGAGTTATTAGTTAGAGTGGGTTAGCGAGTTACGACTTATAGGATGTTAGCGACCTAAGATAGTTTGAGGCTTAAGGGTTTAGGTCGTGAGTCGTTTGTAACGACTTAACGGGATAGCGACCTAGTGGTTAGCCTGTGTTGGAGTTAGGTCGTAGGTCGCAGGACCTGTTGAGTCGTAGGTCGTGAGGTTTTTAGGTTGGCCTGTGTTTTAAGTCGCGTATGTTCGTGTGTTGTTAGGTCGTGTGACCATGTGTTGTAGTTAGGTCGTGAATGACCTAAGGCTTGAGTCGTGTGTGTTTTTAGGTCGTCATATAGTTAAGTCGTGTGGCCTGGGTTTGGGTAGGTCGCGGCATTCGATAAGTCGTATGTCGCATGTTTGTTAAGTCGCGCCTGGGATGAGTCGTTGGGTCGGCATCAGGTTAAGTGGTTAGGTCGGTAGGGTGTGTTGAGTCGCTAGGTCGGCCATGTTTGTTAGCTCGCATAGGAGTTAGGTTGGTAGGTCGTGTGATTGCTTAGGTCGTAGGTTGGGGCAGTTGGGTCGGCGACGACCTAAGGGGGAGGGGACGACTCATGGGGGATTTCAGCCTATAAATAGAGGGCTTTGGTTCACTTTTTGGCACCGGATTTTGAAGCGACGAAGTGCTGCCATTTTGAGAGCTCGACTACAACATTTCTTCACTTCTTTTCTCCACTCTAATCTAGTGCTTACATCCATCCAAGATTGAAGATCAAGGTTGAAGATCCAAGATCCAAATTTAAAGATCTACATTCTTCAAAGAGAGATTTCATCGATTGAAGCGAGATTTTGCCGGATCAAGCTTAGTTCTTTGCTGTCCAGATCTGAAGTTGTTATCTTTTGTGGTGTTTTGGTGAGTGGTGGTTATCTCTCACACGGACCCAAAGGAGTATATTAGATCGGTGGTTTGTTTATGTGTTAAAGAGAGTGATTTCGTGCATTTTTCTCAAGTCTGCATGTAGATTTAATGTTCATGATGATTTGACATCTATTTTACTACATGTTCACTTGTTAAAGTTCATTCATCAAGTTGTAAAGATATTGTTCATAATTCATGCTTGTTAGAATGCATGTTAGATTTGGACTCTTTATTTACGAAATTGCCATTATTGTTGTAATTGTTTATTTAGATCTTGTTTGAATGATTGATTACTTGGATTAATGTTTGATTTGATAGATTGTTGCAAATTAGCTAATAGTTGATTTGGACAAGTTGGTCGAGGATGATTCAAAAGCTAAGTGGAAAGGCTCTTGAATAGTGAAAGCTGCTTGTGACATATGAAGCGGATGGTGAGGCTCATATGGATAGATTCGATGACGATGGACTTTGCTATGATGCGATGAAGCAAAGTTTGATGTGAGACAGCCTTGGTTTAATCCAGACGGGATCATCCCAAGTATGTTGATAACTCAAGGGATGGTTCGAGTTGGTTGATAATGGATTGCTCGAGAGGTAGCTTGGGCTAGTATGAGAATAGTCGTCGAGGAGGATGACTAGGAGGCTTGGATTTCATCGTTGTTGAAGGTTCCAGTAAACTCAAAACAAGAGTACATGGGGCGCCCAAAACGACTACAGGTAGGTGGTCGGGACACCCAAAAGACTACAGGCAGGTGGTCGAGTACTCTGGGCAAAGTAGGTAAGTCCTAGGCACGGGTCACGATGACGTGCGGAGTTTGTCTAGAACCGGGGTTACCATTAGCCCTTGACTTACGGCTGAAAGAATGTGCCGGTCATTTAATTGACGGTGGTTTCGAGGCAATGATAACAGTGATAGCCAGAGTCATGGATGTTTGGTTGTATCGTCACTCGGTCTTAAGAGCGATGTTTTGTGGGTGCTTATCTGATCTTGGTTTAGGCCTTGGAAAACATCGACCTTGACTCGAGTGATAATTCTTTACTTTAATTGTCTGCTTTGCTATGTTTGTTTCTGCTTAGTGTGTCTGGGGGCTATCACTGTAGAAAGAGGTGGAGTGGGATGGTTGGGTTCCTATTCCTTTGTACCCTTTATGCTCTTTTGGTATGTTTGATAGTTGATTTACTGCTCATTAAGACTTTTGTCTGACTCAAGGTTTTATGTTTAACTCTTATTACCTTGGGCTGTTCATCCATGTTGGGATGGGCAGACTAGGTAGCAGGTGACAGGTGCTGTTCATAGTGGCCAACGCTGTTGATGACGAAGACGAGCTGGAGCTTTTGCATATTGTTTCCTTACTATATGTACTGGATGTTCCGCTGCTTGTATATGTTTTGAGTGTTATGTAGTGAGGCCTGATGTATGGATTGTTTAGATGTTTGTATCAAACTTCTATGATGCTTATATGATGATATTCTGTTCTATGGAGCTTCACTATATTTATATTTCTCTATTGTATTTTATCCATGCGCTGTGAGTTGTACGATAGAGTTTTCTGTTTTATCTTACCTTGACTATCGTCCATGGCTGCCTGGCACACCTTTCAGTGCACCATTTCCCTGTTTTCGTGCGGGAGTCATGAGCGGTCGTCACATTTGGTATCAGAGCTTTGGTTAATCGATTTTAGCCAACGCTCGCTGACGTAATTACGTATGAGAGACGTAATTGTATTTTGATGGATGATTACTATATATAATATAGTAGTTATAAGGATTTGAACTCCTTATGCAGTTGTTTCTCAAGGTGTTCTTAATCATTCCTTTTTGTAGATATTAAGGATGAGTCGAAGAGGGAGACCAGCTGCTAGGGAAGGCCGTGCTGTTGATGGGGCCGCTGATTACGCTGCTATGTTCGAGGCCATGATGACTTCGATCATGAAAAGGATGCCAGCTTCGGGACCATCAGTAGATGTTGGAGTTCAAGTTCAAGCTCCAAGACCAGTGGATTTTGCTAAGTTGTGCAAAGACTATACTTCTCTTGGAGGAAAGGTTTTCTTGGAAACAGAATCAACCATTGAAGTTCAGAGATGGATAGATGCTTGTGAAAGGATTTTTGGTGATTTGGGAATTGAGGATGCAACTAAGAGGAAGCTTGCTTCACGACAACTTCAAGAGAGAGCTTCGGATTGGTGGAACTCTATCACCATAGATACTCCAGAGGAAGAGATCACTTGGGAGCAATTCCAAGCTAGATTTGAAGCTAAGTTCATTTCTACAGCTCAGAAGTCTATTTTGTTCAAGAAGTTTGTGGAGTTCAAGCAAGGAGGGAGATCAGTTCTTGAGTATGTTTCTGAGTTTGAAGCTTTGTCCAAGTATGCTAGATCGTATATTGAGTCTTCATATCAGAAGAATGAGAAGTTTGTGACAGGCTTGGATAGTTACCTTGGGAGGCAGTTGGTGGATCATTTGGACGATCCGTTTGAGAAGCTTGTGGAGAAGGCTCTCAGGCATGAGAGTTTGTTTCCTAAAGAAGGATCTGTTGTTGCTGTGACCAAGGAGGAGTCCAAACCACAGCAAGGAGGGAACAAGAAGAGGAAGCAGCAGCAGCAAAGGGGTAAGAATGGCCAGAAGAAGCCGAGGAGTGAAGTGACCTGCTACAACTGCCAGCAGAAGGGCCATCTCTCCAGAGATTGTAAGAATCCCAAGGTGCCGGGAAAGTGCTATAACTGCGATAAGCTGGGACACATCAAGAAGGATTGCCCAGAACCAAGGAAAGACAGGCAGATTGTACAAGCTTATGCTTTGGGAGCTGTGCCGTCGTCTTCAAAAACTCCTACTGCTGAAGAGAAGGGGAAGAATGTAGTGGTTCAAGGTACTCTTTCCATTTGTGGTGTTCCAGTTAGAGTGTTATTTGATACTGGAGCGTCGCATTCTTTTGTTTGTAATGACCTTGTAGGCCGGTTGGGTTTGGAACCGGATATTGTTGATAGACCATTGGTTGTGACTAATCCAGTTGGGGGTTCGTCTTGTTTGTGTATGGTATGCCGTGGTCTAGTTGTATCGAGTCATGATTGCTCTTTTGTTTGTGATTGTTTTGTTCTGAACTTTGCGGGGTCCGGAATTATTTTGGGTATAGACTGGCTTAGGAAGTATGCGGCAAAGGTTGATTGTGAGAGGCTGGAAGTGACAGTCGGGAATGTGGAAGGGCGAAAGGTTGTGATACGATGTAAGCATGAAGAAGGCGTCTTCATGAGCTTCATGTATTCGCTGGTTGTTCCACGAGATGGACTGTCATCGGTGCCTATTGTGAATGGATTTGGGGATGTCTTTGACGAGGTCAAAGGGTTACCGCCGCATAGAGAGATCGAGTTTCGTATCGATCTAGTTGAAGGAGCCAGACCTGTTGTGATGCTTCTTAGGCGAATGGCGCCTAGGGAGCAGCAAGAGTTGAAGGTGCAAGTTGATGACCTTTTACGGAAAGGATTCATTCGGCGTAGCGTGTCCGAATGGGGTGCACCAGTTTTGTTCGCAACCAAAGCGGATGGATCGTTGAGATTGTGTGTGGATTATCGTGAGCTGAATAAAGTGACTAAGAAGAACAAGTATCCATTGCCGAGAATAGATGACTTGTTTGATCAGCTTCACGAAGCTAGGGTGTTTTCTCAGATGGATTTGGCAACGGAATTTCACCAGTTAAGAGTGGCAAAGGATAGTGTGCCGAAGACTGCTTTCAGGACACCATCTGGTTTCTATGAGTGGATGGTAATGCCGTTTGGATTGACTAATGCACCAGCATATTTTGTGGATCTTATGAATAGAGTATTCAGGGATCAGTTGAACAAGTTCGTACTTGTGTTCGTGGATGATATTTTGATTTATTCCAGAACTGAAGAAGAGCACAAGACGCACTTACGGATTGTTTTGGAAATCTTGCGAAAACATCAGCTGAGGGCTAAGTTTTCGAAGTGTCACTTCTGGAAGAGCGAAGTGAGGTTCTTAAGCTATGTTATCTCTGGAAATGGAATAGCGGTTGATCCCGCCAACGTGGCAGCAATTCAGGATTGGGTTGGACCTAAGAATGCATCTGATGTGAGAAGTTTTCTTGGATTAGCAGGATATTATCGTCGGTTTATCAAAGACTTTTCCAAGATAGCTGCACCGTTAACAGGATTGACGAAAAAGAACCAAGTGTTCAAATGGGATGCTAAGTGTGAGCAAGCTTTCGTAATCCTAAAAGAGCAACTGACAAGTGCTCCTGTTTTGACTATTCCAAGTGGGAATGACGAGATGGTGGTTTACACCGATGCATGTGGTACTGGACTTGGAGCAGTGCTGATGCAAAAGGAAAAAGTTGTTGCATATGCAAGTCGACAACTGAAGCCGCATGAAAGGAATTATCCGACTCATGTTTTGGAGTTAGCGGCGATAGTTTTTGCTCTAAAGATGTGGAGACATTATCTATTGGGAGTTCGATTCGAGTTGTTTACAGATCATAAGTCGTTGAAGTATCTTTTCTCCCAAAAAGATTTGAATCTTCGGCAGCAACGATGGCTAGAGTTTTTGGCATCATATGATTTTGGTATAGCATATACTCCGAGAAAAGGTAACGCAGTGGCGGATGCGTTGAGTCGAAGAAATGCAGGATTGGGAGCCATGTTTTCAGAATGGAAGAGCCTTGAGTATTTAGCTGCATTTGACTTCAGGCCTAGATGTGAATTGGAACCTGAAATGTTGGCAAACTTATCGATAAGACCTACTCTAGTGGAAAGAATTGGCGAGAGCCAAAAGCGAGACGATAAGCTTGTCAAGATTATCCGAGATTTGGAATCTGGATCAGACCCAGAGAAGGATAAAGGATTCGAAGTCGATCGAGAGGGTTGGCTTCGAAAACAAGGACGACTAGTTGTTCCCGATATAGATGGATTGAGAGATGAAGTTCTGAGGGAAAGTCATCACTCGAAGTTGACAATTCATCCAGGTGGAAATAAGATGTATCGGGATATGAAGAGAACCTATTACTGGGAAGGTATGAAGAAGGATGTTGGAAATTTTATTTCCAAGTGCATGAACTGCCAGTTGGTAAAAGCTGAACAGAAGAAGCCAAGTGGATTGCTTCAGCCATTAGAAGTTCCTACATGGAAATGGGAGCAAATATCGATGGATTTTATCGATGGACTACCTAGAACCAAAGCGGGAAATGAAGGGATTTGGGTCATCGTAGATCGTTTGACTAAGAGTGAAAGATTCATTCCTGTTCGATCAACTAGGACTGCATCGAAATTGGCTGAGTTGTATGTTAAGTGGATAGTTCGATTCCATGGTATTCCGAAGAGTATAGTGAGCGATCGAGACCCATTGTACACTAGTGGATTTTGGAAGAGCTTCCAAGAAGTTTTGGGGACCAAGTTGTGTTTGAGTACAGCTTATCATCCCCAAACAGATGGTCAGACCGAGAGAGTCAACCGAATTTTGGAAGATCTCCTTAGAGCTTGTGTTTTAGATTTCGGAGGATCGTGGGAAGATCATCTTCATTTGGTAGAATTTGCGTATAATAACAGTTACCAGTCAAGTATTGGTATGGCGCCATATGAAGAGTTGTATGGAAGACCGTGTAACACTCCGACATGTTGGTTACAAATAGGAGAAAAGTTGATATTTGGGCCAGAAATGATTCGACAGACTTCGGATCATATAGAGATCATTCGGCAATGAATGAAGGAAGCCCAAGATCGTCAGAAAAGTTATGCCGATAATCGTCGTAAGGATTTAGAATTCGACGTAGGTGATATGGTTTTTGTGAAGATTTCTCCATTGAAGAATGTCATTCGATTCGGGAAGAAAGGAAAGATGACTCCAAGATTTGTTGGACCATTCCCGATCATCGAGCGAATTGGAAAGCTCGCTTATAAGTTGGAATTACCATATAAGATGTCGGGCGTGCACAACGTTTTTCATGTATCGTATCTACGGAAGTATGGGCACGACTCGAATACAGTGGTTTCTGCTGATAGCTATGAAGATTTAGAGGTTGATCCAGTTGTTATGAGACCTCGTAAGCCGCTTCGTGTTGTGGAAACCGGCACGAAACAACTTAGGAGGAAGACGATTACGTTGTTCAAGATACAATGGAGTGATGATGTTAACGACTGTACATGGGAGGAGGAAGAGAGGATGAAAGCAGCTCATCCTGAACTCTTCGAGGTATGGCCCTAAGGTGTCGTGGCATCTCATGAATTTGTAACTTGATTCTAATCTTAGAATTCTGCATGCTAGGTTAGTAATTGGATGTATGGTTTGATGATTGCTATGGATGGTAGGCATGCAGAATAGTTTTGATTGCTCTTGTTTGTTTGGAATTTCAGGGACGAAATTCCTAAGGGGGAGAGAATGTAAGGACCCGTATTTTACGTGTCGACATATTGTAAAATAGTTGCCATTAAGTCGTTGATGTTGTTAAGCCGTGTGGAGCTTAGGTTGTATAAGGGATGAGCGACTTATAGGTTTGGAACGACCTAGGAGTTAGGTCGTGTAGGGGTTAAGTCGTATAGGATTTAGGTCGTGTGGAAGTTAGGTCGGTTGAGCGACCTAAGGGGTGAGCGACCTAAGGAAGAAGAGCGACTTAAGACAGTATGACCCAGTAGTTAGCGAGTTAGTATGTAAGAACTAGTTAACGAGCTAGGGAATGGGTCGTTAACGAGTTATTAGTTAGAGTGGGTTAGCGAGTTACGACTTATAGGATGTTAGCGACCTAAGATAGTTAGAGGCTTAAGGGTTTAGGTCATGAGTCGTTTGTAACGACTTAACGGGATAGCGACCTTGTGGTTAGCCTGTGTTGGAGTTAGGACGTAGGTCGCAGGACCTGTTGAGTCGTAGGTCGTGAGGTTTTTAGGTTGGCCTGTGTTTTAAGTCGCGTATGTTCGTTTGTTGTTAGGTCGTGTGACCATGTGTTGTAGTTAGGTCGTGAATGACCTAAGGCTTGAGTCGTGTGTGTTTTTAGGTCGTCATATAGTTAAGTCGTGTGGCCTGGGTTTGGGTAGGTCACGGCATTCGATAAGTCGTATGTCGCATGTTTGTTAAGTCGCGCCTGGGATGAGTCATTGGGTCGGCATCAGGTTAAGTGGTTAGGTCGGTAGGGTGTGTTGAGTCGCTAGGTCGGCCGTGTTTGTTAGGTCGCATAGGAGTTAGGTCGGTAGGTCGTGTGATTGCTTAGGTCGTAGGTTGGGGCAGTTGGGTCGACGACGACCTAGGGGGGGGGACGACTCATGGGGGATTTCAGCCTATAAATAGAGGGCTTTGGTTCACTTTTTGGCACCGGATTTTGAAGCGACGATGTGCTGCCATTTTGAGAGCTCGACTAAAACATTTCTTCACTTCTTTTCTCCACTCTAATCTAGTGCTTACATCCATCCAAGATTGAAGATCAAGGTTGAAGATCCAAGATCCAAAGTTAAAGATCTACATTCTTCAAAGAGAGATTTCATCGATTGAAGTGAGATTTTGCCAGATCAAGCTTAGTTCTTCGCTGTCCAGATCTGAAGTTGTTATCTTTTGAGGTGTTTAGGTGTTTTGGTGAGTGGTGGTTATCTCTCACACGGACCCAAAGGAGTATATTGGATCGGTGGTTTGTTTATGTGTTAAAGAGAGTGATTTCGTGCATTTTTCTCAAGTCTGCATGTAGATCTAATGTTCATGATGATTTGACATCTATTTTACTACATGTTCACTTGTGCAAGTTCATTCATCAAGTTGTAAAGATATTGTTCATAATTCATGCTTGTTAGAATGCATGTTAGATTTGGACTCTTTATTTACGAAATTGCCATTATTGTTGTAATTGTTTATTTAGATCTTGTTTGAATGATTGATTACTTCGATTAGTGTTTGATTTGATAGATTGTTGCAAATTAGCTAATAGTTGATTTGGACAAGTTGGTCGAGGATGATTCAAAAGCTAAGTGGAAAGGCTCTTGAATAGTGAAAGCTGCTTGTGACATATGAAGCGGATGGTGAGGCTCATATGGATAGATTCGATGACGATGGACTTTGCTATGATGCGATGAAGCAAAGTTTGATGTGAGACAGCCTTGGTTTAATCCAGACGGGATCATCCCAAGTATGTTGATAACTCGAGGGATGGTTCGAGTTGGTTGATACTGGATTGCTCGAGAGGTAGCTTGGGCTAGTATGAGAATAGTCGTCGAGGAGGATGACTAGGAGGCTTGGATTTCATCGTTGTTGAAGGTTCCAGTAAACTCAAAACAAGAGTACATGGGGCGCCCAAAACGACTACAGGTAGGTGGTCGGGACACCCAAAAGACTACAGGCAGGTGGTCGAGTACTCTGGGCAAAGTAGGTAAGTCCTAGGCACGGGTCACGATGACGTGCGGAGTTTGTCTAGAACCGGGGTTACCATTAGCCCTTGACTTACGGCTGAAAGAATGTGCCGGTCATTCAATTAACGGTGGTTTCAAGGCAATGATAACAGTGATAGCCAGAGTCATGGATGTTTGGTTGTATCGTCACTCGGTCTCAAGAGCGATGTTTTGTGGGTGCTTATCTGATCTTGGTTTAGGCCTTGGGGGTTTGTACTTGGAAAACATCGACCTTGACTCGAGTGATAATTGCATTACTTTAATTGTCTGCTTTGCTATGTTTGTTTCTGCTTAGTGTGTCTAGGGGCTATCACTGTAGAAAGAGGTGGAGTGGGATGGTTGGGTTCCTATTCCTTTGTACCCTTTATGCTCTTTTGGTATGTTTGATAGTTGATTTACTGCTCACTAAGACTTTTGTCTGACTCAAGGTTTTATGTTTAACTCTTATTACCTTGGGCCGTTCATCCATGTTGGGATGGGCAGACTAGGTAGCAGGTGACATGTGCTGTTCATAGTGGCCAACGCTGTTGATGATGAAGGCGAGATGGAGGCTTTTGCATATTGTTTCCTAACTATATGTACTGGATGTTCCGCTGCTTGTATATGTTTTCAGTGTTATGTAGTGAGGCCTGATGTATGGATTGTTTAGATGTTTGTATCAAACTTCTATGATGCTTATATGATGATATTCTGTTCTATGGAGCTTCACTATATTTATATTTCTCTATTGTATTTTATCCATGCGCTGTGAGTTGTACGATAGAGTTTTCTGTTTTATCTTACCCTGACTATCGTCCATGGCTGCCTGGCACACCTTTCAGCGCACCATTTCCCTGTTTTCGTGCGGGAGTCATGAGCGGTCGTCACATATATGCATACATATGTTATACTCTGTTAAAGTTTGAACTTAAGGCCACTAAGAAAAATTCAAACTGCACCTTATTCAATTAATTTTAGTTTTTGATTTACAAATAGAAATGATCATAAGACTGCAATGTAGTTTTTAAAATTTATTTCAGGTGTTTATACTCAGTAATTATTCCAAAAATAATATTTACAGTGAATAATCAACTTAAGGAAAAAGTCAAGTATTAAATTACTACATTTTGATTATATAATCGAATTCGCGTTTGAAAATGATGAATTTTAACGATAATATTGTGATTTTTAATTTTTGGATCCGTGGGAAATTTAGAGTTGAACAGAAAGTGAAATTCCATCAATATCCGATGAACGGCAAAGCAATGGAAGTCGTGGTCGGTTCTGGAGAAAGCTGAGATATCGGGGAATCTAGGAAAAATGCTTGCACGTTTTTCAGATGACCAGAATGGTCAGGGAACGGTGAAATAGGTTTCGTACCCAGATATGGTCGATAAGTTTTAAGGGGGAAATTTGTCATCAACGATGTATTAGGTGCGATCGCACCTGTGGGAAGTATCGCGTGGGCGGTGACAAAGTTGTATTCGTGGTGGTGAGGCGTAAGATGGTCGTGATCGACGACGGCAGGGGAAATTGTTGATCGAGCTTTGCTCTAGTTTTCCATTCGAGAACTCTATTTGTTTATGGGAGAGATTGGTGGATCTGAAAGGTCAGGTCATCAGTAGGGATGGTCATCGCTTAGAGGAAGGGCCTAATGTTGATCAATGGCGGTTGGAGCAACTGTTCATATGCACAGTGCACGTTGATGTGCCTGGTTTTGTTTCTAATTGGGAAGATGATGTTTCCCTCGATTTCGATCTCGGATAGAAACTTGTGCGACTCGAAGCAGATAAAGTCTGGGTGAAGCCCGAAGTTTTGCTCGACAAAATTTCATTTTGGCTCAGGAATTTAATAGCATGGCTCGAGTCTTATTTAAACTTGAAGATTTGATAAGTTTTGAAATAAATGCTAGTTAAAATTTAAAGTTTATTAAGTAAATAAGTTTTTAGTGGAATATAGATTAAGTGTTTTTAAACTTATTAATATGTTTTTGTAATACGTTTATCAAGATGATTAGATAAATTCCATGTGTTTCCAAAGTGTGATTTATTGGTTAAGTCAACAAATGATATCCCTAGTATTTTTCAAATAAATGCTAAGCATTGAATATAATTAAATTAAGTGATGTAATTAAAATAAAGATAAAATGGTTTTATCTTTTAATTAATTAAGTAATTTACGATATTAGTAATTAAGGTTAATTAATTGCTAGTTAAAGAATAATTAATTATTAATTTAAAAGATTAAAGGTTAATTACTTAGTGAATAATTTCTTAATTAAAGATAAATTAAGTAATTAAAGGTTAATTACTTAATAATTACAGGTTAATTAATTAAAGTAATTAATAAATGGAAAGTAATTAAGGGTAATTAATTTTAATTACTTAAAATTAATTACTTAATAAAAGTAATTGAGGACAATAAATTGATGATTTATGATTGATTAATCAAGTGATTAAGGATAATCACTTATTAATTAAGGATGATTAATTAAATGGTAATTAATTAAAGGTTAATTAATTTATTGATTAATTAATTAAGGGTAATTAAATAATTAAGATTAATCCTTTAATGATTGAAGGTTGATTAATTCATTAATTAAGGTTAATTAATAAATAATTGAGGGATAATTTATTAACATAAATTGTAATTAACTAATGTTAATTAACCTAGATTAGCAATTAATCTGGTTTCAATTAATCAAATGATTAATTAATCTTACTTATGGATGTTTGAATTGTATTGAATGCTCGGATTGTTTGATATCTCCGCTGTGTGGTGCTTTGTGATATGAATTATTTTAATTCAAGCTATGATTAATGTATTTTATTTTATCTATGATAAATTTATATTATTTATCTTTGAATGGAAAATAAGCGTTATGGATTATACCGCTTATCGATATTGATATGATTGAATCTGTGATGATTGATGTCGTTGCACTATTGTGTCAAAACCCCTGGACTACACTATACACACACAAATATGGATTGCACGAGGAAATTGGTTAAGCCATAGATTTTTGAAAGGGTTTTAAAGTTGAATTTTAAATCCAAATGGTTTTGGAAATGGAATCGGGTTAAATGTGAAAAGTTTTTGAAAAGAAATTTTAAAGATAAAAGTTATTTTTGAATAAATTGATAAAGTTTTGAAATTTAAATAGTTCGATTTGAATTTAAATTCAAGACGTGAAATTGAATTCTATGTTCAGAAATTTTGGTTTAAAAAGGTTATACAAGTTATAAATGTGTTTATATGGGTTTTAAACCATTTCAGAAGTTTTGTTTTGGGAATTTGAATTTAACCCAAGTTTTATATTTGAAGGGCTTTAACTTGTGCAAATGTAATCAGATTTTTCTGAAACGAAAAATATTTGTTTTCAGTTAATAATAGCTTTCATGTAAAGAAAGGATTTCCATTAGTGTTAAAAGGATTTCAAGTTTGAAATGAAAATGGTTTTCCAAGTTATGATTAAATCTTTGGAATCGATTTTGAAAGTTATGAATTGAGTCTTTGATTTAAACCAAATTTGAAAGGGAAATTGTTTTGAAAGGATATGAATGAATCTTTGTGAAAGATGGGTGAACTTTCTGAAGTAAATCTTTTTGTTTAAAGATTTTAAAATGGTAATTGGTTTAAACCATTTGAAAGAAAGGTTTTGGGTCAAAGTTGTGACTTAATTGAGATCCATATATCCATATGATTTTAAATATTGCGCTCATTATTCGGTTTAGCCAGGAGAGGGCCTTGTGTCATATAACCCTTTTCGAATAATGATACAATGTTATGGATAACATTTGAAGACCGGTGGTGAAGACTGGGTATTTTCAAGAACGAAAGGATTACTCGTCGAATGACTCTGCACTGAGTAGCTACGGTATAGGGATCTCCATATGTGATGGGGAGTCCGATCGGGATTGTGAATACCCGGATTGCAATGGTTTCTTTGAAAGTGCCTTCGGTTTTGTTCGAACCCAGAACAGACTTGTATGGATGTGTGTCTGACTTTACACTTTGAGATGTAAAGCTGGTTTCTATCAAATACATTTTTTTCGATGGTGGAGAATTTATTGTCTTAGCTTAACACCCTTCTCTGAGACGTATAAGCTTAGAGGTTATGTAGTTGATGATTACTAGTGATACATTCCCTATTTGGTAATGTGGCATATGAAGTGCTGCTGATCATTTGTTGATCGAATCATGGATTTGTGAAAAAGCGTAGGTTGTGGACGAGACTGCATCAGGACCTCACACCTCGGAAATGGTTGAAACAGGAAAGATGCGGCAAGGTTGTTAGGGGTCGCGCCCCAAGGATGTATCTATTTCTTCTGGAAAAGGGTGGTATCATGGTATGGAACCCAGATACTTAACTCATGTGGACACTGCAAATTTATTACTTTATGGTTGAGGATCGTCGGATAAAGGTCGCAAACGACCAGGGATGGCATACTTGTAGGTGTTACTCCCGAGCAGTGGATAAACTTGCCTTGTGTTGGCAAAGAGCTGGGTAAGTTCTCCGGGCATCCCTCCAGAGGCGTACCCATGTGGCAATAGGAAGTTCCTTAGCCTGACCATTTGTTGGAAATCCAATCACCAATATGCACCCTTTACGATTGCAGTTGTATAACCTGCCACCTCAGGTGGTAGCTATAACAGGCATAATATAATGATACCTACGCTGGTTAAGATTAATATTATACTTTCAAAATGTCTTCCACAATGCACTAAGAATAATATCAAAAAGGATTTTGCGTAATAAGCATGTTTGACTATCATAAGGAGAAATATCCCCCAAGTGTGCGATTGCATGGTGTGTGTGCCGGGAGGCCTTATGGTAGTTTCATTTTCCAAAAAAGTATTGCGGATTTCAATTTTAAATCCTTTTTGTTGTTTGTTTTAAAGATAAACTGTTTTTGTTTGCTCACAACAGTCCCATGACTGACTTGGAGTTTATTGTTCCCTTCCTAAACTTTGGGTGCCCACAATTTTCCACACGGGCAGTCTAGAGTTGGGTTTTTAGATAATCAAATAGTAGGTGTAGATTTGATAGCCTTTGAAGTCTTTGGTTTGATAGCGTTTGGAAATCTTCTTCAGTCTTTGGGTCTTTGAAGTTTTTGGATTGGCAATCGCATTTGGGATCGCATTTGCTACAAGTTCAGCTTGATGGTGGTTCGAGCTTGAAGTTTTAGAGCTTTGGCTTTGGAGTTTTGGCTTAGAGTTGCCGATGATGGATTCACTTTCTATCGAAGATCATATTGGAGTTATCTCTTCCGTTGCTATCTTTTCTGCTGTTGTTTTATGGTCCCTGGTATTTATGGATATGTTGTATCATGATGTAACTGACATTGTATCTATATTGTATATCAATGTAATCATTTTTTGTTTCCTCTGTGTTGTTTTATCAACTAATGTTGTTATAAGCTCAGACGTTACGGACTTCGATGTCGTTTGTCTAGCATCGAGTTCGGGTTGTCACATTCCAAGCAATAAATCAAGTTCATTTTTTTAATTTCATCTCCAAATGATCATTTCTTCAGTATATATTTTTTTTCTTGCAAAAATTCAATTTCCATTCATTCATTTATTACTTAATTTCACTTATTCATTTATTTATAGTACTCATGTGCGATTTAATTACTTAGCATATCAATACATTAACTTAAGTCTATAATCATATATTTACACTACTCATCTTTTCTACTTATTTTATTTATAAACAGCTTCAACCATTTAATCAAGTTTATTATCATTTATTTATAATACTTACATTTCTATTACATTACATTAGTAGAATTCCAATCATAACTTAAGTTTATAACCACTATAACATCAAATTCTTATTTATAAAAGTAATTCATTGAATCTTTCTATTACATAAGTTTTACTTGAAAATTTTCCCATTACATTATCTTATTAGACATTTCAACTTATAAATCTTTTGGTAAGTTATATATATGCTTTTTAAGAATGCAACTGAAATTTATACAAGTTTATCTTGTTTCTTATAAATTTAATTAATGTTCAAAAAATTATATCTTGTTTTTATAGGTAATAAATTTCAACTTTCTTGAAATTTCGTTTAAAATCTAACATTTAATTTCTTTTTTAATTCAAGGTTCAAATTATTAATTAGCTACATTCCATTTCACTACATTAATTGAAACTATTAATTAATGGAAACTTAAGAACTAAATACCGGTTTAAATTTCAAATCATCTTAAAATAACAGAAAAATGTATACACTTACAATTTATATATCCAATTGTATTTAAAACAATTTGAAATTTATATTGTTTATCAAAATAAATCGATAGTAAATACTACAGTGGCCTTCCTACATTGAAAATCGAAAATGAATGTCGATGATGCATGCACTTATCACCGAAATTATTTCCCAGCGACATAAAAGGAGAGTACAGAACTTATTTCTTTCCAAAGTTTCTTTAAAACAATCCTTTCAAATTATATTGAAATATATATATATCAGAAAATACTCATAAACAACATTATTATATTCAGAAATCCTTTGAAAGCAATTTTCAAAATCCCGAAACTTAAGTTCTAAAGTTTTCAATTTCATTTATTTTATTTTCTTCAAATCTTGTTTCCAATCAATATTTATAAATTTCACTACCTAACAACCAATATATTACAATCAAATATAACCTTTATCAAAAATTTATTTTATATATAGAAAATATAATAGGATTTTTTTCATTCACCTATATTCAAAATAAATATTGTGTCAATCTGTCCTATTAAGTGTTTAGAAATCCCTATTGATGTCGTAGCGTCCTATGCACCAATCAGAATTTATAAATACAAAACGGAATAAATTAACACAATATCAAAACCTTTTATAACACTAACAAATATGCTGTCTCATATATACGCTCAGCGACTCATCATATGGTATTACTACCCTATTAATAAAGAGTCAGACCCCACAGCTAAGGTTTGTCGCTAAACCAAAGCTCTGATACCAAATGTAACGGTCCGCCTTTTTGTACATTTTAAATCGACGATAAACCACACACGTCATACTCAAACCATACAAAAGGGCGAATTGTTATTGGGGTAAATAAGAAAAGGAAAGAAAGAAAACAAAACCGAGTCTTGCAGCGGAATGGCAAAATAGAAAAACCAAATAACAGTTCACGAAGCTGTTTAGAAATAATTTGATTATACCAATACAATACAAAATCAAAGTTACACATACCAAAGAATAGTAAATAATAATGCAGCGGAACAATGTGATGCAGTGGAACAATATAGTAAATAATAGTAATACAATCTTCGTCTTCATCCTCTAGAAGAAAGTTCTTCAAACCCTGAAATGAACAGGATGACCCGAGCGAATTGAAAAGACAAAACACTCTAGTCAGAACTAAAAGATCTTATGTAAATTAAATCAACGGTAAATATGAGTGGAACAACATCAGAGATGTTTACGGGGTTTTACATCTCCTATCCGGTGTCTAAAGTGAGTGCAGTAACTTAAGAAATGCTCAGGATTCACATCTCCTAAGAATCCGTTAAACTATCTACTATGTAGTAATATTTCTATATTATAATAATGTCTACAGTAAATAAAATTACTTAAATAGCGTTAAGGAGTGACCCAATATTCCCCTTAACACGTAATAGTCCCAGTAGTCCATCCAGTATCAGCACATCTCCGGATCGGGAGACTATCTTAAATACTCCACAGGCTACGGGAGAAATACAAAATCGTAAAAGGTGCGATAGGGTAGGTGACACGGCACAACGAGGCAATGCCAGGGTAGATATACCAGTTACTATTCGGACTGGTGGTGACGCGTAGCACGCAGCTACCGCCCACCTCGAGCCTCCCCAAAAAAGAAATCAAAGGTTCCCAATCAATCACAAAGTAATAGAATGGTATCGAAGGAGTGTGTCCGATAAGAGGAGCTACCTCACTGGCCCGGAATCGCTCCTATTCTAGCCATTTTATGCCAATTCACGGGAGTTGGGTCCACGTATATACCTCAAAGGGACGCCGCCACCATCCTACTTCACTCTGGAATCTCCACCGCATACACAGTTATCAAGTGGTTTTCGGAGTTGACAGAGAGTATGACAACTTTCGATCCCGGTCTCTTTAAGAACCAAATGTTATTATAACACCACGGTCATTTCAAAATAGTATATACTTCAAAACCAAAAATATCATTGCCATTTCAAAAACCATATAAATATAATACCATTTCCATTTCAAAAACAATTAAGATATCATTTTTATTCAAAAACCAAATCAATATAATATCATTTTATTCCAAATATATTCCCTTCCAAAGTCATAATACTTTCAAAATTATCACACTTTCAAAAGCCAACACTTTTAAATATGACATTTCAAATCATAATGCTTTGAAATTCATAGCTACGAAACAATAACTTTCACCACTTAAATAGTATAGAGGTTCGAATAGTACATATAATAAAATAATTTTAAATTTAACATTACTTTATAAATAAAATAATTTCCTCAACTTTACAAATTGATTCAAACCACCTTGAACCCACAATTCAGTTTAAATCAAATCTCAATTCATAAATTTCAACTCAATTCAGGTTTCAATAATCCATTTCAATTTATATCAATCCCAAATACAGATTTGATCCTCAAATAAACCATTTCAAATTCCTTATATTTCAAAACTTTAAATATTCCATAATATCAAACTAAATTTTGATAATTCCATATATATCAAATTCAATTACTATTATGTTACTTAATAGATCCAATATCATCTAAGTAAAACTTTTAAACTTCTAATAACTGAATATTCTTCCAATTCATTTAACTTGACATATTCATTTAAATCCCTTTAAACCAAAATATCGATTTTATTAAGTTTCAAATCAAATTTATTTGAGTATAATTCTAAAATAAATTAAATTTCAAATCAATTTCATGTTTATCTTCCAACCAAATTTTTTATTTAAGTCATTATAAACTCTATATAAAATATAATTTAAATAAATACTTGACCATGTTATATTTCAATAAAATCAAACTTTATTATTAAACTTATTTTATATTTTAAAACAAATTTATACATAGCTTAAAATCAAGAATTTAACTATATATAAAATAACATATGTATAATATCCAAATCAATATTTTATAAAACCATATATTCCATTCTAAAACCATAGAAATCCTTTCAAAATATTTACATATATAGACCACGGTGTCTGTATATAATTTTATCCTATGGTCAAGTGATACAGATATTTATCTTTTCAATCCACAATTTAATATTTTACGGTTATATATCATTTCGAACCGCAATTCCGAATGAAATAAAAAATCCATAACAAACTTGCAGTTTATAATAATATAAAATGCAACATCCATACATCCAATATCAATAATCAAACATTTATCACAATCATCTCCCAATTCAATCAATAACATCAATATAGAACAGATAATAAACAATAGGTATTTACTGGCAGTTTATATTCAATAATAAATTAAATAAATATCTAATCCAATTAAATTCAAATTAACTGAGATGTTGATTCAAAATATGCCGAGCAGTCATAAATAAATTTCTAATCACATCATAAATAAATTTAACATAAGAAATTTTAGAAGTTATGAGTGGGTTAAGACACTCGCCTTTGAATTTAAATTTAAATCCAATTAAAACCCAAAATTTGAAAAGTCTTAGAATTTTTCCAAACAAATGCCACAATTTCCAGAATTTCAATATGATCCTAGTGGAGAAAACCGCGTGGAATTTCGACCTCGTATGCAAAAGTTATCGATGTTACAATATTGGAATCATAAGTTAAAATAAAATAAATAAAAAAAGCCGAACCACTCACGTAATGCTACGTCGTGCATCGTTTACACGCATAGCACACTCCCAGGTTGAAGCCGAAACCCTAGCCGCCATCATGCTTTGAATTTTCGTCGCCACTCTGAGCGTCGCCGCCCCGATCAGGACCTTCCAACGTCGTGACGCCGCTTCGATGAGGTCGCGACCACCAATGGCCTTCCCGATGTTGCTGCGCTGCCGCCACCTAATCTAGCCAAGCATGGCCACATCGACAATCTCCAGATGAACAAAGCTATTCTGATTGACTCACCCCTCCCCCACTATGCACTACAAACTCCCGATCGAGAAGCTATCCAATGAACGACCGACACTTCTCCATCAATTTGTGGTCAACCAATAATTCAAATTGAAAGACGAACCACAGAATTGAGATGCGCTCTTTGAGCGCTTCAAGACAGTATATGATTCGATATTGTTTGAGGAGGTTGAATTTTTGAAGTTGAATTTTGAATTGAAACTAGGTTGTAAACTTTAGAGTTTGTCTGCCATTAAGAAAAAGGAGGAACATAAATTTCTATACGTATGGAAATGAGAAATAGAAAGGCTGCTAGGGTTTATAATGACATATATATAGGCAGAACACAATAGAAACAAATGGGCTTGATTGGTTGGAAAAAAGAACGATAAAGACCCAAAAAGCCCATTTCGACTCCGGAACGAAAATGGGTCAACCTATATATCATAATAGATGTTTCTGAATTTTTTAAAATTGATGGAACAGGTTTCAAGTCCAAATTCCATCGTATGAAGAAGTTACGTTAAAATCAGCTTATTTCAAATTAATTTCAATTGATTTCAATTAAATTGATTTATAGGAGTTTCAACCTCGTATGATCAAACGACAAGTCCGATCATTACGAAACTTGAAATCCTATAATAATTCACCGTTACGGATCCGATGAAACTGGCTTCGTCGAAAACCGAGTTAGTTGTCAAAATGGCGATATTTCACATTATTAAATTAATATTTAATTAATTTAATCACTTTTTCGTTTCAAATTTAAAAATTCGAAAATTCCATCATTTTTGATTTCTTAAACAATTACAATAATTTAGACAACTTAGATATCAATTCAAAGTTAATTGATTTACCCGTTACCGTAATTAAATTTCAATTTTAAATAAATTCATTAATTATCAATTGAAATTCCAATAAATCAATTTATTTGGTTTTAAATTCTGTATTCAATAAATTATTATTAAATGGATGAAATTAACATTTGTTCATGATCAATTACATTAATATTCGCGGATTTCATTTTAATTTCTATTAACGTAATAATTAAATATTAAATTTCATTTAATTGCAATTGATTACCGAATTTTATTTAATACATTAAATAAATATACAACATATATTAATTGTCATCTATTTACTTTTAATTACAATTAATTACATTTATAAGTTTATTACTTACCAACACATGTTATACTTTCATATATAACACAAATTTTATTTCATTACCATTTATGATACCCTTTCATTACACTTCAACATTTACATTCGCTTATCTTATATTGAATTCATAACCAAGTTGTAACAATTTACACTATTTCATTATTGGGATTTCACTCCAATTAGTTTTAATTACCATTACTACACTTCACTTTTAACATTCACTTCATTATGAATTATAAAGTTTTTATTTCTTTCTAAATTTAATTACAAAAAACTTATTAAATTAACCAATTTAATTATCAAAATTTACGGGTCGTTACACTCTCCCCCACTCAAAACTTTTCGTCCCCGAAAAGGAAAAAGGAAGGAAAGAAAGAATTAAGCAAACAATATCTTATTCAAAAATATTAAATTAATGAATAGATAAATTCACAAAATTTAATAATTTAAATAAAACATATCAATTTATAACCATTAAATCCTTTATATCCAAGTATCAAAATTTTTGGAAAATATTTCATAAAATTTTCTATGTCCAAAATTTACGAAAAATTTCAACAGAGTCTCCTTTTTACGTAGAGGCTTGGGAGAAAAAATGATATCAAATATAACAGTATATATCACAATATCTCAAAATAATATGTCCCTACAATGGGAAAAATAATATAATATCGCTAGAAAACCATAATCCAAGAACGTACCTATTTGTCGGGCAAACAACGTTTAATTATGAAACCAAAAGCAGTCGCAATTGCTTCCATAACCTGTATTTCACTTATATAATCCAAAAAGAGTTAATAATTATATAAAATGAAATATTTAAAGTTGTTTAAATCAATAACAAACAAATCAATACAACATAGCAATAATTATTTGCAAACAAGCATACATTCATCACAAGGAATCAAAGTAATCAACCATTCATCCATATTAAGCAAAACAAATGGTTTATTTTGGTCCAGAAATTTTTAATCACATAGATTGACGAACAAACTACTAAGTGCACCACTTACTCAACAGCCGTAGGTAAAACTCAATAGATTATCCATACATCTTATCAATTAGAAGTATCATATCCCAAACAACCCAAAAGCTAAACAAAAATTAAATTCCAAGAAATAAATCAAGTTCATTCGTTTTAATTTCATCTCTAAATGATCGTTTCTTAAGTTTATATATTTTTCTTGCAAAAATTCAATTTCCATTCATTCATTTATTACTTAATTTCACTTATTCATTTATTTATATTATTCATGTGCGATTCAATTACTTAGCATGTCAATACATTAACTTGTGTCTATAATCATATATTTATGGTACTAATCTTTTCTACTTATTTTATTTATAAATAGCTTCAACCATTTACTCAAGTTTATTATCATTTATTTATAATAGTTACATTTCTATTACATTAAATTAGTAGCATTCCAATCATAACTTAAGTTTACAACCACTATAACATCAAATTCTTATTTATAAAAGTAATTCATTGAACCTTTCTATTACATAAGTTTTACTTGTCAATTTTCCCACTACATTATCTTATTAGACATTTCAGCTTTTAAATCTTTTGGTAAGTTATATATATGCTTTTTAAGAATGCAATTGAAATTTATACAAGTTTATCTCGTTTCTTTAAAATTAACTTAATGTTCAAAAAATCATATCTTTTTTTTATAGGTTACACATTTCAACTTTCTTGAAATTTCGTTTAAAATATAGCATTTAATCTCTTATTTTAATTCGAGGTTCCAATTATTAATTAGTTACATTCCATTTCACTACAATAATTGAAACTATTAATTAACGGAAACTTAAGAACTAAATACCGGTTTAAATTTCAAATCATCTTAAAATAACAGAAAAATGTATACACTTACAATTTATATATCCAATTGTATTTAAAACAATTTGAAATTTATACTGTTTATCAAAATAAATCTGTAGTAAACTACTATAATGGCCTTCCTTCCCACTTTGAAACTTGAAAATGAATGTCGACGATGCATGCACTCATCGTCGAAATTATTTCCCAACGACATAGAGGGGTGTACAGAACTTATTTCTTTCCAAAGTTTCTTTAAAACAATTCTTTCAAATTATATATCAAAACATACTCATAAACAACATTATTGTATTCCAAAATCCTTTGAAAGCAATTTTCAAAATCTCAAAACTTAAGTTCTAAAATTTCCAATTTTCATTTATTTTATTTTCTTCAAATCTTGTTTCCAATCAATATTTATAAATTTCACTACCTAACAACCAATATATTACAACAAAATATAACCTTTAGCAAAATTTTATTTTATATATAGAAAATATAATAAGCAAAATTATTTCAATCACCTATATTCAAAACAAATATTGTGTCGGTCTGTCCTATTTAGTGTTTAGAAATCCCTACTAATGTCATAGCGTCCTATGCACCAATCAGAATTTATAAATACAAAACGGAACAAATTAATACAATATCAAAACCTTTTATAACACTAACAAATACGCTCTCTCATATATATATACGCTCAGCGACTCATCATAGGGTATTACTGCCCTATTAATAAAGAGTCAGACCCCACAAATCTAAGGTTTATCGCTAAACCAAAGCTCTGATAACAAATGTAACGGCCCGGCTTTTTGTACATTTTAAATCGACGATAAACCACACACGTCAGACTCAAACCATACAAAAGGGCGAATTGTTATTGGGGTGAATAAGAAAAAGGAAGAAAGAAAGAAAACAAAATAGAATCTTGCAGTGGAATGACAAAATATAAAAATAAAAAAACGGTTCATGAAGCTGTATAGAAAATATTTGATTATACTAATAAAATACGGAATCAGAGTTACACATACCAAAGAATAATAAATAACAATGCAGCGGAACAATGTGATGCAGTGGTACAATATAGTAAATAATAGTTGTACAATCTCGTCTTCATCCTCCGGAAGTAAGGTCTTCAAACCCTGAAATGCTTAGGCTAACCCGAGCGAATTGAAAAGTCAAAAGACTCGAGTCAGAACTAAAAGATCTTATGTAAGTTAAACCAACGGTATATATGTGTGGAACGGCGTCAGAGATGCTTACGGGGTCTGACATCTCCTATTCAGTGTCTAACATGAGTGAAGTAACTTAAGTGATGCTTGGGATTCACATCTCCAAAGGATACGTTAAACTATCTACTATGTAGTAATATTTCGCTATTATAATAATGTCTATAGTGAAATAAACTAACTTTTAAATAGCGTTAATGAGTGACCCAATATTCCCCTTAACACGTAATAGTCCTAGTAGTCCATCAAGTATCAGCGCATCTCCAGATCGGGAGACTACCCTAAATTCTCCACGGGCTATGGGAGAAATCCAAAATCATACAAGGTATGATAGGGTAGGTGACACGGCACAACGAGGCAATACCAGGGTAGATATACAAATTACTATCCAGATTGGTGGTGACGCGTAGTGCGCAGCTACTGCCCACCTCGGGCTACACCCCCAAAAAGAAATCAAAGGGCCCCAATCAATCACAAAGTAATACAATGGTATCAAAGGAGTGTGTCCGATAAGAGGATCTACCTCAATGGCTCAGAATCACTCCTGTTTTAGCCACCTTATGCCAATTCACGAGAATTGGGTCCATGTATATACCTCAAAGGGACGCTGCCACCTTCCTACTTCATTCTGGAATCTCCACCGCATACACAATTGTTAAAGTGGTTTTCGAAGTTGGTAGAGATTATGAAAACTTCCAATCCCAGTCTTTTTAACAACTAAACATTATTATAACACCGCGGTCATTTCAAAATAGTATATACTTAAAAACCAAAATATCATTGCCATTTCAAAAGCCATATAAATACGATATCATTTCCATTTCAAAAACAATTAAGATATATTATTTAAAAACCAAATCAATATAATATCATTTTATTCCAAATATATTCCCTTCCAAAGTTATCACACTTCCAATACCCAACAGTTGAAAATATGACATTTCAAATCATAATACTTTGAAATTCATAGCTTCAAAACTATAACTTTCACCACTTTAATTGTTTAGAGGTTCAAATAGTATATATAATAAAATAATTTTAAATTTAACGTTATTTATAAATAAAATAATTTCCTCAACTTCATAAATTGATTCAAATCACCTTGAACGCACAATTCAATTTAAATCAAATCTCAATTCATAAATTTCAACTTAATTCAGATTTCAATAATCCATTTCAATTCATATCAATCCCAAATACAGATTTGATCCTCAAATAAACCATTTCAAATTCCTTATATTTCAAAGCTTTAAATATTTCATACTTTCAAACTAAATTTTGATAATTCCATATATATCAAATTCAATTACCATTATTTAGATTTGAAATGTTACTTAATAGATCCAATATCGTTTAAGTAAAACTTTTAAACTCCCAATAACTGAATATTCTTCCAATTTGTTGTGATGCCCCACCTCTATACCCACGCTAGCCAAGGACACTACGGGGTAATACCGTCAACTTGCGTGGAGAATAAGGCTGTTGAGGAGCGACTATCCGTGTAATGGTTTTGTGCGATGACCGATATGTCAAATAGAATAACATGCATTTCATTTCGAGTGGAAATCTGACATATCGATACAAACTCAAAACTACTACACAGTGGCTGTAATATCTTCGGAAACAAATATAGAAACAAGCATAACACAAATCAATCATAGATATCCATATCACAAAGGCGGAAACAGATATGAATATAACACTAGAAGTGTTTATCTGAGTAGTGGTCAAACAAGATCCATGATATAACAAAAGAATAGATACAAGTGCTAGACAAAAGAATATGTATACATCAAGGAGTCTCTATCTCGAATGTATACCAACAAAAACTACATATCTAATGTAGTTAGCCAAAAGTCAGATAATACTTCCAGATGAGGAGTAAAGCAGAAACACCTGTAATATCTCGGTCTAACCCGAGTATTATTTAATAAGAAAATAATAAACGGATCAGTCTAGCTATAAATATTAGATAAATATGAGATAAAATACGAGATATAACAAAAATGTATGATAACAATAATGTCATACTACAAAAAGTATACATTAGAAAATCTACAAAAATCATACAATATCTCAAGAGTCTCATAACATCAAAAAGAATGCCATATTCTTTATTTTATTCACCAAACCACAAATATTGGCATCATATCGCTGCCAATCATAAAAGCTGGTGAAAAACAAATTCTAGAAATCATCAATAGAAATCCAGAAATCACAAAAGGGGGAGGTCTATCACAAAACGGGAGCATGAAAACTCACCAACACGTGTATCACAAACGTGATGCTATCCCATGGTCGCTAACCATAGAGCCGGTGCAACGACGTAATACAATATCGGTACGCCCGAGGAACCTGAAACTCAAATAATTCGAAACAACGACGTAGTACAACGGTACGCTCGATGATCGTAATAAGCTGGTGCAACAATGTAGTACGACAGTACGCACTATGAACCATACTCCATAAAAGAACATGGGTCGTTAGCCCATAAAAATTGAGTCGAAACTCCAAAGAATACATAGGCCGTTAGCCTATGAAAGAAATGAGACGAAACTCAATAAAACAAGGTACCGTCCCCTATGTCGATAAAGAAACATAGCATATAGCTAGTCTAAATCACATAAAATGATCATCAATGATCATCGAGAAGTGTCAATTACACTAAGCTAGTAAATATATGAATTAAGCTCTATGTCCCATAACCACTAGCTTAATTTAAATATTTACGAACAAGTTGTAGATCTCCACTAGAAAATTGGCACAAGAGATTCAATCGAACAAGTCCAAGAATTAACCGACGAAGTAAACGCAAGCATTTTATACTACTTGTTTTACTAAGTCGTTTAATTAGATTTCTCATATGAGTGAGGTAAAGGTTTGCATATACTAGTAGATTGAAAAACGGTTTAAGAAACGAGCTTTGTAATAAAATAGTGTTGAAATCGTTTTGATGAAAGAGTTTTGATATTTACTACTAGTATTGAAACCTTTTTATTTTTAAAGTGACAAATCACAAAAATGATTGTAGAACAATCAATCACCAAGACTCACATACGAAGACGTGAATTAAATCCAAAGAAATCGATGTCGAATCCATTGAAATGGATATTCCCAAAAATCCCGATGTAAAAGAAGTCATCAAAGTCGATGATAAATGATAATCAACAAGTCGGATAATCACGAATCGATAAAATTGGAATTCTCAAGTAAATAGGCAATTAGAGCCTAGACAGCAGATTCAGACGTCTGAAATCAAGGATTCAGACGTCTGAATCTGGAAAAATAAAAGTTTTCCAGATTCATAATTCAGACGTCTGAACCCTATATTTCATACGTCTGAAATAGACATTTTTTAGCCTATTTCCTTTCCGGCTGCATTCGAGCCAATTCAGCCGTCTGGAGGTTTGGATTCAGACGTCTGAATACTGGGGAACAAAAATTCCCAGTATAATGTTCAGACATCTGTATCCTACGTTTCAAACGTTTGAAACTGAAGTTCAGGGCATTCCCTGAACCTAGGCCAATGATGGCCAAAGCGAATATCGAAAGCGATCGGACGAGCAACAACGACTAAGGATTTATGTCAAGCAACAACCCAGCCTTAAAGGCTCTTCGATACACCTCGAATATCAACGTCCAAATATCCATAATAGGATTTCATAAAATTAGACCAAAACACCAAAAATTGGAATTTACACCAAATCAATCGAAACCAAAATCAAATGCACATGAATAAATGTTAGGAATTCATACCTAACAATCTAAGATTGTTATAGACTTAGATGTGAGATAAAAATCTCACCTTTAAACCCAAATCAATGAAGAAGAAGCTTTTTAAAACAAGCTAAGATCAATTCCTCTTCAATAACAAGTCAAGAAGCTACAATCTAAGCTTAAAACAAGAACGTTTCCTAAGTTAGGTTTAGGAATTTCTGAAATTGAAAGGAGGATGAGTTGGAGAAGAAGAAGAGAAGGCTTACCAAAGCTTCTTCTATGAATTTGGAGCCAGAACTTGAATTTCCAAAGATGTTTAGGGCTTGGAGTTTTAATTTCCCATTCCTCTCTCCATTTTTAGTGAAACTTGGGTGTTAGGAAAATAAGAATGAAGTGAAGACGAGAGGTGGACCGAGCTAGAGTAATAAGTGGGGTTAATGGCTGAAACCCAACCCAAAGCCCTAAATGAAAAGTAGCAAAAATTCTTCTAACTCCAAACATATCGAAGTTTAAACTTAAAAAGGTCGCAAACACCATTTTGAACTCAATGGAAGTGATATCAAGTCCAAGTTCGGCTGTTTGCAAAAGTAGCTTTTCGGACAAAAATTCGACTAACGATGAAATATTTAAATAAAATATTTAAATATTCAATCGTA
This sequence comes from Allium cepa, assembly GCA_030765085.1. Taxonomy (NCBI): domain Eukaryota; kingdom Viridiplantae; phylum Streptophyta; class Magnoliopsida; order Asparagales; family Amaryllidaceae; genus Allium; species Allium cepa. Next base: position 345,659,045 of record CM060934.1, read on the forward strand.
AAATATGCGGGTTGTTACATTTATTTAACTTGACATATTCATTTAAATCTCTTTAAACCAAAATCTCAATTTTGTTAAGTTTCAAATCAAATTTATCTGAGTACAGTTCTTAAATAAATTAAATTTCAAATCAATTTCATATTTATCTTCCAGCCTAAATTTTTATTTAAGTCATTATGTACTCTATGTAAAATATAATTTAAATAAATACTTGACCATATTATATTTTAATAAAATCAAACTTTATTATTAAACTTATTTTATATTTTAAAACAAATTTATACATAGCTTAAAATCAAGAATTTAACTATATAAAAATAACATTTATATAATATCCATATCAATATTTTATAAAACCATATATTCCTTTCCAAAACCATAGAAATCCTTTCAAAATATTTATATATATAGATCACGGTGTCTGTATATAATTTTTTATCCTATGATCAAGTGATATGGATATTTATCATTTCGATCTGCAATTTAATATTTTACGGTTATATATCATTTCAAACCGCAATCTCGAATGAAATAAAAAATCCATAACAAACTTGTAGTTTATAACAATATAAAATACAACATCCATACATCCAATATCAATAATCAAGCATTTATCACAATCATCATCCAATTCAACCAATAACATCAATTTTGAGCAAATAATAAACAACGGGTATTTACTGGCAGTTTATATTCAATAATAAATTAAATAACAATTTAATCCATATAAACTCAAATTAACTGAGATGATGATTCAAAATATGCCAATAGTCGTAAATAAATTTCTAATCACATCATAAACCAATTTAACAGACATAAGAAATTTTAGAAGTTGTGAGTGGGTTAAAACACTCACTTTAGAATTTAAATTGAATTTAAATCCAATTTAAACCCAAAATTTGAACAGTCTCATAATTTGTCCAAACCCGAGCCATAATTTCTAGAATTTCAATATGATCATAGCGGAGAAAACTACACGTAATTTCGACCTCGTATGCAAAAGTAATTGATGTTACAATATTGGAATCATAAGTTAAAATAAAATAAATAAATAAAATGAACATCTCATGTGATGCTACGTCGCGCATCGTTTACACGCATGGCATGCTCCAAGGTTGAAGCCGAAACCCTAGTTGCCGTCATGCTTTGAATTTTCGCGGCCACTCAGAGCATCGCCGCCCCCAATCAGGACCTTCCCACGTTGTCGCCACACTCTGGCGCCCCTTCGGTGAGGTCGCGGGCACCAATGGCCTTCCCGATGTTGATGCGTCGCCGCCACCTAATCTAGCCAGGCACGACCACATCGACAACCTCCAGACAAACACAGCCATGCCGATCGACTTACCTCCTCCTCCTCCACGCACTGCAAACTCTCGATCGTTCTTCGACGAGAATCCACCGTTGAACGAGAAGCTATCTAACGAACGGCCGACACTTCTCCATCAATTTGTGGTCAACCGGTAATTCAAATTGAATGACGAACCACATATTTGAGATGCGCCCTTTGATAGCTTCAAGATGGTATATGATTCGATATAGTCTAAGGAGGCTGAATTTTTGAAGTTGAATTTTGAATTGAAACTGGATTGTAAATTTTAGGGTTTGTCTGGCAATGAGAAAGAGGAGCAACAGAAATTTCTGTACGTACAATAATGAGAAATAGTAAGGATGTTAGGGTTTATAACGACATACATATAAGCAGAACACGATAGAAACAAATGGGCTTGATTGGTTGCAGAAAAAGAACGATAACGGCCCGAAAAGCTTGTTTCGACTTCGAAACGAAAATGGGTCAACCTATATATCACAATAGATGTTTCTAAATTTTTTAAAATCAATGGAACATGTTTCAAGTCCAAATTCCATCGTATGAATTAATTACGTTAAAATCAGCTTATTTCAAATTGATTTCAATTGATTTCAATTAAATTGATTTCTAGACGTTTCAAGCCCGTACGATTAAACGACAAGTCTGATCATTACGAAACTTGAAGTCCTATAATAATTCACTGTTACGGACCCGATGCGACGACCCGACTTCCTATCTCCAGGAAATCGCGTTGCCGAAGAAGAAAGAAAGGGATAGAAGAAGAAAAGAAAGAGAAAGAAGAACACAACAACAACAGATAACTCACAGCGGAACGAATAAATATAATATATCACATAGAATATTACATAGTATCAGAGTACATCAGGATTACACATCTTATACAACACATATTAGACAGTTATATACATCTGTCTAATTCATACAACTCAAGTACAACAGATACAGGTACAAACAAACACAGCGGAAACATAATATATCTACACGATGAAGCCTCCTGCTCCAAAACTCCTCCAGAATTCGTCAAGCTAACCTGAATCACTTGACTACTCATATATAATATGAGTACCCAAGAGTTTAATAAAACAGAAAATAAACACTCGGGTCAGACAGGGGTCTGGTGTGAGTAAACGGTTTAAAATTGCTTAACTTTAGAAAACCTTTGAAAGAAAAGGTATCACGTAAGACTTCCCACACATAAACATGGAAAAGTTTTTACCTTACGCTAACCAAAACATTTGATAGGAAATCCAGTGATATTATAATAGTGTCTAGGGTTTTCAAGTAAATATGAAATAGCCGAAATTGTTACATTCATTAAATTCCAGCTACTAGCCACAAAAGTGGGTAATACAATCAAAACCGTAGGGTCTCGTAGGGAAAATGGGTTTCCAACAATGGCAGGGCTACTGGGGTACCGCCCGTCACAGTACGTGGCCTAGATCAACGTACCGAGGATTACTCCCTTCATCCCCTGCTACACAAGGCCGGACCCATTCCTTACTGAATAGTTCCAAATGAGACCACCCCGTGGTTGGCGCGACCAACCACCCACACAGCCGAATAAATAAGGGACTCTAGACAGGGATGAATCTCACTCTCAAGTGGGGGCTACCCACGAAGCCTTGGCGCACCTCCCCTGTTTTAGCCATTCCCGGTTGATGAGGCTTGAGGCTGCGATTACCTTTATAGAACACATCACTTAGAATGCTCATCGTCCGCCTGACGATGTGTTGAAAGCATTCAATCCATACAAGTTCGTTCCGGGTTCGAACGAAACCGAAGGCACTATCTCGTTGCACTCATTATTGGAATCACCCTCAGAGTCAACGACCATAGCCCTTGCACTCTGATTCACCATCTCGAATCTATAAGCACTATTCCGTCAAACTCATTACGGAATCACCCACAGAGTTATACTGACGTATAGCCCTTACACCTCGAGTCTTCACTCGCTCCACTTGGATTAACGACCTAACGTTTAATTGGAATCGATGTGGTTTTCGGAATTCCAAATATGGAAACCCGATCCCGGTCTCACCGAAACCAAACGCCATTTTAATGTCCAAGTTGTACTTAAGGGTTTAAACAGTTTAAACTTATATTCAGGATGATATAATAAACAGATAGATGAATAACATTATCACAACAGATAATCATATCAAACATTCATCTCATAAACAGCATATCACATAACAGATATATCCAAATCATCCAATATCATTTAATCACTCAATATTAATCAACATTCAATATCAACCAATCATCCAATATCAATCAATATCCAAAGCAGAATTGATTAACTCCAAATCAATTTAATTAACCTATAATTAAATTAATTACTATCCTTTAATCACTTGGATTATCCTAATCCTGCATCATTTATTTATTACAAATCAAATTAAATTAATCATCTCTTAATGATTATCTTTAATTAATCTTCCTTGATTAATTATCTTTAATTACATTCAAGTAATTATCCTCAACCATATTCAGTAATTAACCTTTAATTACTATCATTAATTACAATAATTAATGATCCTTCATTAATTAATTATCAATAATTAATTGCATTAGAACTTAATTAATTACAATTTATTAATCACATTTTAATTAATTACTTTTATTAATCACCTTGATTAATTTCATTAATTTAATAATCCTTATTAATTAATTAAACCTTTAATTAATTAAATAATTAACTTTTAATTAATCATTTCATTAATCTTAATCAGTAATTAACAACTTGTAATTACTTATCTAAATTAATTAACTTCTTAATTATATTAATTGCTTTCAAATTAATTATATTAATCCTTGATTAATTAAACAAATTAATTAATCTTTAATTACTTCATTAAGTAATTATTAATCAATTTAAATTAATAATTAATCCTTAATTAATTACTTAATTAATTAATTACATTTTAATTAATTACCCTTAGTAATTAATCTTAAATTAATCACATTCATTAATTAATTACATTAATTAATTAACTAAATTTACTAAGTAATTAACCTTGATTTCTTACATAAGTAATTATCTCTAATTACTTTCATTAATAAATCTTAATTACTTTCTTAATTAATTACTTATCAATAATTAATTCTATTATTAAATAATTCTTAATCCTTTAATTAATTAATTACTTCATAATTAATTAACTTTAAAACAATTATTTTAATTAATCTTTAATTAATAACATTATGTGATTATTCATTAATTACCCTCAATTTAATTACTTCCATAAGTAATTACCATTTCTTAATTATTAACCATTAATTACTATATTAAGTAATTACACTTAATTAATTCTTAATTAAGTGATTACTTAAAATTTAAATAAATAATTTACTAATTATTTAGAATTAATTAAACAATTAATTAATTAACTTTTAATATTTTAAAATCCTTAATTAATTAAGAAAACATTTATCTTAATTAAACTCTTTACTTATTAACAATTCATATTAATTTAGTATTCTTAAGGTTCATAACAAAGATAATTTAACCATATTTATTTCCACAAATTAATCATTTGAATTAACCAAATTTAAATAACTTGAAGACGCATTTTCAATTTGGTTTACAAAATTTTAACATCAATCTTATTTGGAAATAAGAATTTTAGAAATCAATTTAGAATCTAAAACACTCATAAATTATCTAAGTTAAATTTATTCATTTTCAAATTAAATTTGAAAGCTTTGTTATTAAAACATTACTTTAAAATTTGTTTTAAACTTTGATTCGATACTTAAATTCAAAACATTCTTTTTAATTTAACATTTCTTTTTTTTTTCCAAGTTGATTAACTTTTACTTACAAAAACAAGTTCTAACTTTGAATGTTTTCTTTTATAAAACTTGTTTTATAACATAATACTTGATCTAAGTTAATTCAATCTCGAGTTGCAACTTAAAATTCATAACAGAACAAAACTACAGCAACAACCCAAAAAAAAAAAAAAACCCCGAGACTAACTCGGCAATCACACGAACTTCCCCCGAGTCAAAAACCAGGCACCTCTGCTTCGAGTCAATCGCGATGAAACGCGAGTGTTTCTTCGCGTCTCCAAATCGTCTTCCCCAATGACTAAACCCAGTTTCCCCCTCCCCCAAACGCAAACTTCCCAGTGCACAGCAACTTCTCGTGTGCACGTGCACCTCCACTTCCAGCCTCCGATGACCACCCCGACCAACTACGACAGTCACCCTAACGCAAGCGAGCACAACAACACATCCAACTCGAACCAATCATACGCGAATCGAAATTTGGACCACCTGCTCGAAAACTGCAGAATGTGTTCGACACAGAACCACCCACGGCCGTCCACTCCCATGCCGTTGAACTTCGCCGACCACTCCAACAAATTTCCACGGCCACGAGCTACCTCCTACCCAAACACAATTGAACTCGATCCACTATCCAATCCGTAATCTGCCTTCATAGCCAAACCGAAAACAATTCAACTAAAACCCTAGTTCGATCAATTTCGAACTATCCACTCATTAGAAAAATTATCTTGTATTTTTCCTATAACCAGCAATCTATACTCAAGCTTTGATCCAAATTTCAAACCAAAATGATGTCTAGATAACCAGAAATTCTCAAAATCCCCAATTCCGTATAAACCCCAATTTCAACATGAGTACTCAATTAAAAATTATCATGCAAACTCTAAAAATCATATTTTTCCAAATGTAGTTCGATTATAAACTCAAAACTAAAAATTGAAATTATAAAATTTTGCCCAAGTTTGGTTTTTCACTGTATTTAGAAATTTTTAGAGCAAATCATTCAATTTAAAATTCTATAACTATTTTAGATGATCAATTACTTGATTACAAACAACTTTCGTTTACAAATTACAGTCCAATTCGTATTCAATATCATGTTATTGAATTTTAAAAAAAAAAAAAAAATAACAAACCTGTATAACACAGGATTCATATGCAGGCATTTACTATTTTTTTCATAAACTTACATGCAGGAAACAAATATGCATCATCTAAATCAAATACATTAGCATGCAACATTCAATCAAAGATTAAATCAAACTGTTTTTAAAATAGAGTTTACTCACCTTTATTATTTCAGAGCAGAGCAGTTTCTTGAATTTTCCAGGCTTGGATACTTTAAATCTGGTTAATGCATTTTATTTGATTTCTTGCTGTTGATTCTCCTTTTAGTTGCAGAAATAAGATGCCACTTTGAATTTGTAAATTGCAGATTTCCAATTTTTCTTTGCAGTTTTGAAGAATGCAGATATTAATGTTGCAGGTTGAATTCCATTTAGTTGCAGATTGAAATTGCTGATTTTAATTTGCAGATGAACTTCACTTTTGAAATGCAGGTTGGTTCTTTACTTGAATTTGCATGTTGCAGATTTGAAATTGAATGTTCATTTGAATTTGCATATTGAAGTTATGAAGTTGCAGATTTATCTTTCAGGTTTGATTTGCTTTTGGTTATGATTTTAGGTTGCCATTGTTTTTAGTTAAGATGTGAAAATAAAGAAAAGAAATGTTTGAGAAAAAAAATTGGTTTTCTTCTTTAATCATTTGATAAAAATAAAATAAGTATTTGCCACATGTCTCCAATTTGAACAAATGTCTCTCAATATACTTAATGTTCTTACATGTGTTCTTGACATGTTAATATATTTACATATCCTTTAAGTGTTTTTAATTGATTTTACTTAGTTTAAAATGTGAATATAACCTACTAATTTAATTACTTTGTACATAAATGTTTACTCATGTATCTATATGTACTTATGAAATGTTTATATGCATTAGTGAAATATTTTTTATGAGAAGCTTTTGAATTTTACTAAATACAAGTGTGAAATCTTTAAACATGTATCTCATTAACATTTTAAAAAGGAAAGCAAAACAAAATATTTAAATCTTTTTAAACTATCATTTTTGAAATAAACAACTATTTTATATTTTGAAGACAAATCTTGAATAAATCTTTAAATTATCTCTTGAAAAATTTTAAGTTTTAAAACAAAGCTCCAATTACATTATTCATTCATATCTAAATTATTAATGGATTAAATTAAATTTCAAAACAACTCAAACTATAACATATACTTACATATATATTATAATTTGAAAATTCATTCTTTATTTAAAACAAAAGATCTCCTATTTACAATATATATCAAATGTATACATTATAAATAGAATAAAATTTTATTAGCTTTTGAAAAACAATTCTTATCAAATTTTGCTAGATTAAAACTCATTAACCTTTAAAAGATTAAATTTACCAATTTAAAATTAAAATTATAAAGAAAATTATCAAACCAATTAAATTATTTACACAGATTATTAAATTCTTATTGCCCAAAATTCCGGGTCGTTACAATCCTTCCCCCTTAAAAGAATTTCGTCCCCGAAATTTAAAACAAAGGTAATTTAATAACCCTTAAAAGATTTTTATTTCAAACAGCAAAGCATTCCTAACAACCAATTACTAACAACCATAGCAATCAATCATACAAACAATCCCTAACTAATTATCCTGATATAGATCAGAAGGAATCCTTCTAATACTATTTCGAGTTTCCCAAGTAAAAATCATCGGGAGACTCGTTCTACAGAAGCTAAACTAACAAACTACATCACCAATATCCAGAGCTCCTCTCTTCTCTAGATCCATCAATCTGAATAGAACATCAGACTATTCTCAAATTCAGCTCAACATCCAACTCCAACTGAACTACAGATTCAACAACCAATGATGAATCATACACGTACTCCCTTAGAGACACGTGTTACAAAATGAATTCTAGATATCCAAACTGGCAATTCAATCTCATCCTAAAAAACATAGATAAGAGATCTCAAATGCCACAGCACTACTCAACCAATCTTATCCAAAATCTGTTCTCTTAACCAGAAAATTCTAACATCACTGAAGTCCCCAACTTCAAATACCAAACTCCTTATCTCAAATCTGTATAACTCAACAGATAATCTTGGACTGCCAAACTCTTCTTGATCAGCTCAACCAATGCTGATACTTCCAGAAACAACTAGACCAAAACAAACCAGCTTCTGGATCCTATCCAACAGAAAAGCTTTCCAAAACCCGTCGAAATCCAGAACATAAACTCCACTCCAAAGCAATAGCAAACAGAACTTGCTTACTTCCTTATACAGCTGCTATCTCGCTTCCGCTGCACAACTCTGATTCTAAAATAAATGAGAATACTATTGATGAACACGAATACAAACTTATCCAATATATCCGGGAAACTTTGTCCACCAAATCCATAAAAATCTGAGTGACACATCCGACTCAGTCACACAACCTTAAAACAGAATCCTATTCAAAAGCTAAATCAGTCCAATTCCAATTTCTAAAGATATCAGAGTTGCTATACCAACTCTCCTTGCTTCAAGAACCATCCTACTACCAGGCTAACTTCAAAAATTGCTTCTGGAACCAAAACAATATGGAACTCAACTCCAGATGCATACAACCTTCTGATTACCTCAGCAGCTCCTACTTCCACATGAGAACCCTCAGCCTCAAAAAAAAAAGATTGTCCAAGAAAAATTCTCATCTAATCGTAAGTCACTTTTGCGATCCAACCTAGTTCGAATTCCAAAGAAACTGTCCCCACTTACCAATTAGAACAGTCTTTAACTTTTCCAAACAAGGTTCACCCTCAAGAAACATTCACCATCTGCTCGGACTGCTAAAAGAAGAATCACAAGATTTCTAAACCCCCAGAGAAACAACCAACCTTGTTGCTTCCAAGCTCTACCTCGATGATACTGCGAAGCCAAAAGACCTTCTCGTCAGCACACCGAACATTTCTGAGCTGCACTGCTACCACAGCTATCCAAAGACTCTAATCTAAGTCTTGTCAAAACCCAAAACCTTCAACAAACCACACAACTGACTTCCGAGATGGCAGACAACTTCTCAAGGAACTCGGACTCCAAGCCAAGCATCCACAACTCTCTTACCTTAAGGAATAACAAGTGAGACCATGCCAAAGCAAAACGACTCATAGACCTTAGTCTCATATTCCAAAACAGCCAATCTCCTTGCTAAAGATCCAGATAACTTCTACACAGATGAGTCTTCCCTATGGTAGGTAAAGACTGCTCCTCAACTACTTCTAAAACTGCTTCAAAAGAAAACATCTTCAGAAAATATCCAAGGATCACGCAGTTACCAAGATATCATCACTTATTTCTGCACTTCCAACAAATCCAAACTCAAGAATAATTCGCTTACCCAAGCGAAATCCCAACTTACACTCCAAAGATAATCTCCGAATCTTCAAAATGATTTCTTACGGATATCAGAGAAATCCTATACTCCAAACTACAAAACTTACTCGAGACGGTATTAGGTCTACAGTCTCAACAAACACTTCCAACCTAAACATATGGACCTCATCCATTAGTGGTAGTCGTGTTACACACACACCACTACTACTCCATCTACCTCTAAAACTTACGTTGGCAAATCCGAACAGATAACCCAACAGATCAGGTAGATATAAATATATATATAGTTATATATAAAAATTACAAGTACGCTCTCTCAAGAAAGACACACTCCAGAGCTTAGGCATTCGCTCAACCTAACGCTCCCTAAAGAAAGACACACTTCAGAGCCTAGGTATTCACTCAACCTACTGCTCTGATACCAAGTGCGACGACCCGACTTCCTATCTCCAGGAAATCGCGTTGCCGAAGAAGAAAGAAAGGGATAGAAGAAGAAAAGAAAGAGAAAGAAGAACACAACAACAACAGATAACTCACAGCGGAACGAATAAATATAATATATCACATAGAATATTACATAGTATCAGAGTACATCAGGATTACACATCTTATACAACACATATTAGACAGTTATATACATCTGTCTAATTCATACAACTCAAGTACAACAGATACAGGTACAAACAAACACAGCGGAAACATAATATATCTACACGATGAAGCCTCCTGCTCCAAAACTCCTCCAGAATTCGTCAAGCTAACCTGAATCACTTGACTACTCATATATAATATGAGTACCCAAGAGTTTAATAAAACAGAAAATAAACACTCGGGTCAGACAGGGGTCTGGTGTGAGTAAACGGTTTAAAATTGCTTAACTTTAGAAAACCTTTGAAAGAAAAGGTATCACGTAAGACTTCCCACACATAAACATGGAAAAGTTTTTACCTTACGCTAACCAAAACATTTGATAGGAAATCCAGTGATATTATAATAGTGTCTAGGGTTTTCAAGTAAATATGAAATAGCCGAAATTGTTACATTCATTAAATTCCAGCTACTAGCCACAAAAGTGGGTAATACAATCAAAACCGTAGGGTCTCGTAGGGAAAATGGGTTTCCAACAATGGCAGGGCTACTGGGGTACCGCCCGTCACAGTACGTGGCCTAGATCAACGTACCGAGGATTACTCCCTTCATCCCCTGCTACACAAGGCCGGACCCATTCCTTACTGAATAGTTCCAAATGAGACCACCCCGTGGTTGGCGCGACCAACCACCCACACAGCCGAATAAATAAGGGACTCTAGACAGGGATGAATCTCACTCTCAAGTGGGGGCTACCCACGAAGCCTTGGCGCACCTCCCCTGTTTTAGCCATTCCCGGTTGATGAGGCTTGAGGCTGCGATTACCTTTATAGAACACATCACTTAGAATGCTCATCGTCCGCCTGACGATGTGTTGAAAGCATTCAATCCATACAAGTTCGTTCCGGGTTCGAACGAAACCGAAGGCACTATCTCGTTGCACTCATTATTGGAATCACCCTCAGAGTCAACGACCATAGCCCTTGCACTCTGATTCACCATCTCGAATCTATAAGCACTATTCCGTCAAACTCATTACGGAATCACCCACAGAGTTATACTGACGTATAGCCCTTACACCTCGAGTCTTCACTCGCTCCACTTGGATTAACGACCTAACGTTTAATTGGAATCGATGTGGTTTTCGGAATTCCAAATATGGAAACCCGATCCCGGTCTCACCGAAACCAAACGCCATTTTAATGTCCAAGTTGTACTTAAGGGTTTAAACAGTTTAAACTTATATTCAGGATGATATAATAAACAGATAGATGAATAACATTATCACAACAGATAATCATATCAAACATTCATCTCATAAACAGCATATCACATAACAGATATATCCAAATCATCCAATATCATTTAATCACTCAATATTAATCAACATTCAATATCAACCAATCATCCAATATCAATCAATATCCAAAGCAGAATTGATTAACTCCAAATCAATTTAATTAACCTATAATTAAATTAATTACTATCCTTTAATCACTTGGATTATCCTAATCCTGCATCATTTATTTATTACAAATCAAATTAAATTAATCATCTCTTAATGATTATCTTTAATTAATCTTCCTTGATTAATTATCTTTAATTACATTCAAGTAATTATCCTCAACCATATTCAGTAATTAACCTTTAATTACTATCATTAATTACAATAATTAATGATCCTTCATTAATTAATTATCAATAATTAATTGCATTAGAACTTAATTAATTACAATTTATTAATCACATTTTAATTAATTACTTTTATTAATCACCTTGATTAATTTCATTAATTTAATAATCCTTATTAATTAATTAAACCTTTAATTAATTAAATAATTAACTTTTAATTAATCATTTCATTAATCTTAATCAGTAATTAACAACTTGTAATTACTTATCTAAATTAATTAACTTCTTAATTATATTAATTGCTTTCAAATTAATTATATTAATCCTTGATTAATTAAACAAATTAATTAATCTTTAATTACTTCATTAAGTAATTATTAATCAATTTAAATTAATAATTAATCCTTAATTAATTACTTAATTAATTAATTACATTTTAATTAATTACCCTTAGTAATTAATCTTAAATTAATCACATTCATTAATTAATTACATTAATTAATTAACTAAATTTACTAAGTAATTAACCTTGATTTCTTACATAAGTAATTATCTCTAATTACTTTCATTAATAAATCTTAATTACTTTCTTAATTAATTACTTATCAATAATTAATTCTATTATTAAATAATTCTTAATCCTTTAATTAATTAATTACTTCATAATTAATTAACTTTAAAACAATTATTTTAATTAATCTTTAATTAATAACATTATGTGATTATTCATTAATTACCCTCAATTTAATTACTTCCATAAGTAATTACCATTTCTTAATTATTAACCATTAATTACTATATTAAGTAATTACACTTAATTAATTCTTAATTAAGTGATTACTTAAAATTTAAATAAATAATTTACTAATTATTTAGAATTAATTAAACAATTAATTAATTAACTTTTAATATTTTAAAATCCTTAATTAATTAAGAAAACATTTATCTTAATTAAACTCTTTACTTATTAACAATTCATATTAATTTAGTATTCTTAAGGTTCATAACAAAGATAATTTAACCATATTTATTTCCACAAATTAATCATTTGAATTAACCAAATTTAAATAACTTGAAGACGCATTTTCAATTTGGTTTACAAAATTTTAACATCAATCTTATTTGGAAATAAGAATTTTAGAAATCAATTTAGAATCTAAAACACTCATAAATTATCTAAGTTAAATTTATTCATTTTCAAATTAAATTTGAAAGCTTTGTTATTAAAACATTACTTTAAAATTTGTTTTAAACTTTGATTCGATACTTAAATTCAAAACATTCTTTTTAATTTAACATTTCTTTTTTTTTCCAAGTTGATTAACTTTTACTTACAAAAACAAGTTCTAACTTTGAATGTTTTCTTTTATAAAACTTGTTTTATAACATAATACTTGATCTAAGTTAATTCAATCTCGAGTTGCAACTTAAAATTCATAACAGAACAAAACTACAGCAACAACCCAAAAAAAAAAAAAACCCCGAGACTAACTCGGCAATCACACGAACTTCCCCCGAGTCAAAAACCAGGCACCTCTGCTTCGAGTCAATCGCGATGAAACGCGAGTGTTTCTTCGCGTCTCCAAATCGTCTTCCCCAATGACTAAACCCAGTTTCCCCCTCCCCCAAACGCAAACTTCCCAGTGCACAGCAACTTCTCGTGTGCACGTGCACCTCCACTTCCAGCCTCCGATGACCACCCCGACCAACTACGACAGTCACCCTAACGCAAGCGAGCACAACAACACATCCAACTCGAACCAATCATACGCGAATCGAAATTTGGACCACCTGCTCGAAAACTGCAGAATGTGTTCGACACAGAACCACCCACGGCCGTCCACTCCCATGCCGTTGAACTTCGCCGACCACTCCAACAAATTTCCACGGCCACGAGCTACCTCCTACCCAAACACAATTGAACTCGATCCACTATCCAATCCGTAATCTGCCTTCATAGCCAAACCGAAAACAATTCAACTAAAACCCTAGTTCGATCAATTTCGAACTATCCACTCATTAGAAAAATTATCTTGTATTTTTCCTATAACCAGCAATCTATACTCAAGCTTTGATCCAAATTTCAAACCAAAATGATGTCTAGATAACCAGAAATTCTCAAAATCCCCAATTCCGTATAAACCCCAATTTCAACATGAGTACTCAATTAAAAATTATCATGCAAACTCTAAAAATCATATTTTTCCAAATGTAGTTCGATTATAAACTCAAAACTAAAAATTGAAATTATAAAATTTTGCCCAAGTTTGGTTTTTCACTGTATTTAGAAATTTTTAGAGCAAATCATTCAATTTAAAATTCTATAACTATTTTAGATGATCAATTACTTGATTACAAACAACTTTCGTTTACAAATTACAGTCCAATTCGTATTCAATATCATGTTATTGAATTTTAAAAAAAAAAAAAATAACAAACCTGTATAACACAGGATTCATATGCAGGCATTTACTATTTTTTTCATAAACTTACATGCAGGAAACAAATATGCATCATCTAAATCAAATACATTAGCATGCAACATTCAATCAAAGATTAAATCAAACTGTTTTTAAAATAGAGTTTACTCACCTTTATTATTTCAGAGCAGAGCAGTTTCTTGAATTTTCCAGGCTTGGATACTTTAAATCTGGTTAATGCATTTTATTTGATTTCTTGCTGTTGATTCTCCTTTTAGTTGCAGAAATAAGATGCCACTTTGAATTTGTAAATTGCAGATTTCCAATTTTTCTTTGCAGTTTTGAAGAATGCAGATATTAATGTTGCAGGTTGAATTCCATTTAGTTGCAGATTGAAATTGCTGATTTTAATTTGCAGATGAACTTCACTTTTGAAATGCAGGTTGGTTCTTTACTTGAATTTGCATGTTGCAGATTTGAAATTGAATGTTCATTTGAATTTGCATATTGAAGTTATGAAGTTGCAGATTTATCTTTCAGGTTTGATTTGCTTTTGGTTATGATTTTAGGTTGCCATTGTTTTTAGTTAAGATGTGAAAATAAAGAAAAGAAATGTTTGAGAAAAAAATTGGTTTTCTTCTTTAATCATTTGATAAAAATAAAATAAGTATTTGCCACATGTCTCCAATTTGAACAAATGTCTCTCAATATACTTAATGTTCTTACATGTGTTCTTGACATGTTAATATATTTACATATCCTTTAAGTGTTTTTAATTGATTTTACTTAGTTTAAAATGTGAATATAACCTACTAATTTAATTACTTTGTACATAAATGTTTACTCATGTATCTATATGTACTTATGAAATGTTTATATGCATTAGTGAAATATTTTTTATGAGAAGCTTTTGAATTTTACTAAATACAAGTGTGAAATCTTTAAACATGTATCTCATTAACATTTTAAAAAGGAAAGCAAAACAAAATATTTAAATCTTTTTAAACTATCATTTTTGAAATAAACAACTATTTTATATTTTGAAGACAAATCTTGAATAAATCTTTAAATTATCTCTTGAAAAATTTTAAGTTTTAAAACAAAGCTCCAATTACATTATTCATTCATATCTAAATTATTAATGGATTAAATTAAATTTCAAAACAACTCAAACTATAACATATACTTACATATATATTATAATTTGAAAATTCATTCTTTATTTAAAACAAAAGATCTCCTATTTACAATATATATCAAATGTATACATTATAAATAGAATAAAATTTTATTAGCTTTTGAAAAACAATTCTTATCAAATTTTGCTAGATTAAAACTCATTAACCTTTAAAAGATTAAATTTACCAATTTAAAATTAAAATTATAAAGAAAATTATCAAACCAATTAAATTATTTACACAGATTATTAAATTCTTATTGCCCAAAATTCCGGGTCGTTACACCCGATGAAACTGGTTTCGTCGAAATTCAAGTCAGTGGCCAAAATGGCTATATTTCACATTATTAAATTAAATTAATATTAAATTAATTAAATCACTTTTTCGTTTCAAATTTAAAAATTCACAAATTCGATCATTTTTTATTTCTTAAACAATTACAATAACTTAGACAACTTCGATATTAATTCAAAGTTAACCCATTACCATAATTAAATTTCAATTTTAAATAAATTCATTAATTATCAATTGAAATTTCAATAAATCCATTTATTTGATTTTAAATCCTGTATTCAATAAATTATTATCAAATGGATGAAATTAAAATTGGTTCATGATCTATTACATTAATATTCTCGAATTTCATCTTAATTTCTATAAACGTAATAATTAAATATTAAATCTCATTTAATTGCAATTAATTATCGAATTTTATTTAATACATTAAATAAACAATATATTAATTGTCACCTATTTACTTTTAATTACTTTAATTACATTTATAAGTTTATTACTTACCAACACAGGTTATACTTTCATATATAACACAAATTTTATTGCATTACCATTTATGATACCCATTCATTACGCTTCAATATTACATTCGCTTATCTTATATTGAATTCATAACCAAGTTGTAATAATTTACACTATTTCATTATTGGGATTTCACTCCAATTAGTTTTAATTACCATTGCTACACTTCATTTTCAACATTCACTTCATTATGAATTATAAAGTTTTTATTTCTTTCTAAATTTAATTACAAAAATCTTATTAAATTAACCAATTTATTTATCGAAATTTGTGGGTCGTTACACTTATGGACTATCTGTCCAGTCGCATAGCTTTCATAGGATCGCTAAGAACCTATTGGCCCCTATCAATAACATCATTCAATAATTTAACGGGTTCTCCCTTAACCTATTAGTATCTCCAATTTCATACTTTAGTTTTCATGGGTTGACTATGTACCTATTGACTTTTGTCATTAACTTTATCCGGGTATAGTTTTAATGAGATCACTACGAACCTATTAGCCCCTGCCAATAACTCTTTCCAAAAATAATTTTCGTGGGTTTATTATGACCTTGTCTAGTCTGAAAACTTGCTTGATCAGTCATTTGGCATCCTATGTTTTTGTCCACATGATCTACTGGATCCAATTCTACTCATAGTGTAACAGCCTACAAACCCGTACCCCTTGAGTCGACACTATTCTCCATCATGTCAACTTAAAGTGTACGGAAATATGTAAAGACCCGACATTTTCAACCATTTGCATCTACACATGTCGGAATTGAATTGCTCAGAATACGGCGTTGTAAATAAAATAGGGCAAATCTCATCATATACAGTAAATAAATAATCATAGATCACAGACACAGAGTAAATAATAATGCAGCGGAAGTAAAAGAGATAGTAGTTCATGAAGCTACTACATAAAAATAAGATACATCAGAGTTAGACAAGACAAAACAGAAGAGTAACAAGATATATCAGGTACAAATCAGAATACATCACCGAAATCACTGGATACTGAAAACAAATAGATGGCTGGATCTTTAAGAAAAGCTCCAACTCCGAAGATGAGTGTTGAATGTTGAATCACTCAATCTGACTCGAGCATAAAGCAAAACACAAAACACTCGAGTCGGGGCATAAATAATCATGAACTATAAATCAACTCAAGTGAAAAATCAACTCAAGTGAATAGTAAGAAAATGCATCAGTAACTTAAAGGATGCTTGGGATCACCCATCCCCTAAGGATCCATTAAACTATTTACTATGTAGTAATATTGCGCTATTATAATAATGTCTACAGTAAAATAAACTTACTTTAAAATAGCGTTGAAGGGTTACCCATAAGCCCCAACACGTAACAGTCCCAGTAGTCCATCCATTATCGGCATATCTCCAGATCAGGAGGCTACCCTAAATACTCCATGGGCTACGGGAGAAAAAAAACTCGTAGTAAGGCTCGATATGGTAGGTGACACGACACAACTAGGGAATGCCAGGGTAGATATACCAATTACGCTTCCGAGCTGGTAGTAACGCATAACAGCCACTACCGCCCACCTTGGAACACACTCCCAAATGAAAATCGGAGGATGGTCATCTAATCAATCTTAAGTAAGAGTATAGTATCTAAAGAATGTGTCCAATCGGAGGAATGACCTCACTTGGACCGTCGATTGCTCCTGTTTTAGCCACCTTATACGAACTCACGGCAGTTGGGTCCATGTTCATACCTCAATAGGATCGTCGCCACCATCCTACTTCATTCTGGAAACTCCACCGCGTACACAGTTGTTAAAGTGGTTTTCAGAGTTGGCAGAGAGTATGACAACTTCCGATCTCGGTCTCTTTAACAATCAAACGTTATTATAACTCCATGGTAATTTCAAAACAAGTATATACTTCACAAAATCAAATCATTTCATTTCAAAACTATATTCCAATCAATATTATATCATTTTCATTTCAAAACTATTCACCTTTCAAAAATCAAAATATTTTCAAAGTTATAACTCTTTCGAAACCAAAATACTTGAAATCATTACACTTTGAAAATCATAACATTTCAAAATCATATACTTGAAATCATGATACATTCCTTTAATTCTTTACATTTTTACAAATTCATTCAATTAAACCCAAATTTCCAATTTCCAATTTAATTAAATTCAAACCATCAGTTTCAATTCAACTTATTTTTCCAACAAACGATTTCAAATCTTATAAATTTCAAATACATATTTGATCCACAAAATAAACTATTCAAATTTTAATATATTTCAAAGCTTAAATATCCCACATTTCAAAACTAAATTTTATAATTTCACATATCTCAATTCTAACTTCATTATTACTTAGTTTTGAAATATTCATTTCATAAATCCACTATCTTTTAAATAAATTCAAATTACAAGTAAACCAAATATCCTTTCATACAAATATAAACTTCAAATATTCATTTATCGAAATCAAATATCATTCCAAATTCACATTCTTTATCAAATAAAGATTATATCATTCAAAATCATTAAAATATCATATCCTTCAAAACCTCATTATCAAATCATTATTTGCATTCAATTTCAAATATTCAAATTTAAATATCATTTAAAATAAAATATGTCATTTAATTATTATTTCAAATATCATTACAAAATACATTTCAAAATTCCATTCAAGAATTCATTTACCTCGTTACATTTCAAGCCATTTAATACATAACCAGGTAAACCTTATTTAAATTCAAATTCAATTTAAATTCCTTAAAATTCAAATTTAAATATTAAATTATGTTCAAAACTCCATAAATATCATAAATAATCAATTTCAAAAGTTAAATCATTTAACACTTTAAAATATAACTCAAATAGTGTTAAAATCTATAACATTTCAAAACATTGTCAAATATAGCAACGACGGCATTTATAAAGTGCCATCGTAGCTTATAGTTTCCAAAATAGTTTTGTTCAAGAATAAGACATTTATAAAATGTTGTAATAAATATTTAGTTATTTCAACATATTTAAATTCAAAAACGACAGCATTTAAAATGCTGTCATAAGACTACAACATTTTGGAAATGCAAATAAAAATTCCAGATTTTTATTTTAACCTTTCAAAAACAATAAAACTTCAATTTTTGCAAATTTTAAACTTATAAATCATATTTTTAGACTTCAAAATTTCACATTTAAATCATTTATCATATGGTTTATAACAACAAAATTTTAAAATCAAATATTCAATTTAAAACTCACTTTCATTTGTTAAGTCACAATTCAATATTATTAACTTATAAATTTAAATCAACTTAACATTTTACTTCAAATATAATTTCAAACTTTAAATTTAATTTTCATTATTTACATACATTTAAAAATATAATTTGAAGTCAAAAAATACATTTTACTTCAAATTTGCATAATTAATTCACAAATTCAAACTTAATATTTAGCTTTTTTAAAAACCATAAAATATATATTTTTAGATCAAATTTCGTACTTTTAAAAATACATATTTTAATAAAAATCATTTAAAAATATACCACGGTGTCTGTATATAATTTTCTAACCTAGGTCAAGTGATACAGATATATATCATTTCAATCCGTAGTTGACAAAGAAAACCCGGGTTCTATCATTTCAAATCCGCAATCCCAAGTAAATAAAAATAAATAAAAATCGCTCAGGCTTATCGTTTCAGCCCATAACGATTTTTCTCTATTCTAAAGTCTGTTCGGGTATGTATCATTTCAACCCATAGTGATTCTATTCTAACAGGGAACTTGCAGTGTGAATATATACATAAACAATATAAACAATTTCACTAGCAGGTAAATGTCGCAATATAATGTCATTTATCAACTGTCAGGTGATAATTAAGAGTTAACATGGTAATAACATGGCATAGCATATCATATCATAATCACTTACTTGCATAAGCATTTTAAATTACTAAACACTTGCCATCAATTCACCATTTCGTAAGTAAAATGTCAGAGTGAGAAAGACTCACCTTTTACAAAGCTAGAGACCAAAACAACAAACAAGCACGATTCCAAGGGCACGATAAGCACGATACAGCACGACATTGGATTCAAGTGAGAGAGATAGCCAAGATATGATCTTGCACACAACCAATAACACAACAATATAACACATGAATTTTCAATACAAAACAACATTGAAACTGATTGAAATAAAAGCAACAATGGACAAGACGATTTTACCATGCCTCAATCACTTCAATGCTTGGCCTAAGGGACTCTTTAGCTCAGCCATGATGTGATATAGCTCAGGTTATCATCATATAGGTCAAGTTTAGCACCTATGCATGGCAACATGAAGTGATGTGAAGGGTAGGAGTTGCATATGAAGAAGACAAAGGGATAAAGGCAAAATAGGTGAAGTTTTGTGCACCACAAGGCTTAGCCTAGTCAACATAGAGCTCGGCCATGCAAGATACAAGTTAGGTCAGATCTAAAGCTGATGCCGAGAGGTGGTGTAGGCAAGTGGTGGTAGAGCTAGGGGTGGGCAAAGTGAACTATGAAGGCAATAGTGGCGTATAGGCTTGGCTAGCATTGTTTTGGTGACATTTACATTGTTTTTGTGGTATTTTCATCTTTGGGATGCCCCGGCGTGACATGGACAGAGGAGAGGCTGATGTTGCAACTGGAGATGGAGGAGGAAGGTGGTCAGCAAGGAGAGAGGTTAGGCCAAGCAAATGTGAATGAACTAGGCAAAACAATGAAGAAAGAAGAGGAAAAGAGGAAAAGGAAGGAGAGAGGCCATTGGCTTCCATATTTTTCTCATCGCGGTGATTTTTTTCGAGGAGAGGGAGATTTCTCACGTGAATAAGAAACACAACTCATGGCTATGCAAAAAGAAAAGGTCGGCTATGCAAGAAAATGAAGAGCCAAATGAAAAATGAAAAGACAAAGGTGAAAAGTCATGGCATATGAAAGGGTTTTGACCCTTTGTTTTCTATTTCTTTTAAATTAAAAATAAACCATATATATTTCAATAAGTAAAATATAAAACTGAACAAAATAAAGTGAAAAAAGAAAATAAATAAATATTTTTAGGAAAATATAAAAGTAATAAAGAAAATAGTTATTAAATTGAAACTAGCATTTTAAAATATAAACAATGTACACTTAACATTGAAAAATTATAACTACACTTATGAAATGTTTTAAAAATAAAAAAATAAATACATAACATGTCATATATACATATATACATAAATTAGAACAAACAAAAACATTATTTACATAATTTAAAATAAACAATTTTGTTAAATAAAACAATGTACATACAATATTGTAAAAAAACATAACTTTCACAATATAAATCGTATTTCATCGAAATGAGAAGCAGTATTCTTGAAATTTTATTTACTTTCATAATAAAAGATAAAATTAAAATTTTAAAATATTTGAAATTTAAATTTAAAAGTCTAAGTTTGACCATATTGATCAAAATTCACATTTTTGGAAAATATTCTATTTATTCATGTTTGAAATACTAATTCACATAAAATTAAAATATATATTTAAAATAACAAAATTTATTCATTTAATAGAATAAAATTTTTAAATCAAGAATTCAATTTAAAATAATTAAAAGATACAATTAAAATAACTATAAAATACAGGATTGTTACACTCTCCCCCACTCAAAACTTTTCGTCCCCGAAAAGGAATGAGGTGTGGGAAAGCACAGAAAAGATATAATGAAAATAGGGTTAAGACAAGATGATAAGAAGATTAAAATTATACCTGATAACTGTTGTTATAGGTAAGTTTAACAAGGTGGAGATGATCTTCCCAAGATCCTCTAGAATCAAGAACACAAGCACGAGAAAGATCTTCTAGAATCTGATTCACCCTTCCTTCTTGACCGACGGTCTATGGATGGCAAGCAGTGCTCGGATTCAAGACGAGTACCAAAGATTATCAAAGATTATAGAAAGATTTCCAAACAGACCGGTATAAGCAATAGCCTTTCCATTCTGTAGCAAGATAAAGGAAATAAGGACAACCCAAAAGATAGTTTGAAAAAAAATAAGATAATAAATTTGAAACCATGAAAATTTCAATTTATATTGAAAATTAATTTTACATAAGTTAAATAAATCTTAACCATCTCAAATTTCATTATCTTATCATCAAATTATCTTAAATTAACAATCTCTAAAATCATGGATTTGAAAAAAAATCAATTATTACACTCATAATGTACTCAATAAATTTACTTCTTCTTCATTCCCAATTAAAAAATTAAAATTTATTCCTCTTACTATATTTTATCACCTATGTTAAATATATTATACTTTTTATAACTGCTTTAATTTATTCTTAGTTCCATTAACATCATTTTATATTGTAAATTACTCCATTATCCCCTTTTTCTTTATTTACCTCTGTTAATCTTTTTATAACTAAAATTTAAGCATATAACATTTATTATAACCACTCAAATTTTATTTATAAAATCCTTTTTATATTGTATATTATCCAATTACATATTCAACTTCTGAAAATTAAGGTAAGTTATATTGGAATGAAATTATGTATTATACAAATAAAACTTTCTAATTTAATCATTTCAAGCTTGAATATTTATCCAAATCTTGAAATTATACTTGAAATTATCCTTCAAGTTAAAATTTAGGAATTAAATTTCCGATAAATACCAAACTATATAGAGATAAATAAATGCACATATACTATATATATATATATATATATCCATTCAAATTTAAATCATATTTCAGCATATGTTATAAATCCAGTCTTATTTTAGAATTTCAAATCAATTAAATTTCCTAAAAAAAACTGTAGCAAGACTACAGAACGGTCTCTTCACTTTGAAAATCGAAAATGAATGTCGATGATGCTGCAGTCATCACCGAAGTTATTTTTCAGCGACAAAGAGAAGAGCACTAGTGTTCAAACTTAAAGTTCTTTGGAAACAAATTTCTATTAGAAAATACTTTAAATAGTATATCCTTTAAAACTTCAAATGCAAGGTTTGAAATCCATCGAAAATTCTCAAATTCTTGTTTTAAATTAATTTTAAATTTCCAAATAAATTTATAACCTTGTTGTATAGTTCAGTTATATATATGAAACAAGAAATAATGATATATAAATCAAATATTATTTCTTAACGACCAATTCAATAAAAATCCAAATAAATAGAGTTAACATGGTAATAACATGGCGTAACATATCATATCATCATCATTTACTTTCATAAGCATTTTAAATTACTGAACACTTGCCATCAATTCACCATTTCATAAGTAAAATGTCAGAGTGAGAAAGATTCACCTTTTACAAAGCTAGAGACCAAAACAACACATAAGCATGATTCCAAGGGCACGACAAGCACGATACAACACGACGTTGGATTCAAGTGAGAGAGATGGCCAAGATATGATCTTACACACAACCAATAACACAACAATATAACACGTGAATTTTCAATACAAAACAACATTGAAACTGATTGAAATAAAAGCAACAATGGACAAGATGATTTTACCATGCCTCAATCACTTAAGTGCTTGGCCTAAGGGACTCTTTAGCTCAGCCATGATGTGATATAGCTCAGGTTAGCATCATATAGGTCAAGTTTAGCACCTGTAGACGGAGTCATGAAGTGGTGTGAAGGGTAGGAGTTGCATATGAAGAAGACAAAGGGGTAATGGAAAAATAGGTGAAGTTTTGAGCACCACAAGGCTCGACCTATTCAACATTGGGCTCGGCCATGCAAGATACAAGCCAGGTTAGATCTGAAGCCGATGTTCAGTGGTGGTGTAGGCAAGTGATGGTGGAGCTAGGGGTGGCCAAAGTGAACTATGAAGGCAATAGTGGAGTACATGCTTGGCTAGCATTGTTTCGGTGACATTTACATTATTTTTGTGGTGTTTTCATCTTTGGGATTCCCCGGCCTGACATAGACAGAGGAGAGGCTGATGTTGCAGCTAGGGATGGAGGAGGAAGGTGGTCAGCAAGGAGAGAGGTGAGGCCAAGCAAATATGAATGAACTTGGCAAAACAATGGAGAAAGTAGGAAGGAGAGAGGCCATTGCCTTCCATATTTTTCTCATGGCCGTGATTTTTTTTGAGGAGAGGGAGATTTCTCACATGAATGAGGAACACAACTCATGGCTATGAAAAATGAAAAGGTCGGCTATGCATGAAAATGAAGAGGCAAATGAAAAATGAAAAGACAAAGGTGAAAAGTCATGGCATATGAATGAGTTTTGACTCTTTGTTTTCTATTTCTTTTAAATTAAAAATAAACCATATATATTTCAGTAAATAAAATATAAAAATGAACAAAATAAAGTGGAAAAATAAAATAAATAAATATTTTTAGGAAAATATAAAAGTAAATAAAGAAAATAGTTATTAAATTGAAACTAGCATTTTAAAATATAAACAATGTACAGTTAACATTGGAAAATCATAACTACTCTATAAAATGTTTTAAAAATAAATAAATACATAACATGTCATATATACATATATACACAAATTAGAACAAACTAAAATATTATTTATATAATTTAAAATAAACAATTTTGTTAAATAAAACAATGTACATACAATATTGTAAAAAGCATAACTTTCACAATATAAATCGGATTTCAACGAAACGAAAAGCAGTATTCTTGAAACTTTATTTACTTTCATTATAAAAGATAAAATTAAAAATTAAAAATATTTACAATTTAAATTTATAAGTCTAAGTTTGACCATATTGACCAAAATTCACATTTTTGGAAAATATTTTATTTATTCATGTTTGAAATACTAATTCACATAAAAATCAAAATATATATTTAAAATAACAAAATTTATTCATTTAACAAAATAAAGTTTTTAAATATGGAATTCAATTTAAAATAATTAAAAGATACAATTAAAATAATCACAAAATACAGGGTTGTTACAAAATACGAACAGTTAGGTTTAAAGAAGAAGGAGGTAGAAGAAGAAATTAAAAAAAACAATATCAGAATCTTACCATCGCAATGGAACAATATATAATAGATAACAACAGATTTTATTCAAAAGAATATGTAACTGGTTCATACACTACATTATCAGAGTACAACACAGTCTGCAGCACACAACTGGATAGTTATATTAAACTATCCTCACAAAACTGACTATACAGTTAATCAGACACAACGGAGTATACATCAAATACGTGTGATACGCCTCGCCATCTTGCTCGTCTTCTGAGCTCCACAACATCCTTTCCTTTATTCTACAATACTCGGTCTGACCCGAGCATTATAGCGAAATAACACCTGAGTCAGTCTGGAAAACCAGAGTGAGAAAACACACCCTATTGGATTACTAAGGTTTCCAAAATCCTTTAAAATCAAAGGTATCTCGTAAGACCATGCCATAAATAAACATGTCGGGTTTTTACCTTACGATAACCAAAACATTTTTATCAAATCCTTCTGATATTATAATAGTGTCTACTGAAAGTAAATTAGAATCTAGCTGAAATGCTTGCATCTCACGTTTCAGCATAGTTGGGCACAATCAAAACCGTACAGGCGCTTATTGGAGATTGGATTCCATACAATGGCAGGGCTGCTGGGGTACCGCCCGTCACAGTACATGGTCTAGGTCATCATACCAAGGATCCACCATGATCCCCTACATCATAAGACCGGAGCTACTCCTTGCTGGATAGTCCGAATAAGATCACCCTGCGGTTGGGATCAACAACCTCCCACACAGCCGAAAAAAAGGGACCTCTAGACAGGGATGACCTTGCCCTAATTGGTTGCTAGCCACTTACCTTTTGTGCATCTCCCCTGTTTTAGCCATTCTCGGTTGATGAGGCTCGAGGCTATGCATTACCTTTTTAGCACACATTCACTTAGAATGCTCATCATCCTCCTGACGATGTTCTGATAGCATTCGTCCATACAAGTCCGTTTCGGGTCCAAACGGAACCAAATGCATTATTCCTACTACATCCATTTTGGAATCACCCTCAGGATTAGTAGCGATTAGCCCTTGCACTTCACTGCTCCATCTTTGTCTCCAAGCCCTTACCTTCTTCGCGAAAACGTTCAATTCGGATCAAAGTGGTCTTCGGGTAATTTATCCCGATCCCGGTCTCTTCGAAATGATTAGCACATTGGCAAATATTGATAGTCGGTTATTTAACTATCAAATAATATTCACAAACAACCATCATGCATTAATAATTTTTCAAATTATTTATTAATTTTAAAATATCTTCGCAAGAAATATTTCCACTATTCAATCCTTTGAAAAATAGTTTTCAAATCACTTTTCTCTCTCGGAAGAAAATTCCCATCCAAATTGTTTTATTTCCACTGAAAATCCACTGAAAATCGCCAAGCCTTAATTACTTTAGATTTAAAAATAATTTCAATCACTTTATCCAATAATATATGCTTTAAAACACTTAAAATAAAAACTACTTAAAAGACTTTAATACTAGTTGTGAAGTCTAATGATAATTTTCCATGTAAAACTTAAACCAAACAAATTTAAAAATAAAAGTTATTCTCTAAAGTATAAATATTATATAATTATCTTTTAAAACATAATACTAGTTAATCCTTTAAAATAATTAATATTATAATTAATTTAACAAATATTTATTTTTAAAAACTTTAAAACCACTAAATAATAATTTCTTTCTAAAACATTGTTTTAAAATCATTTTAAAACCTCTAACTTATACTTGGAAATCTTTCTTTGAAAATATACTTGGCTTTCCAAGGAAATACATTTTCCTTTCCACATCTTTAGAAATAAACCACTATATATTTTTAAAACAAATTACACGTTCCATTATAAATTCCCACCGTGAATTTATACTTCCAAATATCCACTGATGTTTTATTTCACTTTATGAACCTAGTTATAAATTTCATAGTCTCATTCTCCTTTTAAAACACAGTTTCAAATGCTAAATCAATTTCCAAATCGATTTTCAAAATTTAGTCCATTTAAAAAAATTTCCTTTACTTATCCAATTTATTTCAACATCTATTAATTTCAAACTCGCTTCTTTATCTATGATTCAAAATCTTATTTTAAACTAAAAATATCCATTTCATTCTTTATTCAAAATTCTCCCTTTTAATTCTTCCCAATCATTTAAATCTTAAAATTTAAAATAAAATTATTTAATTCTTAAGTAACATCACTTAAGTCTCCAAAACTCCTTCAATTTCATTTGTTTAAAATCTCTACTTTTTTCTTTTCCATACCCAACATTTATTTAATAGAATTTAAAATCAAACCTTCATTCTTTTCGAATTCATTCTTTGATTTATCTAAAATTATTTTACTTAATATTTCTCTCTTACATCTCTTTCAAAACAAATCTTTTATATTTTCATATTTTCAAAATATCCGAATATATTCAGCTAACCATAGCATTCAAAAATTTCTATTACCAATAAAATCAATGTAATCATCACAGATTATAAGATAAATCACATCGCTGAATATAAAATAAATTTAACGTTTTGAGGAATCTAGTTGGATCCCTCTAACCTGTTTCCCTACATCCATAGATGTTAGCACAATATAAAATACAAATCCCACTTCGAGGGGGATATCACGGTATAAAGGGTCATCCGCTATTATGAGGGGAGCATAGGGTCTCATCCGCTATATAATGTGGGAAATCAACCACTCCAATATATATATATATATATATATATATATATATATATATATATACACACTATTATATTTAATATATGACATCCAAACTAATAATAAAATTATCAATTCAAGTAATAACCAATAATTTAAATTTAACTATTTAAATTTAAAAGGTAATCCAAATGAGTGGGATTAACTCACCTTTGATTTTATTTGCAATCCAATCCAACCCAGCTTGTTTCTCCATGATTTTAGACCTTGTACAAAATTTTATACAGTTTATTAATATTCAAAATAATAAAACAAATCAATTACCAATTTAACAGGTTTACTTAGCTAACTTTTCATTTAAATTTTCTAATTTTAAATAAATAACTAGCCAAATATATGTCTATTTCCAGTTGTAAACAAGATTAGCATAAAATGCTTTTAAAAACAAGTTTACATTTTCGAACTAAATAGAAGCTTTTTTTCCAGACTTTATATATTATTTCTGTTCAGATCTACATACATACATACAGATATACATATAGATTAAAAACAAAATTTTCTTTTTAAACCTTACTTGTAAATTATATACTGTAAATTTGTATATATTTTTCTTTGTAAATTATATACTTGTAAATTAACAAAACACTTCCAAATTCAAGTTTAACACTATACTATCTACAGTACTATCAATATAAATTTTACAAGCCTTTAAATTGTTTTTAACAAGCTTAAAATTTCCGATTCAACCATTTACTCAATTTTCAATTATTTAATTAAACAATTAAGTCAGGCAATAAATAGTGGCATTTGAAATTCAAGTTAGAATTTAACTTTTAAATATTTAAAATCAATTAAATATTCCAACTTCAAATGTCCAAAATCCCGGGTCGTCACATTCCTTCCACCTTAAAAGAATTTCATCCTCGAAATTACTAGTTAAGAGAAATGTCCCACAACCCGTTAATTTTTCTTCTCAAGATCATCAGTTTTAACACACCCAAACAACCTTTTATTAAAGACACTATCATATTTATTAACTTCCTAAACTCATCCATAACTTCCAAATAATATCATTTTCTCAACAATTCAAATTTAAATTTAAATTCAAACTTAAAATTATCCAAATTTCTCAAAGATGTCCTAACTCTCTAAATTTTCGAAAATTTTCGCCAGTGTCTCATTTGCGCGGCTAGCTCGGTATAACTACAAAATGCCTCTACGGGCCCCCAGATTTCAAAAGAAAACAAAAAAGCCAAGTGGCTAGATCAGAAAACCATCAAATTTTATACAGAAATTTAAATACATACCTTTTTGTCGAGTAAATTCAATTTATCTTCTGAAATCAAAAATCCCAATTTCTTTTTGCTTTTAAATACATGTACCCTACTTAGCAATAATATCCAATCACAGCATTCAAAATCATTTTATACATTTCCTCTCACGAAATTTCAATGTTTGCTTAATTTAAGTCGTACGATGTACATATACCATCCGTACGCAATTTCAAATCCAATCGCTCACTCGATCACACAATTTTATTTCCGAACTAGTATATTCACTCGACTCCCAAGTGCGGACTCAGATTTGGTTTCTTGATCAAAACCGTCATTATTCTTACATAGCCATAAACTATGTTAGAGAATTTCTAAAATCAATCAAAAATCCATATCCAGAGTTCGTCGTCGAAAATCGAGTGAAAAATCCCAACTCAGATCGGTACAACTACCTCGAAATCCTGTGCTCGAATTCTGGATCGAATTGCTATGCGAATAAAATAATATACGTACATCCTACATATTTAGCCCCTATTGATTATTAGCCATAACAATTTTCTTTTTTATTCACAATTATTTTGATTTATCACTTATTCACAATTTATTATTCCACATGCTTCTATCATATCTTCATTTCAAATTTTAACCAAGTATCTTTCCTATACCAAATTTTGCTTCAGAATTTCATTATTCATTTCTTAAGTCCAATATAAATATTTTCTATACTTCTTATGTTTATTCTCCCCTTCACAATTGAAGTTTATCATTATTATTTTTTAAATTAGTTCCATTTACTAATTTATTTCAAATTTCAATTCATTTTATCTCAAACATTTTTATTTAACCATCTCTTTAATTAGTTCCACTTACAGATTAATTTTACAACTTCACTTTACTCAATTCAATTTTTAATTTTAATATTCATTTTTCAATTTCATTTAGTTACAACCGAATAAATTCTCAAGCCTCAATACTTTATTCAAATTTTCATTTTCAATTTCACTTGAATTAAATTTTCCTTCCTTCTACCTATTTATTACCAATCAAATTTAATATTTCATTTTATTCAATATGATTCAAACCAAATCTCATTCCAATTCATTTTCTTACCCACTTAAATCAATTTGTTTATTTACAAATTTGGTTTTATTTAGTCCAACCTGAATAATTCCCCATTTTACACAATTCAAATATTCAGTTTCAATTCTATCTACTTGCAAATGCAAATTCATTTGTCTATCCACATTTTTATTTCCAACTTGTAACTTTTTATCTAAGTAACCATTTCACTTAGTCTCCTTAGACTTTTCTTTAAGTTCACTTTTACTTAACTAGATTCACTTACATTCCGGTTCAATTTAAATTTTAAACTTTCTATAAGTTTTCCACCTATTTAAATTCCCTTTTGCTAACTTCTTTTAATTCACTACAATTAATTAGCTTACCTTCCAACTTATTTTGTTTTCACGCTTACTTTTATTCAACCCTTCTTAAGTTAAATTTTATTTTAACATATTCAAAATTTTATAGATTATCAACCCATTTAAACAATTTCAAACCAACTCCAAAGTATTTTTAACAATTACTCATATTTCAAAAGCATTTTTAAAATCAATTATATCCAAAATCCTTCGGTATCAAATTATCTCTTGAATTTTAAAATCAAACTCAGTTTTGCAAACACTCCAATTTAAAATAATTTGGTAGAAATTCCTCTCTTGTAAACTCGAAAATGAATATCGACGATGCTGTAGTCATCACCGAAGTTATTTTCCAACGACCAGAAAGAGTTAAATGCTTTTATCTCTTTAAAACCTTTCAAATATTTTTAAATTCCAAATCTCACCAGATTTCAGATCCAATTCAAAAATATTTCCCAATATCACTATTATTTCTCCAAAACCTTTGATAATCATTTTCAAACTCAAAAGGAATTAAATTTTCAAATTCCAAATCCTTTCAACTCATATTCAAACATTACTCTGGAATTTTATGTCATTTTAAATATAAATCACATTATAATTCACATTTATAAATTTCATTTGTTAAATGAATTTATCCCCAAATCTTTGGTTATACCATTATTCCTTATTTCAATTACCATAACAACAATGATAATAATTTAATTCACTTCCTAACAACCAAGCAACCATATACTATAATAATTTACAAAATTATTTCCTTTATGTACAAAAATAATTTGGGAAAAATTATTTCATTTACCCTATTTTAAAACAATACTGTGTCGATTTATCTTGTCTAAGAGTTTAGAAATCCCTATCGATACAGTTGGCCAGACTGCACCGACTAGAATCTATAAACACTCAAACGATAAGTCAACACAATATAAAAACAATTTTTTTATATTCACTAACAAATACGTGCTCATATCTATTAATACACTCAAGCTCATTCTAGAGTACTACAGATTCTATTTCAATGAGTAATCCCCACCAAAGCCATGGCTCTCGCTTAACCTCGCTCTAATACCACTGTAACAGCCCACAAACCCGTACCCCTTGAGTCGACACTATTCTCCATCATGTCAACTTAAAGTGAATGGAAATACGAACCATTAGGGTTAAAGAAGAAGGAGGTAGAAGAAGAAAATTAAAAAAACAATATCAAAATCTTACCAGCGGAACAATATATAATAAATAACAATAGATTTTATTCAAAAGAATATGTAACTGATTCATACACTACATTATCAGAGTACAACACAGTCTATAGCACATAACTGGACACAACGGAGTATACATCAACAGAGTATACATCAAATACGTGTGATACGTCTCGCCATCCAGCTCGTTTCCTGAGCTCCACAGCATTCTTTTCTGTATTCAATAATACTCGGTCTGACCCAAGAATTATAACGAAATAATACCCGAGTCAATTTGGAAAACCAGAGTGAGAAAAGACACCCAACTGGATTATTAAAGTTTCCAAAATCCTTTGGAATCAAAGGTATCTCGTAAGACCATGCCATAAATAAACAGGCCGGGTTTTTATCAAATCCGTCTGATATTATCATATTGTCTGTTGAAAGTAAATTAGAATCTAGCTGAAATGCTTGCATCTCACGTTTCAGCATAGTTAGGCACAATTAAAATCGTACAGGTGCTTATTGGAGATTAGATTCCATACAATGGCAGGGCTGCTGGGGTACCGCCCATCACAGACGGGTCTAGATCATCGTACCGAGGATCCACCCTGATCCCTTGCATCACAAGACCGGAGCTACCCCCTACTGGATAGTCCGAATAAGATCACCCCACGGTTGCGATCAGCAACCGCCCACGCAGTCGAAAAAAAGGAACCTCTAGACAGGGATGACCTTACCCTAATTGGTTGCTAGCCACTTAGCCTTGTGTACACCTCCTCTGTTTTAGCCATTCCTGGTTGATGAGGCTCGAGGCTATGCATCACCTTTTTAGCACACATTCACTTAGAATGCTCATCGTCCTCCTGACGATGTTCTGATAGCATTCGTCCATACAAGTCCATTGTGGGTCCGAACGGAACCGAAGGCACTATTCATACTACATCCATTTTGGAATCACCCTCAGGATTAGTAGCGATTAGCCCTTGCACTTCACTGCTCCATCTTCGTCTCCAAGCTCTTGTCTTCTTCATGAAAACGTTCAAATCAGATCAAAGTGGTTTTCGGGAAATTTATCCCGATCTCGATCTCTTCGAAACGATCAGCGCATTGGAAAATATTGATAGTCGATTATTTAACTATCAAATAGTATTCACAAACAACCATCAGGCACTAATAATTTTTCAAATTATTTATTAATTTCAAAATATCTTCGCAAGATATATTTCCACTCTTCAATCCTTTGAAAAATAGTTTTCAAATCACTTTTCCCTTTCAGAAGAAAATTCCTACCCAAATTGTTTTATTTCCACTGAAAATCTCCAAGCCTTAAATACTTTAGATTTTAAAATAATTTAAATCACTTTATCCAAAAATATATACTATAAAACACTTAAAATAAAAACTACTTAAAACACTTTATTTGAAATACTAGTTATGAAATCTAATAATAATTTTCCATGTAAAACTCAAGCCAGACATTTAAAAATAAAAGTTATTCTATAAAGTATAAATACTAAATAATTATCTTTTAAAACATAATACTAGTTAATCGTTTAAAATAATTACTATTATAATTAATTTAATTAAATATTTATTTTTAAAAACTTTAAAACCATTAAATAATTTCTTTCTAAAACTTTCTTTTAAAACCATTTAAAACCTCTAAATTATACTTGGAAATCTTTCTTTCAAAATATATTTGGCTTTCCAGGTAAATACACTTTCCTTTCCACATCTTTAAAAATAAACCACTATTTTTTTAAATTACCCATTCCTTTATAAATTCCCACCTTGAATTTGTACTTCCAAATATCCACCGATATCTTATTTCACTTTATAAACCTAGTTTATAAATTCTATAGTCTCATTCTCCTTTTAAAACACAGTTTCAAATACTAAATCAATTTCCAAATCGATTTTCAAAATTTACTCCATTTAAAAATTTCTCCTTTAATTATCCAAAATTTATTTCAAAATCTATTAATTCCAAACTCACTTCTTTACTTATGATTCAAAATCTTATTTTAAACTAAAAATATCCATTTCGTTCTTTATTCAAGATTCTTCCTTTTAATTCTTTCCAATCATTTAAATTTTAAAATTGAAAATAAAATCCTTTAATTCTTAAGTAATGTCACTTAAGTCTCAAAAACTTCTTTAATTTCATTTATTTAAAATCTCTACAATTTTCTTTTCCATACCCAGCATTTATTTAATAGAATTTAAAATCAAACCTTCATTCTTTCCGAATTCATTCTAATTTATCTAAAATTATTTTACTTAATATTTCTCTCTTATATCTCTTTCAAAATCATATCTTTTATATTTTCATATCTTCAAAATATCCGAATATATTCAGCCAACCATAACATTCAATAATTTCTATTTCCAATAAAATCAATGTAAGAATCACAGATTATCAAATTAATCACATCGCTGAATATAAAATAAATTCAAAGTTTGAGTAATCCAGTTGGATCCCTCTAACCCGTTTCCCTACATCCACAGATGTTAGCACAATATAAAATACAAATCCCACTTCGAGGGGGATATCGCGGTATAAAGGGTCGTCTGCTATTATACGGGGTGCAAAGGGTCTCATCCGCTATATAATGTGGGAAATCAATCACTCCAATATATATATATATATATATATATGCAATTATGTATAATATATCACATCCAAACTGATAATAAAATTATCAATTCAAGCAACGACCAATAATTCAAATTTAACTATTTAAATTTAAAAGGTAATCCAAATGAGTGAAATTAACTCGTCTTTGATTTTATTTGCAATCCAATCCAACCTGGCTTGTTTCTCCATGATTTTAGACCTTGTATATTATACAGTTTATTAATATTCAAAATAATCGAACAAATCAATTACCAATTTAATACGTTTACTTAGCTAACTTTTCTTTTAAATTTTCTAATTTTAAATAAATAACTAGCCTAATATATCTCTGTTTCCAGTTGTAAACAAGATTATCATAAAATATTTTTAAAAACTAGTTTACATTTTCGAACTAAATAAAAGCTTTCTGCTTCAGTCTTTATATATTTATTTCTGTTTAGATTTACCTACATACATACATACATACATATATATATATATAGATTAAAAATAAAATTTCCTTTTTATACCTTACTTGTAAATTATATACTGCATATATATATTTCTGCGTATAATAAGGCAGTAATTCTTCCCTGCATATATATATATATATATATATATATGAATATTATTTTTCAATTTAAATATAACAAAAAGTGAATCGTTACCTATATATATTCTGCTTAAAACTTATATATTTATATATAATTTTTTTATAAATAAAGCTTGACCTAACAATTTATAAAATTTACAAACCAAAATTACAGAAATCAAGTTCAATTGTTCTCACCCAAAAAGTCTGGCGACCCCTCGTTCTTTCTTCCCAAACTCAACCTCTTCACTCCACAACCTTCGAGCTCGGCCTACCCTATGGTCTCGCGACCTGATGCTCTCCCATTGCCAAGGTGTCAGGAACTAATTGGAGGGCTCACAGCACGAACTCAACGTTGGTCTCGACCTTCAGACCTGATTGATTCGAGATGTTGCATGACTCGAAAGGAGGCGATTCCAAGCTTGAAATCGTAGGAAGTCATAGATTTCTATAGGGATTCGAAGGTGGCTAAAATCTTCGGTTGTCGTTATGGCATCGAATAATGCTTCAATGCGGTGATGGAAGGGATGAGTTGATGGAATTGGGTTTAGTTGAGATTGCAGAGAAAGAATGGAATTATATATATATTTAAAGGAAATTTGATTTCAAAATCTGTCTGCCAATTTTTATAAAACTCAGAGGATTTGATTTCTTTCAGGCTTCGGCCATTAAATTTTTTTCCTTCGTTTTGGTTTTAGTTTGAGGGGGAGGGAATGAGATTTTTGTCTAACAAGAGAAGTCTATGGTATTTTATTATTCCCTTTCTCTATTTTCTTGTTTTCTAAAAGGCACGTGGCTAGAAAAAAATAGAAAGTATGCCATGTGTTGAAGGAAAAAAAATGGCACAGTGAGCGATAAAGCTATAGCTGAAAAGAGGTTGACCAACAATTAAAATAATTTATATTTCAAAATATATCGATTTCTGCAACTCACAATCTCGACCTCCTATCGAGGCATGCCACTTGGTGTTTATAATGTTACACCTCTATACCGAACGCAATAGAAAAGGTTCCGAGTCCAAATTCGATCGTATGGATATGATAGATTTTTGGACCTAATTATTATATTAAATTTTCGATAAAGATTTCAACCCGTTTCTACCTCGTACGATCACACGACAACTCCAAACACTACAGAAATTTAAAATCCGATAATATCACACTATTACGGATCCAATGGAACTGGTTCCATCGAATTCCGAGACTGTGCACTGGAAGGCTATATTAAATATCATTTTAAAAGATATAATTTCAAAACTTAACAATACACTTCCAAATTCAAGTTTAACACTTTTACTATCTGCAGTACTATCAATATAAATTTAACAAGCCTTTAAATTATTTTTAACAAGCTTAAAATTTTAGATTCAACCGTTTACCCAATTTCCAATTATTTAATCAAACAATTAAGTCACTCAATAAATAGTGGCATTTGAAATTCAAGTTGGAATTTAACTTTTAAATATTTAAAATCAATTAAATATTCCAACATCAAATGTCCAAAATCCTGGGTCATCACACATACAGGAGTTAACTTAATTTATATTCACTATCGGGTCAACCTAGTTGGATCTGCCTTTTCTCCCCAAAATATAGTTAAGGGTGCATTATACAGTGAATATATTTATGGAAGAAGCAAATACAATAACACAACAATACCAACATTTATAGTTTAATATCCTTGAAATAATTTTCACATAAGACATGGTTAATCCATTTAACCTGTTATTTTATCAAGGAAAGCTTCTTTAAAAAATCCAAAATTAAAAGCCACTTCAAAGCTCCTTTATATTGCCATGGGTTTTCCTTTAAAAATAAGATTGGGTTCTTTGTTTTGAAAGCTAAGGCTTTAGAAGCCTTAGACCTTTACTTTCGAAACCAATGGAATATACCTTCCGAAAGCAATCAAACATTCTTTTCAAAACACTTAAACATATGCCTTTTGAAACACTTAATTATCTCTTTCGAAAGCATCAAAACCTTCCCTTCGATACTATCCAAATATCCCTTTCGATAGTATTAAAACATATCTTTCCAAATTATAGAAGCATAGCTTTGAAATCATTCGAAAGTACTATTTTTCGAAACCATTGGGTTTATTCTTAAATATAACCTTTGGATCAAAGTGAACATAATCGAAAGTAACCCTTTCGAAACCATTTAACCTTCAAATAAAAGAGCTTGGGGATAAACTGATGGCTCTAGAAACATCCTTTTGAAAGCTTTAATCTTTTAAGTAAAACAATTGGAAGGATAGCATCCAAACACCTTTCGAAGCTATTGCCTTCGAAAACTTTAGTTTAACTGGCTATTGGAGCTCTTTTCATAAGCATCGGAAAGTGGCTTGTTTTATTAATAAAATAAAAGCTTGCCTTTTTTACTAATTGAAACCTTAACCTATTTGAAAGGTATGAAAATGGCAGCAAGGTTTCGACTTGGCTCAAAACTAACCTTTTGAAAGCTTATCTTCAAAACATAATTTACGGAAACTCATTGAAAAGCTACCCTTTAAATAAAAAGGATGCAACCCCTTCGAAAGCTACATAAAAGCAATTCACTCCTTTCGAAAGCGTACATTAAAAGGAAGGCGAGCGACATCTTTTTTGAAAGCAAAACAAAGACCTTCAAAAGCATGGTTTCGACACTATACCTTCCGCCTTCTCCAATCCACTACGTACCAAAGCATTGTTACCATGTATATTGGTTACGACTTGGTTAGGGGTGGCTATATGGGATTGGAAGGCAAGAAACAAAAGTGGCAAGATGTTAAATCAATGAAAAATTGTTTTATTGCTTTTTTAAGGAAATGCTTTTCAACTGACTTGCATATTTGTAAAAGTATACTTGGTTGCCATAAACTTTATAAAAATCTTTTGTAAAAGACTTCCGAATTCTTCTAGAATTAAATAAAATAATTAAGAAATCTAGAATTAATTAAAATAATTAACAAAAAATCCCTTCCTTTTAACCAAAATAATTAAGACATTTAAGTCCTCCAGCTTAATTAATTTATTTTCCATAGTAAATTACTTAGGAAAAATCCCCAAAAATCATCAAAATTCACTTTTTATATCTAATATATATAAATTTTGGACCCAAAATCCTTTATATAATAGCCAATTTTTTTTAAACCCAATTACTTGTTTCTTCCTTTAAAAGCATAAGAAATTATCCATAGCTTGGATAATTATGAAAATTTAAACCCATCTCCAAAATAATATTTTACATAACATAATAAATACTCATGACATTCGAAACCTAATAAATAGAATTTTAGCCTTAAAATCGAATAAAACATCTATCAAACATACTTGTTTGAATCAAACATATCATGTAGTCCAAGCATATCATCATTAAAATCATCATAAAGGTTTTGAACTTAAAAACTAAAATCAAACGATCTTTAAAAACAAATATGAGATAGTTTTGATTATTATTCATCTTGCTTTGGTAATGAACTTGAGATTTGATCTTGATTAATCCTACTTTTCTTGAATCCTTAGATTTTAATTGATTTACTCCTCTTTTTCTCTAGGGTTATGGCCGACTTGCTCTTTGTTTTTGTTTCTAAACTATGAACGTATAGAATGAAAGTGGGAATAGGGGTTAAGGGGTTATGGGGTTATAGTGGATGGCTATTCCCCATAATACTCTTGCCTTATTCTCTTATTAGTTAACATATGAAACCATTTCCATAAACCCATTCCTTTAAATTTTCATTTAGTTAAGCATGGCCTCTATTAAATTTTCAAATCTCAATCTCCTTATCTCTCTAATCTTTACATTATTCTATTTCATTTATATAATTAAATATCCTAAACAATGTTATTTAAAATTAGGAGTGTTACAGGCTTGCACCCGTTTCTATTTTGAAAGTTGGAAATGTTGTCAAGACGATGCCTATAAGTAACACTACCTCAACTTGTCCGGCTTCATTTTCAATTGAGAAATAGCACTTGTTTCGAATCGACGAGTAGTGGTAGATATATGGTATTTAATTTCCATATACGATAGTTTTAATTATACCTGATAGTTGTTTTATTAATCATCGGATCCAATTTTCTTCATGGTGTGTCGTCATCTTAAAAACGATTAGCTGCTCTTCGAGCTTTGTTATACTTGTCGGAAATGACTAAACCAAAAGCATGAAAGGGGGCTAAGCTATGTGGGATTGCTCCCATTGAGGTATTTTCACATCTCATCCATATTTTTGTGTACCATCACATGAAAAATGGTTAAGAGTTAGATGTGAAAATATTCAGATACTCGGTAAGATTTGGCAAGGTCCGGCTTAGAGGGTCTCAAGTGTCATGGAGTAAATGAACTTCTTAAAAGCATATTGCTGGAGGTATGCTTCAAGGGGGGCGCACGTCCCTAGTCATTTTTTGAATATTTTCCTTTCCTTATTTGATTCGAATCATTGAATCTGTTTATCTTTAAACTACCATAAGAAGAGTCAACTAATCTTCGCAGTGTTTAAGTATTAATTTTGTCCATTCTATCAAGTTTGGACTATTATCTTATTTCGCCTATTCTATCAAATTTGGACTATTTTCTTGTTTTATCCATTCTGTCTAGTTTGGATTTTAACTTAGGTTATTTTCATTCTATCAAGTCCCATTTTAACATTACTTATGGCCATTCTTATTTGGATTTGTTTTTCTGATGTTTATTTCTGCTCTTACATGTATGGATGTTATTCTTGTGAGGTAAAACCCCGTTTTGGGTTAGCAATTTGGTCTCACGGAACTTTTATATGTTCCTCATTATTTGAGTTATCTCACGCTGGTATTTCCAGAGTGAACTAGGTGTTATTTTACTATAATTCTTAGGTCAAACCGGTATTTTTCCAGGTTGTCTTTGGTGTTATAGAGATCTTGAAGAGGAGATGGAGGTTCACCTATCGTAGTGTCTTATTTTCCGTTGTATTATATAGTATCCCTATTAGCAATTGCAAGGTTAGGATTTTATAACTATCCAGTTGATAAGGATTGTTTTTAACTCTAATATACTCTGTATTTTCGGAGTGACAGTTTTTACTGTCCTTATTATATTATATATTGTCGAATCTATAAGATTCTGGTATTCTTTTTTCTCTGTTCTTTTCTTTTAATTTACCTAAGCAATCTGCCTTTTATCGATTGGATGCGCGACATTTGAATGCAGTGGTAGTGCTCGATGTCGACGTTCGATGGTCAAAAGGCGGCTCGTTACAGCGTGGTATCCGAGCTGAAGGTTAAGTGAGAACCTTGGCTTTGTAGGGTGTCACCCATTGGAGATAGGGTAAGCGACATCCTAGAATGTGTTTGGTAGTATTATATATTCGAGAGCATATTTGTCATGTTATAAAAATATATTTTCTTGATTGGTCTATTGAGTTTTTTATGAATTCTGGTCAAAACTTGGGATGCTATGGTATCGATAGGGATTTCTAAACACTTGACCAAGGCCAATGAACATGATACTGAATTTTTAAAAATTAGCAAATGAAATATTATGCCTAGGATTATATTTTATATATATATATATATATATATATATATATATAAAGAAATGAATTTCAAAACTTTATACAGTTATGGAGTTTCTTTGTTCGAATGTGATAGTATTTATTTATTATCACTATTACTAGTTCAGTTATGCTTAATTTAAATAAGAAGCATTAACTATTGTTTGTTAGTTGTAAAATTATGCTTAGTTTATTCAGGAACATTTATCCCTTTGATTTAAAATAAACCCTTTTGTTTATTAATTTTCACAATTTGACTGTAAGATGTTCGAAGAAAGTTTTAAGTCAAAGAAAATCCACTTTTTTAATAATGGTGAGTTAAGGATCAAAATTTAATAAAGTTTATAATCTAGATGGTGGGATAGACCTTTAGAGAATGAATATTTGACAAAATTACATTATAATAAAGGAGAATTATTATAAAATAAGACAATTTTATATAAATGGAATTTTATGTAAATTTAGTTTATGAAATGTGTTTTAAAAAGTATTTTTGAATCTAAATCCTAGAATTTTTGAAAATAATTTCCAAAAAGAATTTTGAGAAATGAAATAATAGTATTTTTGAAAGTAATTGAAGTATGGAAGTAAAATTTCAAAAGTTATGCATTTTCTTTGGTATAATTAGAAGGAAATCTTTTCAATTAGTTTTGTGGTAATTTGAATAATCTTCTAAGTGAAATCAGATGTTTGCTTAGACGAGCATTGCAGAGTACTTAGTAAATTATCTTCTTTATAATTGTGCGATCAAAATGAATTCAAATCCGAATAAACCCAAAGTGAGTTTTAATAAATAAATCATTGAATTTGTTATATATCAACATATATGTAATATGCCTTTAAAAATGAGTTTTTGAACTTAAAACTGGGTATTTGATTTTTAAGTCCCCTTAAAGAGAATTGATTTCAAAATAAAAGGTATTTCTAATAAGAAATTGTTTTGATAAATGTGACTTTTCCCTTAGATTAGATATGGGATAACTTAACACATGCTTAAAATGGGTTAAATTTAATGAGAAGGGTTTGATAATCATTTTTTTTATTAAAACCATATAATTGTTTAAAACATCTAAGTAGTGTAAACTATTTGTTGGCTTGGTCTACCTATAAATATCTACCATTTTAACCATCTAAGTTAAAGAGGTCGAGAGGTCGACTAGGATTTAAAATACCCGAATTATGATTGGATCTTCATCTAAATTATGAAAAGTAAAATAAAATTTGTATGTACTATCAGGATATAGAAAATATTATATAAGTAGCAAAACGGAATAAGTTATCATTTGACGTTTTATCAAGAAACGACTTTATAAAATATTTAAAACTTGCATGAGAATGTATGAAATAATTCATAAATAATTTTAGTATTGAATAAAATACTAAGTAAAAATACAAGTGATTTAGAAAAAAAATTATTTAATGTAACTAAGAAACTAATAAAAATTTAGAGTATTGCTCTCCGTTTTTTCCGAATGAGTATGGATAATATTCTGAGCAATAACCAAAGGTTAATGAGCAAAATGTCATGCTTAGTGAATTATTTATTTTGTGGACAATCAAGAAAGTTTAAAACCTATTTTGAGATTTGTTTGTTAGTCATTTGACATTTTGAAACAATGTTAAGCAATAAGTTTTCACTTATGGAATTTGACTGATGTCATGCTCCATGTTGTTTTAGTTCTAGAGTTTCACCATACTTTATTAGGAAGATTCCCTTATTGCCACTTTGATTTTTGATCTCTGATTTTATTCCCGTCTGAGAAAACCTGAAAATGAATTTTTGAATTAAAAAACATAGGCATTTAGATTTGAATTTTTATTTTGAATGTTTTTGGATGTATAACATCTATTACAAATATTCTCTGTATTTTTTCGCATATGGTTGAGATATGGTTGTTGATTGCATATAGATTTATGTCAGACTAGTTTTTGCATGTAGACTTACATCACATTGCTTTTTTCAGCCTTATTTTCTTTTAGATTTCAAAAGTACAAGTAGTCAAGATATTGCTATTTAATTCTTGTGCACCTATATTTGCATAGAGATAATAAAATTACCTGCCAAAATATAAGTCAAATGCAAAGAGGTATGTAATAGATTTGGAAATTTGAATTGGTTGATGATTTTATTCCCTAGATATGGGAAGCCACTTGGATTTTGTCTTTTGGTTGGTTTAGAATTTGTAGAGGCAATTTGTAGTTGTTCCGATTGAGCCATGTAAAGGAGAGCTGGCAAACTTTTCCTTAGATTTAAGAGTAAGAAATCGTAATGGCCCGCTATTTTGAACCGTTCAAATCGACAATCATCTATACTTGTCATACTTGAATTTCTCAGAACAATAGATTGTTAATTTATATTTGGCAAAACTTAGCATATACAGTAAATAAATCAATCACAGAATCACAGACACAGAGTAATATAACAATAACAGTGGAATAGATAAATAGTAGTTCATGAAGCTACTATATAAACACTAGAGTTTAAAGTAAAATACAACAGATATCTCGAATATATAGGAGTTACTAATACAAATGAAATTGACAATTCTGAATAGAACAACTGAAATAAAATTGAAGTAACTGGAAAGCTGATGTAACGACCCTAACTCGACCTTCGAAGATCAGCACCGAATACATCACCTATATTCAAATGTCGCAGATTAAAACGTCGAATCTGGTTCGCCGGAGCTTATAACACATTAAGTATAACAACACGGCGGAAGAAAGAACGAACATATCAATATACAACATTGATACAATATCTGATACAAATGAATATCAAATACAAATGACTATCAATATATCCAAGATAGATAAAAGAAAATAACAGAGACAACAGCAGCAGAAAGACAATGTCTTCAAAGCCCACTCCAAAACTCCATCTCCAATCTACAGCTAGCTCGAACCCCCAATAAGTTGGGCTAAACCAAACCCAAAGCCCAAAATGAAAAAGTGGCAAAATTCCATTAACTCCAAACAGATCAAAGTTTATACTCAAAATGATCGCAAACGGCGTTTTGGACCTAATGGAAGTGGTTCCAAGTCCTAAGTCGACCGTATGCAAAAAGTAACTTTTCAGGCTAAAATCCGACTAACGATAAAATATTTAAATATTCAATCTTAAAATATGCTGGTTGTTACAGACTCCCCTCCTTAAAGAAATTGCGTCCTCGCAATATTTAAGAAGAAAATATATAGTAACAACCATAAAGGTATATTTAACCCAAAAGAAATCTGAAATAAGAAGTTCACCTCAAAGAGCACGAGAAAGTAACTCCGGATGTGTTCGCTCGATGAATTCTCTAGATTCCCAAGAGCAATCCTTAGGATTTGAGGACCATTGAACCTTAACAAGTGGAACATCTTTATTTCGAAGGCGTTTGACCTCCGAAGCAATAATACGATTAGGATGTTGCTCATAAGTAAAATTAGGCGAAACTTCAATTTCTTCCACAACATCGGGCTCAAGAATAGAATCGGAATCTCGAAGGCATTTCCGTAATTGAGAAACATGAAACACGTCATGAATAGCAGAAAATTGAGCCGGTAATAAAAGACGATAAGCCACGGAACCAATACGTTCGG
Source organism: Allium cepa (assembly GCA_030765085.1). NCBI lineage: Eukaryota > Viridiplantae > Streptophyta > Magnoliopsida > Asparagales > Amaryllidaceae > Allium > Allium cepa. The sequence continues at coordinate 345,703,118 of CM060934.1, forward strand.
TGATGGGAAATGGACCAATATATCAAGGTGCTAACTTTCCCGATCGACTGAAACGTACAACACCCTTCATAGGCGAAACACGAAAAAACACAAGATCTCCCACAGAAAATTCTAATTTCCTTCTCTTATCGGCATAGGATCTTTGCCTACTCTGGGCTTCTTTCATCCTACGACGAATAAGGTCAATCTTCTCTGTGGAATCACAAATAAAATCTGGACCTAAAACCAGCTTCTCACCGGTCTCAAGCCAACAAGAAGGAGATCGACATGGTCTTCCATAGAGTGCCTCGAAAGGTGCCATATCAATACTGGATTGGAAGCTATTATTGCAGGAAAACTCAACAAGAGAAATATGATCTTCCCATTTCCACCAAAATCAAGAACACATGCACAAAGAAGATCTTCAAGAGTTTGATTCACATGCTCGGTTTGTCCATCAGACTTGTGATGATAAGCGGTGCTAAAATTAAGCTTCATTCCCAAAGCTTTTTGAAGACTCTTCCAAAATCCACTAGTAAACAATGGATCACGATCACTAACAATAGAAGAAGGAACTCCATGCAATTTTGCAATTTCTTTAATAAAGAGTTTGGCCAAGAGAGGAATGGTTCGATTGGACCGAACGGGAATAAAATGGGCGGATTTAGTAAGTCTATCGACTATCACCCATAAACTATCATGACCCGAACGAGAAGGGGGAAGGCCATCTACAAAATCATGGAAATTTGATTCCACTTCCAAATTGGAATTTCTAAAGGTTGCAATAACCCACCGGGCCTTTGGTGTTCGGCCTTAATGAGTTGGCAACTCATGCAACACTTAACAAAATTAGCAATATCAGATTTCATTCCCTCCCAATAATAAAGTCGCTTCATCTCCGTGTACATTTTACTACTACCGGGATGAATGGTAAATTAGAACGATGAGAATCTTCTAAAATGTCTTTACGAAGATTGCTAATATTTGGCATGATAAGTCTACCAAATTTTCGAATACCACCACGAGAATCAATATCAAAGTCTTTCAAACCCTCAAAGTCGATTTTATCCCTAAAATTTTGGCCAAGAAGAGCCAATTCGGGATCTAGCTTTTGAGCCTCAGGAATGCGGTCTAAAAGAGAAGGATGAGCCTAAAGGCTACATAAAACAAGAGATGAACATAAATCAAAAACACGATCTCGAATCTCACAAGTGGATAGAATTCCGAGATCATTCCATTCGGATATCATCATAGAAACAACCGCTTGTTGCTTGCGACTAAGTGCGTCCGCAACACGATTTCCCTTTCCGAGGGTATAAAGAATATCGAGATCATAAGCTGCAAGAAATTCGAGCCAACGTTGTTGACGCAAATTAAGTTCCTTTTGAGAAAATAGATACTTCAAAGATTTATGATCGGTGTAAAGAATAAATTTTTCTCCCAAAAGATAATGATGCCAAATACGAAGGGCGAAAACAATAGCCGCGAGCTCTAAATCATGAGTGGCATATCTAGTCTGGCAGGCTTCAATTGCCTAGAAGCATAAGCAATAACACGTTCTCTTTGCATAAGAACGGCCCCCAAACCAACGCGACTAGCATCAGTATAAACAATAAAATCTTGATTCCCCTCGGGAATAACAAGAATAGAAGCATCGGAAAGGAGTTCTTTTAATTTCTGAAAAGAAGCTTGACATTTGTCTGACCAAATGTATTTAACTCCCTTCTTTGTTGAGCTACTAAGAGGCATGGAAATTTTGGAAAAGTCCTTTATGAAACGGCGGTAATAACCTGCCAATCCAAGAAAACTATGGATCTCCGTCACGCTCTCCGGTCTCTTCCAATTTTGAATCGCTTCAATCTTTGAAGGATCTACGGAAATTCCAGATTCGGAAATAATATGACCGAGAAACTTCACACGAGATTGCCTAAAGTGGCATTTAGAAAATTTTGCTTTTAATTGATTGCTCCTAAGAGTTTCCAACACAATCCGAAGATGCTTTTCTTGTTCCTCCTCGGTTTTAGAATACACAAGAATATCATCAATAAAGATGAGAACAAACCGATCGAGGAAGTCTTTGAAAACTCGATTCATAAGGTCAACGAAATAAGTCGGAGCATTCGTTAAACCAAATGGCATAACTAGCCATTCATAAGATCCATAACGAGTACGGAACGATGTCAAAGGAATACTATCCTCAGCAATACGAAGCAGATGAAAACCGGTAGCTATGTCTAATTGTGAAAAGATTCTAGCACCATTAAGTTGATCGAATAGATCATCAATCCAAGGTAAAGGGTATTTATTCTTGATAGTAAGATCATTAAGCTTGCGGTAGTCAACGCAAAGCCTAAGTGTACCATCGGATTTCTTCACAAAAATAGCCGAAGCTCCCCAAGGCGAGGAACTAAAGCGAATAAATTGCTTTGCCTCCAATTCGGATAATTGTTTACGCATCTCCTCATTTTCTTTATTGGACATAAGATAAGGAAGACGAGTGATAGGTTGAGCTCCAGGGATGAGATTAATTCTGAACTCAATTGCTCGCTTAGGTGGTAATCCTAAAACGGGCTCAAATATGTCGGAAAATTCACGAACAACGTGAATAAGAGAAATAATATCCTCCTCATCATCATTATCGTCATCATGGGGATTTAAAGAATATAAAGATGCAACCAAGCTAGAATCCGAATCTTTAAGATCAATAGAAATCTACTTAACAGATTGATGATGTCGAAGATGAATAGTCCGCTCAGGACATAGGATTTGGGCTTCATAGCGGTTAAGCCAATCCATTTCCAAAATCATTCCAAAGCCTAAGTAGCGCATAACATGCAAATTGGCTCGAAAAGAAAAATCACACAAAACAATCTCGACATCCTTACACAATAAACTGATTGTTGCAGATCCACCAACCGAATTCACAATTCTCAAAGAAGTCATTAAACGCAAAACATCCAAAGGAAAAGTATCAACAAGTTCTTTCGATATAAAAGAATGGGACGCACCCGTATCAAAAAGAACTCGAATAGGATGATCATGAAATAAAATAATGCCATCAAGGATAGAATGAGAAATACCTTTACCACAAGTTATGTTGCCAGGGGCTTGAGCAACATTAAGCTTTCCCTCCCTCTTGCCTTGAAGTTTGGGACAAGAAGATAAATAATGATCCGGGCTTTTGCAATAGCGACAAGCACGAGGTTTTGAACACTTTTTCGCATAATGGTCCTTAGAACCACAGTTGTAGCATTGCCCACCATTGGAGGTAGAAGTATTGGTTGCCGGAGAGGTTTGCTTCCCTTTCTTATTGGGATAAGGACCTCTGAACTTATTAGGCCTTTTCTTGTTGGTGAAGTTCGGTTTAGCACTTCCAACCTCAACATCACTTTCTCTATCAGCCTCTTCAAGACGAAGAGCGATATCAATGAGTTGATCAAAAGAAACTTCTAACTTTAGAAGTAATGGCTTCTTGAGATCTTTATTCAAGCCATAGACAAATCTTTGGTTCTTCTTCAATGGGGTGTTAATGTACTCGACCCCATATTTAGAAAGTGACTCGAAGGATACGACATAATCTGCCATGGAGGATTCACCTTGAACAAGGTCAATGAAATGACGAGCCAAAGTCACCTTCTCAGCTTCTGGACAAATTTTAATTCGAAGCGTTCCCGGAATTTCTCCCAAGTAAGATCCTCTTCATTTGTTTCAGAAATCAGAAGCTCATACCAATCTAATGCTCTTTCTTGGAGCATACTAGAGGCCACCTGAACACGGTGAAGATCAATAAGATTCATGCGAGAAAAGATTCGATCGCACGTTCTCAGCCAAGCCTGGACTTCAATAACGGTTTCAGAACCTTTGAATGGCTTTCCACCCAAATTGGTATAATCGCCGCACAAATGTTCAAATCCAGACTTAGGGTGAGTACACTCCGGATTAGATCCGGCTGCTTGAGCATTCCTTACTAGATCAAGAAGCTGCTGGGAAGACATAAATACTCCATCTTGGGGAGTAGCACGAGATTGACCGGCACTGGGACGGCCAGGTCTAACCATTTCTCTTCCTTTTGAAAGAAAGAAAGAAGAAGGATAAGGTTATTCACCAATTGAATATCAAGCAATCTTGATAGATAAACAAGGAATCATAAAGAAAATAGGATGAATCGGTACGAAGCCTCGAATTAATTCCTAAAGCACGACTCCTAAGATGGACTTAGGACGATGATCCTTGTTAAATTGTTCTACATTGTTCTGAAGATTGGCTCTCATACCAAGCTGTGACGCCCCACCTCTATACCCACTCTAGCCAAGGACACTACGGGGTAATGCCGTCAACTAGCACGGAGAATAAGGCTGTTGAGGAGCGACCATCTACGTAATTGCTTTGTGCGAGCACCGATATGTCAGATAGTACAACATGCATCAGATTTCAGGAGGAAATCTGACATACCGATACAAACTCAAAGCTACTACCCAGTGGCTATATATACTCTTCGGAAATAAGTAAAGAAATGAACATAACACAAATCAGTCACACACAAAGGCGGAAATAGATATGAATATATAACACATGAAAGTGTACATTAGAGTTGTGGTCAAACAAGATCCACAATGTCACAGAAGAATAGCTACAAGTGCTAGACAAAAGAATATGGATACATCAATGAGTATATATCTCAAATGTATACAACAAAAACTACTAATCTAAGTAGTAAGCCAAAAGTCAGGGTGAAAATCCCAGATGTGAAGTCAAGCAGAAGCACCTGTAACATCTCGGTCTGACCCGAGTATTATTTAATAAGAAAATAATAAGCGGATCAGTCTTGCTAAATATCAGATAAAATGATATTGAATAAGAGATATGACATAAACATATGATAACCATAAAGCCATACTGTGATAAGTATGCAATTGAAAATCAACTAGGGATTAGTCAATATCACAAGAATCTTCTCAAAGATCAAAAGGAATGTCATACTCTTTATTTATATTCACCAAACCATAAATATTGACAATAATATCAATGCCAATCACAAAAGTTAATGACACACAAATTCACCAATGCACAAATATCGATAAAACTTATCAATGTAAATCACGAAAATTGGTGAAAACTCAAATTCCAGAAATCATCAATGGAAATCCATAAATCACAAAATGGGGGAGGCCTATCACAAAACGGGAGCATGAAAACTCACCAACACGTGTATCACAAAATGGAACTCTATTCCATGGTTGCTAACCATTAATTTTTTAGCCGAAGCTCCACAAAATGGCCCGAGGACCATGGGTCGCTACCCCACCAAATTGAGCCGAAGCTCCACAGAAACGGGGTTTAGTCTCCCTCGTAGACAAAGAGACATCGCACATTTGCTAGTCTAAATCACAAAAATGATCATCAATGATCATCAAGAAGTGTCAATTATAGTAAGCTAGTAAATATATAAGCTTAGCTTCATGTCCCTTAACCACTAGCTTAACTTAAATATTTACGAACAAATTGTAAGTTTCCACAAGAAAATTGTCACAAGAGATTCAATCGAACAAGTCCAAGAATTAACCGGTGAAGTAAATGCAAGCATTTCATACCATTTGATTTACTAAGCCGTTTAATTAGATTTCTCGTACGAGTGAAATGAAGTGTCAAATCACAAAAATGATTGTAGAAATAATAAATCACAAAAATTCTCATTCGAAGACGTGAATAAAATCCAAAGAATTCGATTCCAAATTCATCAAATGGAAATACCCTTGCGACTTAACAACCACGACTTACGACTTAACATAAGTCAACACAAGAAATCAGCGACTCAATGCATGCGACTACACGGCATGCGACCTAAGAGATCAACGACTTAAGAAATAGCATGCGGCTTAAAGCAGGTGCGACTTAAAGCACGTGCGACTTAAAGGGTGGCGCGACCTAACCGCAACTGACCTAAGGAACGACGCGACCCAAAGCATGTGCGACCTAATAGTGCAAGCAGGCCGAGCGGCCTAAGGCAGGCTGACCTAACAGTAAGGCAAGCGGCCTATGGGGTTGCGACCTAAGAGGTAAAGAATAGGCCGAGCGACTTAAGGTAAAGCGCGACCTAACACACAGGGACCAGCCGAGCGACTTAAGGAGACCAATGGCGCGACCTAAGTGACGCGACCTAGCTGAGCGACCGAACAAATACGGTTTAACATATGGCCGAGCGACCTAGGGATGAAACGACCTAAGGGGTAAAGAAGGCTGTGGGACTTAATGGGCGTGCGATCTAACGACCTAAGGGGTAAAGAAGGCCGTGCGACTTAATGGGGACGACCTAGCATGGAACGACCTATAGGTTGCGACCTAAGACACAAAATGATCTAAATTGCAGGCCGAGAATCATATGTGCAGGCCGAACAACCTAAGCAACAAAAATGCCAAAAACTCTCTCAATTTGCAACCGATCGAGCACGAACGCTAGGGGATTACGCCTATCGGCTACCCGGTCCTATTGGCTCCTTGATGCATCACAAAAAACGTGTTCAAACATCAAATATTGGATTTTTAAAGACTTGAACCCAAAACACTAAAAATTGGGATTTTCACCAATTCAATCCAAACCAAGAGAAAATGCATATGAATAGGTGTTACGAATTCATACCCAACAATCAAAGATAGTTATAGACAAAGATGTGAGATAAAAATATCAAATTTACACAAAATCAATGAAGAAGAAGCTTGAGAGAAAAGGAAGAATCAATGGCTTCTCTTTGAATTTGGAGCTAGATGTTGGATTTGCAAATGAACTAGGGCTTGGAGTTTTAATTTCCTATTCCTTCCACCATTTTTGATGAAGCTTGAGTGTTAGAAAATGAAAGTGAAGTTATGAAAGGAAGGGGATTGAGCTAGAGTTAATAGTTTATGCTAATGGGCTAAACCAAACCCAAAGCCAAAGTGAAAAAGTGGCAAAATTCCACTAACTCCAAACGCATCAAAGTTTATACTCAAAAAGATCGCAAACGGTATTTTGGACCCAATGGAAGTGGTCCCGAGTCCTGATTCGACCGTACGCAAAAAGTAACTTTTCGGGCTAAAATCCGACTATAAAATATTTTTTATATTCAATCGTAAAATATGCGGGTTGTTACACATGGACTGTGGTTGGGTTTGATCTGTGCACTGTAGGTGGCAAGGTGAATGAGGTTTGGGGCAGAGACGATTGCGAGCCTGGGAGCATGGTGGAAAGGAGCAATGGACTAGTTGTCGAGCAAAAGGTGGTTGTGTAAACAAAGTCTGAGGCAATTAAAAGAGGATGTGGTCGATGTTTAATGGGGATGCGGGCCGTGGTGCACTGGTGGTGGGTGGATTTGGAGAAGCGTTGATGAGGCTAGACTGCGAGCAGGCAAACGTTGATGAGCAGGTTCGGTTCGGCAGGCTAAAGGAGGGTTAATGAGGCGTTGTGGGCCGGATCTAATGGTTGCGCGTGCTACGGAGGCGACTACAGCCAGGGGACATTAGTGGGTGGGCTCGTGCATGGGGTGGAGCAGCCATGTAGGAGAACATATTGCAAATGAATATAAGCTTCGACGATAATTTAGTTATATACTATTATATGTTTATAAATAGTACACACTTTTCTTTCTGAAGCAGGAATTTAGGACAAAAAGCAAGAAGAATGAACTTGAGATAAAGAAATGAAATAGCAATTATTAAATGTAGAAGGAATAACAAAAGTCAAATAATAATTTGAGGAATATGAAAAAGAAAATGCTATTTGATTTTACATGGCAGATAACGAAAGGACAAATCAATATATAGTGAATAGGTTGGAATAGAAAAAGGCAGGAATGAATTTCTAAATTATATTAAGCTACTAACCATGGTTTAAACGGTGGACAATGAAAGGACAAAGGAACTCAAAAGGCTAAAAATGCGGAACCGATACGGCTAATCGTTTCACAGATTTCACCATGTACCGGGCGCTAAAATAAACGAATGAATATACTATAGAGATCAGCACGAAGAGACGAACAAAATGATATACATATATCAGCGATATGACCATCTTATCAAAAGCCGATATTTTACTGCCTAAATGCTGCTAACACTCCAAAAATAAGATAAACGGGACTAGAGCAGTCCAAATTTGATGAAATGAAATATGACATCTCACTCAGAATATGGTTTGCATTTTTATTATATAAAATATTCATATTTTTGAAAACATTTTAATTTCATCAATTTAACTGATTTTAAATTTAAATCAAAAATTACACAATAGGACTAACTTTCATATTTTCAATAAAAATTCACCGTTTGCTATGTTTAGATAGACGCATACCGAATATCAAATTTTCATTACTAAATTTAATTGTTATATTTCCATGAAAAATTCAGTTAAATACGTTATTAAAACTGTTAAAATTTGCAGGTCGTTACAGAGTTTTTTAAGAATTTACGAAAAGTTTTGACCACTAAATTTTGATTTTTGAGCTATAACTTAGAATGAATAAACAGAAGGGATTTAGTTGGTATAGGTGGACGGATTTAAAAGACTTGGAAATTTTAGAACCTATTCCGGCTAATTGATTTTGAAAAGTCATTAAGTTTAATAATTCATTTTAATTAATATTTTGAAATTAAGGGTTTGGAAACATTTTCTTCCTTAGAAATTTCAAGGACGAAATTCATTTGAGGGGGATATAACCCAAAATTCTGGCCATTTTATTTTAAATGTTTATTAATTTTAAATATTTAAATAATTGGATTTTAGAATTTACTAGCATATAATTCAAATATAAGAAATGTTTAAATATTTTAATTTTGAATTAAATGTAAATTAAATGGATTTAGTAATTTTATTCAAATCCTTTTTATTTATAAATAATATTGATGAATTTAATATGTAGATTTGTTTAAAATAATAAATAGATCGGATAAATAATCATAATTGGATAGAAAATATAAAACGGTACTTAATTCTGTAAAATTAGCCTTTCGAGGCACTCTCTCAAATTTTTACGAAACCAGTTTCATTAGATTCGTAATAATGAATTATAATATGCCATCAAATTTCATGACGATCAGAAGTATCATTTGGTCGTGCGAGATCAGAACCCATAGAAATTAATTTTGGAAATTTGATATAATAATTGTGTTTGAAAAGTTATCTTCTACATAAGATCGAATTATGGTTGAGGACTAGCTCTATAGTGCTCGAAATTTAGGTATAACGTGTAGAATGCCAGGCGGCACATCTCATTTGGAGGTCGAGATTTGGGGTATGCTATGTTGAATATTTTATTAAATAAAATAAAAATAATATATATATATATATATATATATATATATATTACCATTATTAGGCCAATCTCACACCTACCTTGCCCATACCCCATACGTACTAGACCATACCCTTCTCCTCTTATTAAACATTTTCTTGTAGCTAAGAAACTGGTTTTCCCTCTTTGAAATCAAACTTCAAAATCAAAATTAAATAGTTATTCAACAAAAAATAATTAAACAAAGGCCATCGAGTTTGTTTGGATGTTGGCTTCGATGTTATAGCCTCTAATTGGAGAACGATGACATTTTTGGAGGCTCGACCATAGAGTAGTAAACTAGGTTGGTTTTTTCCGAGATTTTTGGTCGTTAATTCGACGAATGGAGCTTTGATTCGTGTTCGGCATGCCGGAGAGCAACTTGTAGTCGATTTTGGTAGTGTGCGATACATGATAGGGAATCAGGTCGTAATGGGGCCAGCAAAGCATTGGATCAGGTCACATTTTGCAGGCGTGGTGCGGAGGAGTCGAAGAAGTGGTAGTCGAGTAGAGTTCGACGAAAGAATTCCAACTGCGAAGTAGGATTTGAGTTTAGCGGAGCATAACTCCGTATCACCCATTTCTGTGCACGCGTGAATGGTTTGTGATATGCTATGCATGATTGTTTTGGGATGGGGAAGAAGAAGAGTAGAGGATAATATTGTAAATAAATATAGATTTGTTATTTATTAATTTAAATTAATTTTATAACTTATAAAATATGTATCTCACTCATATGAGGTCTAATTTGAACGCTGTTTTTGGCATTGGACTTGTGTCATCGAGATCTTCACAATGGAGTTGTTTTGGTTGGATTTGGAGCTTGTTGGAATATAAGCTAAAATCGAACAGCCATTCAGTTTTTAGTCCAAACATCGGAACACTTCAGCGAAAACGAAAATCAATGTGAGTTTAACTCACTCTTAATTTTACTATAACGTATCTGTGATGTTATAAACTTTTATTGATTAGCCTGGATTATAGTTAAATTGATTGATTGATTGTTTGGTTGAATTTCCATTTGGAAAATGATGACATATTATTTTGATCGTTATTAACCCATTGATTATATATATATTATCCATAACCACTGTTTTGTTGGGAAAATCTGTAGAGAGACCATAAGGGGATTCCCTCCAATAATTTTTTATTTACGTCCTTGTGTTTTTTTATTTAGGTTCACTGAAATAAATCCTACTATTCCATTTAATTCGTTAAGCGTCATTATAGTGACTTCGCTATATCTTCATTTATTAATTTTCATCCCCAAAACTCTATCGTATGTTCTTGATTTTGAGCGTATGTTTTCACTAAAAGAATGTTAAAATTCATTAATCATTTTGATTAATGATAGTTTAGAATAATTGATCATTTTAACTAATGATTTTGAATTGATTAACCATTTCGATAAATGATGTTTAAAATAGGTTATCTTTGATTTAAATGAAATTCGATTTAATTTAATCATTTTTATTAATGATTATTTGAGTTTAATCAATCAATTTAGTTATTAAAATGGAGTTTAAATAATCATTTTAATAAATGACATTTGAAATTAATAATCAATTTAATTAATGACATTTAAAAGTTGTTAATCATTTTAAATAATGATATTTTAATTTAATTAATCATTTTAATTAATGATTGTTTTAAATTTAATTAATTGTTTTAACAATGATATTTGGAATCTAGTTAAATCATTCTAATTAACGATATTTTATATTAAATATAAAAAATGATGTTTTAATTAACTGTTTTAACTAATGAGGTTTGAATTTAATCAATCCAATTATTTTATGATTATTTGAACTTAATTAATTATTTTAATTCATGTTATTAAAAATTTATTTATTAGTGACGTTTGAGAATTATTCATTTTAGTTAATGATTACTTAAATTGAATAAATCTTTTTAATTAATGATAGTTAAGTAATTTAATAAATGTGATCAAAGTAAATTAGCTAACATAATGAAAGTGTTTTAAAACTTAATTAAGTAATTTAGTGTTTTAAAGTTAATAAACCGATTTATTAAAAAAATTAAAGTTAATTTATCGTTGATATAAAAGTGTTTGGTAATAATTAACTATTTTATTAAAGATAATAGATTTATTTATTTTAGAGTGATTATAAATGCGATTTGTTATCTTTTAGGATAATTAATATTATTTTAAAATTTATAAAGGTATTTAAATCGTTTTATTATCTTTTGGGATAATAAACATTGTTTAAATTTATAAATAATGGTTTATAAATAAGAAATCCTTTGAAAGGAATTATTTATAAATAAGGCTAAGTGTAAATTTCTTTTGGGTTTATAGTAAACAATGTTTTAGCGATGTTTGTTTTTGACTCTTGTTTTATTACCCTTAGTTGTCTTATGAAAGAACGTTTTGAAAGAATATTTCTAAAAAGGTTATACCAATATTGAAATATGGAAATCAGCACAAGTTCAATTTTTAAAAGTTAAAGTTCGATTTTGGTTATGGAAAAGTAATTCCATAAATGATATCGCTTATATGTAAAGAATCTAGCCATATTTGTAAAGCTAAGCATTGAGCTTGCACTAGTTTCTATCGTGAAAGTTGAAAATGTCATCAAGACAATGCCTAGAAGTAACACAATCTCAACTTGTGTGGCTTCATTTTCAACCGACAGATAGCACTTGTTTCAAATTGACAAGTAGTGGTTAATATATGATATTTAGTTTCCATATATGATCATTTTATTCCCGATAGTTGATTTATCAATTATCGAATTCAGCTTTCTTCATGGTGTATCGTTACATAAAATATGATTTGTTGCTCTTTGAGCTTCTCAGAAGTATATTACTAGAGGTATACTTCAAAGGGAATACACTTTCCTAGGCATTTGTTGGAAAATTTTCTTCCTTATTTGATTCGAATCCTTGAATCGGTTTATCTTTAAACTACCAGAAGAAGAGTCCACCTGTCAAGGCTGGGATTTTCAACCCTTGAAAATCGACACTAATACGTCCATTGTATCTCATGCCGAGAATTCGAATGCCATAAAAACCGATTGTTAAGGTTGAAGAAGAAAAAGATAGAAGAAGAAAAAGAAACAACAACACAGAATCTCACAATCTCAATGGAACAATATAATAGATAATAACATGTCCTTATACAAAAGAACTACAACTGTTATTTACACATTACATCATTAGAGCACAATACATCAATAACTCAATACTGGACAGTTATAATAATTTTCCCTCACGAGTGCTAAATATACAGCCGATAATACACAGCGGAATAAAATCAAAAAGTGTAATACGTCTTCTTCGTCCAGCTCATCTCCTAAGCTCCATAGCATCCTATTTTGTATCTGTAATACTCGGTCTGACTCGATCATTATAATAAAATAACACCTGAGTTAGTCTAGAAAAACACCACGAGAAAACACACTCAATTTGAATTATTAAAGTTATCAAAATCCTTTGGAAAACAAAGGTATCTCGTAAGACTACGCACAGATAAACACGATAGGTTTTTACCTTATGATAATCAAAAATATTTTGTATCAAAATCATCTGATATTATAATAGTGTCTAAGTACAAATACTTATTCAAATAGCCGAAATTGTTAAATTAATTAAATTCTAGCATACTAGGCTCTACAACCAAAACCATAAAGGTGCGTATTGGAAAATGGATACCATACAATTACTAGGGACTGGGGCACCACCTATCATGGTACGCATCTAAAACAATGTACCAAGGACCTCGTTGGAATCCTCTACAACACAAGACCGGTTCTACCCCTAACCTAGATAGTATCGAATATGCTATCACACTGGGTGTTCCCACCCTTATCGAGCTCTCCCATGCACCGTATTCATAACCTAGATAGTACCGAATATGCTATCACTCCGGGTATTCCCACCTCGCTGGGATCCCATACAACACAGGACCGGTTCTACCCCTAACCTAGATAGTATCGAATATGCTAACACAAGAATTTTCACGTAGATAGTTCATTGTCCTCCAATGAAGATGTGTTGAAAACATTCATCCATACAAGTCCATTTTGGGTCTGAAGGAAACTGAAGGCACTATTCCTACTACATCCATTTGGAATTATCCTCAAAATTAGTAGCGACTAGCCCTTTCACTTCAACGCTCCATCTTCAATTACACGCTCTTGTCTTCACTTCGAAACGTAGTCGTTGGATCGAAGTGTGTAACAATCTGTAACGGTCTAGGCTTTTCAACCATCGACAGCGGCCACAACCGGTAGGCTTTGCAACCATCCCAGCCTAGACCGTTGTGGCCGCTGTCAATGGTTTAAACAACTGGTAGGCTTTGGGTTTTTACATCACACTCGGGTTGCGAGTCGAGAGGCTGGCCGTAAAAGCAAACCCGAGGTACCAATGTAAGCCACGGTGGGGCTGGGATGGTTGCAAAGCCTACCAGTTGTGGCCGCTGTCGATGGTTGAAAAGCCTAGACCGTTAATTTTGATATTAGAGCTGAAAGGTTAAGCGAGAACCTTGGCTCTGGTGGGGATTACTCATTAAATAGAGTCCAAAGCACTCTAGAATGAGTTGAGTGTATGTATATGAGCGCATACTTGTTATTTTTTTATATAAAGATTTTAAATGATTTTATATAAAAGTATATTTTGATATATAAAGAAATATTTCATTCTAATAAATATAAAGGTGATTGGTGGTTAATTATTGAAATTAAAATTAAGAAGTAATATAATGCAACCAAACTGAAGTCTTGAATTAGAATTAAATTAAGTAGAAATAGAAATACAACCAAATTAAATTTAATGGATTGAAAATGAAATTCTAAATCTGGTCCCAGAATTCGGAAATTTTGTTTCAAAGTAATGAAAAATAATAAATAAGTATTATTTGGATAACTGGGACTTGTTGCAAACAATAGGTTGTTTGAGAATTTGATTTGAATTAAAAACCAAAGTGGTTTAAAATTTTGAGGATGACCTCATCTGTAAAGGAAATAATATGTATGAGAAAGAATATACATAAATAAAAAAATAGTTTGAATAAACTCTAAATGTTGAGTTTGAAATTTGGAATGGGATGAGATACCCAAGTGATAAGTTTTTAAGTGGGAATATTATTATTGTGAGGTTTAAGGATTGAATGAGGTTGTTTGGATTAAGTAAATTGAATTTAACGTGGGAGAAGTTAAATAAGTTTGAATGAACAACTTGAATTGGAAATTTTAAGATGAAATTGGAATTTAAATTGGAAAGTTAAATGGTTAATTTGAATTGGTAGATTGTGTGATTTCAAAATGGGTTTGAGATCTGGAAATTGGAAATGGATTGCTAATGAAAACCAAACGTGAGTAAATCTCACTCGTCTGGTAATTATTTAAATTTAAATGGTTAAATTTAAATAATTGGTTGATTGATTGAGTTGATTGAATGTGTGTTGATAATCTGTGACTTTGTTTTTGTTTGATTCTCGAGTTAATAAGGGTTTAATAATTCGTGATTCATTAAATAGGTAGAATAATTTGAATAGATAATAAATTAATTCAATTAATTAATGATTGAGCTAATTAATTTAGTAATTAAGGGTTTGAATTAATTAAGGATTAAGTTATATTAATTTAGAACAATCAATTGATGGTTGATGTGTAATTACTTAATGAAATAAAAAAAATATAATTACTTTTTGAAATTTATCAAGGGATTAATTAAAATAGTTAATTGAGGAATAATTTATTTATTTAATGAAGTAAATAAAAAGGTAGATAATTACGGATTGAGATTAATCGAGAATGATTAATATTAAGGGTGAATTAAAGTAATTGATTTGGATAAGAACAAATTAAAATATGATTGGAAATTATTAATTTATATAATAATTGATGTAATTAAAAATTGATTAATTAAATCAATTCAATAAATAATGACTTATGGGAAATTAATTACTATAATTAATTAAGAATTAATGTAATTAATATAGATAATTAATTTATGAAATAATTGATTAATTTATAAAGTAATTAAGGTTTCTTATTCATTTTTGGTTAAGAATAATTAATATCGAGAAATTAATTAAAGATAATTACTTTAATTTAATTGAAAAAAAATTAATCCTGGGGATTAATTAAGATGAATAATGATGGGTTGACTAATTAATTGATTTGGAATTAATTAATGTTAATAAGGAATCTAAGTGATTGAGGTTTGAAGTTCAATTGGAATCAATCGAATTGATCTGTATGTGATTAAGCTTTGCTTATGGGTGATTGAAGGGTATTGGATGCTTTGAATGAGTTGATATCTCTGATATGAAATGTTGTGTATTTCATTGTATAACTTGGGTTAGGATAACATGAGTTTCGAAGAGATTGGGGTTGGGTATTAGGAAATACCTGAAACCACTTCGAATTTTTATAAATTGATTTGTAAAATCAATAGGCGGGAATGAAATTATTTAAGTGAATTGGATTGTTTTATCTAAGTTTGGCACTTAGAAATTTATATGTGAAATAAGTGTTGTCTATAGAAAATTGTGAATTGGTTAAGTTGATATAAGATACCCCGGGTTTTATATAAGTTGTATGCATGTATTCCATGTTGGATGGGTTTGCTCACGCTGGTTTCCAGCCTGACCCGGGTGTTACTTTGATGTAATGCTCAGGTCAGACCGAGTGTTTCCACTATATTATATTATTGTAAATCTGAGACATGTTGATTTGCATATATCCAGTGTTGAATATTCGTGTAACTCGGATGTATTTAAATGTAATCGACAGAACCTTATTCTTTGTAAACTGTTATTATTTATTATTATAGTTTATCCGCTGCGAATGTGAGATGTTGTTTTCTGATTTTCTTCTTCTTCTTTTTCTATCTCTTTCTTCTTTTTCATAACTATTTGAAATTTTCGGCTTCGGAAATTTCGGGTCGTTACACAATCCGCCATTTTGAACCATTCAAATCGGCAATAATCCACACATGTCAAACTTGAATTGCTCAAAACAACAAATTATCATTTATATTTGGCAGAACTTAGCATATACAGTAAATAAATCAATCATAAAATCATATACACAGAGTAATACAATAATATGCAGCGGAATAGATAAATAGTAGTTCATGAAGCTACTACAGAAATATCAGACTCTAAAACCAATACAACCTAAGTCCAAATACAAAGAAGTCTCTAATATATAAGAAAATGACAAGTCTGAACGTAAACAACTGGAAATAATTAAAATAAACGAATAATTGAAAAGCTGAATAGATTAAAGATGGATCTCCAAGCAAAGCTTCAAGCTCCTAAGGCGAGTCTCAAATGCTGTAATACTCAGGCTGACTCAAGCATAAAGAAAAACACAAAACACTCAAGTCGGGATTAACAATTATATGCAAGTAAACCAACCCAAGTGAAATGTCCAAATGAAATGCAATAACATAAAAAATGTTTGAGATTTCCATCCTTTAAGGATCCGTGGAACTATCTACATATATAAATACAATACCCTATATAAGTAATGTCTACAGTAAAGTAAAAAGTAATAAAGCGTTAAGACGTTACCTACATCCCTCTTAACACATTTTATATAATGTCGTAGTCTATACAGATACTGTAAACTCCACCCAGAGGTTGGCTATCAGGGAGCACTACATAGGTACGATACAAAACAAACTCCTAGAAGGCACGTTAAGGCATGTGAACACGGCACTCGAGGCAATGCCAAGGTAGATATTCCAATTGCACTCCCAAAGGTGGTAACGCATAGCAGCTACTACCCCCCACGTTGGATACAATCCTAAATCAAATCAAAGGGTGGCCACCAAATCAATCACAAAGTCAGAATATAGTATCGAAGAAATGTGCCTGATAGGAGGAATTACCTCATTTGGCCCGGTATAGCTTCTGTTTTGGTCACATCTAAGATGACTCATGGGAGTCAGGGTTACATAAATACCTCACACAGAATCGTTTTCCGAACCATCCTACCTTATTTCTAGAATCTCCACCACATACATAGTTGTTAAAGTAGTTTTCAGTATTGGCAAAGAGTATGACAATATCAAATCTCGGTCTCTTTAACAACCAAATGCTTATTTCACACCGGATGGTTCTTTTACGTTTTCAAAACCATTTCATAATTAATATCAAAATATCATGTACGAATTCAAACCATATCACTTTTGGAATCATATTTACTTCAAAATCATATCACTTTCGAAATAATATTTACTTTTGAAACCATATTCATTTTTGAAATCATAACCACAAAATAGGTTAAACCATAATATCTAAATATTCACATTTTAAATTAATTAAATCTAAATCATAATAGTTCCAACTTTAAATATTTTGAATATTGAAAGTAGTTTATATATTGGAATAGTTAAACGATAAATAATTTATATTTTAAAAATAGGTTATAGATTGAAATAGTTTATATATTAAAAAATATTGTATATTAAAATAGGTTATAGATTGAAATAGTTTATATATTAGAAATATTTTATATATTACAATAGGTTATATATTAAAATAAATATATTAATTTAAACATTTTAAACATAATATATTTTATTTTTATTAAATTTTATTAAATTAAGTCTTATATTATGAAAAAAGTAAATAAAGTTATAAGTAAAACCTTAAAATTTACATTTTAAAACTTAACTTATAAATTTTGAATTCTTAACCAAATAATTTTAAAATCTAAATTTTACATATATGTTTAAAAATAAAGTCTTTATGTTAAATTTAAAAATCATTTTCCTTTTTTTTCCAAACTCATCTTTTCAAACTTTCAAAAATCACCTTAAAAATAGACCACCAGTGTCCATGTATAGTTTTCTATCCTAAGGTCAAGTGATACAGATATTTATCATTTCCATCTGTAATAATTTAAAATTTACGGATATATATCATTTCAACCTGCAATCCCAAATTTTCAAAATAAATAAAAACTTGGGTTTATCATTTCAACCCATAACAATTTTTCCCCTATAATAAAGATCATTCGGGTATGTATCATTTCAACCCACAAGGAATACGTAAAACTAAGGGAACTTTCAGCATGGTTTACGTAAAATAAATAACATAACACAAATCATGCATAACATATTTCATAAGGTAACACATAACTTACATAATTAATTACATAAGCGTGTAACTTACATTATCAATTACATAACATTGTGTGACGACCCAGGCCCGACGTCCGAAAATTGGCTTTCAATACATCACCCGTATTCGAATGCCGGAGACTCAAACGTTGAGTCCGATTCGCTGGAGCTTATAACACATTAGATGATAACAACACAGCGAAAACAAAATGAATTTTATTGATACACAATATGGATTACAACATTATAAAACAATATCAGAGATTTATATATATACAACACAACAGCGTAAATAACATAACAGCAGAAAGACAACATCAACATGGACTTCCAAGAGAGAAAGAGAGAACGAATCAAACATACTGCATCTTCATTCCAAAGCTCCAAGACTTCCAAAGACTTTCAAATCCAAAAACCAAAATCTCAAAACCACTATTATGCTGCAATGAAGAAAATGTGATTCCAAACCAAAGACCTCTAGATCTACTATTCGACTTAGCTCTATAACCTATTGATAACCTGACTCTAGGCTACCTGTGTGGAAAATTATGGATACCTAGAGTTTAGAAAGGGAACAATAAATTCGGAGTCAGCCATGGGACTGGTGTGAGCAAACATGAAACGGTTATTTGTACAAAAAGAAATAAAAAGAAATCCTTTATGCTTTTTGGAAAATGAAACTACCATAAGGCCTCCCGGCACACAGTCAATGCAATCGCACACATGGGGGAGGTTTCTCCTTATAGTAGTCAAACATGCTTGATACGCGAAAATCCTTTTGATGTTATTATTAGTGCATTGTGTGGAAAACATTTGCAAGTATAATATTAATCTTAGCCAGCATACGTACCATTATAGTATGCCTACTATAGCTACCATGTTAAACGGCAGGTTCTACAACTAAAACCTTACAAGGCTCATATTGATTGTTTGGATTTCCAACAAATGGCCAAGGCTAAGGAACTTCCTTCATCTGAATGGGTGCGCCTCTGGAGGGATGCCCTGAGAACCTAACCGGATCTCTGCCAACACAATGTCGGGTTACCTTCGTAATTAGGTAACAAACTGTCATGAGTATGCCATCCCATGGTCGTAACCGACCTTTACCGAGGCGTGATCATAGTTCCAACAATATCCACGAAAGTAATATCTGGGCTCCATAACATGATACCACTTTTTATCCAGAAGGAAATGCACATACCCTAAAGGGCGCGACCCCTATAAACTTGCTGCGTCCTTCCTGCTTCGACCATTTTCGGGGTGTGAGGTTCGATGAAGTCTCGTCCCAGAGCTATACTTTTCACAAAAGCCATGCTTCGATCAACCAATGCTCAGCACTTAGCATGCCATATTACCAATTGGGAATATATCACTAGTAAATATCAACTACATAACCTCTGAGCTTGTACGTCTTAGAGAAGGGTGTTAAGCTAAAAGGATAAATTCTCACCACCAAATAGAAATTTATTTGATAGAAACCAGTTTTATATCTCAAAGTGTAACGTCAGACATACATCCATACAAGTCCACCCTGGGTCTGAATGGAACCGAAGGAACTTTGTCCAATTAAGGAAAAAGTCCTTGCAAATCCGGATATCCCCTAATTACGTCCGGAATCCCTATCACTTAAGGTAATGTCTATACCGGAGCAACTCAGTGCAGAGACAATCAACAGGTAATCCTTTCGTTTTCGAAAATACCCGGTCTTCAACAACCTTCTTCAAATGCAATCCTATTTCGTCGTATCATTATTCAGAATGGGTTTTATGACTTAATGTCCTCCCCTGGCTAATCTGAATAATGAGCGCTTATTTTAAAAACACGTGGATCCATTCAGATCATAGATAAGTCACAAAAAAATTCCATTTTTAATCTTTTAAACAAAAGATCCACCTTTAAGATTCGATGTGGTTTTCGGATAACCATTTGGAATCCGACCCCAGGTCTTATCGAAATTCAAATGCCATTTTAAATGCCAAGTTATTTAAGTAAATAATTAATTTAATTCAGAAATTTACATTCACACAACAATACATCACAGATAAATCACTTACACTTTTCACAGCTCAATCCAAAGCAATTCATATCACAGAACATCACATAACAGAGATATCAAACAATTCAAGGCATTCAATATAATCCAATCATCCATAAGAAAGATTAATTAATCACATAATTTGTAACTAATTTAAACTAAATAAATTAATTATATATGGATAAATTACTTAGCCCTGCTTAATTAACATTAATTAATTACAAACCATTTGTTATTATTTTAATTAATTAATGAAAATTAATTAACCATCTTAAGTAACTATCCTCAATTACTTTCATTAAATAAATTATTTCTTAATTAATTAAATTAATTAGTTAACTTTTAATCACAAATTAGTTAACCTTTAACTATTAAATTACCCTTTAATTACTTACATTAAGTAATCATCCTTTAAGTAATTAATTATCCCTTAATTACTTAAATTAATTAATTATCTTTTAAATTAATCACATTAATAAATTAACCTTTAATTAATCAAATGAATTAATTAATCACATTAATTAATTAATCCTTTAATTACTTAAGTTAATTAATTAACCCTTAATTAATCACATTAACAAATTAATGATCCTTTAATTATTCACAATCTAATTAACTAAAGATAAACCCTTTATCTTAATTACAATATTTAAATCTTATTAAATTAAATGCTTGAAACAAATTATACAAAATCACTTGAGACCTTCGATAAATTAAAGTTCAATACATTTATCTTAAACACTTACTTACATCATTAAATACTTTGAAAACACTTAGGGATTTAAATCACATAATTATCCCAACATAATTTTATTAAAACCAAATCAATTAATCTTAAAAAACAATTAACTTTAAAAATTTAACCTTTGAAATAAATTTATTATTAACCCATAAATTAACTTAGACCTTTAAGTCAATTAATAATTTAAAAACACTTTATCTCCTTAATTAACTTCTTAATTATAATTATTGAATTTTATTAAAAATAAACTTAAGAATTAACTTGATTAATTTAAGGTTAAAATAAATTATACAACTTTTATCAACCAAATATTTAAATAAACATTTATTTTATAAAAGAAATTGCTTTAAGAATACAGTTTAAAACTTGGTTTATTTTAAACTTTAAAACTTGTTTTATTTAAAATTTTAAAACTTGGTTAATACTCTAACTTGACCCGAGCCCAAACTCTAATCCCCCGAGTCAAACACAAACTTCCCGGAGCTCAAACTTGAGTCACTTCTT
Organism: Allium cepa; assembly: GCA_030765085.1. NCBI lineage: Eukaryota > Viridiplantae > Streptophyta > Magnoliopsida > Asparagales > Amaryllidaceae > Allium > Allium cepa. Next base: position 345,724,776 of record CM060934.1, read on the forward strand.
TTTTTTTACTTTAAAAACTTGTTTTTTGTTTAAATTTGAAACTGGAGCTATACTCGCGTACGACTCGAAACAAACCCAAGCCATAACCAGACTTCCTCGAAAATAAACTCGAGACAATCACCTTATTTCTCAAACCCATAGCACAACCCAAAATCCACTGATATATCTGACATATGTGCACATGCACACGAGAGCCGACCACCTTCGACCAAGGCTCTGACCACCATCGAGTCATCGACCTTCCCCTCTAATGCCATGATCACCCAGATCGATGATCGACTCGATTAATCGATTTCGAACTTAATCGAGCACCTGGTACCCAAACTCGATCGACGAAAACGCCTCATTCCGACCAATCTCGTTCACCAGAAACCACACCGCCGCATCCAACTCTTCGTCAAAGACCCATGCTTTGATTCCCCCCAGTCTGGTCGCCTCCAGTTCACCCTCGTCGAAGAAATTGCCTCGAAAACCGCGACGAACCCAACAGGCTTCAGAACCCTAGTTCATCGTCACCTGGCCACCACGATAACCTAAAAATTCTCCGAGCATTTTTTCGATGCTCTCTAGACCTCCAGCCACCTCCAACTTCAAGCCCGACGTCCCACTTTTCGTCGATCGCCACGAATCGTCGAACGAACGATTTTTGATCAACTCGCAAATTCCCATCATTCCCAAACTTAAAAATCATGAAATGATTATCAAAATTCATTATTTCCCAATACGAATCTATTTCTATGATCTAAACTTGAAATTGAGATGATCGATTTCTGACTTATTTTAGATCATTACTGTAATTTTTTATTTGTGAAATAAATATTCAACATGTACTCTTGATACTATTTTTAAAAATGAAATTACATCCATGCAAACATTTTCTCTTTAATGATCATAACTTAAAATTGTTTAGATCAGAAGATACAAATTATTTAGGTTGTTCTTGAGCCTGTAGAACATAACATGGATATGTATATGCATATACACAGGCATGCATACATACATTCAATGTTTTCAATTTGTATACCCAAGTAGAAATATATTTCTACATCCATACAAAGAATTTCCAAGTCATTATTCTCATTCATCATCGTAGACATAAGAAAATAAAGAGGAACTGGTTTGAAAGTGAAGTTTACTCATAGGTTGAAGAACTGAGAAGTAGAGCCTGGAAATTTAAAAACTGGAAGTTGGCTTGATCTTTTTTAGATGATCTGATCATTATTGAAGTTTGTTTGTTGTTTTGAGATGATCTGAATTTCAAATTGAATTTCATTTAAACCTTGATTTGAATTTGCTTTAAGCTTTGCTCAGGTTTGATTTTCTTTTTAAAAACTAGAAATGCTTTTTCTTTTCTGGTTTTGTTTCCAAGTTTGTTTGTTTTGAATATAATTTAGAATGAAAGAAAATAGGAAGAGAAGGGGAAGTAGTGATATATATATATATATATATATATATATATATATGTGTGTGTGTGTGTGTGTGTGTGTGTGTGTGTGTGTGTATAAAACTTTGTTTTCCCTTTATTTATTAAAATAAAAAGAAAACTAAAATTTAAAAATGTGACACTTGTTATATTTGCATGTTACAAATTTTACAAATGTTTAATGCATGATTCATTTTGGCTTACACTTGTATTAATGCATATATTTATGTTACACATGTTAATTTTCATGTTATTAAATATTTTAAATATGTTTATATATTTTATATTATATTTTCAATAAGTTATATATATATATATTTCTTTTCATCAATTTATGTTTATACTTTACTTTTACATATATTTACAGACCATATTTATTCATGTATAGTTTTTAAAAGAAAATATATAAACCTTTTTAACAAATCTTATTTTTAACTAATGCTAGTATACTTTTAAATAAATAAATATTTATCTTTAGTGTTTTTAAATGTAGAATTTGACTTTAAATATCTTTAGAAAATTATTATATTGAATTCAAAACATAACTTCCAAATCACAATATATATACATACATATATATATATATATATATATATAATTAGAAAACAAATTTTTATTAGTTTTAAAATATAGAGTTTATAAATCCAATTTATTTTTAAGACATTTATTTTTTTGAATTCCAAATCAAATTTCAAATTACAATCTATTTATATATTCATACATAAACAAACTCATCTCTTATTTGTTTTTGGAAGAATAATTTCAAATCAATTCACAGTTTAACTCCAAAAATTATATTAACTACTAAATTAAATTGGCTTAAAAACGGGATTGCTACAAATTCCCCCCTTAGGAAAATTTCCTCCTCAAAATTTGCTAGACAAGAATGCAAATAAAGAACATATGAACACATATAAAGATAGAGAAATGGCTTATCAGATCAAATGCAGAGAAGTCCTATCCTAAATGTAGAGTGGATATTTTGGCTTCTGCATGTTTTTTTAGTTTTGGAATAAACCAGAATATCATCAATAAACACGAGAACAAACTTATTTAATACTACATGAAATACTCGGGTCATCAAGTCTACGAAATATGCAAGGGCATTGGTTAGTCCGAAGGGCATACTTAACTGTTCGTAGAATGTATCTGGACCCCTAATCAAACGGATACAATTTTCCACAATTCTCAGCTGATGGAATCCTTGGGCTAGATCATCTTGGAAAAGAATCAAGCATTATACAATTGATCGAACAGAGCGACGATTCAAGACAAAGGAAATTTATTCTTAAAGATTAACCTATTAAGATCATGATAATCTACGCACAATCTCAAAGATCCATCGGACTTAGCTACAAATACCACAGCTGAACCCCAACTGGAACGACTAGGTCGAATAAATCTTTTCTCTAGTAAATCTTAGGTTTGATTGACTAACTCTACTCTTTCCCTTAGTGTCATCCTACAATTTACATGCACAACTAAACGGGCATTGGAAACCAAGTTGATTCTAAATTCAATTTCCCTATGCGGAGGTAAAGACTTAACTTCTTTAAATACATTAGAAAATTCTCAAATAATAGGTATGGACTGCAAACTCAGATCGGAATACCCTAAAGTATACATTAGCTTGTCCCTCATCGGACTTGGATCTTCATAAGAAATCACAACAAAATTCCCAAATTTGGTTTTGATCGAAATCGTTCTATTTATACAATCTAATTTAGCTACATATTTTGTTAACCAATTCATTTCAAGTAAAAGCTCGAATTCATTAAAGTCAAGAATGAAATGACTGATAAGAAACTGATGATGAGAATACAAAATAGGAACTTTTTCTACAACATAAACAAAGATTCACAGGCCGCCTACCTGGTTCTTTACACAAATATGTTCGTCTACGAATTCAGGTTCAAGATTTAACTCTTCTACGGTTTGCTGAGAAATAAAACTATGCATGGCTCCAATGTCGAATATAACACTAAAAATTTTATCATAAATAAGAAGTAAGGTAATCTTCTTGATATATCCTAGAAATACCAGTGGAAGGCATATAACACTGCTCAAATACTTGCTTGAATCTACCCCATGTAAACATCCTTCGATTTGGCCAAAGTAATGGTCTCCCACCATACTAAAGCTTCTTCCTGGAGCTGCCAGGAAGCCATCAAAGTTCTTTTGATCATCATACAATTTCAATCCTTTAAAAATCCTGTCACACGATCGAATCCAAGCTTGTGCTTCTATAATGGTCTCCAAATCTTTGAATGGTTTTCCTTCATGTTTTGAGAAATGCCGATATAACTCTACCAGATTTGGTTGGGGTTGGATGGGAAAAGTTGTTCATTTCATTACTGTTGTTGTAGAACTCATTCTATGTCATTTCTAACCCTATCTCTAATAAGTCACCTAATGAGTTATACTCCAAAACTAAAGTTCTTACTCAACCTTTATCTCTGATGCCAAATGTGATGATCCAGGCCCGACGTCTGAAAATCGGCATTCAATACATCACCCGTATTTGAATGAGGAAGATTCAAACGTTGAATCTGGTTCGTTGGAGCTTATAACACATTAGGTGATAACAACACAACGGAAACAAAACGAATTTTATTGATACACAATATGGATTACAACATTATAAAGCAATGTCAGAGATCTATATATATACAACACAACGGAGGAAAAATAACATAACAGCGGAAATATAACATTAACAGGGACTTCCAAGAGAGAAAGAGAGAATGAATCCAACATACTGCATCTTCATTCCAAAGCTCCAAAGACTTCCAAAGACTTTCAAATCCAAAAACCAAAAGCTCAAAACTACTACTATGCTGCAATGAAGCAAATGCGATTCCAAACCAAAGACCTCTAGATCTACTATCCGACTTAGCTCTATAACCTATTGATAACCTGACTCTAGGCTGTCTGTGTGGAAAATTATGGGCACCTAGAGTTTAGAAAGGAAACAATAAACTCCGAGTCAGTCATGGGACAGGTGTGAGCAACCATAAAACATTATTTGTACAAAAAGAAATAAAAAGAAATCCGTTAGCTTTTTGGAAAATGAAACTACCATAAGGTCTCCCCGCACACACTCAATGCAATCGCACCTATAGGGGAGGTTTCTCCTTATAGCAGTCAAACACGCTTGATACGCAAAAATCCTTTTGATATTATTATTAATGCATAGTGTGGAAAACATTTGCAAGTATAATATTAATCTTAGGCATCATACGTACCATTATAGTATGCCTACTATTGCTACTATGTTAAATGGTAGGTTCTACAACTAAAACCATATAGGGCTCGCATTGATTGTTTGGATTTCCAACAAATGGCCACGGCTAAGGAACTTCCTTTATCCGAATGGATACGCCTCTGGAGGGACGTCCTGAGAACCTAACCGAATCTCTGCCAACACAAGGCCGGGTTACCTCTGTAACTAGGTAACTAACTGTCAAGAGTATGCCATCCCCCGGTCGTAACTGACCTTTACCGAGGCGCCATCACAATTGCAACAATATCCACATAAGTAAAATATCTGGGCTCCACACCATGATACCACTTTTTTTCTAAAAGGAAATGCACATACCCTTAGGGGTGCGACCCCCATAACCTTGCTGCATCCTTCCTGTTTCGACCATTTATAGGGTGTGAGGTTTGATGAAGTCTCGTCCCACGAAGCTACGCTTTTCACTAAAGCCATGCTTCGATCAACTAATGCTCAGCACTTAGCATGCCACATTACCAAATTGGGAATATATCACTAGTAAATATCAAGTACATAACCTCTGACCTTGTACGTCTCAAAGAAGGGTGGTAAGCTAAAAGAATAAATTCTCCACCACCAAACAGAAATGTATTTGATAGAAACCAGTTTTATATCTTTAAGTGTACGTCAGACATACATCCATACAAGTCCACCCTAGGTCTAAAAGGAACCGAATGCACTTTGTCCAATTAAGGAACAAGTCCTTACGAATCCGGATATCCCCTAATCACGCACGGACTCCCCATCACTTGGGATAATCTCTATACCGGAGCAACTCGGTGTAGAGACAATCAATAGGTAATCCTTTCGTTTTCGAAAATACCCTATCTTCAACCACCGTCTTCAAATGCAATCCCATTTCATCGTATCATTATTCGGAATAGGTTTTATGACTTAATGTCCTCCCCCGCTAATCCAAATAATGAGCGCTTATTTTAAAAACATGCGGATACATTCAGATCATAGATAAGTCACAATAAATTTCCATTTATAATCTTTTAAACAAAAGATCTACCTTTAAGATTCGATGTGGTTTTTGGATAAACATTTGGAATTCGATCACCGTTCTTATCCAAAAATAAATGCTGTTTTAAAGGCCAAGTTGTTTTAGTAAATAATTTTAATTCAATTCAGAAGTTCACACTCACACAACAATACATCACAGATAAATAATTTACATTTATCACAGCTCAATCCAACGCAATTCATATGACAAAACAAAACATATCAAAGATAGCAAACAATTCAAGGCATTCAATATAATCCAATCAACCATAAGCAAGAATAATTAATCACATATTTATAGTTAATTTAAAATAAATAAATAAATTGTTTATGAATAAATTACTTAGCCCTACTTAATTAACATTAGTCAATTACAAATCATTTGTTATTATTTTAATCGGTTAATGAAAATTAATTAAACATCCTTAATTAACCATCTTAAGTAATTATCCTCGATTACTTTCAGTAAATAAATTATCCCTTAATTAATTACATTAATTAATTAACCTTTAATCATAAATTAATTAACCTTTAATTATTAAATTACCCTTTAATTACTTACATTAAGTAATTATCCTTTAAGAAATTAATTATCCCTTAATTACTTACATTAACTAATTATCTTTTTAATTAATCATATTAATGAATTAATCTTTAATTAATTACATTAATTAATTAATCCTTTAATTACTTAAGTTAATTAATTAACCCTTAATTAATCACATTAACAAATTAATGATCCTTTAATTAATCACAACCTAATTAACTAAAGATAAACCCTTTATCTTAATTACATTATTCAAATCTTATTAAATTAAATGCTTGAAACTAATTATACAAAATCACTTGAGACCCTTAATAAATTAAAGTTCAATACATTTATCTTATACACTTACTTACCTACTTCATTAAATTCATTGAAAACACTTAGGGATTTAAATCACATAATTATCCCAATATAATTTTATTAAAACCAAATCAATTAATTAAAAAACAATTAACTTTAAAATTTTAACTTTTGAAATAAACTTATTATTAACCCATAAATTAACTTAGAACTTTAAGTCAACTAACAATTAAAAAAATTTATCTCCTTAATTATCTTATTAATTATATTATTGAATTTTATTAAAAATAAACTTAAGAATTAACTTAATTAATTTTAGGTTAAAATAAATTATACAACTTTTATCAACCAAATATTTAAATAAACATTTATTATATAAAAGAATTTCTTTAAGAATATAGTTTAAAACTTGTTTTATTTTAAACTTTAAAACTTGTTTTATTTAAAATTTTAAAAATTGGTTAATACTTTAACCTGACCTAAGCCCAAACTCAAATCCCCCGAGTCAAACGCAAACTTTCCCGAGCTCAAACTCGAGTCACTTCTTTTTTTCTTTAAAAACTTGTTTTTGTTTAAATTTGAAACTGGAGCCATACTCGCGTATGACTCGAAACAAACCCAAGCCATAACCAGACCTCACCAAAAAAAAAAACCCGAGACAATCACCTTCTTTCTCAAACCCATAACACAACCTAAAATCCACTGATATATCTGATATATGTGCACGTGCACACGAGGCCCAACCACCTCCGACCAAGGCTCTGACCACCATCGAGTTGCCGACCTTCCCCTCTAACGCGACGACCACCCAGATCGATGATCAACTCGATCAATCGAATTAGAACTTAATCGAGCACCTGATACCCAAAATCGAACGATGAAAACGCCTCGTTCCGACCAATCTCATTCACCTGAAACCACATCGCCGTGTTCAACTCTTCGTCGAAGACCCATGAATAGATTACCCCAGACCGATCGTCTCCAGTTCACCCTCGTCGAAGAAATTGCCTCGAAAACCACGACGAGCCCAACAGGCTTCAGAACCCTAGTTCATCGTTGCCCGGCCACCACGACATCCTAAAAATTCTCTGAGCATTTTTTCGATGATCTCCAGACCTCCAGCCACCTCCGGCTTCAAGCACGACGTCCCACTCTACGTTGATCGCCGCCAATCGTCGAAAAAACGATTTCTGATCAACTCGAAAATTCCCATCATTCCCAAACTTAAAAATCATGAAATGATTATCAAAATTCATTATTTCCCAATATGAATCTTTTTCTATGATTTAAACTTGAAATTAAGATGATCGATTTCTGACTTATTTTAGATCATTATTGTAATTTATTATTTTTGAAATAAATATTCAACATATACTCTTGAAAGTATTTTTAAAAATGAAATTACATCCATGCAAACATTTTCTCTTTAATGACCATAACTTAATACTGTTTAAATGGGAATATACAAATTTATTTAGGTTGTTCTTGAGCCTGTAGAACATAACAAGGGTATGTATATGCATATACACAAACATGCGCACATACATTCAATGTTTTCAATTTGTATACCCAAACAAAAATGTATTTCTACAGTTATACAAAGCATTTCTAAGTCATTATTCTCATTCATCATCACACACATAAGAAAATAAAGAGGATCTGGTTTGGAAGTGAAGTTTACTCATAGGTTGAAGAATAGAGAAGCAGAGCCTAGAAATTTAAAAACTGGAAGTTGTTTTGATCTGTTTGAGATGATCTTTTCTTTGTGTTTGAGATGAACTTATCATTAGCTTCAGGTTTGAAGTTTGTTTGTTATTTTGAGATGATCTGAATTTCAACTTAAATTTGATTTGAATCTTGATTTAAATTTGCTTTAAGCTTTGCTCAGATTGATTTTCTTTTTAAAAACTGGAAATGATTTTTCTTTTTTGGTTTTGTTTTCAAGTTTGTTTGTTTTGAATATAATTTAGAATGAAAGAAATTAGAAGAGAAAGTAAGTAGTGATATATATAACTTTGTTTTCCCTTTATTTATTAAAATAAAAAGAAAACTAAAATTTAAAAATGTGACACTTGTTATATTTGCATGTTACAAATTTCACAAATGTTTAATGCATGATTCATTTTGGCTTACACTTGTATTAATGCATATATTTATTTTACACATGTTAATTTTTATGTTATTAAATATTTGAAATATGTTTACATAATTTTTATAATATATTTTCAATTATATATATATATATATATATCCTTTTATCAATTTATGTTTATATTTTATTTTTACATATATCTACAACCAAATTTATTCGTATAATTTTTAAAAGAAAATACGTAAACCGTTTTATTAAATCTTATTTTTAACTAAAGCTATTATAATTTTAAATAAATAAATATTTATCTTTAGAGTTTTTAAATATAGAATTTAAATTTAAACAGCTTTTGAAAATTATTATATTGAATTATAAACATAACTTTCAACTCACAATATATATATACACACACACATATATATATATAAAACAAATTTTTATTAGTTTTAAAACATAGAGTTTTTAAATCCAGTTTATTTTAAGACATTTATTTTTTTGAATTCCAAATCTAATTTCAAATTACAATCTATTTATATATTCATACATAAACAACCACATCTCTTATTTGTTTTTGGAAGAATAATTTCAAATTAATTCACAATTTAATTCCAAAAATTATATTAATTACTAAATTAATTTTGGCTTAAAAACGGGATTGTTACACATAGCATGGAATGTGACATAAATTTTCTACCATAACATAACCCAACATGCAATCATTTCCGATATAGTACCTTAGGTGATTTCCTGTATTACTATCATACTACATATATGCATACAAATTTTATTCTTTTTCATTTTTTTTATATTCTTAGCATATAACTTACATAACAAATTGCATAAAATAGCATATCACTTACATAACAAATTAAATAACATTGCATGTAACTTACATAATTAATTACAGAACATAGCATTTAACTTACATAATTAATTACAGAACATGGCATGTAACTTACATAATTAATTACAAAACATAGCATGTAACTTACATAATTAATTGCTACATAATTAATTACATAACATAGCATGTAACTTGCATAATTAATTACATAACATAGCATGGAATGTGACATAAATTTTCTACCATAACATAACCCAACATGCAATCGTTTCCTATATAGCATCTTAGGAGATATCCTATATTACAATCATACTCTATATATATGCATACAAATTTTATTCTTTTTTCTCTTTTTTCTCCTTCTTTTTCACACATAAATTTCACATAACATACTAACGACAATTTCCATCATAAAAGTGTCAACCTTTAAATCAATATAACATTTTCCTTTTGTTTTTGTTTTGAACATAGTAATTTAATATTAACATCATGATGCATATTAATAACCATATCATCACATCTATTTTTATAAATAAACAACATAATATCAAAAAATTAATGTCAAAAATAATAAAGGAACATAGTTGAACATATGTCGTATCAAATCATAACCAAATTACGCACAATTTCTTAACTATTGCAACATTCCAATAACATATCAATTGATATCCATTTACTTAACATATGATTATAAATCATATGTGAATAGCTCACCTTTCGATGCTAGGAAAGTTGACGACACAAAGCTATGAATTTGAGACGTGAATTCCAAAGAAAAGCAAAGCGGACTTGAATTGATGCAACACAAAATATATATGGATATATATTTCATTTTTTTGTAAAAGATAAGAGAAGAGGGATTAAGTGGCTCGGCCTAGGGTTGACAGGATGGGTTTCGGTGCGACTACGGTGGGCTGGGGTGGAAGAGGTGGTTTGGCTATGCAAGAGGAGAAGATGGTGGTGATTTGGATGGGATTTGGTGGAGATAAGGCATGGCTGTAAGCTAGGAAAGAGGGAATGATTTTAGTTTTTCTTGGAGGAAATGGCGACCGAGATGTAGGGGAGGAAAAGATAGCTTGGATGGTGGAGGAGAGGTGGAAATAGGAGAGGAGGTGGAAGGAATTTGGAAGACACAAGGAAGGAGTTTTGATTTAGAGAAATTGGTGTTTTTATATCTATTACTCTTTACCTTAATTAAAAGATTTATTCCAATTAATTCAATAGTAAATAATTCAAATAAAGTTTTATCCTTCTATTTCCATTTAATGTTCTTTATATTGCATTAAATTTCTCTTCCAATTAAAACATACCTTTTTTTCCTCAACTTCCTCTTTTATTTTAGTTCAAACATATGTTATATTATTGTGCTCATTAATTACACTTAATTTCTCCTTCCTTTTATTTGAAGGATTTCAATTACATTTAATTCCATTGATTACAAAATAAATTACAAAGCCGATTAATTAATGGGATGAGGAATAAATCAATTGTTACAGCTTAGTAATTCATATCTATTAATGTATTTTTTACACAAGGAGTGTAAATCTACTTACTAAATAATTGTTTTCTTGTTGTATGCTAACATATTTAGAATACTGTTTATCTCGTTCTTTAGTAACATTTATTGTTACAGTTGATTGAAATTACATTCATAAAGTTGCCAATTACATTCAATCAATATTATTAAATTATATTCTAACAAATTTATTATTATTTTACAGTATTAATTGAAAATTCTTTATTTCCAACCATATTTTATACAACAATTGTAACTAATATTTTTAAAATTTGTTCGAATTTACAAGTCGTTACACTCTCCCTGACTCAAAACTTTTCGTCCCCGAAAAGGAATGAGGTGGTAAAATATAAGCAAATAGAAAGATAAGACAGATTCAAAATAAATAGTACTAGATACAAACAATTAATACAAAATCATATAAATTTCATTTCGAATGTTAACTTTATACATTTTTATTACTTATTAACATCCATTTATTATTATCATTCTAATTAACTCATTTTCAATTTATTTACAATCATATCCTCACCTTATTTACTTCTTAATTGATTAACATTCACTTATTATTATTCATCTCGTTAATCATTCAATGGATTTATATTCAACTCATTCAGTTTTAATTGATTTACATTCAATTAATTTGGTTTCAATCAATTTTTATTCAATTAATCAATATTCATTGCATTCGCATTTGATTGATTCCATTTAATGTATTTACATTCAATTATACATTTGTTTCATCCACATTTAATTGGTTTATATTCAACGTATTTACTCTCAATTTATTAACATTCGTTACAAATTTTTGTTTCCATGCTTACTTGTTCATATTCATTGAATTCTCATTCCATTAGTTTCCATTCTTTTGTGTCCAATTAACTTACATTCAATTGTTAACGTTCATTATGTTCACCATATTTATTTACATTCATTTACAATCGTGTTTGTTATTCTCTTTCACATTCAAGTTTATTTATGATCTTTTATTTTATTTCATTCGCATAGTATGTTTTGTTTAATGTCAATATCACTTAATTAACCATTCTACAAATTTACTTAAGTTTAATATCAACATTCCATATTTTCCTTTGCCTATCCAAAATGTTTAACCACATTCGTATTTTGGTTTTTACTTCCTATTTTCTCAAGTTTCAAGTTATATAGCTTATATAAAATCCAAATTTCTTACATCTCAACTTAGCTAACTTTCATTCATAACACCTTATCTTTACAACTTAAATTCATTTATATATGTGTGTGTGTGTGTGTGTGTGTGTGTGTGTGTGTGTATTTTGTTTCAAAACAAATCCTATTTTATTTAACTCATTTCATTTATTTAATCAATTTGACCTCACTTAAATTAATTCCACTTCATAATTTTATCTCAACCATTCTTTGCAATTTACCTTTGTATCACAAATAGTTTATAAAATATAAATTTATCAGTTATTTAGTTTCTTAAGTTTATATTCATTTACTTAAATAGCATTTTCTTTTTATTGTTCAATTTATTTCACAGAACATTTCTTATAATATAGATTAAGTGTATAAACATTCATCAAAACAACTCAATTACTATTTATAACTTTCCTTAACAAATTTCATTTTGGACACCTTATTACTTCATTTTATATTGTATACTATTCAATTACATGTTCTCATTAACTTTCAAACTTTTTTCCTGGTATTTTTTTTGTTAATGTTTCAGAATGTAATTGAGCACTAAATAATTTACCTTTTATTTACAATATTTTATTAAGCAAAAATTTAGTTTGAACATTTTTATTACTTAAGTTTCCTCTTGCATACCCTTAAATTACATATTCATGTTAACATTTTAGCTTTTTAAATATTTCAGGTAAGTTATATATGTTTTAGAATGCAATTGAGTATTATACAAATTAATTTTATCCTAGTTCAACTGTTTCAAGTTGTTTCAATTTCATTTCTCATTTTAGACACTCCAGTTATTTAGAAATTTTACTTCATTTAAATAATTGAAAACCATTACTTAACATAAACTTAAGAGTTTAATTTATGGTTTCACATCAAACCATTTTGAAATAAATATATGCATATTTTTTTGTATATCAAATCAAACTTAAGAAATTCAAATCAAAATCCAGTTTCCAAAACGAAAATGTAGCAAAGATACTATGTGGTCTCCCTCACTTTGAGACTCGAAAATGAATGTTTATGATGCTGCAGTCATCATCAAAATTATTTTCCAGCGACAAAAGAGGAGAGTACTGACTTGCTTCTTTTAAATTCTTTTGGAGACAATTTCTACTTAAAAATATCTTCAAATAATATTAATATTATTTTTATTTTATTTTTTTCAAACTTTGAAAACCAAATTTTGAAAAATATCAAAAATTAAATTCTCAAATCCATAATTTAATTTTTATCTCATTTGCTGATAAGATTTATAGACCATGTTTATAAAATTTCATCTCCTTATAGCATACAATAATAATTATCGATTTAGGAATGTTAACAAAATAATAAATGATAATCTAGTACTATCATTTCCAAGAACTAACTCGTTTGACTCTCTAAATTCAAAAACTTATACTTTTATATATAAAATATGAGCATACTAAACAAATTTGGCAATACGATATAAAACAAATTTTATAGCACTAATAAATACGCTCTCTCATAGGATGATTCAAGAATGGATCATAGAACAAAGATAGAAATTCAAATGTAGAGGAACCCTAATAAAAGAGAATTTTAACTAAGAAGATAGGCTCGAAAGGAAGGATGATTCTGTAATTGATACTACTCATTCTAGGGTATTACTACCCTATCTCTAATGAGTTTTTACTCCATAGGAAAAGTTTTGCCTAAACCAGAGCTCTGATACAACGTGTAACAACCTGCCATTTTGAACCATTCAAATCAAAAATAATCCACACTTGTCAAACTTGAATTTATCAAAACGACAAATTGTCATTTATATTTGGCAAAACTTAGCATATACAGTAATAAATAAATCACAGAATTACAGACACAGAGTAATACATTAATACGCAACGGAATAGATAAATAGGAAGCTATTACAGAAACATCAGACTCTTAAACCAAATACAAAGAAGTCTTTAATACGTAAGCAAATGGCAAATCTGAACATAAATAGCTGGAAATAATTAAAATAAGCGAAATAACTAAAAAGCTGAATAGATTAAAGATAGAACTCCAAGCAAAGCTTCAAGCTCCAAAGGTAAGTCTCAAATGCTGTAATTTCAGGCTTACCCGAGCATAAAGCAAAATACAAAACACACGGGTCAGGATTAACAATCTTATGCAAGTAAACCAACTCAAGTGAAATGTGCAAATGAAATGCAATAACTTAAAGAATGTTTGGGATTTCCCTCCTTAAGTGTCCATGGAACTATCTACATACATAATACAATACGCTACATAAATACTGTCTACAGAAAAGTAAAATATTAAAATAGCATTAAGGTGTTACCCATATCCACCTTAATACATTTTATATAATGTCGTAGTCTATACAGATACTGTAAACTCCACCAGTAGGTGGGCTTTCAAGGAGCACTTCATAGGTATGACACAAAACAAACTTGTAGAAGGCGCGACATGGGATGTGAACACAGCACTAGAGGCAATGCAAAGGTAGATATACCAATTGCACTACCGGACTAGTGGTAACGCATAGCATCTACTACCGCCAACCTTGGACACACTCCTAAATCAAATCAAAGGGTGGACACTAAATTAATCACGAAGTCAGAATATAGTATCAAAGAAATGTGTCCGATTGGAGGAATGACCTCACTTGGCCCGGCATAGCTCTTGTTTTACTCACATCTAAGCTGGCTCATGGGAGTCTGGGTCACGTGAATACCTCGTGCAGAATCGTTCTCCAAACCACCCTACTTTATTTCTAGAATCTCCACCACGTACACAGTTGTTAAAGTGGTTTTCGGTATCGGCAGAGAGTATGACAATATCTAATACCGGTCTCTTTAACAACCAAACACTTATTTCACACCGGATGGTTCTTTTACGTTTCCAAAACCATTTCATAATTAATATCAAAATATCATGTTCGATTTCAAACCATATCCCTTTCGGAATCATATTCACTTCAAAATCATATCACTTTCGAAATCATATTTACTTCCGAAATCATATTCATTTTCAAAATCATAACCACAAAATAGGTTAAACCATCATATCAAAATATTCACAGTTTAAATCAGTCAAATCTAAATCATAACAGTTCTAACTTTAAATTTTGAATATTGAAAGTAGTTTATATATTGGAATAGTTATACGATAAAAATAGTTTATATTTTAAAAATAGGTTATAGATTGAAATATTTTTGGTTATAGATTGAAATAGCTTATATATTAGAAATAGTTTATATATCAAAATAGGTTATATATTAAAATAAATATATTAATTTAAACATTTTAAACATAATATATTTTGTTTTCATTAAATTTTATTAAATTAAATCTTATATTATGAAAAAAGTAAATAAGGTTATAAGTAAAACCTTAAAATTTACATTTAAAAATTAACTTATAAATTTAGAATTCTTAAATAAATAATTTTAAAACCTAAATTTTACATATATGTTTAAAAATAAAATCTTTATATTAAATTTAAAAATCATTTTCCTTTTTTTCCAAACTCATCTTTTCAAAATTTCAGAAATTACTTTAGAAATAGACTACCAGTGTCCGTATATAGTTTTCTATCGTAGGGTCAAGTGACACGGATATTTATCATTTCAATCCATAATAATTTAAAATTTACGGGTATATAACATTTCAACCCGCAATCCTAAATTTTCAAAGTCAATAAAAAATTGGGTTTATCATTTCAAACCATAATGATTTTTTCCTATTCTAAAGATCATCCGGGTATGTATCATTTCAACCCACAGGGAATACCTAAAACTAAGGGAACTTGCAACATGATTTACATAAAATAAATAACATAACATAAAATCATACAAAACATATTACATAAGGTAGCACATAACTTACATAATTAATTACATAACATAGCATGTAACTTACATAATTAATTACACAACATAGCATGGAATGTGACATAAATTTTCTATCATAACAAAACCCAACATGCAATCATTTCCAATATAGCACCTTACGTGATTTCCTATACTACAATCATGCTACATATATGCATACAAATTTTATTTGATTTTTTTTTATTCTTAGCATATAACTTGCGTAACAAATTGTATAAAATAACATATCACTTACATAACATAGCATGTAACTTACATAATTAAATACTGAACATAGCATGTAACTAACATAATTAATTACATAATATAGCATGGAATATGACATAATTTTTTTACCATAACATAACCTAACATGCAATCATTTCCAATATAGTACCTCAGGTGATTTCCAATATTACAATCATACTACATATATGCATACAAATTTTATTCTTTTTTCCTTTTCCTTTTCCTTTTCCTTTTTCTTCTTCTTTTCCAAACATAAATTTCACATAACATACTATTGACAACTTCCATCACAAAAGGGTCAACCTTTAAATCAATATAATATTTAACTTTTTTTTCAACATAGTAATTTAATATTAACATCATGACACAGATTAATAACCATATCATCACATATGTTTTTATGAATAAATAACATAATTTTAAAAAAATCATGTCTAAAATAATAAGGGAACATAGATGATCATATGTCATGTCAAATCATAACCAAACTACGCAAAATTTCTTAACTATTGCAACATTCCAATAAAATATCAATTTATATCCATTTACTTAACATAAGATTATAAATCATGAGTGAATAGCTCACCTTTTGAGGCTAGGAAAGTTGACGACATAAAGCTATGAATTTGAGTCGCGAATTCCAAAGCAAATCAAAGCGGACTTGAATTGATGCAACACAAAACATATATGGATATATGTTTCATTTGTTTTTATAAAAGAGAATAGGATAGGGGTTAAGAGGCTCGACCAAGGGTTGAAAAGATGGGTTTGGGTGCGGCTAAGGTAGGCTAGGGTGGAATAGATGGTCCGGCTATGCAAGAGGAGAAGATGGTGGTGATTTGGGTGGGATTTGGTGGAAATAGGGCATGGCTATTGGCTAGGAAAGAGGGGATTATTTCAGCCTTGTTTGGAGGAAATAGCGACCGATATGAAGTGTAGGAAAGATGGCTTTTATGGTGCAGGAGAGGTAGCAATAGGATAGGAGGTGGAAGGAATTTGGAAGAGGTAAGGAAGGATTTTTGATTTAAAGAAATTTTTTTTTTAGATCTAGAAGTCTCTGTAAATTTGGGGAGGAAGAAGGAAGTGTGATGAGAAAGATTTCTCAAGAGAAAATTATGTGCGTACAAGTTAGTTAAAAGGAAACAAATGGTCGTAGGTATAGGAATAGACACAAGTCTCTTCGTGTGGTTAGAGTCTCTTAGTTAACCAAGGCCCATTAGGACTAAACCAAACCCATTGGGGCTTAGCCAAATTTCACAACTAAACACCACAAACGTAAGTTAGTTTTTCACAAAAATTCAAATATTTAAGGCGATAGATATTTGATTTTAAAAAACAAAAAGTGGATAAAAGATCAGAATTCAGTCTAGTATCATATAAAAAGAATAAAATTCAAAATTAAAATTTTCAACAAAAGGTCAAATTTTGACTAAGTTTGACCAAAATTCAAAATTTAGAAAATTTTCTATTTCGTTGAATTTGAAAAATATATTACTCA
This sequence comes from Allium cepa, assembly GCA_030765085.1. Taxonomy (NCBI): domain Eukaryota; kingdom Viridiplantae; phylum Streptophyta; class Magnoliopsida; order Asparagales; family Amaryllidaceae; genus Allium; species Allium cepa. The sequence goes on from CM060934.1 coordinate 345,742,542, forward strand.
ATATTCCATAATTTGTTCTGAAATTTTAACCTTTAAATTTTATTTAAATTCAAATAATAATATGTTTTAAAATTGACTAAATTAAAACTTTATTTTATTAACATTGGTTTGTCTTCATTCAAATGTTCATTTTATTCAATTCAACTTATGTTGCTTGTTCTTGACTGAATCAATTACCATTTATAACTCTTTACCTTGATTAAAAAAAAATCCAATTTATTGAATAGTAAATAATTCAAACAAAGTTTTATCCTTCTATTTCCATTTACATGTTCTTTATATTACATCAAATTTCTCTTTCAATTAAAACATATGTTTCCTTGTTTTCCCTCAACATCCTCTTTTATTTTAATTCAGACATAAGTTCTATTATTACGCTTATTAATTAAAATTAATGTTCTCATTCCTTTTGTTTGAAATATTTCAATTACATTTAATTCCATTGATTACAAAATAAACTCCAAAGCGGATTAATCAATAGGACGAGGAATAAATCAATTGTTACAGCTTAGTAATTCATATCTATTAATGTATCGTTTACACAAGGAGTGTAAATCTACTTATCAAATAATTGATTTCTTATTGTATGCTAACATATTTAGAATATTGTTTATCCCATTCTTTAGTAACATTTGTTGTTACAGTCAATTGAAATTTCATTAATACAATTGTCAATTACATTCAATCAATATTACTAAATTATATTCCAAAAAAATTATTATTATTATTATTATTATTATTATTATTTTACAGTAATAATTGAAAATTCTTTATTTCTAACCATATTCTATACAACAATTATAATTAATATTCTAAAATTTGTTCGAATTTACAAGTCGTTACAAAGTAGTTTTCGGATAACTTATCCGATCCCGGTCTCTTCGAAAGAACATTCAATATTTTCGTTAAACTTAATCCGGGTTCTTTAAGATATAAACAAACAAAAGTAAGATCAGAGATCATCTCCTAACCGTTAGTGGATGTATTTTCTTATCATCGTCTTAGAAGAACGAAAGGAGTTTATATGTACAATATAGCACCTCCAACAATATCTGTACCATATAATTCTCGTGTTTCTCCTAGATATTTCCAAAGTTATGTTTTGGGTCCATATTTGATAGTCGGTAATTTAACTATCAAATAAACAATCATTCAACCAAAGATTTTCATTTCCTGCTGAAATCTCTAAGTCATTTTTAATTTATGTTTTTATAAATTAAATATCTTTATCAAAAGTTATATACTTATCTTACCGAACTTAGTATTTTCACAAACCATCCCTTTCAAAAATATTTGAAAACCTTTTAAAATAAATATGAAACGCACCACTGCGGTATCAACCATGGATTCGCTGCTCAATTATTACGTCTCTATCCCAATGAAATCCAAACTTAACAACAGGCAATCTATGCCTCCGATTTCGCCATGAAAGTATACCTTTACTTTCTGAAAACTTTATTTAATAATTATCTCAAAATAACGCTTATAACGTTTCTATAATAATTTTCCTAGTTTTAATTTAGGCAAATACTCTTTAATAAAAGTTATTATATAAACAATATAAATATTGAATAATTTATCTTTTAAAACAATAATTCTAGTTAATCCTTAAATAATAATTAACCTTAAAACAAAACATTATAAGGTGACTTAATTAATAACTAAATATACTTTAAATAATTTAAAATAATTAATAACAGATTTTCTGGAATATTTTTGAACACTTTTTAAATTACCTAGTTAATAATTAAAAATTCTCTTTTTAAAGCAAACACAACTTCTCAATAAAAATATACTTTTTTCAATTCCAATATAACTAATTTAATACTTAAAAAATCTCTCTCGATTTATCACCAAACGATTTACGTTTCCAATTTCATAAATCCCCTTTTCACATTTACAAAAGAAGAATCTATCATTTCTTTCTAAACCGATTTACCCATTTCATTATCAATTCTTACCGTGAATTTATATCTTCAATTTATCAAATGATAATTATTTTATTTTATTTATAAACAATGTTTATAAATCCCTTAATCTCATTTCCAGTTTACATGGTTTAACATCACTTAAACCCATTATAAATCGATTTTTTAATCCATTTAATAATAAATTTATTAAATAATCCAAATATATTCCAAAACAAACCAAATCCCGATCCAGTTTCCATTTTGTAATTTAAAATCTTATTTAAGGTCCAGTATAACCAATTTTATTTATTTCCAAATTCATATTCTCCCAATCTATTTAAAATCTTGATTTAAAAACCTTTTATTTTTAAGATAAGTATATCTTAGGAATTATTATTTAAAATCCTATATATATATATATATATTATATTCCAAGATCTCTATTTAAAATATCACGGAATCGTTAGGTAAAGTTTAAAGTCAAACCCTTTAATCTTCCGACGCAATTACTTTTTAACCAATCCAAAATCCTACATAATACTTCACTTCCAAAATCCCTTTTAAATTTCTTCTCAAATTCAAATATATGTATTTATGATATTTTAAAATACCAAAATCTAGGCCAGGGTTACTATATCATCCAATAAATTCAAATCACACTATAATCTGTCATAGATTATACAAACATATCATGTATCACTATATATGAAATTAAATTCAACATTTGAGGAATCAAGTTGGATCCTTCCAACCTGTTTTCCTGCATCCACAGATGTTAATACAACATAAAAATACCTATTTCGCTTTGATGCAAGATATCGCAATAATATAGGGTCATCCGCTGTTATGCGGGGTGGATAGGGTCTCATCCGCTCTTATCGGTAGGAATATCAATCCAACTACTAATATATACTACTATATATATTACAACATCAAACTTATAATAATAATAATTATCAAATAATCCAACCAACCAAAAAATTTAATTTTCTACATTTTAATTTAAAACGGCAATCCAATAATGAGTGAGATTTACTCGTAGTGATTTTCAGTTGTCGTCTTTGGTTTGGAACTAAAACCGGACGACGCCCTGTTTTAGCCCAAATTTTGACTATCTCTAAATCCATCTAAACTAGTTTCATTGCAAAGAACTCATCATCATGATCACAACGTAAAAAGTTTCATCCAAATCAAATCTCATACGTAGAAGTTAGACATTTTATTTTATTGTTATTTAAATTTATAAAAACAAATTAATTACATTTAAAATAAACTCCCATCACATAAAGGCTCCAGACCTGGCCCAACCTGCTCTAATCCTTCTTCTTTCCCAATTTCCTCTTCCTTCATTCCAGTAAACAGAAGTGTCCACGCCGTGCACGTTGCATGCCTTACCATTCCACCCTCCAACGATCAGAGACCGCCATCACACTCGCCTTCTCCTCCTCACTCCATCGCACCCTATATCGTACTCCCCGGTCATCGACCCAAAATGTGACCTAGTATGTTCGAGCTGCTATAGCACTTAATTTCTCACCTCTCCTCTTCGTGTCGCACTCCTCGAAGCATTGGCCACAACCGCTACTCGACGAGACGAAAACAAATCTAAACTCCACTTCGACCATTGTCGACTACAACCTCGACATCCACAAACCCTAGCTCATGTTCGTGCTCTCGACATTAATGGTGAACCTCATAAATTAAAGGCGCACCCATCAAAAAGCATCCTAGATCGAAGAGAATGCAAAAACATTATTTTTAAAACAAATCAGAGGGTTTTTCGCTGAATAGTTTTAGAGATATAATTTTTTCAAAGCTTCATTTTCTTGAAATGTATTCCTCTTTACTGTGATTGTTTAATGCATTTTAAAAGGAGAGGGTAGCACGAAGAGAAGAGCAAGGCACGATCACTTTTGATGGGATAGAATACGACTGTGATCGGCCTAAAACAATTTAAATTATTATTTAATTACAAATATCTTGATTTACATAACTTAAAATTTCGAACCCCTATCGAGGTGTGTCGCCAGGCATTTATAATATTATACCCCTATTTTGAATGCATTGGAAAAAGTTTCAAGTCCTTATTCAATCATATGGAGAAGATAACTTTTTAGACCCAATTATTATATTGAATTTCGATATTAATTTTGGCGTTTTTCTATCCCGTATGACCAAATGATAACTCCAAACACTTCAAAATTTGAAATCCAATAATAATGCACTATTGCGGATCTAATGACTTGAATTCCGAGATTGTGCCCCGAAAGGTTATTTTTATATGTCAATTTGTACAAGTTATTTTCAAGAATGGGTAAATCACTTGTCAATCCAATTTAAAATTTTATTTACCTTCATTATTACAAATAGAAATTTAATAAACCATTAAATTATTTTTATCAAGCTAAAAACTTAAAATTCAATTATTTAAGTAAATTCCAATTAATAAATTGTCCAATAAATCATTATATTTGAAATTCAAGTTAAAAATTAACCATTAAATATTTAAAAACAATTAAATATTCCAGTTTCAAATAACCAAAATTCTGTGTCATTACACAAACATTCTTCGCGATGTTTAAGTATCGATGTTGTCTATTCTATCAAGTTTGGATTGTTATCTTAATTTATCCATTCTATCAAGTTTGGGTTGTTGTCTTAATTTGTCCATTCTGTCCAGTTTAGATTTTGCTCGCGTTATTTTCATTCTTTCAAGTCTGGTTTTAATTACTTGTGTGCATTCTTATTCGAATTTGTTTTCATGATGTTCATTTCTACTCTTGCATATATGGATGTTATTCTTGTAAGGTGAAAACCCGTTCCGCGTTAGCGACGTGGTCTCACAAAATTTTTATATGTTCCCCATTATTTGACTTATCTCACGCTAGTATTTCTAGATTGATCCAGTGTTATTTTATTATAATGCTTAGTTCAGACTGAGTATTTTCTCAGGTTTTCTTTAGTTTTATGGAGATCTTGAAGAGTAGCTAGAGATTCACTTATCGTAGTGTTTTATTATCTGTTGTATTATATAGTATCCCTATCAGTAATTGAAATGTCAGGATTTTATAACTGTCCAGCTGATAAAGTTTGTTTTAACTCTGATATACTTTTTATTTTTGGAGTGACATTGTTTTACTGTCCTTGTTATATTATATGTTGTCGATTCCACTGTAAGATTCTAATTTTCTCTGTTCTCTATTCTTTTCTTTTTATTTACCCTAACAATCTGCCCTTTTGTCGATTGGAGGTGCGACATTTGAACACAACGGTAGTGTCGACTTTCGATAGTCAAAAAGGCAGGTTATTACAATATGTATATGTATGTACATGTATATGTGTGTGTGCGTTTGTCTAGCATCGTTGTCCTAGTGATTAAAGGCTCTGATTTTGGTCCATAAGATCATACATGTTCGAATCATGTGTAGCGCATGATTTGAATCATTGGACATATGTTGACTTATAGTATGTTGTATACTACTTAAAACTTGTCGTATAACTATATTCTACAGCGTAAGTACCCAATTTATATATATCTCTGTGTGTGTGTGTGTTTGTGTATGCATACACACATACGCACACACTCACGCACACGCGCACACTCACACACACACACAAACATATATATATATATATATATATATATATATATATATATATATTCATGCATACACGTATATACACATTGTAATGACCCGTCTTTTCAACCTTCGAAAGTTAGCACTAATACATCCAAGGTATTCATGTGTCGAACATCCAACCATAGGCAAGGCGGATTATTAAGGTAAAATGAAGAAAAAGAACAAGAGAAACAAAATCTCACAGGGGAATGACAACACATAATATAACGAAGACAGTAAAAACTTCCACTCTAAAATACAATGTATATCAGAGTTAAAAAGAAACTTATCAGCTTTGATAGATGCAACTTCCTAACCTTCTAATGATTGTAATATATAATAGTACAATGGAAAAATAAAAATAGTACAGCAGGTGAACATCCAGCTCTACTCCATGAGCTTCCTGTCCCATAAACAACAACTGGAAAAATACTTGGTCCGACCAAGTAATATAATAAAATAACATCAGGATAAGTTTGAAAAACCAATCTGAGAAAGCTCAAGAAATATGGTGAACATATAAGAACTCTATAAGTCCAAGCCGTTAAATACATAATAATTTTTTACCTTACAAGAATAACAGACATAGATGAAAGAATGGAAACAAGTCGGAACTAAATCAGACTTGATAGAATGGATGCAAATAATTAAAAATCAAGAAGAACTCGAGGCACTTTTCAATGCGATTACGAAAATGATTGTAACAACCCGCATATTTATCGATTTTATATTTAAATATTTTATTTAAATATTTTGTCGTTAATCGGATATTGGTCCGAAAAGCTACTTTTTGCAAACGGTCAAATTAGAACTCGAGACCACTTCCATTGAGTTCGAAATGCCGTTTACAATTTTTTTAAGTATAAACATTGGTAGGTTTGGAGTTAGTAGAATTTCACCAACTTTTCCCGCTTTGGACTTTGGGTTAGATTGCCATTATAACTCAAGCCCAAACCCCCTTCCTTCTTCTCACTCTTCATAAATTTCCTAACAACCAAGCTTTTGCATTAATGGTGAGTGGAAGAGGAAATTAAAACTCCAAGCTTAGGTTTCAACTTTAAATCCATCATTCAACTCTAAAATCAAAGCGAAGACATTGGATTCTGGCTTGTAGTTGCTTCTCCATTGTTTCAAGCTCCTTCTTCATTGAATTTGTGCAAAGGTGAGATTTTTATCTCACAATTCTAGTCTATAACTATATTGGACTGTTGGGAATGATTCCCCATCACTTTAGCATGTATATTTGCATTTGGTTTGGATTGGATTGGCGAAAAACTCCAATTTTTAGTTGTTTGGTGAACTTCCTGAGCTTAGGTCGCTCTGCCCAGGTATAGGTCGCTCGGAATCATTAGCTCGCGCGTGTGGAAAAGTCAAGGCCTGCATATTTCGTTTGCCTCGGATTTAGGTCGCCTCGGATTTAGGTCGTAGGTCATTGGACTTTAGGTCGTTCGCGTATAGGTCGTTCGGCCTTGCCTGCCACATTAGGTCGTGGGACCTTAGGTCGTAGGTCGTTAGGCTTAGGTCGTTAAGTCGTTCCCTCTGTTGGAAACGTCTCCTAGGTCTTAGGTCGTTAGACCTTAGGTCGCCCCCCCTAGGTCGTTAGACCCTGAGTTGTTCCACCTTCATTTAGCTCGCGCACTTCTTTAGGTCGCATACTCCTTTAGGTCGCATGACTCCCATCCCTTTAGGTCGTTGGACCTTGTTTTCCTTAGGTCGTTGGACCCTATTTCCTTTAGGTCGTATGACCCACTAGGTCGCTTGGCCCCTTAGGTCGCGACATCTTTAGGTCATGTTACCTATATACCCCTAGGTCGAAAGACCTTAGGTCGTGCACCTTTAGGTCGCAAACCCTATTAGGTCGCGAACACCTTTAGGTCGCGAACCACTTTAGGTCGCATGACCTCGTCTCCGTTAGGTCGTGAACCTTGTTAGGTCGCTCATCCCTAGCCCGCGAACCTTCTTAGGTCGCGCACCCCCCTTAGGTCGTAAGACCTCATTTTTTTTTTTTAGGTCGTAGGCCGCTTGACTTCACTAGGTCGTACCGTTTTGGTCGGGGCGCTGCCCCCTGGACCCCCGCGACCTGACCGGGCAGGTCGAACCCCGTAAGCGGTGGTGTTGCCCCCGCACCCCCACCTTGGGGGGTTGCCACCCCCCCTGGACCCCCCCTCCGTAGGGGATCTTATCTGAAAAACATTGAGCTGATTTCCTTGGATTTTATTCACATCTCCGTATGCGATCTTTGTGACTGATTGTTTCTACAATTGCTTCTGTGTTTTGCCACTTTATAATATAAAGGTTTCAATACTAGTAGTAAATATCAAAACTCTTTTAACAAACAATTTCAACTCTATTTTTAATAACTAAGCTCTTTTCTTAAACCGTTTTCCAATCTATTAGTATATACAAACCTTTACCTCACTCGGATGAGAAATCTAATTAAACGACTTAGTAAAACAAGTGGTATGAAATGCTTGCGTTCACTTCGTCGGTTAATTCTTGGACTTGTTCGATTGAACCTCTTGTGACAATTTTATTAGTGAGGATTTACAGTTTGTTCGTAAATATTTAAGTTAAGCAAGTGGTTATGGGACATGAAGCTAAACTTCTATATTTACTAGCTTAGTGTAATTGACACTTCTCGTTGATCATGACGATCATTCTAATGATTTAGACTAGCAACTGTGCGATGTCTCTTGTTGCGAGGTTAGACTAGACACCACTTGTGTGATTCCACTCACACATAACTTTTTGCTTTTTGGTTAGTCTGGACCTTAATCTGTGTGATTCCATTCACACATGTGGGGTAGCTCCCCTTGGTCTTCGGACCGTCATGTGATAGGCCTCTTTCTCTTTTCTATGATTTCTGGACTTCTTGCATTGATTTCTAGAATTTATGCCATTGACTTGTCATGAGTACAAGTTTGGGGTATGATGCCCTTTCCGAATCTTTGAGAAGATTCTTGTGATATTGACTATCTCTTATTGATTGATCTTCTGTTGATCATTATTTACATACTTATAGTGGTATGTCATCATGGATATTTTATGTTTATGCCATATCTTTTATGTTATATCTTGTCATCTGATATTTATAGCTAGACTGACCCGTTTATTATTTTTCTTAAATAATACTCGGGTCAGACCGAGATGTTACAGGTGCTTCTGCTTGACTTCTTCCCAGGGATTCATCACTCTGACTTTTGGCTAACTGTTTAGATTAGCAGTTTTTGTTGTATACACTTGAGATATAGACTCATAGTTGTATTCTTTTGTATAGCACGTGTTGCTATTCTTTTGTATTATTGTGGATCTTTTGACCACTACTCTGATGTACACTATCATGTGTTAGTTATATATTCATATCTTCTTCCGCCTTTGTGATATGGATGTCTGTGACTGATTTGCGTTATGCTTATTTCTACGTTTGTTTTTGAAGATTATTTATAGCCACCGTGTGATAAGCAATTACATGGATGGTCGCTCCTCAACAGCCTTATTCTCCGTGCTAGTTGACAGCACTACTCCGCAGTGTTCTTGGCTAGCGTGGGTATAGAGGTGGGGCGTCACAGCTTGGTATCAGAGCCAAACTTCGGAACAATGTAGAATAACTTACAAAGGATCATCGTCCTAGGTCTATCTTGGGAGTCATACCATAGGATTAATTCAAGTCTTCGTACCGATTCATCCTATTTCCTCTATGATTCCTTGTTTTATCTATCAAGATTGCTTGATGTTCATTGGTGAATAACCTTCTTCCTTCTCTTCTTTCTTTCTTAAAGGAAGAGAATGTCTAGACCGGGCCGTCCCAGAACTGGATCGTCTGGTGCTGCTCCCCCGGATGGAGTTTTTATGACTGCTCAGCAGCTTCTTGATTTAGTAACTAATGCTCAAGCAGCTGGAGCTAACCCGGAACCTACTCACCCAAAGTCGGGATTTGCACGCTTGTGCAGCGATTACACTAACTTGGGTGGGAAGCCCTTCAAAGGTTCAGAAAATATCATCGAGGTCCAGGCTTGGTTAAAATCATGCGATCGAATCTTTTCTCGCATGAACCTTATCGATCTCCACCGCGTTCAGGTGGCTTCCAGCATGCTCCAGGAGAGAGCATTGGACTGGTACGAACTCCTTACTTCAGAAATTAATGAAGCGGATCTCTCCTGGGAGCAATTTCAGGGACGCTTCGAGTTAAAGTTTGTACCAGAAGCTGGGAAAGTAACCTTGGCTCGACGCTTTATAGACCTTGTTCAAGGTCAATCCTCCGTGACTGATTACGTCGCAGCCTTCGAGTCGCTTTCTAAATATGGGGTTGAATACATCAACACCCCATTGAAGAAGAACCAGAGGTTCGTTTATGGCTTAAATAAGAATCTTAAGAAGCCACTACTCCTGAAACTAGAAGTCGCATTTGATCAACTCGTCGATATCGCTCTTCGTCTTGAAGAGACTGATAGAGAGAGTGATGCTGAAGTGGAAGGCGCTAAACCAAACTTCAACAGCAAGAAGATATCCGTGTGCATATAACTTAATCTAATATAGGGTAAATGTGAAGATATCCTAATGGAAGCAACCCCATACAGCTTAATTTCCACTCACTTTTTGGTTTTAGTCATTTTCGGCAAAGGATTCCAATGCTCAAATGAGCAACAAATTGTCTTAAATTGATGAAAACTCAAAGAAGATAACAGAATCGATAGTCAATAAACCAACCATCGGGAAAATAAGTTGATCGTATATGAAAATTTAATCTCTTAAACATTTGACTCACACTTGTGCTTGATTTTAACATCACAAATATTTTAAATACTCTTTAAAATACTATTTTAAAGAGCAAATTATATTTCTAAGCATATTAAAATAAAGGGCCAAAGACAATTGTCATTAAAACACTTTTTACTATAATACCCAAAAAATTTACACTTAGCTTTACTTTTAGACATTCCTTTTTAAAGGATTTCTTAGTTATAAATGCTCTTTTATAAATTTTAACTAATGTTAATTATCTCGAAGGAAAATAAATCAAATTTATAATCTTTACAAATTTAATACAACATTAATTATTCCAAAGGAAAATAAATCAAATTTATAATCCTTAATAAATTTAAAACAACATTAATTATCCTGAAGAAACTAAATCAAATTTATAATCTTTTTATAAATTGAAACAAATTTAACTATCCCAAAAGATAATTAATAAAATTCATAACTTCTTTTATAAATTTTAATCAATACTTATCCTTCGTTTTCAGAATTCTCAGAATATTGAAAATATAGTTTAAACAACTTTCAAAGTGCAAAAACGCGACCAACATTTGTTTTGTGAAAATACAAGCACAAGTTCAACACGCACAAGGGTTTAAGGAGATTATATTTCATAAATGACGGTATAGCGAAAATCAATCTAACGGCACTTACACTATTCAAAAGTATGTCACAAGTATTTCAACCAAATGTCAATATAAGCAATATAAAAATATAAATAAATCAATATTGGAAAGAAACTCCTTAGAGTCTCTTACAAAAGTCCCCTGTAAACCTCATATAAATATGCACTTTGAAGTGTCTAGTAGCAACCTATTCACTACGAAAACATTCTGACTTCTTTTTTTGTCCCTTGCAACGTTATCGTTATTTTTGTCATCCGCTATGAAGAGCGAATTCGAATTCAAACAAGCAATCGAACAATAAAAACAAACATATTATCATCAATAATATATAATCAATAGCTAACATATCTTTTATTAATTAATCCACATATTTATTAACTTCAAAACAATCATTTACCATACAAGAACAAAATGGTGATTTATTCTACTCAATAAATGTTCAAAATAATCTATTCAATTTTGTTATAGAAAATAGTGTTTTATTTTGCTAAATAGAAATAACAACAAAGCATAACTAATTTAACTACATTAAACGTAATTTAATTAAATCACTATAATGTTATCATTAATTTATTATTCATTAAAATTATCAGCTACCATCTAAGTATTCAACAATAATCTATAGAAACACCGATAACACGTAATTTATTTGGAGGTGGGTAAACTCACCAAAATTTTAGTTAACGCTTTTGCATTCCAGCCTGATCTAAAACTGAACGACGTTCAATTTTATCTCAAAATTCTACTAGCTTCAAACTCGACGAAGCCTACTCTAATGCGTAGATAACCTTGACATATGTCCAATACAATAAACAACATTCAAATCTGACCTCATATGAGCAAGGTATTAATTTTATAAGCCGTTGATTTAATTAAATTAATTAATAACTTAATTAACATTATTAACACTAATTATTCACTTAATCCATCTTCCCAAATTCAAAAACAAAGGCTGCATCCACCTGATACATGTGCATATCCAAATTCATGCACGTCCTTCCAATGATATAGAGCTTCGGACCCCCGTTTGACGAACCGACGACACCATTGCTCGTCTCTTCCCAATCTCCGTGTGCTACCTAAAAACACTCAACTCGACATCATGACGGAGATCGCGACCTTGAACCTAAACATGATATGGCACACGTTGCTTTCCTTCTTCGATGATCGCTCGCCTGCAAAACATGCCAATAGACGCTCCTCAACAAGACAAGCACCACCGTACCCTCCAATTCCTCCAACTCCACCTGAAACTCTGACTAAGCTAAACCCTAGTCCACTATTCATCATGTCAAACCTCGACCAAAATGATCGAATACCATAAAATGTATATGGTTTTATAGATCATGTTACCACAAACCCAAATAAAAAATTCGATTTTTCGTTGAGCGGTTTAGTTGATTTGGATCTTTAGAAGTGGAGTGGACATTTCGTGTTTACTGAAACAGAGAGGAAGAGGGAAATGAAATAAAACAGGAGGGAAAAGGTAATGAATTTTGGTAACTATTGAAGCTATTTAATTTAAAAAAAACAATTACTATACTAAGAAAAACAAGTAAACCAATGTTTCCAAGAAACACATCATATCACCATTAAGTTTTGGTTGAAAATTTTGAATTCAGTTTGATTTTGAATTTTTTTTAAGAAGAAGGATTTGTAGTATTTCGCAACACAATATTCTATTCGCATATGAATCGCAAATGGTTGAAATAAAAAAATAAGTCACGATCCCAAAACAATAATAAAATACACTTGGTATCTTAATTTGTGAAATTTAAAAAATTATATCATTCATCGTAAAATACGTCAAATGAAAATTTAAAGATTTTTCAAATTAAAAATTATGGAAAACCTAATAAATTCATTTAAAAACACGTCATTGAAAATCAAGTCGTTTTATAAAAAATTGATTTTCTTGTTATTTAATTAGACTATTTATTATTGTAAATAAATTTACAAAATAAGTTCGTCGTTATTATTTATTAATTAAAAGAATTAAATAACATAATTAAATCCATTTAATCAATATTTATTTCACAATTCAAATATTTAAATGATCTGTATAATTTAATTCAAGTATTAAACTTTAAAAACCGGTTATTTAGATATTTAAAATCAATAAATATTCAAAACCAAAATGATAAAATTTCGAGATGTTGCATTCTCCCCACTTATAAGAATTTTTTCTCTGAAAGTCCGAAAAGTTGAAAAAAAATTCAAACCCTTAAGGTTTTAAAATATTAATTAAAATGAGTTCTTAAACTTTTACAGTCCCCTGTGTTATGGAAAATTTCGGCAGCACCTCTTTTGCGTGGTTAGATACAAAATACTATAACCCATCACAACTGACCTAAATAAACAAAGAAAACAAAAGCCAAGCGGTCTTCCATATCTGGAGCATAAAATCATCATTTAATTACCAATATCTAAATCTACTACATACCACTTTTTCATTTGATTTTTATTTTTCCAAGCAACTTACTGTCTCGATGCGAATGCAGGTGCACAAGAAATCAAAAAGTAATCTCTTGCATCGCTGTACTTTTCTTGTACTCACATAATTCAAAAGAGAGCCATACACTAGCAACATACACAATATAATAACCATATGCAAAAAGTAAATATGACGCAAATTATAATAATGAGGTAAATCTAGTGTGGTATAAAGCTTTATGCAACCAAAAGCAATACGGCAACCATATGCAACAAAAGTATAGAAAATACTCTAAAATAAATACTATGCATCCAATTCTTTCAAAGGATATATTTGGAACTAAATGCCCAGGTATTGTATTCAAAATATATTTTCAAATTCCTCTAAAGAGAAATATATCAAATCCAAATCAATTAAGACAAGAAGGGGACTCCTCCTACCAAAGCACGGTATATCTCTAGAATAAAAACAACACGGAGCATCCAATTGTATTCCGCTTCCTCCTAAAATAATAACTATTGCAACAAATGTAACTAGCCAATCTTCCAAATGGGAAAACTCTCAATCGTCTAACTTTATCCATAACAAAATATTTGAAAAACCACTTAACAAGAACACCTATCAGATATCTAGAATAACGATGCTTCACCGAAGTTTTCAAAATAATAATACTTAACCAAAATTTTCAAAATAATAAAATTATTATTTCTGTAGTGATACGCCTTTTCGACCCCCGAATGTCGACACTAATACATCGACGATATTTGTGTGCTGAAAACCCAAATGATGAAAAGATGAATTGCTAGGGTAAAATAAAAAAGAACTAAAACAACAAAGAATACAACAAATATCGGGATCTCACAGTGGAAAGATAATATATAACATCAAAAGAATAGTACAAATGGTTGTTCCGGTATAGAATTTTTGGAGTTACAAAACCAAAGTGCTATCAGCAAGCTGCACAGTTATAACAACCTGTCCTCATAAATGCTGAAATATATAATAGTAATGCAGCAGAAATAAGAATACTACGGTAGGTGAAACATTCAACTTGTCTTCTCGAGCTTTAATGAACATCAACGAAAACCTGCCTTTCTCAGACTACTCGAAAGAGCACATAAGAAATTTAGGGAAAACAAAATCCACATGTCAAACACAAGTATGGTATGAGAAACTCGATAAATATGTGATCAACATACAACAATACATTTGAGACTGCATGGAATGCAATAATGGTTATCCCCTCGAAAGAACCACCATCGAATTGGTACATAAGGTGATATAATAGATAATGTATAGGGTGTGGAATATAAATACTATAACATAATTGGAATGGCTACATTGGTTACATTCAACAACATATTAGAGGGTTTTCCAAGGAGATCTCTTCGGAGAAACTGAATCTGAAATTCATGCAAAAGGATCGGAAACGACCTTTCGAGCGTCGTACATCTCTTGATAAAATATACCATAAGGTAAACACAAGCGGCCTGGCGTACGGACATAAACATGAACAAGGTGAACCAAAAATAATCAACTCCCGTCAGCCAAAAATCAATAAGTATCTCTAGTTATAAAGTCGACAACACCCTACCGTGGATCAACTAAACTCCAGGTTGTGTAGCCTAAATTGACTTTAGCTATTTCTAATGTCGAGATTATGCTCGGCGTCTTTCAAATCAGTCTTCATTCACTCGATTAGAACATGAATCCCCATTTGGATTTCCACATACCGAACATGAAACACCCCACACCCCTTAATATACCCAAATAGACGCGTTAAAATGCATGGTGCGTTATAGATATAACTGAAACTAACAGAGACTAAGATTCGAAAGACAAAAATAGGTAAAAATAGCAGAAACTAAAATAATAACTTAATTAAATCAAAGCTTAATAATTACTTCATAAATAAATAAAATTCCAAATACAACATTCATATCTCAAAACCCATCATGTCGTATGGAATAAATATTCACAGTCTCAAAATCATAGTACATAATATCTCCCAAAATAAGCCAGTACATATAAAGAACAAAAGCTAAAATAAAAGAATTACATCAAAGAAATCTCCTCCAAGAGAAATCCAAGCTCCTACAACTTACCGACTTCCTCCTTGATTGCCTGGGGGAAGGGAAAAATAGAGGAGTGGGTCAGACTAAAAGTTAAGTGAATGATAGTAATTACTAGAGTCTTTAAGCAAGATAAAGTAATAGACTCTACAACAGTATTATCATAAATAAGGACAACAAAGGAAATAGGGAAGAGATAAATTGGAAATAAGTACGATTAAATATTGCTCAATTTATCGGATAGGTTAACTTTGATTGTTTGCACTTGTCCTTGATTTCTACTTTAAATAGGTTGAATCTCTAATCCTATCATTAGGATATGACCCTAATTCTAGGCTTTTTGATCGGCCCGCTACTCCATAGTATCTTTCTGTGGACCAACCGCTATATAACTCTGTACACAAAATGTTACTGTGGCCCAGATGACATATATAGCTCCCACATTGAAGGCAATGATGTCTTCAAAAGACACTCATACTAAGCGCTTGGAACTCATATCTATTACTGAGCACCCGAATGGAAGTCGCATGCGTAACTACCACCACGCTCATGCTACCTTTTGCTCCACCTATTGGGTCTTTATATTTCCTCCACATCCAGCATAAGAGTTTCCCTCATCCCACTTCATACTAACGTGAGATCACCGTGTATCCATAGAATCTATAGGGGTAAAGCTGTTGGTACTAACCCTTCATCCAAACAATGTCTAGTTGCGCCCCTTATCCAAATCCCCTGTGATTTGGACTTTTATTTGACCGATTACTACCATTCTTAGCATAAGCGTGCCCTGGAGAATACTATTTGGTAAAGGTCCTACTTTCATCTTTTCTTAATAACTTAGATAAATTATTTTTAATAAGCATTTACAATTTATCCCTACTATCTTTGCTTATTAATTTATCCTAAGTCTTAAAATAAGCCTCATTATGTTCCATTTCTTATTATAACCTACATTATAATTATGCTTATTATTTAACCTAAGGTCTAAGTGTGAAAATAAGCTCCTTTCCTTTTTTACTATATTTAGTTATAATTCTAGATTATAACTATGCTAGTTATCTTTAATAAGTCCAATTTTAATTATAATTAGGTGTAATTTTAGTTCAATTCCATTATTTATTACAATCTTTATAATTTACATCTTACTTTTTCCTTCAGTATTCTTACTTATATAATCCATATTCACGTTTAATTTATTCTAATCCATGCACGAAGAGGATGAAGAGAATAGACGCTTGCATAAATTCCAAAATGTCCAAAAAGATGTAAATAACAGCAAATAAACTTAAATGTTGTAAACTATAAATCAATAGAAACTATGCTTAACAAAAATAAATTAAAATTACTAAAAAGAACAGTCTGAAAATAAAGCTAAAAAGGTAAATAAACTGCCAAAAAGGTTATTCCAAAAATTATAGTAAAACTACAACTATTGGAAATCCAATTATTTTAAATTACTTAAGGAAATCTTAAAATAATTGCAATCACTCACTTCTAATCCTAAGCTTTTCCTTTGGTCTTCTCGGATCCACTTGGCGTTGCAAAATAATTTAATTTATGATGATTTTCTCCTTTGGAAAAATTATTCTGTTTAGGGTCCTTCCTAGAAAGGTGAACCCAATTGGAGAAAACCTAGAATGAAAAAAAGTATTTGGTCTAGGGGTCTATTTATAGGTGCAGAAGTGGATCTCGGACTGTTGGGTTTGGAGATTGAATAAGATGCAACCACATCACAGGCTGAATAGGAGCTATCAGATGCAAAAAGGACCATATTGAAATAATGGATGCAAATGACGTGCAAAAGGTACGTTGGGACTTACTGGAATGAAGGAATGATTCTTCGTTCCGTTGCCTAAGGGGATCAACTGGGCGGTCGACCGCCCCCCTTGCCCAAGTCGGTCGTCGGTTGGCCTGGCCATATATATATATATATATATATATATATATTCGTTTTCTTGTTGTCTCTATCTTGCTCATATTAGCTCGGTTTTCGATGTTCTATATATGGAAATTGACCAGAAAATTACTACGGACACAATGATACTTCCATGGCTTAATTCTAATAATTTCACAAAATTATTTTATTATTCAATTAATTAACAAATTAATTATTACGGGTTAAATTTTGGGTTGTAAAATTCTCCCCTCCTTAAGGGATTTCGTCCCAGAAATCTCAAAGGATAAAAGAATGGACTAAATGTTTTCATCCAATTCTACAACCAAATACTCAATCATCAACCATTTATCCATTGTCCTTAAGTTTTTCTAATGCAATTTATGATACTATGCGATTAGTGTAGTGTAAATGTTCTTAACCAATGCAAAATATTAGGCAGTCTACCGATTCAGTTGACCTCCTTTGGTGCAATCATGTCCATGTCATATATCCAAATGAATGCAAAAATTTCCTAATGATAACTGATAGTTCTATATACATGCTACAAACATCACCCAAATGCAACAATCAAGTGATAAACATCCATTTATAGCAACTATAGAATAAAATAAAAATGCGCACACATCCATATGCATATGCTCTAGTGTCTTAGTTAGGCAGATCTCGAAGGAATAATAGTGCCTAGTGTACCTATATGCGTCCATAGCATCCACTAGCAACACTTGCAACCACAAGCATACATCATTTATAACATGTTCTATTAACATGTTTACATCAAATCCTACTATCCATAGGTTAAATCCTAAGTTCCATAGTCCCAAAGGATAATAAAGGAAAGAACCTATTAAAATATAAAGAAGAGAAAAAGAGAATTCTAAAACTTACTATCAAAAATATGAGGATAGGAAGTACGAATATTCTCTTCTTCTTCCCATGTGGCGTCTGCAATATCATCTCCCCATTGCACCATCACCGGTGGAACCTCCTTATTCCTTAGTCGCTTTGTGCCTCTTCCTACATTCTTCATGGGGATACACCAAATATAAGCTTCCCTTTCTATCTCCACCTCCTCCAACTGACTAGGCTCCACAACCTCCGTCAAGTCATGTAAGCACTTTAGCAAGTGCGAAACACTGGAAACGTCGTGCACTCCTACGAGCCTATTAGGTAGCCTTACTCGATAAGCCATCTTCCCAACTTTCTCTATAAAAGGAAATGGTCCAACAAAACTAGGGGCTAACTTTCCATTTGATCCGAATCTTACCACCTTCCTAAGCGGGGACACTTTGATAAAAACTAAGCCTCCAACCTCAAACTATAAGTCTCTCCTTCGCTTGTCCGCATATGATTTCTTTCTTTCTCGAGCCGTCTTCATCCTTTGCTGAATCAAATCCACTTTCTCAAAGGTCTCCCTAACCATATCGAGTTAATGCAATAGCTTCTCCATAGACTCTACCCAACACAATGGGGGTTGTAAGGTCTTTCATATAAAGCCTCAAATGGTGTCATTCCTATACTTGTTTGTTAACTATTATTGTATACGAACTCAACTAATGGAAGATGCTCCACCCGAGTACCTCCAAAGTCCAAAATGCACATCCATAGCAAATCCTCAAGAACCCTATTTACCCTCTCCGTTTGGCTATCAGTCTGGGGGTGATGGGTCGTGCTTAACCTAAGTAGTGTCCCTAGTGCCTCCTGTAAACTTCTCCAAAACTCACTAGTGAAAATGGGGTCTCTATCACTAATAATGCTAGAAGGAACTCCGTGTAGACGGACTATCTCTCAAATATACAAGGATCTAAATATGAAGTCGTACGCTTACTCTTAACTGGGATGAAGTGAGCACTCTTGGTCAATCTATCGACAATCACCCAAATGCTAGTGTTCCTTTCCTAGAACGGGTTAAACCATCAATGAAATCCATAGAAATACTGTCCCACTTCCACTCTGGCACATCTAAGGGCTGAAGTAATACACTAGGCTTCTGCTGCTTTGCTTTTACCCTTTTGCATACGAGACACTTAGGTACGAATTCCTCCACATCCTTCTTCATACCGCCCCAATAATACATCCTCTTCATATCCCGATACATTTTTTCACCACCTGGATGAATAGTGATACAGGAATAGTGAACCTCTTCCAAAACTACTCTTAATAAGTAACTGGCACGTGGAGCACAAAGCCTTCCATCTCTCCTAAGCCACCCTCTACTATCAATGGAATAGCGTCGGAGATGTCTCAAGACCTCTCCTTGGCTAATCCTATCCATAATGTCCATGAGCTCCAGATCCTCTCGCTGCCTCAAGCCAATTTGATCCATAAGGGTAGGCCTTGCCTCTAATGTTGCTAACAGTTTAGGGGTAAAGTCCATAGAGGGCTTAAAATCAAAGGTAGAAATAAACTCCAAGTTCTTCCACTCTACGAACAAAGGACCAAGGGTTGCTTTCTTTCTACCCAACGCATCTGCAACCACATTAACCTTGCCGGGGGTATAAGCTATCTCAAAATCATACGAGGCTAAAAACTCCATCCACCTCCGTTGCCTCAAGTTCAAGTCCTTCTACAAGAATAGGTACTTCAAAGACTTATAGCCGGTAAAAAACTCAAACCTCTCTCCAAGCAAATAGTGCCTCCTAGACATGAATGCAAAAACTATGGCAGCCAGCTCCAAAACATAGGTAGGGTAGTTCTTCACATGCATCCTCAACTGCCTGCTACCATAACACATTACCACCCTTCTTGTATCAGCACCACTCCTAGACTTGTTCTGCATGCATTAATGTATATGGTGAATGGCTTAGCTCTGTCAGGTAAAACTAACAATGGTGCACTAGTAAGGGCTCTCTTGAGCTTCGTGAAGGAATCCTCACAATCCACGTCCCACACGAAAGCTTTTTTCTTCTTAGTAAGGCGCGTGAGTGGTGTCGAAATCTTGGCAAAGACTCTAATGAACTTCCTATAGTAGCCTTCCAATCCTAGGAAGCTCTTAACCTCGGTAATGTTCTTGGGGGCCTTCCAATCTTGCACTGCAATAACCTTGGCGTGGTCAACAGCCCAACCTTCCTTCGAGACCACGTGCCCAAAGAATGGAACTTCCTTTCTCCAAAAATGACATTTGAAAAACTTAGCTCTTAAATGATGACTATGAAGTGTGCGAAAAACTTCTTCCAAATGAACAACATGCTCCTTCGTATTCTTGGAAAATACCAAGCTATCATCCACGAATACCACTGCAAACTTATTTAGGACATCCCTAAAGATGCGACTCATCAAATCAAGGAAATAGGATAGGGCATTGGTTAACCCAAAAGGCATAACCAACCACTCGAAGAATCCGTTTGGTGTCCTAAAGGCAGTCTTATCTATAATGTCATCAACGACTCTAAGCTGATGGAATTCCATGGCTAACTCAAGCTAAGAGAAAATGAAGAACCTAACAACTGGTCAAAAAGATCATCAATCATAGGAAGTGGATATCAGTTCTTCTTGGTGAGCTTATTTAATTACCTATAGTCCACGCAAAGTCGGAGAGAAGTATCCACCTTGGTGGCAAAAAGACGACTGGCGCTCCCCACTCCGATATGCTCCTTATGAATCCCTTCTCCAAAAGACCATAAATCTGCTTCCTCAATTCTTTCCTCTCTTTAAGTGCCATATGCCTCATAGGTAATGCTTCTGCTTAGCAATCTCGGTCAAATATATCCTAAAGTCAATCTCTCTCTTAGGGGTTAGTCCCCTAGCCTCCATAAAGACGTCTGAAAAATTTCTGACGACGGGAACCGAATGCAACAATGATGATGATGTTTGAGGGAATAGAGAAAGCTCAACATGACTGACCCTTGTGGGTCGCAAGATCCTCTAGAGTCCTACCACTGCAAGTCTCAAGTCTACCGACTCTCCTCTCGCAGTCTAAGATAGCTCCATATATGGATAGCCAATGCATCACTAAGATCATCTCGTATCCCGAGAATCCTAAAACATAGGCTTCGCAGTCAAATTCGACGTCTAAGATAAAGATTTTCAAACCTCTACAAATTACAGATAAATGTGTCGATCCTCCTATGAGGTTTGAAACAATAATGTGGTCTACTACTAGTGATATGTCCAAATGCAAACAATATACTAGAGAACTAAAGATAAAAGCGTGTGATGCTCCAGAATCAAATGAAGTCAGAATGGGAAAATTAGATATAGAAATCAAACCTTCAACTGTGACTTTCCTACCTCTAATTGGAATGCTACCGGAAGATGTTGTGTCTAATGCCTGAATCTATGCAGCTGTTGCACTCGCTCTCTAGGGGCAATCCTACTCATATGACTAGGTTGCCTGCAAGTATGACACTTAAGATTCATCTTCTCCTTCCAACAATCCTTGACCATGTGTACAACCTTCCCACAACCATGGCACTTTATTACTTTCTTAATCTGCTGTTGAGGACTATCACCTTTCTTCTTCTTCTTGTTTTTTCCCACCACTTCTGTTTTGGACCTTTAGACTTAACCTCCTCTTTAGACTCTCCCTCCTTAACCGTATCCGACATAAGCACCATCTCGACCAAAGACTCATAAGTAGCTCACACCAGTACATGAGTCAGCAATAATCCCCGAAGGAGTTGATTCGATCCATTCGTAAACTTTATAGCTTTCTTCTGTTGTGTGTTCACCAAATCCATACCAAACCATGACAACTTATTGAATTGATTGATGTATTCCTTAACAGAAAAAATCCATTTCTTTAAATTGATAAACCTCTCCAACTCGACCACCTCCCACTAAAAAGATGCCCCCTCCTTCAGCTGCCAAGCGGCCAGCTGAACTCGCTGTTGTCCGTCTAATCCCAAAAGACCAAAAATCCCCATTATCTCCCTAAGCCATGCTCTCGCCTCCATAAAAGTCTCCTTGTCGAAAAAATCTTCCCACCCTAACTCACAAAATCTTTACAAAGCTTAGATAAATTGATGGCGGTAGGTGGGTTGATGGGATTCCCACCTGTTGGTGCAGGATTGGGAGTAGGCCCGTGCACCTCTGGAGTCGTGGCTTGTAAGAACCTATGAAACCAGGCTGGGACTGGAATGCCTTCGGTAAGGTTCAGGGCATCAGCCATTCTACGAAAAGAAAAAGGTAGTTTAGGAAAGAGTCAAAGTGAAATTGAACTGGACTTATGATGTGATTTTTATAAAAATTCTTTTATACTTAAAAATCACTCCTGAAAGTTCTTTTCTGCAAAATACTTTCAAAACAAGTTAATTTGAAGAAAATACTTTACTTTTTAAAAAAAATTGGAATCCTGTAACCTTACGCTCCGATACCAAATGAAACACCACATACCCTTAATATTCCTAAATGGACACATTAAAAGGCGTGTTACGTTGTAGGTATAACTGGAAACTAACAGAGACTAAGATTCATAAGAAAAAAATAGGTAATATCAGCGAAAACTAATATAATAACTTAATTAAAGCAAGGCTTCATAATTACTTCATAAATAGGTCAAATTCCAAATACAACATCCATAACTCAAAACCCATCATGTCTTATGGAATAAAAATTCATAGTCTCAAAATCAAAGTACATAATATCCACAAAATTAAGCCAGTGCATAGAAAGAATAAAAGCTGAAATAAAAGAAATACATAGAAGAAATCTCCTCTAAGAAAATTCCAAGTTGCAACAACCTACTGACTTCCTCTTTGATTGCCTGAAGGGAGGGGGACAAAGGGAAAACAGAGGAGTGGGTCAGACTAAAAGTCTGGTTAATGATAGTAATCAGTAGAATCTTTAAGCAAGATAAAGTAATAGACTTTAAAATAGTTCTAGCATAAATAAGGATAATAAAGGAAATAGTAAAGAGGTAAATTGGAAATAAGTATGATTAAATATTGCTCAATTTATCGGATAGGTTAACTTTGATTGTTTGCACTTGTCCTTGATTTCTACTTTAATTAGGCTGAATCCCTAATCATGTAATTAGGATGTGACCCTAATTATACCCTTTTTGATCTGCCTGCTACTCCATAGTACCTTTCTATGGACCAGCCACTATATAACTCTCTACACAAAATGTTATTCTGACCCAGATGACATATATAGCTCCCTACACATATGGCAATGATGTTTATGAAAGACACTCAAACTAAGTGCTTGGAACTCATACTATTACAGAGTACTCAAATGGAAGTCGCACGCGTAACTACCACCATGCCCATGCATGTGTAGTTAATGCCCTGCTAATACCTCGCTATGACCCCGCTATATCTCATAGCAGATTTCTACCGCTACGATTTTTCCATATAGCCCCAAAATATAGCCTTTCCGCTTTAATCCCCGCTATTTCCGCTATATCCTGTTATTCCCACTATATTTTGCTATTTCCGCTATATCTTCTTTAATAAAATGAATTAAAAAATTGCATTTATACATTATAAAAATTATGAAACTAATTTATTTGATTTAATTTTTAATATATTTTCAGAAATGAAAATACTATAATATTCTACTAAATTCAATTATGCTATATAATAGTTTTACGTTTATTTAAAGTATATTCGCACATATTTTTTGTTTAAAATTATTTATGTATTAAGTATAATTCAATTGAATGATAATTTGTCATTTAATTAGCATTTATATATTTGTAAAAACATTAAGTATGAGTTTTATATGCTATTTTAGAGTCATCTGCTATATCCCACTATATCCTCGTTGTATCCCTGCTATGACTTTTGCACCTCCACCGCTTCGAATCTGATGAGCGCTTTAACTGCACAGGCCCATGCTACCTTTTGCTCCACCTATTGAGTCTTCTTATTACCTACACATCCAGCATAAGCGTGCCCCCTATCCCACTTCAGGCTAATGTGAGATCATCGTGTGTCCATAGAATCTATAGGGGGAATGCTACTGGTACTAGCCCTTCATCCAAACAATGTCTAGTAGCACCCTTTATTTAAATCCTCTGTAATTTGGACTCCTATTTGACCAATTACTACCATTCTTGGCATTAGCATGCCCTAGAGAATTCTATTTGGTATAGGTCCTACTTTCATCTTTGCTTATTAACTTAGATAAATTATTTTAAATAATCCTTTACAATTTATCCTTACTATCTTTCCTTATTGATTTATCCTAAGTCTTAAAATAAGCCTCATTCTGTTCCATTTCTTATTATAACCTACATAATAATTATGCATATTACTTAACCCAAGGTCTATGTGAAAATAAGCTTCTTCCATCTTTTAATCTATTTAGTTATAATTCTAAGTTATAATATGCCAATTATCTTTAATTAGTCCAATTTTAATTATAATTAGGTGTAATTTTAGTTCAACTCCATTATTTATTACAGTCTTTACAATTTACATCTTATTTTCTTCGTTCAATATTCTTACTTATATAATCCATATTCGCATTTAATTTATTCTAATTCATACGCGAAGAAAAAGGGGATGAAGAGAATAGACGCTTGCATAAAATCCAAAATGTCGAAAAAGATGCAAATAACAGTAAATAAACTTAAATACTATAAACTGTAAATCAATAGAAACTATGCTTAACAGAAATTAACCAAAATTATTGAAAAGAATAGACTGAAAATATTTCAAAAAACCATAAATAAACTACTGAAAAGGTTATTCCAAAAATCATAGTAAAACTACAACTATTGGAAACCAAAAATTCTAGTAAAGCTACAACTATTGGAAACCCTATTATTTTAAGTTACTTAAAGAAATCTTAAAATAATTATAATCACTCACCTCCGATCCTAAGCTTTTCATTTGGTCTTCCCGGATCCATTTGGAGTTGCAAAATAATTTAATTTATAATGATTTTCTCCTTTGGAAAAATTATTCCGTTTAGGGTTCTTCCTAGAAAGGTGAACCTAAGTAAAGAAAACCTAGAATGAGAAAAAGTGTTAGGTCTAGGGGTCTATTTATAGGTATAGAAATGGATCTCGGACCATTAGATTTAGGGATTTAATATGCAACCACGTCATAGGCTGAATAGGAGCCATCAAATGCAAAACTAGAAGGGCCAGATTGAAATAAAGGATGTGAATGATGTGAAAAAGGTACGTTGGAACTTACTGGAACAAAAGAATGATTCTTCGTTCCTTTACCTAGGGCGAATCGACTGGGCGGCTTACCGGCCCCTTAGCCAGGTCAACTGGCCAGTCAACCTGGCCACATACATACATACATACATACATACATACATACATATATATAAATATTTGTTTACTTGTCATTTTCTTGTTTGTCTCGTATCTTTGTCATATTAGCTCGGTTTCTAACGTTCTATGTATGGAAATTGACCAAAAAATTACCACAGAAACAATGGTGCAACTTCCATGGCTTGATTTTGATAATTTCGCAAAGTTATTTTATTATTCAATTAGTTAAAAAATTAATTATTACGGGTTAAATTTCGGGTTGTTACAGAACATGACTCAGAACCACACATGGATTCGAGCATCTCGAATAGATTCACTTCCAAGAGATAGAACACGTATCTTAGCCTTAAAGGTTTTCGATAAGTAAAACACTTTTTTGATCCTAATCTCTTTAAGAATGAATTGGAGAATTTGGTCACTCAACGATAATTAGAGGGATCACATATAGAAGCTAAGTCTCGTATACTAATCACGTTTTCGATATTTTCATCTCACACTATACCTCGATCAAGAGTGAAGCCGGTTGGTTAGCACACTAATGCTCACATCCCTACATGAATATCAGTCATAATTCCTAAAGATAGACAAGCCTACTTTATTGGCTTTTTGGGCTAAGTAAATGACTAAATGTTTTCCGTAAACGAGTAAACATACAAAGCACGATCAAGCCATAAAAAGCATGACTAAGTCACATAAGTGACTTATAATCCCCTTTTTGTTTAATTAATCTTTTATTGATTAAATCTCTTATATTAGTAAAACTTATTTTATCTAACAAAACATCGTTATCAATTTCTACTGTTAATTTGTACTCTTTCAATGCTTATATACTCATCTCAAAGGGTATAAGTATATTAACAAATCATTAACAAGATTTTTTATTTTAAACCTTTGCTTTTTTAATCTTTTGCCAAAAGATTCCTTGCTTATAATTTCCTACAATATGTCAATTCTAAGGATCCAAGTACTTTCACAAATCCATTCAAAAAGGTTTAAGACTAATGTTACTCTAACATTGTCACTACAAACCCAAAATCATTTCACTTATACATATCTTTAAAAAATATATTTTAAAGATCTATTTACATTCATAAGTATATTGAAAAAGGGTTAAAGACGAATCTTATTAACACATTTCCACAACAAATCCAAAACTATTTCATACTTATACTATCTATAAAAACATTCTTTTGAAGATCTAAGATAATACTTAGTTAACTTCGATAGTAAACTAAGTGATTTTCTAGTTAAACCATTTTCTTATACAAATCAATGTCCATATACTTAACTCATTTTCGACATTACAACTTAACCATTCTCCATTCAAGAGTGAAAACTAGGTAAGTTATCACTGGTTGCATCAAAACCTTGCCTAGACAATTCATTCTTCAATCTCACAAATGAACAAGTTTACCCTTTTGCTTTTAGTGCTAAGCATAATATTAATGATTTCCATAAACAGGTAGCAAACAACATGATAGTTAATTATATTTTTGCTAAGTAATCAATGGATTTTATAACTAAAATACATTATTTTTAAATAATAACAAATGATAGTGAAATCATTTTCATATTTTTTTTTGCTAATATAATTAGTTTGAAGAAAGACTGAAAATGTAACCGAAATTCGTTTTAAAATTTTTGATTTTTCGGTAGCTAAAAGTTGTCGGAATTGTCGTAACAATTTTGAATACGCACTCATATATATAAAAAATATGTTGGCCATGAACATGCATATGTATAAATATATACACACCTCAAGTATGCATGAATAGATTAAGCTTTATTATATAATATATATATATATATAGTATATAATATAAGGATTCCACTTTAGACATCAGGTGCAAGGGAGTACAAAACATGTTTTTGGTTACATTATGGGTGGATAGACAAGGAGAATGCATAATTTGCATAGGTGGATGGAGAGGATGAGTTGGCCAAAGAAGAGGGGGAGGGAGGGTAAAGTATTAAGGCTATTTTAGTAAATTCACTTGTTAACTTTATATAAAACTAAGTTTTCTTATTTTATTTTCAATTTTATCATTCACTACTTTATTTTTAAATTTCCTAAAGCTCTTAATCATGCTTTTATGGCTTCTAATCATATTTGAAAGTTTAGAACTCTTAGAGTTCTATTTTAAAATCGCTTCCAAGTTTGCTAAAAACATTTCTTCCTCTACTACTTCACTTTCTCTTCTGATTCAAGCCACTTCCACCTAAAAAAAGGTCAAGGTCGTACCCTTATATGGTTGAGGCCGAACCATATAGTGCTAAAGCTAAGAACATCTCCAAGTTTTCTAAGCAAAGTTCAACCCTTTTTCCATAGGATCTAAAGTCTTAAGCTTTTGCAAAAGTTTTAAAAAAAGTTTTGCTGGATCTTTGGTGAGTAAATCTCTGAATTTTGAAAAAAAAATGTACCTTTATATATATGTTTTTAAATGGTTATGTATATAGATTGTTTGTTGGTTGGATTATGAAAGTGTTTGGATGTGTTTGTGTATGCTAACTCATAGTTTAACATTTGACATGAATTGATGGTTAAAGCAATATGTTTGGTTAGGAAGTTGTGATGTTGGATGTGTTATGGAAATGATTGGTTTATGTATACATGCATGGATTATGGATAAATGGTCTAGAGTTAGAAACTTAAGAAGTTAAAAAGGGCTTGAGATTCATTTTCAAAAATCAAATGGTTTACTAGTTTTGATTTATAAAATGTTTCTGTTTTTGTTTCTAACTTTGGTTTAAGATTTCAAAACCCTTCCTTTTTATATTTAAGGAAGTACAGGTAAAAAGGATGAAATTTTGGATGGTAACTTAGAAAAGTAATTCTAAGTCATTACATCTATGGTGATAGTCGCTACGGATGCAGTTCGAGAATTTAATGATTTTAAGTTTAAAGTGTTTCTTTTAAATGTTTTTTTGAAAATCCATCTTCATACTCAATTAATAGGCATAAAAATTAATTTTTATTTATTTGAGTATGTTTCTAATAATTTATTTACGTATTAAGAATAATTATTTTACTTAGTTAATTAGTAATTAAGTCAAGTAATTAGTAATTAGTTAGTAATAATTAAGTTAGTTAATTGGTAATTAATTAAGAAGTTTTAATTAATTATTAATTAACTTAAGAGGTAATTAAGTATTAATCTTTATTTAATCAAGTTAAATTACGTTGAATTATTTATTATTTAATTAAAGGTGAATTATTATATTAATCATTGATTAACTAGAGTTCAATTATAAATAAATGTTTAATTAATTAAAGTTTAATTATTAATTTATATTAAAGTTGATTAAGGTTTAATTTTGATTAATTAAGATTTAATTAAGCTTTAAATTATGATTTTATTGAGATTTATTCTAAAATTATTTAAACTTATCAGTTATCTATTTTAGACCAACATCCTTCTTTAAGTGCATTGTTTTAAAAAAAAGGGTCTTTTGTACATGCCATTAAGTAGCTAGACAAATTAAAGTAGTTAGAATAAAACATTGACACGTTTAATTGGAAGTAAGTTGACTTATAATTATCATAAATACTGCATTTCGAAAATGTGATGAATACAAAGGAGTTAATTTCGATAAGCGGGTCAACATAATTTAAGAATATGGAATAAATTCCATATGTAAATTATTACACCCTGATAGTGGAGTTCTCTATTATAAATAATTTGATCCTTTAACATTATCGAATGTCGGTTCGGAGAGACCGGGATCAAATAGCAGTTTTTATCAGAAAACCACTTCTAATGAACATAAGTGCTTGAATTGAAAATATTTGGAAGTCATGATCCAAGATGAAGACTTAGAAGTGCAAGGGCTACTTGCTACTAACACTATGGGTGATTCCAAAATAGGTGTAGTGGAGGTAGTGCCTTTGGTTCGTTCATCACCTGAATGACTTGTAGGGAAAAATGTTGACATTGCATCAGCGTTAGCATTCCAAGTTAGCAGTGCTATATGAAAGGTAAGATGTAGCCTGAGGCCTCATCAACTGGGAATGACTAAAATATGGGAGATGAAGAAGGGCCATGTGGGTCGCACCCCTTAAGGCATGTCATCACCAAATCTAGAATCGTTATTTGAACCATTTTTGTATGCTTCGATATGGTTACTGATCCCAAATGTGGTGGTGGTGTATTCGATACTATCTAACAAGGGATAGACCAATCCGGTTTTGAAAGGGAATCTAGGCAAGGTTCTCGGTTGTTTATCTAGAGATGCACTCTGGTGGGTAGTACCCCAATAGCCCAATCATTGTATGGAAACCCAAATTCCAATTAGTGCCATCGACTGTAGTTATATACCTATTATGCTAGAATTTAATAATGTATCAAATTCGACTATGTTATATATTTACTTGGAAACCCTAGATATTATGATAATATCACTGGATTATCTATAAAAGTGGTTTGGTTATCAAAAGTTAAAAATTTATTCGTGTTTATGTGCGGCGTGGTCTTAAGAGATACCCTTGATTTTAAAAGTATTTTAATAGAAATAATTCAGTTGTCAAGTTTACTCACACTAGACCTATGTCTGATCTGGAATTTTCTTTTCTTTTCCTAAATATCTTGGGTACTCAAATTTGTTTGAGTAACCAAGTGATCCAGGTTTCTCACGACTACATTTTGAAGGAGCTGGAGTAGGTGGTTTTACCATTATCTAGCTAGTATCTATTTTCATTGTATATGTATGTATGATCTATGTATCAATTACGTAGGGACATGTAGTTATATCTTTTCTAGTTGAAATATGTATTGTAATGACCCCGATGTACTATTATGGCAGTGTCTATGTAAAATATTATATTGATTAATATATATTATTCCATTCTGCTATGAGATTCTATAATTGTTTGGTTTTTTTTCTTATCTTTCTTTTTCTTTTAACCTTAATGACTCGTGTTTCAAAGTAAGAAAGGTGGTTTTTTACCTTTGGTATTAGAGTTTAGTACGAGCGAACACCTAGGCTTTGGGTGTGGTTCAACTTCGAGAGAGCATATTTGTAAATTTTTATTCTATACATACATATACATATATTTCTGATAGTTAGATCAGCTTTGATAGGTTTGATTAGTACTATCCTTTAAGATTATCTCAGCCAAGTATTCTAAGAGTTAACTTACTATGACAAGGTAGTAAGAAATGAGCAATAGGGGCAGACGAGGTAGGGGAGCCAGCAACACTACGACCTCCAATGGTTGAATCTCAAATGCAGGAAGAGTTGGAATTGTCGAGGAGACAGGACCAGTGCAGCCAGGAATGAATTTTGCAACCATATGCAAAGACTACACAAATCTTGGAGGGAAAACTTTTAAAGGAATTGAATCTATTGTCGAAGATCAGGCTTGGTTGTGATCATGTGAAAAGATTTGTAAGGATCTTGTTTATCGGATGAGCAAAAAAGGTTCTCATCCTCATGGAAATTGTAAGAAGGGGCAGTAGCTTGGTGGGACTGTCTTACAGCTAATGTTCCAGAAGAGGGACTCTCATGGGCTCGATTTAAAGAAGTATTTGAGGATCAGTTCTTGCCTGCAGCTGGAAAGACTAGGATGTTTAGAAACTTCATAGACGTATAGCGGGGAGACTTATCCATAGCGGATTATGAGACAAAGTTCAAAGAGCTATCTTGTTTCGGTCCTGAATTGAATAATATCACGTTGAATAAAAACGAGATGTTCGTTTGGGAAATGAGGGAAAGTCTCTATGTGAAGATGACTACTCATATTAAAGGTTCTTTTATGGATTTGGTGGATATGACTTTCGGGTATGAGGTTTTCGAAAAGAAGAAGTTCATACCAGTAGCACCGAGTGGAAATGCTAGTGGCAACAACTCTAACAAAAGAAAGTTTGGTACAAAGTTCAAGAGTGAAATCAGAAGAAGGTCATGAGGCAAGTTTAAGACGGCGGTTGTTATATTTGCAAGCCAAAAAGGTTATATTGCAAGATTCTACCCAAATTTTGAAGCTTCAAAGCAACAGGCGAGTCCCATTTCTCCAACGATCAGAAGATGCTCTGTTTCAACTATCATCAAGCCGGTCATATTGTAAAGGACAACCAACTCATGAAGATGGTTCAATAGCCTAAGGTGTATGTTATTAAGAATGAACCATCAACTTCGACAAATGTGAAGGGGAAGGCATCCTTGAAGGTGCTTTATAGATTAATGGTATTTTTGTTCGAGCATTATTTGATACTGGTGTCTCTCATAGTTTTATCTCTTTTGAATTAGTAAGCAAATTACTTCTTATTCTTAGTATTGCAGAAAACCTTATATGTGTGTCTAACCCCGTAGGAGATGTAAACCATTTGAATATGATATGTAAGGATGAGCCAATTTCTTAACTTTCTCACCACTTTTCTTATGACGCGCATGTCTTAGAATTTAAAGGATTTGACATTATTCTTGGTATAGTGGTTATCAAAGTATGGGGCTATCTTAGATTGTAGCGAGAGGACTGTATCGTTAAGGATCGAATTGGAAAGAATTGCTAAAGTATCGTATGTGAATTCTAGTATTCATATGTGTAGAGTCTTGTATGCTCTTGAAGCATCCCAAGAGAAGTTAGGGTCTATGGAAGTTGTTAAGAAATTTTCCAATGTGTTTGAAGAGGTTAAAAGTTTACCCCCTCACCAAGAGATAGAATTCCATATTTATTTAGTCCCTGGTGTAAGTCCTATTATTCAACCTAAGCGTAGGATGGCTCCAAGGGAGAGAGGGGTTAGTGAATCAAACCTAGGATTTGTTAAGGAGGTGATTGACCTAGTCATTCGAGTTGGGGAGTCTGCTGTGGTGTTTGTGGCTAAGTCAAATGGATATTTAAGACTGTATGTGGATTATAGAGAGTTGAATAAGCTGACCATTAGGAAAAAGTATCCCTTACCCCACACCAATGACCTTATTGATCAACTGCATGGAGCTACGGTATTTTCTTAAATGGATCTAGTTACTGGATTCCACCAGTTGACGGTCATTGAAGATCGTACACCCTTAACTACATTTAGAGGCCTAGGATTTTTCTTTAAGTGGTTGGTTATGCCTTTTTATCTAACCAATGCACTTGCATATTTCGTCGACCTTATGAATCTTGTTTTCCAGGATGTTCTTAATAAGTTCGTTTTAGTTTTTATCGATGATATTCTTATCTATTCTAAGTCTATCAAGGAGCATAAACATCATTTGGAAATGGTATTAGAAACACTAAGGAGGCATGTTCTGAAGGCAAAGCTCTCCAAGTGTCATTTATTGCAATCAGGATTAAGGACTTAAGGCATATTGTGTTAGGAGATGGCATTTCCATGGACCCAGTGAAAGTGGACGCTATGCAAGAATGGAAGGGAACGCGGGCTCTTACCGAATTTTGCATTTCCTAGGATCGACAGGGTACCATAGGAGGTTCATTCAGGATTATTCTAAGATTTCTTCACATTTTACTAAGTTGATGAAGAAGGGTGAGAACTTTGTGTGGACTCGAAAGTGTAAGAAAGCATTTGCGAAATTGAAGAAGAGACTGAGCAGTGACCTAGTTTTGGCTGTTCCAGATGGAAGTTGTAGTTATACGGTGTATATCAATGCTTATGGAGTGGGATTAGGTGATTTTTTGATGTAACATGGAAGGGCGACTGCGTATACTATTTGGCAGTTGAAGCCTCATTAGAAGAA
Source organism: Allium cepa (assembly GCA_030765085.1). Lineage (NCBI taxonomy): Eukaryota > Viridiplantae > Streptophyta > Magnoliopsida > Asparagales > Amaryllidaceae > Allium > Allium cepa. The sequence continues at coordinate 345,775,706 of CM060934.1, forward strand.
TTATGCAATGCATGATTTGGAATTATTAGCAGTTGTTTTTGCATTGAAAATATAGAGGCACTACTTGCTAGGTAAGAATCCTTTTTTCTCTGTCTGGATTTATTTATTTCTCCTTTAAGTATTCTAATGGGTAAGATTTCTATAACATCCCCCGTTTGGAGGCCCATAACTAACAGCCACGGATGCTGCAGTCATCCATAGTTATTAATCCTCGACGACCAAATACAGTAATGTTAGACACATTGATATAACAGAAACACATGGATATGTAAAAAAATAAAATTAATAAACAACTTTCACATTACAATTCACAACATTTCAAATTTTCAATTATACTCCCAGCACGGGAACCATGTCAGATAAATATAACTATTACGTCATATGCCAAGAGCGACATATGAAGATGCCCTCTTGAATGATCAGAGTATACGACCAGGCAATAAAACAAATTTTCCATTACAACAAAAATACAGTGGAAATAAACAGAAGAAACTCCTATTAGCTAGATTACGTCATGCACGTCTCCGAAAACTTATATTTTAAACTAAAAGATGTGGCAACAGATTCGAAAGCATAGGTTTTGACTTGGTCGAAAGCATTCTATTGAAAACAGGACATGCATATATCTTTGGAGAGTAACTAAGGTTTCGACTTCATCGAAAGTCACTCTTTCGACGCCATGCCTTCCGCCTTTCTCCAGCCCACTTTATACCAACATTATTGATACCTTGTCTATTGGTTCCGACTTGATAGATTTCGACTAGGTTTGTTTCGACTGATTCGAAGCAGAAGTAATGGGTCGAAAGTTGCTTCTAAAAGAGGTGGAACCTGTTCTTCTGAATAAAGTTTGATTTAATACCATTTGAACCAATTACTTTATAACTAAGCTACTTATTTATAAACATTTAATTGGTTGCCTTATCTTTTCAAATTCTTTGTAAAAATAACTGCCGAAATTACTTCAGATCTAATTAACACCATTTTAGCAAATAGGACCTTCTTTAAGCTAAACAAATAAAACATATAAGTCCTTCTAAAATAATTTAATTTCCATAGTAAATCAAGTAGGAAAAACCCCTAAAAATTATAGAAATTCACTTTCGATATGTTATCTAACATATAAAAATTTCCACCCAAATTCTTCATAAAACAGTCGAAATAAATTTCTAAACCCAATCATTCATATTTTCCTTTGAAAATTCATAATAAATTTTCCATTGCATGAAAAATTATAAAAAGTAAAACCCATCTCTAAAATAATATTTTACTTAACATAAAATTTTCACATGGCATATGAAAATAATCATAATTAGTTTTACCCTTAAAACTATGAAAATCATTTATCACTTAACCTTTTTTGAATTTAACATCACATAAAATCCAAGCATATCATCATTCAAAAATCATTATAATGATTTTAATCTTAAACCCAAAAATCAAATGATTTAAAAACAAAATACAAATGGTTTAAATTATTATTCACCTTGATTACGTAAATGCTTTGAGATTTGATTGAGATTAATCATCTTGTTTAATTCCTTCGCTCTTGATAAATTTTCTTCTCTTTTCTTCCTTAGCAATGGCAGCTATTCTCTTTTAATTTAGGCTTGATTGTGTTTTGCAAAAATGACGTGATTGGGAAACGAAAAGTGAATATAAGGGTAATATATGTGTAGGAGGGAGTTACCCTAATACCCTTGTTTTAATTAATTAACATATAAGCCATTTATAAGCCCATTTCGGTAATTAAGAACAAACTTTATTTATTTTCAAATCTCAATCCCCTTATCACTCTAACTATTTACATTATTATATTTGATTTATCTAATAAAATCTCCTATATTGCTATCAAAAATTAGGAGTGTTACAATTTCCTTCTTAATTAGGTGAAAAATTCGAGCTCTTCACGGATAATAAGTCCTTGAAGTATCTTTTCACACAAAAGGATATGAACCTAAGGCAACAATGATGGTTGAGTTTCTAGCATCCTACGACTTAGATATTCTCTATATGCCAGGGAAAGCAAATGTGATGGGGGGATGCTTTAAGCGTGAATGCAATCTTGTCTCTTTTGGACGTTACCCCTGCACTCCTTGAAAGGATAACAAGCAAGCAAAGAGTAGATAAGAGTCTAATAAATCATCAAGGATGTTGAAGAAGGGCATTGTCTAAGTTTTAAGATTGATAGCCAAGGAGTTTTAAGGATAGGTGGACCGATCTGTGTACCGAAAGTCGATGGTCTTAGGAAAAAAGTTTTAAATGAGTGTCGGCATTCTAAGTTGAGTTTCCATCCAGGTGTCTCAAAAATGCATAAGGTATGAAGCGGGTGTTTTGTCGGCCAGGGATGAAAAGGGTTGTCTCTGTCTTTGTAAGCAGGTGTGTGAGCTATCAACAGATTAAAAGAGATCATCAGAAAACCATTGGATTACTTAAACCTTTGGAAATCCTGAATTGGAAATGGGAAATAATATCAATAGATTTTATCATTGGTTTATCCAAAAGCAGGAAAGGAAATGAAGGAGTATGGATTAGCATGGACCGGTTAACTAAGAGTGCTCATTTTATTCCGGCCAAGCCAACAAGAACTGCAGCTTCATTAGTAGAGATTTATATGAGAGAGATAGTTCGTCTACATGGAGTACTAGTAAGTATAGTAAACGATCGATATCCTATCTTTAAAAGTTATTTCTGGGAAGCTTTGCATGTTGCTTTGGGAATAAAGCTAAGTCCGCGTATTGCCTACCACCCTTAAACCGATGGTCAGACTGAGAGGGTTAACCGCATCTTAGAGGATATGTTGAAGGCCTGCATCTTGGACTTTGGAGGATCATGGGAGGATCATCTACACCTAGTGGAAATTTCCTATGACAACAGCAATCAAGTAAGCATAGGCATGGCACCTTATGAAGCTCTTTATGGAAGACCGTGCAAGTCACCAGCTTATTGAGTGAAATCTGGAGATTGTCTTGTGTTTGGTCCAGATATGATTCGAGAGATGACAAAGAAAGTTGCAGTGATTAAGAAAAGGATGAAGGAAGCCCAAGATCCCTAGAAGAGTTATGCTAATAGGAGGCGAAGAGATTTAGAATTTTATGTTGGAGACTTTGTGTTCGTTAAGATTTCACCAACTAGAGGAGCTATCAGATTTGGAAAAGCTAGGTAGTTAGCTCCCAGGTATGTTTGACCTTTCCGTATTCTTGAAAGGATTGGTTCTCTTGCTTATAAGGTTGAGTTTCTTGAGAGATTGGCGATGTTCATAAAGTGTTCCATGTGTCTTATTAGAGAATGAATGTTCATTATCCATCATTGATTGTGGAGACGTCGGCTCAAGAGGATTTGGAAATTGAACCGAACTTGATAGTGGTTAGACATACTGTTCATATTGTAGATCGGGATGGGAAGCGATTGCGCAATAAATTGGTGAAGTTAGTTTGTAACATCTCGCCTTTTTGTACGTTTTAAGCAGACAAACACGTCAACTCAAACAATATAAAAGGGCAGATTGTTATTGGGGTGAATAAGAAAAAGCAGAGAAAGTAAAAGAAAAAACAGAATCTTGCAGCGGAATGAAAAAATATAATAATTAAATAAACAGTTCATGAAGTGTTTTACAAAACATTTGATTATACTTATATAAACACATATCAGAGTTACACATACCAGAGAACAAATAAATAACAATGCAGCGGAACAGTACGACGCAGTGGAATAATACAGTAAGTAATAATAATGCAATCTTCATCTTCGTCCTCTAGAAATAAGGTCTTCAAATTCTAAAATGCCTAGGCTGATCCAAGCGAATTGAAAAGACAAAGCACTCGAGTCAGAACTAAAAGATCTTATGTGAGTTAAATCAACGGTAAATAAATATGAGTGGAATGGCATTGGATATGTTTACAGGTTTTGACATCTCCTATCCAGTGTCTAACGTGAGTACGATAACTAAGAAGATGCTCGAGATTTACACCTCCTAAGGATCCGTTAAACTATCTACTGTGTAGTAATAAATACTATTATAATATGTCTACAGTAAAGTAAAAGTATCAAAATAGCATTAAGGCATTACCCATATCCCCTTAACATATTTTATATATTCCCATAGTCTATACAGTACCCTACGCTCCTCCGAGAGGTTTACCAAAGGGCTCCCCATAGGTATGTTAAAAAACAAACTCGTAGAAGATGCGCTAGGGCATGTGAACACGGTACGCGAGGAAATGCCAAGGTAGGTATAACATATACGGATCCGGAATGGTGGTAACGCATAGCAGCTACTACCGCCCACATCGAAACACACTCCCAAATCAAAAATCAGAGGGTGGCCACCAAATCAATCACAAAAATCATAATATAATATCGAAGAAGTGTGTCCGATAGGAGGAATGACCTCACTTAGCCCTACATGGCTCCTGATTTTAGTCACATCTAAGCTAACTCACGGGAGTCAGGGTCATGTCATACCTTATACAGAAATCGTTCACCAAACCATCATACTTCATTTCTGGAATTTCCACCACGTACTCAGTTGTTATAGTGGTTTTTGGTATTGGCAGAGAGTATGACAATATCCGATCCTGGTCTCTTTAGCAACCAATCACTTATTACACACCGGATGGTTCTTTTACATTTTAAAAGTCAATTCACAATTGATATCAAAAATATCATATTCTCAAAACCATAATACTTTCGAAATCGTATTTACTTTCAAATCATATTCACCTTGAAATCGTATTCACTTTGAACTCATAGTTTGGGATTATATTTCCTTTCAAAAAGTCATAATTTCTTCCATAGTCATATTTCCAAATAGGATAAAACCTTACTTCAAAATCATCGTTTCAATTTATTCTCTTTTAAAACAAAGTATTGAATTTGAACACTTCCACTTTGCGTAGTCTGAAAATTTAGAAATAACCTAAATAATTGTAAATAATTAAAATATTTATAAGTAATTTAATTATAGGTTAAAAGTTCTTTTAAACTGATTTAAGATAGTTAAATGGATTTAAATTAGGTTAAGTATAACTAAAATAGATTTAATAGCTTTAAAATAGAATAATTATATTTAAATAAATTAAAATGGTTTAAAACAGATCAAAATAATTTTATATAGTTAATATTATTTTAATATTTTATTAAATTTGAAAAATATGAATAATTAGAAATTTTAAATTAATATATTCTTTTAAAATAGTTTATATTAAAATATAAGTTTTGAATTTATATCCACTTAAATTGTTCATTTCATTTCAACACATTTAGACCTATTTCAATTTCGAAATCAACAAACGAAATTTCCCTTTTCAACATAAACTTGATTTTTCAAAAATACTTCAATTTATATAAATCAAATTTTACTTCAAAGTATCATTTAATTCCATTCAAAAATTAAGGATTTTAAAATCATTTAATTTAACCAATCCGGTGTCCATATATAATTCTCTACCCTAGGGTCACGTGATACGGATATTTATCATTTCAATCTGCAATTTAAAATTTCACGGTTATATATCATTTCAAACCACAATCCCAAATAAATATAAAAATTCATAAAATCGCTCGAGTCGATCATTTCAACCCATAACGATTTTCAAATAATAATAATTAAAGGAACTTGCAGAGTGATAACAGCATATGTGTGTATATATATAAATTAACATAACATCTAATCATCCAGAATCAACAATCAACATCCATCATAATTGTCATCCAAATCAACTAAATAAATATCAACGATTAACTAATTTACAATAACAGGTATTCAAGTGGCAATTTAATTTCAAAAATAAATTAAATAACAATTTAATCCGAAAGGATACAAATTAATAGGGATGGAAATTTAAATATATCAAACAGTCATAAATAAATTTCCTAATCACATCATAAATTAATTTAACAAAGATAAGAAATTTTAGAAGTCGTGAGTGGGTTAAAATACTCACTTTTGATTTTAGCCCATAAAAATATAAATAGAAGCGCAAAACTCAACAATCTCCAAATTCAACTAAATCAATTTCATGTTGTCCGAAATTTAAGTATGAAACCAACAGAAGAAATCGCACTTGAACAAAGTTTATATGCAAAAGATATTCATGTTATAAGAAATATTATTAAAATAAAAAATAGTAAGCGTCAAAATATATATTAATAACAAATTTTAATACTTTCGTTTTTCTCAAGAAGAGGTTTCAGGAAAAGATTGAAGAACAACTAAGATGAGGACAGGAAGTGTACGAAAAATGAAAAAAAAATCATGTTTTATAAAGGAAAGCTTTTGGATTTGCAAGAATAAGAGCTTTTGATTATGAGATGTCAGGAGAAACAAAATGTAAAAGAAGAAATAATCTGTAGGTTATTTATAATTAGGAAACGAAGGTGAGTGACAAAAATAAATGTCACGTTTTATTTTTAAAGCTTCAGGCATTAGTAATGCATAAGGAAATATACGTAGGAATGGAAAAGTTTGCAAACGAAAGTAAATTTTTGTACACATGAAAATGAGATGGCAAGAATTAAATACAACCTAAAAGTCTAGGCTCAGGTATTAAATAGAAGGAGAAATAAACGAATCAAGTATTAATAATAAGGTAACTACTTTAAAACGTTCTTGCAACAATCAATAATAAAAGAAATGATGGGACCATGTACGTCGCACAACCTTTTGAAATTTAATTTTTTTTGAAACGTAACCAAATTAACTTCATTAACTCAAATAATATTCAAATTTATACGCATTTAGGTTTTTATCTACGCATAATAAAATATTTATACTTACCTTAAAAATGAAAACGTTCAATTTTGTTTTCTCAAAATGATCTTTTATTTCCATTAAAACACCTTTTTTGTTTAACATAAAACGTGCGTTTCTTTTATTAAATCTATTAATTGCAATCAACGTTTTCTTTCCTTTTAATTGAAACATTTGAATTACATTAATTGCAGTTACTTACAAAGTTAAATTTTAAAACAGACAACTAAAATGGATGAAAAAAATAGAACAATTGTTTATTTAATCACGTTTATAAATTTATTGTTTATACACAAGAGTGATAAATAACTTACTGAAATTGATTATTTTCCTATTCTTGTAATTAGTCTGTAAGCTAAAACACAGTTCAAATAAATATATACTTCTTTCTTTAAAATCAATCTTTTTATTCTTTATTTTAATGAAATTAAACCCACATTCTCAAATTAAACATTCATTTTATTTGATGTAAATGTTCGTTTCATTGAATCAAAACTTCCCTTATATTTTCATAAAACATAAGCTGCTTTTAATTGCAACTATTACAATTAGTATTCTCTCTCCTATTAAATGAAAATTTTTAGTTACATTAATTTTAGTTGATTAAGTTTCAAAATGGACTAAATGAATTTAACGAGAAGTAGAACAATTATTTCCTATCAATTAAATATATTAATACTAAATTAATTAATGAACTTTTTATTCAATATTTATAAACTAACCAATTCATCATTTTTAATCACTTGGACTTTTACCATGACTTAATACAAGTTTATATGATAATTCAATGTTGGTTATAACACTAATTAGAGTGTTCAGTTTCCCTACAATCAAATCCAATTTATTAAAATTAAATTTCAATTAATTGCTTTAATTTGATTTTTCAACCTTTATACCCAATCCATTATTAATCAATTAACATAGTTAATAGTTGTTTGTTTTCCATTACATTAGTATGCTCCAATTTCCATCTTTAATTGTATTAACTACTATATTTCCACTTATATTGAAAAAATTTCAAATGTAGACATTAATTAAAATTTAAAGTCCCAATTAATTATTTCAGCTTCATTCTTTTATTAACACAATTATTACCTTATGAATACATAAACATTTCTATTAATTTTATTACATTCACACTTCCCGTTATTGTATTAATTATTATTAGTGTAACATTTAGTTACATTTATTTGAAATTGATAGTTAAATTGGTAACAACACCAATTGTCACCATTATACACTTTATAACATTTGTAAGTTAACTCTTTACAAACAATTATCACAACAACTCTCATTACACTACACTTATTTCATTTCCATCCATTTCACATTATTTTTTTAATAAATCAACCTTTAAATTATTAATTACCTTTTATATCCCGTAATAAATCAATGCACATATTTATTAAAATTTATACTCCCAGTTTATTTATTCATCTTGATTTCATTCTTTTTACCAAATCCATTATTACTCTATGATTAAAATTTACATTATTACCAAATATTACCTAAATTTACATTAACGTAATACTTAATTACATTTATTGCAATTGTTTTGAAATTTAAAATAATAGGCCAATTAAATAGGTAATGTATATTAATTGTTAATATTGACCTTAAATTACACTTGTAAATTCAATATTTGCACACAAATGTTACAACTCTTATATAATACTGATTTTGTTCAATTACCATTAGCTATATTATTATTTCATTAGCTAATTAAATATTTACATTTATTTTCTTACATTTCAATTTATAACCAAGCATAACACTTACATTATTTCATTTATTGGAATTATATTCAAGTTATTAATAACTAGCTTACATTTATACTATTGCAATTCATTCTAGCTATTATTTTCATTAACAATTCACTAATTTTTATTTCCTTCAATATTAAATTACCAAAATATTATTAAATGAACAATTTTAATTATTGAAATTTTACGGGTCGTTCACTCTCCCCCACTTAAAACTTTTCGTCCCCGTAAAGGAAAAAAGGAAAGAAGGAATTAAGAAATCCATATATTTTATTCAAAATATTAAATTTGTAAACAAATAAATTTACAAAATTAAATAATTTAAATAAAGTATACCAATTTATAACCATTAAATCCTTTTATACTCAAATTAATAAAATTTGGAAAACATTTTTCAAAAATTTCTAAGCCCAAAATTTACAAAAAATTTCGGCAGAGTCTTCTTTGTATGGAGAGGCTCGGGAGAAATTATAATATAAATAAAACAATATATATCATAACCTTTCAAAATAATAAATCGCAACAGCGGAAAAACAATATAATATCGCTAGAAAACCGTAATCCGAGAATGTACCTATTTGTCGGGAAAACAACGCTTAAATTAGGAAACCAAAAGCAGTAGCAATTGCTTTCATAACCTGTATGTCACTTATATAATCCAAAAGAGTTAATAATTATATAAAATGAATTAAATTTGTTCCAACCACTAACAAACAAATCAATATAACATAACAACAACCACTTGCAACCACAACATACAATCATCAAATGAAATAAACATCATCAATCATCCATCCATAGCGAGCAAAACAAATGGTTTGTTCGGGTTTAGACACTCTTAATCGCATAGAATGACAAATAAACTACTAAGTATACCATATACCCTACAGTCTCAGGTAGAACTTAACAGATTTATTCATACATCCAAAACAATTAGGAGCATCCTTTCCCAAACAACCATAAACCAAACGAACAACAATTCCCAACATTATTTAGGTTAATTTTAACATATTTCTTTTCATATCATTTGTAAAATGACTCATTTCGTAAATTTACATTTATTTCTTACGAAATTTCAATTCATTCATTACTTTATTCCATTTATTTACATTCATTTATTTATAGTATTCATGTTCAATTCAATTACTTAGAATATCAATTCATTTACTTAAATTTATAATTACTTACTTTCAAAACTCATTTCCTATTACATTTTTATTTTAGTAACATTTCAATTATAACTTAAGTTTATAACTACTATAATATCAAAATTTTATTTTATAAAAGGAATTCATTAAATACTTTCATTACTTTAAGTTTTACTTGTATAATATTCCATTACATATTCTTTTAGCTAATTTATATTTTTCCACAGCCAAGAGCCGTGGCAAATTAAAATTTTACCATGGCTTAGAGCCGTGGCTAAATGAAAAACAACCACAGCTTATATCCATTTTTACCACAGCTCAAATCCATTCCTAAATGCAGTTTCATGATACACAAAACCTGAATACAAAACAAGTAATAGATGACAAACCCAATTTATAATACAACTACTGCAAGTGCTTGGTTACAAACTTACAACTTTTAGTTCATAATACCACTTCATTTCATAATGAAACCGTCGGTTCATAGTAAAACACGTAAACAACGCCTATTGTACATGTAAGAACTAAACAACAAGAAAGAAATGATTCCTGAATTCGCCAAGCATATACTTCATCACAGTATAACGACTACAGTAGCCCACGTGCAAACGCAAATTAAAGATACTTTAGATGCTTCTCTCCCTAAGAAAAATCCATAGCTGCAAAATAAACAGAAAATATGCAAAAAGTCAATAATGGATGAATCTTAAATTGAATTTAAAGCATCTCAATCAACTACTTGCTTTAGGTTATATTCATTGCTTGCACATTAGAAATACTTTTGTTCATCCAATACCAAAAATATCATCTGAAATGATTAATTAACAAGAGAGAAGTGGTGGCTGAATACTCAAAAGAAAATGAGGTAACTATGAAAAGATATCATCTGAAATGATCAATTAAAAACAGGGAAGTATGGATTGCCCGCACACAAAGATCCAAACGCAATTACTTAAATAAATCACCATGGCAACTGAGCACCACTACAATCGAGTTGCAAACTGAATGCAAACTTAGTTACACTGCAACTAAATGCAACTGAATGCAAACTCAGTTGCACTGCAACTGAATGCAAACTTAGTTACACTTCAATTGAACTGATACAAAATAAACTAAAGTCGGAAAGAAGATACATGTTTCTTTATGGGCACCAAATCAATCTGCTAGAAGATTTAGTAAATGTTACATGCTCACTTGGTATTCATTCCCATGTAATAGAAACAGTTATAGGACTGCAAAAAGGTGCCATGCATAAAAGTAAGAGTATAATGTATTTAGCTTTTTTTGAGAGGATGAATGCTTGAACGAATTAAACATAGGGAAACACATATGAAGAAAACAACAATAAATGGTAACATCTAAAGTTTATTTTTAAACATTTCCACTGACCACCATAAAGCAAATAGTTATTCTTGTGGTTTTGACTAAGAATTTACACTGTGTTTCACAAATGCTTCGCAGGATATTTTTAAAGATTCCATCCCCAATGGGTAGAAAACAGTGCAAAGACTAAGAAAAGACTAAAACATTTAACAAATACTATTTAGATGACAGGTCATAAAAAGCATATGAACATGTTGACATATATTTAATTCATGAAGACTATAACTTGTTAGCTTATATATCAACTTGGTTTTAATTCATGTTGACATTTATTTAATGAATAGTTTGGGTCATCAACTTCACTAAATTTCAACATATTTTTGTCCAAGTCAAGTTCACACACTAATAATTCTTTACGTGAAAACTACTTCATTTATTTTTCATTTGGCACGAGGACGTATAGCACATTAAGGTCCATGAGAGTCTTGTCTAGTTTGTTACTTTTCAAACTTCTTGCAATTCAAATAATTAGCTTCCAAGTATCAAAAGTTGACAAACATTCCTCTAAATTAAAGTTGAGTTAAACGAATTGAGGAAACAAATCTTTGCTGCTTATGACCAACAAATAAATTTCATAAGTAATTTTAACCAAGCAAATAACTAAAATAATTTTTCGTTTCCAACCAAATTACAAATAAAAATCATCGTCATTTTTCAATTCATCATGGTCCAATTAACGTAATCTATCATGCATTCATTGCTAATAAGTTATAGTAGTCAAGTATCAAATTTATTTTATTTTGACTTAAAAGTAAAATTACATTCAAATATTTCTGCTTAGGAATTATTATTCAAAATAAGAGTATAATACATTTAATTCATAAAGACTATAATAGGCACAAAAACGCATCGTTTTTGCTTTTATTCAGGGGAATATTAAAGCCATTGAGGTCAAATAAAAGGAACATAAAAATATAGTAACAAGTACAGGGTTCCATGCCATTGATTCTCATTTACTTAAATAAAACTACTTGCTATTAACTTAAAATTTGGTATGGCAAATGCTTTCAAAATACAAGTACAAAATAAATTATTTTTAGATAACTAAATCAATTATTTTTAAATTACATGTTTAATGCGTGCTTAAACATGTTTAATGTGCATTATGTGATATAAACCAAGAAATGAGCATGTACGTACTTTGGTTATCCATTTTCTAATAGAAATTTTAAAACTGCCAAAGTATAATAATCCATACATACCTGCTTATAGGTCTACAGATATTGAATATTACTCTTTGGATGGCACACATAACCACCGATTCCAACTTCACCAAAGGTCATAGCAAGAGGAAGATTTTGCTTGCATGTTTTCTCTTATGGTAGCAGTATATTGTCCATGACCAATTTCTCATGTGTTGGAGGTAAAGACTTTTCGTGTATAATAGATGTTGTCGAATCGTTGCAGATAGTGGCTATTGCAATGACCTAAGGTCAATGTTCATGATTTCGCATTTTTGATTGGCTAAACCAGACGAATTCAATGAATTTGCTAAGTCATTATTCAACATTCTTCCAACACTTCCACATGTTGTACCACTTCCTCCTTCATTTGAAGCAATGTCCAGTAAATGATTTCCTTGACCTGCATATTGTCCCTTCAACAAGTCGACCAATGACTTCACTGTACCTTCCATATTATCCATTTTAGCTTTCATGTCTTCTGTGCCTCCTTGAGCCTTTTTGAGTTATTTACACATAATAGTATAAGCTCTTTACTTGGGTCCTTGATATTTTGGCTCCAATACTACGAGTCCGACCTTTTTTTTCCTGCCAAACACTTGTGATAGGATATCTTCATCCAATGGCAAGTCTTCATCATCACTACCGATGATTAGTTTCTTTTCTTTTGCAACTTTATCCTAAAATATGATAATACCTGAGATGTTATTTATTACAAAGACTTTATGGAATAGCTGAATTATGATCTGTTTTACTTACGAAATACATAAAAGCCGAATCTTATACGGTAACGTCCTTTTTGGTGTGAGTCTTCTCCCATACTTGACAGCATGTGATTTCTTTTGTCGGATTTGCACCGGCCTACAACAAAAAAAGAGAAAGAGATCATTAATTTTGAAAAAAAAGAACACAAACACTTGGAAATTGGGTAGCATTATGCAAAAAACACTTGGATAAACAAAGTATCAAATGTGTTATCCATAGTTTGAAAAACTGGATCCCAAAGATATAAATTACATTGTCAAAATCTTTGATCATAATAAAGGATCATTTCAACTCATGGTTTTTCATGTTTTATGTGGACCGTCGTACAAGGAGTATACTATAGGGTTATTAGTGCTTATGCTTTAATTGAGTACAGTGTCTAGATTTTGTTTCTTTCTGAATGATTATGCCAGAAAACATGATTTGGGTTTTGTTCGTTTGCCTGATGACAGCATAGTTTACTTTTATTTCTAAGCAAACTACCATATGATTATGCCTTTTCTTTTTCTTTTTTTAACTTCCAATATACGAGCAAGTAAATTACCGTTTATTCTTTTTTGTCGATTCACCCGAAATTGTGCATTAAGTGAGCAGATAGTATAGAAGTGATGCACAATGAATGGATAGTTGGCAACGAACTTCAACACAGAGTTGCAATGTTCCTTCAGATATCTTTATTGCAAGCATATCACTTAATTTAGCAAATATTTATACCAATAACATTCCATTTCTATTCGAAACCGCAAATTTTGTACTGATGAAATACTTGTATATATTTAATAATTTATTTTTCAACATAAATAGTTGTAGAAAACATTTATAAATTGCCATCCAATTTCTTTATGCAAATATTTGCACTAGATAACTATATTTTACTTTGTCTATGCGCCATCTAATTTATAATAACTTGGGCGACGATATTCTGGTTCATTATTGAAGTTTGCTTTATCGTCTCGAAACTTTTATTGGGAAGGAGGAAATCTTCGATGTCCTATATAACACATCTTCTTACTTTAAGGAAGATAATAAGAACAAGTATCTTCCCCACAAATAGGACATGCAAAGTAGCCGTGAGTTGTGCACCCCGATAAAGTACCGAGCATAGGATGATCATGAATTGCCCACAACATCCTAACTCTCATTGTGAACTCGGAGCAATTAAATGAGTCAAATGCATTGACTCCCTCCCATAACTGCTTTAACTCGTCTATCAGCGGTTGTAAATAAACATAGATATCCTTCCTTGGTTGTTTTGGCTCGAAAATCAACAATGTCAACATTTAGAACTCTCTTTTCATACACATTGATGGAGGAAGATTATATGGTACTATAATTACTGCTGGCTAGAGACACATGTGGATTGAAACCATCAGTTGTTATTCAAAGTGTGATATTTCGTGGTTCAGTAGCAAATCTTTGATCAAAAGAATCTGCAGCTCGCCATTGAGAAGTGTCACCTGGATGACGCATTACATTTGAATCGAACATGGCATGAGTATGCTAAGTCATAGCGTATGCCATCCATGGTATGGTATATAGTCTCCTCAATCTAAAAATTAAAGGTAAATGTCTCGACGTCTTTTGAGGTAATTCGGTAGCTCTTTTCTCTTCGTTGAATGTTGTTTTATATCTTGGTTCATTGCAAATTGTGCAAGAAACTCTATTTGTGCCATCTTTCCAGTATAACATACAGTCACTAATGCATGCATCATAAGTCTTGTGATCCATCCCAACTTGTTTAATCATCTTCTTCATGTCGGGATATTTTTGTCGGTATTGTGTTACCTTCAGGAAGTAACTCCTTTATAAATGTGAGGTGTGCAGTCACACCATTGTCGGAAAAGCCGTATGGATTTTTCAAGCTATTCAGTTTCACAACGGCATACAATGTTGTTATATCTTTAGAACTTGAAGGATATGATGGCTCTTTTGCACTATCAAAAAGTGATTTTCACTTCTTCCTTTGATTAGTCGACCAATCAACATCAACCGTAGACAGTTCTCCAATATTATCGGGCAACGGACTAGTAGGTTGAAAATGATGAAATCTATCAGCATTATTGACCAAGTCTTCCATCCTAGGATGTTCAGCCTCATCAGTACTTATGGCTTGACTAATAGATTGTTTTTGCTTCTCTATCGATTCTTCTCCATGAAAATGCCAAACGGTATATGACTGGACAATTCCCCATCTAAGTAAATGATAATGAATGTCATATACTTTAATCTTCATTTTCATATTTTTGCACTGTGAGCAAGGACAAGAATATATTTCCTTATCACCACCATTTTCCACAACGAATTCAATAAACTTCTACACCCCTTCTATGTATCATGTAGTTCTTCGATCAGATTCTTTCATCCATTGTTTGTCTATACTAGACGACATATTGTCATGCTATATCATACATGATATACAACATTATGAGTGTAAACAATATCATTTCTTACTCTATGAAATTAAAATAAAAACAAATTGACCACTGTACTTTTCAATTTTCTAAAATTTATGTTATGTAAATAATTGGAAAACACATAAGATTCACCACTGTACTATTCAAGTTTTCTAAAATTTATGTTATGCAAATGAAATGTCTAATAGGAAAAAAGGTGAAGAAAATGAGAAATTAAAGTGGAAACATGTGTAGTGGAGAAAGAGATGGCTACATTGGGCAATGTGATAATGGAAGTTACTGTTCCTTTGCTGTTGACCAAATTGACCATAAATAATCATTTCCTTAATATGTAACTATTAGGTTAAACATAGGTATTTCGGATATTGAATAAAAGACTTCACTTTCAATAACAAGCGCCATCTTTATATCTGAACCATTGTGGCTATCACCAACTTTACAGTGACTGCAACTCATCGCACATGGAATGAAATATTAGGTGCATGTGTTGATTGACTTATTAATTAAATGAAATGTTACTTAGCAGCAAGTAAATTATTGAGGTCTAGAAACCATACTATTTTATGTCTTTCCAATGCTCGGGTCTTATATTTGGTATCTAATGGTCAATTTTAAAGAAACTTCTACAGGAATCTATCTTGACTTTACGATAAAACCGACAAAATGACTAGAATCCATGTGAAAATACTGCTGCTTTAAATGTTTTTCTTTCTTTTCATTGAATATACAAAGTAAACCAAAATTTATAATGCAATTTTGGAGTTTCAAAAACACCATGGAATTCTCTTTATTATATCTCACGTATGTGTTATTTTGTTGCCTTCATTGCTTACAAACAATACACTGTCTTAGCACTTCCTTTGTTCTGATAATTCAAATTCCCATTTTTAAAGTACTTGATACATTTAAGGTCCGAAATCAGTGATTATTATTCCATGTTCTAAAATAAGTCACCAGAAAACAAGTTGTTTCATTCTCATATGATAGCTTGCATTAATTTTAAGCTAATGCAAAATTAGAATTGAATTACTTGCTCAATGTAGAATCAAATGATAATGTTCAAGTTTAGTCTCTAAGACAAGGAAAACACTATAATATCTTATAGTTGTGTGAAGTTTCCTAAGTACCAACTATACTATACTATAAAATAAGTCACTAAGTTACCTTGAACATGAAGGGAAAAGAATAACCAAAACATATTTGTGTCCAATCATTCGGATTAATCCAGTTACTGGAACCATAAAACCAAGCGATATAATCTAAAATTTCCAGTTGTTGAAACAAATAACTAATAGAAAATTTTATCTATTTGTATATAATTATAATTGTTAGACTAATATAATTCTAGTCCATACAGTAACTATAAACCAATAGTTATCTTTTGTTAACCATAAATATCATAACTTGCATATTCATCTTAAGAGCGATCGATAAATTAATGTGTGAACCAAACCAAGAATAAGGTAGAGATTTAATTATGAAGATGAAAAGGGATGTGCTTCACAGCTAGATCAGATCTATTTGACTAGAAAATGATCATAAGGGAAATAAGTTGGCATAAATCATAAATGAACAAAATTTGTTTGAAGAAGGAAATATGCAATCAGACTTTCACAAAACTCAGGCACAATGATATAAACAGTATATCACATGGGATTGAATAAAAGAAAATGCACTGAGAGTAAGAAAGGAATGTGTAAAAGGTACCTCCTGTATTGCACAAATGTTTATTAGGAAATGGAGGAATGGGGCCTGCCTTCTTTGTAAATCACCTGCAGAATCATCCAAAGCAATTGAAAAGTTAACGGACTTGGTTTAGTTGATAATTAGTATGATAATATATAGTTAATGTAGCTTAAGTCCTAAAATTGAAGCTCAATTTCAGGCTACAAATTGCTGCTAACAGCATTATTCAGGAAGGGCAAAGTAGTTATCTGTGAGTAATACAAGAATTTTGCCAAATTTATTTTCAATATGTATTCAGAAAAATAATAAGACATGTTAGTAGCCAAAGAATCTTAGCTATTCTTATTGTGTCATTTTTGATTCGCATTTGAAATAAACAATTATAATATGAAATGAAATATGTAAAACCCTGAATAATTTATATTCTTTTGTTTCAACAATTATAATCAAAATACATCCATATGGTGATAAAGAAGATCAAAGATAAAAACTCATAATTATGGACAATATATTTGTCATGCAGACATACAAAATTCCAGTCCAAGTTTATTATAATATAAATGCTAAAGTAATGCAAATAAAATATTCTATCAAAGTTAACCAATAAGTCACCACAAATACCATTTAAATCTCACAAACAAAAATAAATGATTAATAATAAAGTCTCTGTGTTTGAAAGAAGTTTAAAAAATAAAACTCTCTGGCTCTTCCATTGGCCATAATCGAAACTAACAATCAAAATTGATTGCCTTACGACCATGAAACACTTCTAAAAGGTTAGTTCTTCCTAAATTATTATGTTTAAGATATGAATGAGATATTTTTTTGCAAAGGTTTAAAGTTTTAATTATGACTAATCATATAAGAACCAATTTATTTATTTATTTTACTCAATGTACCAAACCATGAATATGAATCAACTAATGAAAAATTGGCAATGGTACATGCTATGGGCTATCAACTTTATAAAGTCCAAGGTTCAAAAATTCCAACTATATAAGCATACTAAAATAATCTATTTTTTCTTTTTCCTAAAAAATTATAATATTTCTTCTATGTACAATTAGTGTAACTCTGAACTACCAAAATATGATAGGAAAAATTTCAATACCATCCATTTAGTACTCTTTCATCAAGAAAAGAAGGTTCATTTACATGTTGTAATACAATTTTTTATTTATGGATAACAAAAAAGGTTTCCAAGATATAAGTTTAAAAAATCAAGGAACAAAAAAGGAACTAACAAACGACATATCAATTTTAGTATTTTTAGTGAACAAGGTTTCCAAGATTGTAAGTGAACATAACATTGATTAATAGCCAAAATACCATTTTTAGTTATTTTTTGTTATATTAGTTTTAAATCTTATAACTAAAATTGGTTTTGAGGATATGACATAACATAAGTTTTTGGAATTAAGTTACGATTATTGTACAACGAACGTTTGTTGAACTGTTTATAACACAACCGCGTCTGATAAAATTCTAATACGTTATTGAATCTGGTTTTGGTTAAAAAAAGCAATTTAAGGGATCTAATCAAACTATAATAATAAATTAGTCTGATTCAAAGGACAACTGTCATACTTTTCACATGATTAGAGCAATTAAATCGGGATTAGTAATGTCAAAGTGGTCCAATATTTCAATGATATCTGCACAAGACCGGAAGGAATCAAAGCAAACAACCAGCATTTTTTATTGCTGGTTTGCACTAAAACTGCACTAAGCTTATTAGGAAGTTGCCAAACTCCCCTTTATTATTTTGCATTTAAGTCATCTATACTATAATATTATTACTGAGTTAGATTTCAAGAGCACACAGGCCTCCTTCATATTTTGGGAAATGAACAGTCACGTTTTTAATTTCTTTCTATTCCAAACTTTGAAATGTGATAACTTTTTCTATATTAATTGGATTTAAGAATCGATTTCACTATTAAATCTCAAATTTAATATACTTTCTAATGATATCCATTGTTGATAGCTAAAAATAAATTTTTTAAAATCATAGTTTTTCGGATTATTCATATTATTAAAGTTATTAAATCTGTTCGACTTTATTTCTTTTAACTAATCTATATCGTTGATTGTTTTGAAAATTTCCAGCCTCTGGTTCTACTTTAACAAATTGTAGTCAAGTCTGGTGAAATCCAACATTACCAAAATACAGCAACAATGTTAGATGAAATTAGAAATGGAACCAGAAAGCTCAAAAGCATTAAATACAATTATATGCGTCTTATTATATTGAATTTGCTTGGACTGTAAAACAAATACAATGATATTCTTCACACTAAAATAAATATTGTTGAATAATGGTTGTTAGTTCCAACACTTCAGACATAAAATTGTATGCTTTAGATTTAGCATATTTTTTACAAGAATCGTTCAAAACAGAAATAAATCTCTTTATCCTCTAATCTTATCATTCTACAATAATATGATGCTGCATAATGTGTTCCTAGACATAGTCAGTTATGAGATCACCATCAACACTTGCGTTCTCATGAATCATGTCAACGTTGCTTTTGGCATTTTTGGATCAATGGTCAAGTGTAAACGAAATGTTATTACCTGCACTGCTCTTATAGATAGTTATTACCGAAACAGCAAATGAAATCAACGACATCAAGTATTAAAGGAAATGATTGATAAAGGTATCTCACCAAATGAAGTTACATATAATACAGCTGATGCATGGAGCAACAGCTGATACACACAATAAATTTATATGTGTATAATTTATACGTGTATTGTATGGAAATTTTATCTTTGAAATCATTTTTGCTCGATATTTTTCAATTGTTTATCAAGCATCAGTACTATCTGCATTACTTTTTTCAAAGATTTATACACAAGCTTTAGACAAAATGCAAACTTATTTGAAACTTGATAAAAAAGATCATTATTTCTTAATCAATGAACCGCATAAATCATTTAAACATGTTATGATGATAAGAGGTTGAGTGCGGTCCGTATGCGAAGCACGGGTTCGCACTAGTTATAGTTGATTAACATTACAAAATAAATAACGCATATTAAAATTCTGACTAATCCAGAAAAAATGATTCCTCCTACTAAACTTATTACAAATAAGTAAATGCAGTTTTTATATTTTTTGTATTTTTATTTTAGCACGAAATATGCAATATTTTAATCTTCGTTGGCTTTTATATAGAAATAATATTCTTTTTATTAGAAAAAAATGATAAAATAAAAGAAATATAATCAAAGAGAAGACAGAAACATTCATGGGTACCCTTTACATTTCTAAATGGATCTTTATCTGATAACACTCCAACTTGATCACATCTTGCATTCACTACCAGTATTATAATGGCCTTTTAAATATACAAACATACATAAAATTTGAGCCAAACATTAGATTATGACTCTCAACTCCTACTTACTAATTTTATATTCAGCATGTTATACTATGTTTTAACTGTCATTTGTGGAAGACGAACATAAACTAAGATTATAGGTTTGACTAATATAATAAACCAGACGATATTTTGATGATTTTGTCACATTGATGTTTCAGAGACAAACATGTTATAAATGTACTACATGGATTAAAGCTGCAAATTACGAATAGGTCGATCAAAATGGTGTAGTTAAAGATTTGTTTATGAACTAATTATTGAAGTTGCACTAGTATATGCCCGTGCTTTTGCTTTCCTTTGTATATCATTGCATATCAAATACTGACTTGTGTAAAGTTGAAAACTAAACTTTTGCTTTTGGATTTTGAGAGAATTTTTTACTGAAAAGAAAACCAGTATCAAAATTGTAGAGCGGAGTGGAACATGTGCTTCCAGTTCAGTACATACACGAGATGCATAATATGGATTAGTTACAATTTTTTATGCGGCCTGCTATGGCCGATGAATAAAATTTAGACTAAATTAATACATGTTATGCGAATCAACATTGTTAATGCGTGCTTGCAATGAAAAATCATTAAAGGATGTATATTTCAATGATTCATTGTTATTGAATCAACCACCGTATTTTATTTTATTTATTTGATTTATAACTAATTGCTAAGTGTATTAAGATTTAAGGGAACTCAAACAATTGAAAGTGAACTAGCATTAATCAATAATTTACTAATATTTTTTATCAATTTACGTTTACATCGCTTATTAAGCAATGTGACGCGAAATACTAAACGTAACTAAATATCAAATTAGTTAACAAAACATAACATAAAATATTGATACCTTCAGCAAAGTATTTCAGCGAATAGGTGGTGACCTCTCATACAAATTATATGATAAGGTGGCGGCCTCTCATAATAAACACGAATCGCTTCCAAAAGTGAGGAATAATATGACACATCAGCAGCAAAATGAGGTGTTGTTGTCCACAAATCACCTAAAAGAGAAGGAGAAAACCTCTATACTTCAACAAAAATGTGTGAAAAGCTTGGCAACCAACAACGAACCTAAAGCAGTTGATATTCGTACAAATGAAAAACAAACAGGTTTTGTAAGAGTGAAAATATGGTGCACAACTTAGAAATGAATTATAAGGGAAATACTCAAAAGGAACAAATTCGTATCAGACATCAAATTCAACAAAAACGTATTAGACACCAACTAGAAAAATGAAGAACGATTTCTATTTCAACAAATTCGTTTCCAAATCTG